>JAQJVL010000074.1:863538-1519788 GCA_035578905.1 Stictocephala bisonia | reverse complement strand
TTATTATACTTATAAGACCCTTCAAGAGTCATAAGTACATAGTGTGATGTATATACTATGTAACAATACAGACTACTGTAGAAAGCTTTCATGTCCAATCATGTGAATAATCATAAGGAATTAATCCAGTTACAGACACTAAATGGATGATACTTTGATGTAAGGTAATGACCTAATTACCTTATATCAAAGTATAACCATTTTAACTTTAAAACTTATGTTAACAGAGTTATTATCTAAAATTTTTCCAATTATGAATGTACATCAATATTTCATTGCTTTTAAAAAATAAAAATAGATTTTTATCTCACAGTCCAGACGTTAATATTTTGTGCATAATAATGCAGCCTTGGACATATTAATTAAATGAAAAAATAATTTTATATTAACTTTATTATTTTCTATCAATCACAAAATAAATACCTTATTTTAATTTCGAACAAAATTTTACTGTTGATCATAATATTTTAAATAACACGTTGGAATTTTCAAAATAATTCTGGAAACAGAAATCATTGTTCAAATATATAACATTGTCATGACATTATTTAATAAATATATACAGTGACCAGATTTTTACAAAAAAAATCTTCAATTGTTATGAATGTACAAAAAGGGATAAACACATTTACTTTTTGATCGGTCATAGGACATATTTTGTTCCCATTAATTTGTGTGAAATGCGTAGTGCTATCTGATATTGTGTTTTGTTTCCTCAGGTACCCGTGTTTAAGTCCAAAGGCAGAGTACAATGAGGAAAAGGTATACAGCCTGGCGATCGCTGCGGCAAGGTTCCTGTTCAACGACCGGAACGTTGTGACAGTGGGTGGTACTGACGCAGGACTCTTGTTGTGGGAAGTCATAGACGACTAAAGTGGGCAACAGGAGGACTCATGTCGTGGAAAGTCATAGACGACTAAAGTGGGCAACAGGAAGACTCACGTTGTGAAAAGTCATAGACGACTAAAGTGGGCAACAGGAGGACTCATGTTGTGGAAAGTCATAGACGACTAAAGTGGGCAACAGGAGGACTCATGTTGTGGAAAGTCATAGACGACTAAAGTGGGCAACAGGAGGACTCAGAAGTCACAGACTACTGAAGTGGGCAAGGAAAAGACTATAACGTAGTGCAAGTTTAAATGTTACGAAAAACGCATCAAATATAACTAAATAAGGAGAAGACTACACTTGGAAATATTGACAAGTTAATACCTAGATTATTTAAGCAGAAGTAATCGATTAATTCAATTTTAGACATGTGGTTAAATTAAAAAAAAAAAAAAATAACAGTCGATAGCTAATATTACTTTTATTTAGCGTATTTTTATACAGTCAGTAAAAGAGGCAATTTATCAAAGAAGTATATTATTTTATACATCTTTCTTAGTATAACAACTCCTTATTTTTGTTTTAGCTAGGTTTTAATATACTTCATAGTCATTTTCTTACCTCTAGCATAGTTATAATTATATATAGTATAAATGTATATAGTTGGAAGAGAAGTTGTTTTGAAAAGGTAAATATAATTTATAAGTGGGGCTGATTTCTAAATTTCTGATCTTTTATGTTTATTACATATCTTACAGTGTTAAAAACTAGAAAATGTTCGTATTTGTACTATATTAGCTTGTGTTTTTATCTTAATAACATTAAAATTTAACTATATTATGAATTGGAAAAGTCACGTGTTATTTTCCTTTATAGTTGCGTGTTTCTGTGATATTGTTGGTATGTGGTAAGCTTGTTGGATAGTCGTAAGTTTATTCGATGATGTTTTGTTACATTTTGTTAGATATTGTTAACCTTTTATACTATTGTTGTTAAAATGGGTACTAAATATTTACTGTCACATAGTTTGGTTTTTAATACATAAAATGATAAACAAAGAAGTCAATTAGATTAATCAGAATTAATTAGCATTTTTAATACTTTTTAGTACTTAAAACGTGTTTTTTTATATATTTCTGTTAAATATTCTGTTATCACATATGTTACGTGATGTATTAATTTATATCGTACTCCCAAGGAGGCTTCGTATATTACATGATTATAAATTTATTTTACTATTTGCAGTGATAAACTATTTGAATAGATTTAGAGAAGACATCGAATTTTTAAATTTTATTATATGTAATCACAATCCTATAGTTTTTGAACTGTTAATTAAAATTATATAATAAAGTTTAATTTAAAATGAGCTATTCAAATGTAATAGTGCAAATTCTTTGTTATGTTGTGTCTTTGATATCAGACGCCAATATCTGATTTTTAAAATGAGCTATTCAAATGTAATAGTGCAAATTCTTTGTTATGTTGTGTCTTTGATATCAGACATCAATATCTGATTTTTAAAATGAGCTATTCAAATTTAATAGTGCAAATTCTTTGTTATGTTGTGTCTTTGATATCAGACACCAATGTCTGATTTTTAAAATGAGCTATTCAAATGCAATAGTGCAAATTCTTTGTTATATTGTGTCTTTGATATCAGACGCCAATATCTGATACATTGGTGTCTGCTTATAAAGGGCGATAGATTATATTTTATATTTGCAACATACTGCCACTAGACATTGTTGATATGTAAGGTTTGTAATATCTGCAAATAACGTTAGAACTAGGCATATCTACATATTTTGAATACATATATAATATTTTAAGTAGTTGTAAAAATGGGTATGTGAGAGTTTTAAATATGCCTCTACATGTTAGTGTCTTTTAAAAACTAATAAGCACGATTATGAATATAAATAAAACGTTAGTAAAAATGTATAATACATTTTTAACAAAAATAACTATTGAATTTAAAATGCAGTACAAGTGTACGTCTCACAACACAAATATATTACAATATAAGAACAAAATGCACAAATGTATTAAAATACAAGAACAAAATGCACAAATATATTACAGTAAAATTTAGCAATTCATAAAGAATAGCATTGTAGTATATGTTTGCATGTTGAGCTTGTATTTTAATATATTTGTGTTGTGTGACGTTTACTAGTACATTATATGTACCAACACGTATAATGCTAATTAAAAAACTATTAAAATGCAACATGTATCATAAATTAGCATAAACTTTGAATATATTCTACAACATAAATACATGCATAAAGTATTTCACAATACCAAACATGAAACAAAATTGAAACATTTTCCCAAGTAATTATTTTTATTTCAAATTGGAGCATTTTTACTACTCACATACTCAAAAAACATAGAATATGTTTGTGATTAAATGTTTTAACATTATTGTTAATAAATAATAGTCACAGACCAATCAATTGTATATAACTCTTTATACATTTCTTACTACAGAGAAATCTAATACTTCTGCATGATTGTTCCTACTACTTCAATTTCTTGTAAAAAGTATTTTCTACAAATCCACACTAGATCATTTTATCTCGCTTGTTCTCCTTTTCATGCGAATATATTTGAGATTCACATTGAGACATTTTATATAATGTGTGTATAAAAACAATAAACACAATCTTATCGTCTACTTTAATGTTACTAAAGTCGATTTTATTTTATCAAAAAGGTTATTTGTAAGCAACAAATTAATTCACACTTTTACAAAAGCATGTTATTGTTCTTTAAATGTAAAAATGCTTCTCAATTGTAATGAAAATCATTGAAAAATAAAACACACATTACACACTGCTTTTGTAAAAAAAACACTAAGCTAAGATATTAAATAAAACAAATATTCAAATTACACATTAAATAAAACAGTACAAGTAAATGTCACACAATACAAATTTGTTACAATATAAACACAAAATGCACAAATAAATTACAATACAACAAAATGCACGAATATTATGGTGATCGATTTCGGCGAACCATACTCATCTTCCTCAGACCAGAGGGATTCACAAAAGAATGAAAGATTTTGTAAGGACCACAATGAATCTTTTGTGATAAAGAAATTGAACCAATGGAAAATGCTTCTCAATAAAGAAGATGCTCTACAACAGATTAGCGTGAGCATTATCAAAGAATGTTTAACATTAACAAAGCATTACAAAAAATCCCTCTGGTCTGAGGAAGGTGAGCGTGGTTCACCGAAATCGATCACCATAATATTCATGCATGTTGTACTTGTATTGTAATTTATTTGTGCATTTTGTGCTTTTATTGTAATAAATTTGTGTTGTGTGACGTTTACTTGAACTGTATATGTACCAACACGTATTATGCTAATTAAAAAACTAATAATAAATGAAACTAGTTAAAATTAAATCAAACAATTATTGTCATTTTTCGAGCCAACACAAAATAAAACTAGAAAAACCTTTAGATGTATATTTATTTTGTTATTTTCCTAATATATATTTTTCAATCCTGGTCCAATGTTTACAGAAATTAACATTAGCCGTTCCCTGATACTCCCTACCACTTGTACACTTGAAGCTACCTCCGACCTCCTGTACAGTGTAGTTGTTAACCTGTGCCTTTACGCTGTAAACATATGCATGTCAATAAACTACTTCCTCCTCGTTTGTCTCCATCTTGTCACTACACCCATGTGTCATTACATGTTCTTTAGTGTATTGTTTTATACACCTTATTTTCTGATTAATCTATATTAGACTTTGCTTAGTAGTTAAAAATACCAAAGTTAATTTTCCTTATCTTTTAACATTAAAATAAAGTGATTGCATAATATTTACTACGAATATGTGAAAAGCTGTACAAATGCCATTCTTTTTTTGTCCCTAAGAATTTTGGGGTAAAATGGAAAATAAACAGAAGCAGTCTCTTTTTTTTATTTGTATTTCCGAGAATAAATGTTTGTAAAATATATAAAATTTATAAATTCTGCTGGAAAGCTTTAGTTCCACTGATCATAAAAGTAGGAATTTGGGACCAATTGGAAAATTGTGTAACATAAATTTAAAAAATTTTTAAATCATTCTTGAACTTTCATCGTTTTATTACGGGTTGTATTGATCCTATAAAAAATTAAATTTACTTTTTTTTAACTAATCTAAATACCATTTAAAAACAACCATTTTATTTTTAATGAAAACAAAATTTCTATGAAAAATAAATATTTAATCTGTGAGTCATATCAGATTATGTGGTTTAGATGTGATTAGAGAGATAGAGCACGAGTCTTTCAAGGAGTTTGGGTGTTCAAGGAGTGAACTCAGAATGTTAGTTGCATCAGAGCGATCACCGATAACATATTATCTAATCCTAACTATCTATATACAGTACGTTCATAAATTACGTTTAGTAGATACATAAATGCCTTATTGATATAACACAATACATATGTTACAGTACGCAGCAGCTGTTTATAAACACACTGTTACTGTCCCATATCTTAGTTGCGACTTTAAAGCGCCTTCATTGCCACGATGCAAGTTTTGCAGAACACTTCTGTACCCATTTTGCCTGCCAGTGCCGTTACATTTTAAACGTACATCGGTTGCTTCGTTCACGATGACTCCACCTATTAATTAATGAATTAAACAGCCAGTAAATCAACTGACCATAAACATTAAACACAATAAAAGCACTACTTTAAATTAATACTTTTTAATGGAAGTAAGTTTTATTTTTCCTTTATTATATATATTTTTTAACACTCATGGCACGAATCTGACAGTGGTAGCATTTACTAATCAATTATTTTACGTACGTCTTACCTAACATTATTTGAAAAAGTAAAAATAGTAATTTATATATATTCATTCATATCTTCAGACAGTTGAAATGTAAGTAATTAAAAAGACTAATGTAGACATGAAATAATTATTTACGTTAAAAAATAAATTTAAACATTTCAATTTTCTAATAACAAGTGTTAAATTACCAGTGAACATTTTATTCAGTTCTCATTCTACAGAATTTTTAGATTTATTGCTTGTATTTACTGAGTCGAAGTATAAATTGAGTCATCCTTCAAAATAATTCCGATGAAACTTTGAATTATTGTTTTAGTAATACAAAGTAATAGTATAACAAGGTAAATCATAGTACATGTTATTAAAACATAAAAATTAAAAATATTTTTTTTTTACAAATCAATATCAAGCCTAGATTACTATCTAACTAAGATTTCAGATATTAAAATAAATAAATCTATATATTTAATTCTGTAAGAAATCTGTATTTTTTAAAGTTTGGTTCATTTTAAAACTTTAAGAGCCAAGAACGGTAGGCAAAATATCATAAATGATCAAAATAGCTTGAGCGTCACCCACTATGAGATCCAGCTGTTTATTTTTTTCTGGTGTTAACATTGCTAATTTTAAGAGTGGATTATACACCGTTTGACTTTTAGATATAATACAAAGCACAAATAAAACTAAATACCTATTCTGTTGATTTTAAATGCCAGCTGCAGTTCGTAACTCTGAGTCACAGACTGAGGCCGAAGGCCAAGGTGACAGGACTGCAGCGAGTGACAGGGTTGACATACAAAGTGTGCTGGTGTATTCCCTAGTGTTATTTTAATAGTTTGAAAATAAATGTAAATCAACTACGAAAGCCAATAAAAATGAGTAGATTTAGATTGATGCATATAAAGAAATATACTACAGTATAACAACAAAAATAAATTTACAATAACAATTTGAAATATCATACTATTACAGTTGTTAAAAAAGCATCAATATCAGTTTATAGTATCAGATAAAACTAACTGACGACGATTCAGTACTTTGACTTGATACATGAGTAATGATTAATTCACACGGAAATGGCAGTTTGAGATTTCAGAACAAGTTAAACCTCCTTTGTCAAGTTCCAAAGTGCAATGAGATAGGACAGGTGTTTTCATTACCCCCCCTTCCCCCCGAACTCTTACAAGAACCAACTCTGTTGCATTAATTAAAGTCCAACTCAGCATTTCATCTCTCAGCTACAATCAACTTTCCTTTTGTTTTACAAAGGTATGAAAGCTTAATTATCAGTCACGCAGTGTGAAGTGGAGTTGTTTGAATAAATTAGTGCCCACTGTTGTATCGTGGATATTTTTTATAATATTTTATATGTGCCATAAGGAATTCAATGAACATTTTAATATGATATATTTTCTTTTTTAATTTTTAATGAGATGTATTAGCTATCTTATGAAAGAATAAACTTGCAACACACATAAATTATAAAAAAATGCTTGATTATTTTACAGTCACAAAAAAAATGCGAACACCTCAGTCGCAGTTTTAAATACAATTTAACTGACGTATATCTTTATACATTAGTAGTAATAATTACTAAGTTTAACCTTGAGGAGTCGGGGGGGGGGGGCTGCCATCACAAAGCAAACTGAAGTTAACTACTCGACATAATTTAGTGCACTATTGATTGCAACCTCTGTTTCTTTCTTCTCTCTGCCGCTGGGAAGTCGATAGCCATATAGTAGATATACATAGTCTTACCATCAGTGGTCTAAAACATGTTGTTCTATTTCAATGTACGATTCATATTTATCGTTAAAATCAGTTATAGTGCACACTATGGAGTAATTAAAGGTCCTATCTAGTAGGCCATAACTTAATATTCTGGTTTTATTTAATTTAAAATCGTCAAGATTGACTTTTAAAGTTCAAGATATTAAAATTTAACAAATAATAAGTTTTTTGCTAAATGTATCTTATAATTCACCAGAACAGTGATTCAGTCCTGTTAAGTGACACTTCAAGCTTTACGATACGAAAAACGTTTTTTGTATAAACAAATTTGCACTTATTTAAAACTATTTTCAAATGGGAGATAAAAACTAAGGAAATATAAAAAATTAGTTTACCTATTATTTTCTGAAAGATCGTGTCACTTGTAGCATTGGGTAACAATCTGATATCCCTCCGATGAACATAAAAGTGCTTTGTTGAACATGTACATAAACATACGATGAACATAAAATGCAAACTCAAGTCTAACTCTCTGATTGACAGTGGTATTGACCCACCCACCCATACACGTACGATGGTATTGACCCGCCCACCCACCTATACACGTACGATGGTATTAAATTTAAAGTTCCACATATTTAAATTTAAAAAATAATAAGTTTTTTGTAAAATTTATCTTATAATTCTCTAGAACAGTGATTCAGTCCTCTCAAGTGACACTTCAAGTGTTACGGTACCATCATTATTACGGAATGGATACTTGAAATATAAACCCTTGTTTTTGGAGTTTTTCGTGGAGTGAAACGACCACTTAAATAGTTACCGCTAGTGGAATCATGCCAGGAAAGTCTCAAAGTCAAGATTGACTGGGCAATGTCGAATCTCATCTTGAGAAAGTTAGTATTACCTCTGGTTCACATTAGCAAACCCATACCCTGTGTGAAGTGGAGGTGAATACGTCAGGTTTTATTGTTTTTTCACTAGTTAACAGATCATATTTAATCTAGCCATAGGACTGGTAGGTTGATGTTTAAGTTATGTTATCTACAGACCAACCGACTTTATTACCCAGGTATCACATTCATAAAACTTTTTATTGAATTAGACAAGGTTACTCTATTGGAAAAGTTGAACTTTTTATAAATTGTTTACTTTTATTTTTTGTCAGTTAATTGAAAACGCTATATTTTTTAATTGTTGTTATTTGTATTGTACCTTGTTTTAGTTTTTAATCACATGTAAGAAGACAATCGACTTTCTTATATACACAATATATAGTCAATCTTATTTGTTTACGATTTTTGTGTACGGATTTAGTTTGATTCTCTCTGACATGTCTATTTTTAAATTAAATGTAGGATAAATTATTAATTAACATTTGAACTAGACACGTCTTTGTAATATCTGTCGAGACGTTGTGTTTTTCCACGAAAACTTTTTATCTTGAAACATGATTTGAACTAGAGGGGTTGAAAACTTGTAACAAGTGAACAGTAATGATTTTACGTACCTTAAACTTTATTACACAATGATGATTTTTCCCAAACAAATAGTCCAAAAGAAATCTGAAGGAAGAGTTTCAGATTCATAGAGTGTTTGAAAAGTTCCCATGTTTTTGTTGTTTTTTTTTTTTTTTACAGATAGAGTAACAAAGTTTAAAAATACACTGCATGTTCAGGGAGACGTCCCACTTGTTTGAAAATCTTAAATTAGTTGAGTTGTGCCTTAAATTAAAGATACTTTAGATAAGAACATAGTATCATAGATCCAAACTCAAGCCAACAACTAAATCGAACTTAATCAAAGTTTGCCATAGTTAATTTTTACTAATTAGGTAAACATTTTCCTAGCTGTAAGGTTATTATTTACAGACAAAACTATAATGACTTAAATATAAACTGTCACACCTCGTTTTAATTAGTGTAACCTTTTCATTAAATAATCCGAAAGTTGATGGACATTAACTAATAATTGAAAACCATTTTGAATTTTCACTAGCTACAATTTTCAAACAGTAACCCTTTTGAGCTTAGATTTGAGGTATTGTGTTCTTTCCAACAGGATATTTAATGTATATGTTTATGTCAAGGACCTTCTTCAACAGTCGCTCCATGTTGCTGTGTCCTTTACTCCATATTCAATATTTTAATACTACAGCACCCGGACTTTTCTTATTGCGAAGCACATGAATTAATTTGTTTAAAATACATGAAAATGATACATGTTCCAGCCCTTAAAGGGGGTGAGAGTCACTATGTGTTTGCAGGAAGTAGTGTCTGTGGGATGTCAAAATCAATCCCATTCACACTAATGTGAGTGCGTGGGCCTAGCTAAACAATGTCACTATCTGCCTCATTCATCTAGACTATGAGGTACATTCGGCATCAAAACTTTATATTTACTCTAATTAAAGCTCTCGATCTTTAAGCCCTACAAAAGGTCAATGGTTTTACTCCTAAGAGAGATGGTAACATTTAAGTTGGAGATTATCAATTAAATTTTCTGCAACTTTACTTTTTAATCTTTTTCTGTGTCAAATTCTGTTACCTCAGAAAATGGATTTGTTTTAAAAATGTTGTGTCGAAAGGAAGTCATACTGTACGAAGTCCAATTTTCAAACAGTTTAAAATTTCAAGTCTTATGAAAGTTGTTAACGAGAAAATTAATTTTTAATAACTTTGATTTCTTTTACCTTCATTATTTTTTTTTTCTGGAATCAGCTTTGCTATTTATAAAAAATTAATTGAAAATCCAAACCTACGTTTTTAAAGTGATAGTTTACTTTAATTAATTTCTTGTGATTGTCACATAGGTTTTAAAAATGTTAAATTAAGGCCATAATATGTATGTGTGTAGCAAGTTTATCACATGAAGCTTATAGAGGTGTCTTAATTATCATATACTTACTACTGTCCTGTTTTTTTTTTTGTGTTTTTTTAATTTATTTTATTTTACATAAGCATTGACACTAATGAAAAATCAATCAGTACTTAACATAGTTTGCTTTTGAGCACTGTAAAAGTTTTGGCCTACAGTAAAAAAAAAACAAAAAATAAAGTCAATTAAAAGTAATTTATGATGTAATATCAAAGGCACAGCGAGATTGTCTATCCTTCAAAGGAGCAAGTCTTCATCGTTGATGTTTGCTCCTAGCCTCAGCGTTGATCATCAGCAAGGCATGAAGAGAGTTCACACGTCAAAGACATAAATGAACACAAATTACGAACTATAAACTCTGCCGAATAGTCATTTACTACGAACACTTTCAATTAAGATTCATTAATTTTTATTTAAAGCCAGAACCATTACAACATTAAAAGGACCAATCTGATCGCCTACTTGGCTTGAATTAGTTTAAGCGAAAATAATTTATTTACGGTCTCTTTATAACTCCGGTTGTCATTTTATGAAAAAGGGATTTTTTGCACCTTGATCCATGAGTTCAGGGGTAAACATAAGCCATTCAATTAGTAATCACTCAAAGTACAGTTAGTAATCTTAGTATCACTTATAGCGTCCTTAGTGATGAACTGGTATAGGTACGGAATAGGTATATTGTATAAGAAATATAAGACATTGATGTACAATCTTTCCTCAGATCAGAAAACTGTTTGGAAAGTTACTGGAAGAAGTACTATATTTTCATAATGATGGTTGTATTATTATCTACTTTTCTTCCCTTATGGAAAAGATACAATTATTGATCTATAGATTTTATTCCGTAAACAATCAGTCCCCATAAATTTCTCCAACTAGGAAGAGCATAAGATTGCCAAGGATAACGGAAAAAAATATCAATTATTGATCTATAGATTTGATTGCGTAAACGAATCAGTTCCCAACTAGGAAGAGCATAAGATTGCCAAGGATAATGGAAAAAAATATCAGAAATATAAAACAATTACCTAAGGTTCATCTCACCGGACATAGCAGATCTAACTAACATAAAACACCTGTTTATTTTGTGTAAACATTGCGTATTTTTAGATTGGATTTAAAACCATATGTTTGTTATACATCATAAAAACAGCTGTTAAAAAACTTTCGCTCTGTTCTTTTGATTGACTTGAATTTTGAGGGAATGCAGATCCTGCATCCCATAGACAAACGCTAAGAAAACAACTTTTGAAGTTCTATTATTAATAGCCTTCGCAAGAACTCTTTTATCTTATATTATCAAAATTAAAAGTAGATCAAAATAAAATGTATAAAATAGCAAATAAAAAAACATACTATACTATGTGAAAATACTATATTATAATATGTGAAAACTAATACTAGCATATTTATAGATCGAGGCCTAAGGCCGAGGTGTCACGAGTGCAGTGAGTCTACCAAACAGCATTACCTAGGCCGAAGGCCGTGGTTACACGAAAGTAGCAACTGGTGGGATAGGTACGTGAAGCGTGCAGGGGTGTCTCTTAGTATTTTTTAAATTAATAAAACATTCAATTATTTAATATTAAAATTACTCATTTAAAATGCTTTAAGTTCCCCCCTCAGTATACATTAGTCGATTAAAAGAAATTTGGAATATCTGTATTCCGTGCGCGAGTGCACCTGGGAACGCGTGTGTGCGTGCTGTAGGGAGGCTGCACGGTTGCCATGGTGACGACTGGGGCTCACTCTGGCGGCCGGCTCCGAAGTCTACACATCTCCGGTGAGTACACGCCCTACACTCATATACATATCTGTAAAATTAATGATTTTACTCTTTTTCTCTTTTTTTAAAATATTGAAATAATTTAAGATGGTCTGAAAATAGATTATAACAGAGGTTTTAATAACTTTCTTTTTAGACAGCTACGTACTTCGTTAACAGTTAATTTTACCATGTAGATACTTGTGTCGATATAGGCCTGATGTTACATTTTGATAAAAAAATGTGTAGTATTATAATTAAATATAATAACTATTTTTTAATTTTATAAAGTTTAGTACAACGCAATGATTATGATTACAATTGCCTGTACGATTAGTACAATATAAAATTGATTTGTAAATAAATTTTCAAAATTAAAACAAAGTAAAATTCACTAACATTAAAGGAAGAGCTCGATAAACTATCACAACAGTTTAAATATAAAATGTTAGAAATTCTCTTTTTTTTAATAATTAATTTTTACTGTATCCAAACATTTGTTTGAAATCTGTAAAAATTAAAAACAAACTGTAGAAGAACATCTCGAACAAATCATATATCTTTTCATGTATGTAAATTGGTCTGTATACTGTATGGAATGTTGACAAAGTGTCACAGTACACCTGCTACGATAGTAAGGCGAGTTGGGAGGGTGGAATGGGGCCATCAAAACGTGCCGTTGTCGCTTGTAGGTCAGCGGCCTGCCCCCACCCAGAGAATGGGTGGGGGTGAGTTTGGCTGGGTGGGTTGTGCAGACAAAACAACATTAGTAGCGTCATTGTTTTGGTAATGTTACCAATATATCGTGATGAGTTACCACTGTTGCTTTTAGTGTTTCCGTTTCGTAAACTAATTCATTTTAGAACCTATGTTTTTTTTTGTTTTATTTATATTGAATTATATATATATATATATATATATATATATATATATATATAAAACTTTTTAACTGTTGCTGAGTTTTATTTCTTTTTAACGACACTTTATAAACCGCGGAATTTAAATTAATCTGTATTATTGGCTTTTTTGTGTGAATATGTTTTGTATATAGTTTATGATTGACTCTTTAACTGTTTATGAGTTTTATTTCGATTGAAAAAAAATCATGACGAATCATATATTTACATAAAATATTTATTTTGTTTAGTGTACATTTTTAAATCAAACTCACATAATGAGCCACCTTTCATTAATTACATTCCTCAAATTTGTAATTTTCCTGTAACTCAAATGTTCCCGATAAATATTATTTATTGGATTTTTCCCAAAGAAATGCCTTGTAATTTATTTGTGAAACAGAAGGTGCAAAATATACAATAAATTACGATTCTGGATCCCAAACATTCATTCGTAAATTATACCTTCCTACTGCAGGAGTTCGGTTTTCTATCTGTAATAATACAGGCTACTCCACTGAGCAGAACTTACTCTGACTTGTTAACTATATAGTTAATAATAAATTATTCATTACAAGGAGTAAAGGTGTTACTGATACTGTTCAACTGTAAATGCTAACTTATTAATATTTTGTTAACAAACTCAGACTTTCAAAAACTAACTACTCGATTTTGATTAAATAAGGTAACATTAATATATTTAATAAACAATTGGTGTTATTTGAAATATTACTAATAGCAAAATTACCATGTTCAACACTAGCTGTCTTATGTAGTAAGTTTTACAAAGTTAACTTTAGCTCAGGATAAACTAGTTTTAATTATTATTCCTGATAAAAGTACACACATAATAGACAAAATATTTAAATTCAAAGTTACAAAACTTTAACAAACTTTAACAAAGGATCATCAGTATTGTCAGGTTTTATAAATTTCTAAACTGTATTTTAGTAAAAGCGTTAAAAAAGCGTTTTAGTTTAAAAGTTCAAACTGACATGAAACCTCTTCAAAATATTTTTAGCCATTGAAATTCCTTATGTGAAAATAAAAAAATGCACGTAAAAAATATACTTAGATAAAATAGAATAGCAACTAATAAATCTATAACAAAATTGAATCCAGTGATAAAAAGCCTTGTATGTACTGTAAAGTAAGACGAAGCCCAGTTATGTAGGCAACTGACCAGTTCCGCTATTAGCTACTAACTGACTCTGTCACAATCTCTTCATTAAACAATGGACGTAGGTGGAGGCCTCCTCAGCGTGCTGCACTAGGCTGCAAGGACATTGTTTGAAAATGTTAATACATATATTCTTAAAAGGAGGACGGTTAAGAGGTGGACATAGCCTACATTTATATATAATGAAATGATATAGATATAATAAGAATATAATTTACCACGTTAACGATACAATTTGTATGATTAGATAACACGTCGAATAGGGCTAAAATAGACACAATTATTTTAACGATTCTTTCAATAAAATAATACTTAAAAGGCAAACGTATTAGACAAACTGGCTTTGAGAACCGGAACATATTCATTCAAAAAATATTTTATTAGATAACTCTTCGGAGGGTGACAAAAAACCGGAACAAATTGCACTCGTGAATTAAAGAAAGCTCATTCGGAAAAATTGAAATAAGGTTAGGCACGTAGAGAAGCCAAAAATATAAAACAGTATTGACTGTTCTTCGTAGGATCCTATGCACATATATTTTATACGTGAATAATAATCCTTCTAAGCTATAAATAAACATTAGCTAAGTAACATCTTCCATTAGCTAAGTAACATCTTCCATTAACTGAGTAACATCTTCCATTAGCTGAGTAACATCTTCCATTACCTGAGTAAGATCTTCCATTAGCTGAGTAACATCTTCCATTAGCTGAGTAACATATTCCATTAGCTGAGTAACATCTTCCATTAGCTGAGTAATATCTTCCATTAGCCGAGTAACATCTTCCATTAGCTGAGTAACATCTTCCATTAGCTGAGTACATCTTCCATTAGCTGAGTAACATCTTCCATTAGCCGAGTAATATCTTCCATTAGCTGAGTAATATCTTCCATTAGCTGAGTAACATCTTCCATTAGCTGAGTAACATCTTCCCTTCCAAACCAACAACCTCGTATCTACTAGGTATGTACAAACGTGAGACTTGGGCCACATAACCAAAGCAAATATTATATACATAGTTATTCCAAATTTGTGTAAAGGCTTTAACAAACAACAGTAGCTAGTTGGTCAAATTACATCTTGTAAAGTTAAATGTTTCTAGTTAGATATCAATCAGACTCAAAACAAAGATTAAAAAGAGATCAGGTAATAACCACCGGCTGTTCATTAGTTAATGACTTTTTTAGGAATTTTTTTTTATTGGCCGTAGTTTGTAACAAAGACTACATTCACTTCCTCGTACTTATCACACTCATTCAAAATCCTTATTCGCTCATATTTTAATAATAAACGTCTAAAAAATAGATAAAATATAATATAATGATATTTGCGACTGAAATAAAATCAAAATCTTTATTCGCTCACTAAAAAATACAAAACAAAAAGGTACATAAAATAAATACATTGATATACCAATTCATACATAAGTGTTGGACATAATTACAATAAATAAAGTAGTTACTGTTAAATACGTAAATGCCTTCCACATAACCCCAAGGCTGTGCGTGGAAGACAGTTCTTAAATTAAAAAAAATTAAAAATCTCAATCTTGAACAGAACAATAAAATAAACAGTTAATATATACTGTAAACTTATTATTATTTCAATGTTAAATGGAAAAATCTAACATAAATAAATCAGGACATATCTCATAAGAAGTTAAATATTATTGGACATCTCTCTTAGTCAGAATTAAATAAAATATGCAAATTGAATAAAATACACAATTAGATTAATTATAGCAATTAAATTTAATTTAATTAATTTTAAAAACGTTTAAACAATACTTAAAACAAAAAATGTTGGAACACTTTCGATTAGAGCTACTATGAAAGAAAAAAACATATTGAAAAAGAAGTATGCAGTAATTTGAAAAGCAAAAGGCAAGGATAGAAAGTCCGAGAGATCAAGTGAAAGCAATGTACAATGAAAGCAGTGTTTTTAAAGGTTATAATGCTTTAGATTTAATGAATACTACACCTTACCTACCTTTCAAGAAAGTTTCATGTTTGGACATGATATTTATGTGAATTCACGTTGGACTCACAGATGTGTTGAAATATGCAAAATCCGTTATTTACGTTGAAATGTTTACTAAGGTTAAAAAGCCTTAGTATTTCGCTATAGTTATTTCATCAGTCGGAATATGCCTGCCTTGTAATTATTTTGAATAGGTTAAAAATGCGTTATTTTTTTAGGACAAAAAGGGAGAATTATTTATTTAAAGCAGTCAGAAGTTACCACTCCAACTAATACACATATCTACCATTTTATTTTTAACATATCAGGTTGATTAGATGTATAAATTAATCTCAAATGCTAATACTCCATGAGTTAGCGCAGACCAAGGTCACCAGTGGTTGGGTTTACCTATCATACAAAATGTGTAAATTACGGATATAGCCAGGAATTCCGAAACTAACCAGCCTATGCAGCAATTTATAGGGATAATTAGTAAATGATTTTGAGTGGATTAACTATATTTGATTTTAGTTTTGTATGCTTTTATTGTTGAAATAATTTCTATTACCTTAATTATTTATATATAATATTCGTATTTACCTGAAAATATTACGTAATTTAGCACCTCAATTAGCAAGTAATACAATTATACTGTTCAGTGAATGAAATGAAAGTAGAGGGTTTTTCCAACTATAGTTTCTGACATAAGCCCCTTATTGCAATGTCGCTGAACTAGAATTCCGAGTATTATTTTGTTTCCTGTACAATCCCCAGGGATTTATGTTGCTAAGACCTCCTCATATCATAGGACCTCCCCTCTCCCCCAACGCAGAAATCCAATAAAGTTCCATTCCAATGCACTTAAGGCAATTTCCCAAACGTCAATGTGATAACAGAACCTGTCTTCGTATAGTTTTTTAATTCAAATTCAATTGTTAAATATTTTGTTAAAAAAGAATATACCTATAACATAGAGACGTAATAATTCTATGAAATAAGATTGCTACGTTATCCGTTAGCTTATTTTCAGTCAGCTTTTCGAATCAATAATACAAAGAGATTCTACAAGGTTTAGTTGGTACTTGGCTTTACAAACCTACTTACAAAATCTACATGGTTTAGTTAGTACTTGAGGCTTTACAAACCTACTTAGAAAATCTACATGGTTTAGTTAGTACTTGGCTTTACAAACCTACTTAGAGAATCTACAAGGTTTAGTTAGTACTTGGGGCTTTACAAACCTACCAAGATAAACTACGTGGTTTGTTGGGTACTTGGCTTTACAAACCTACTTAGAAAATCTACAAGGTTTAGTTGGTACTTGGGGCTTTACAAACCTACTTAGAGAATCTACATGGTTCAGTTAGTACTTGGGGCTTTACAAACCTACCAAGATAAACTACGTGGTTTTTTGGGTACTTGGCTTTACAAACCTTCCAAGATAAACTGCATGATTTAGTTGGTACTTGGCTTTACAAATCTACTTAAAGAATCTACATGGTTTAGTTAGTACTTGGGGCTTTACAAACCTACCAAGATAGACTACGTGGTTTGTTGGGTACTTGGCTTTACAAACCTACTTAGAAAATCTACAAGGTTTAGTTGGTACTTGGGGCTTTACAAATCTACTTAGAGAATCTACATGGTTTAGTTAGTACTTGGGGCTTTACAAACCTACCAAGATAAACTACGTGGTTTGTTGGGTACTTGGCTTTACAAACCTACTTAGAGAATCTACATGGTTTAGTTAGTACTTGGGGATTTACAAACCTACCAAGATAAACTACATGGTTTGTTGGGTACTTGGCTTTACAAACCTACTTAGAGAATCTACATGGTTTAGTTAGTACTTGGGGCTTTACAAACCTACCAAGATAAACTACGTGGTTTGTTGGGTACTTGGCTTTACAAACCTACTTAGAGAATCTACATGGTTTAGTTAGTACTTAGGGATTTACAAACCTACCAAGATAAACTACGTGGTTTGTTGGGTACTTGGCTTTACAAACCTACTTAGAGAATCTACATGGTTTAGTTAGTACTTGGGGATTTACAAACCTACCAAGATAAACTACATGGTTTGTTGGGTACTTGGCTTTACAAACCTACTTAGAGAATCTACATGGTTTAGTTAGTACTTGGGGATTTACAAACCTACCAAGATAAACTACGTGGTTTGTTGGGTACTTGGCTTTACAAACCTACTTAGAGAATCTACATGGTTTAGTTAGTACTTGGGGATTTACAAACCTACCAAGATAAACTACGTGGTTTGTTGGGTACTTGGCTTTACAAACCTACTTAGAGAATCTACATGGTTTAGTTAGTACTTGGGGATTTACAAACCTACCAAGATAAACTACATGGTTTAGTTCGCACACTATCAACATCTAATAGTCAACACTATCAGATATTAATAGTGTTGAATTGTTATACCGAAGTCGTCTAATATTTGCAATAAAGCTTCAAATCACTGTAAAGAAGAACGGCTGCCGGAACTCTTTATAAAATATAATTTCTATCTCAGGACATTAAACATTGTAAAGGTTATGTTAAGTATGTAATAAACAAAAAATTCAAAATTTTTGAAAATATGTTTCCATATAAGGGTATATGAGATTTTTACCGGGTCGTTTGGACCGGTATATTTCGTTTTTTTCGTCGTGGTATGCAAGGCTGCCTGAGATCTCTTGTGCCCGGCGATTCGCTTACTTTGGTGGCCGTTGGCTCGGACTCGGTCGTTCCTTGTTCCAGCTCTGGTCTGTCAGGTTGGCCGTCTTTCTAGTAGTTTCTCTGCGGCCGATCGACATAGCCATGAGCGGCTAGAGACTCAAAACGTAAGTGTTCATTTTGTAATTTCTGATATATAATCACCCTTTTGGTGAAAATACTTTGTCTAAATAATATTCTGGTTTATTTGTCATTTTCAGGGTTTTGTTAAAATTGTATTCTTTGTCTAGATATTGGTTAACCTAGGTTCGAGCCATGTCCTCAATGTTACCTTTTTAACATTAATTGCTTTATTATATCTGGTTTTATATTTAATAGTAGTTCTGTATAATGTTTTGTTGAGCCTTTTTCAGTTGGAGTTACCGATTTACCATCTTTTTGTTCATTGACAATAACCTAGCCTATCTGTGTAGTTTGATTTTTATGTTATAACCTATTGCTCCTGTATCTATAGCCTAGTTTTCAGTTTGTCATTTTTTTTTTTAGTTCCATACGTCTTTTATAATTTGTTAAATTGTAAGTTGGTTTAAATTATTCATAGCCTAAAGTTAATCTTTCACTGTCTTGTTTGCTCCATTCATGTTCAGTTTTGCAAAATCATGCACCCTCATTAGTTGTTATGTATAGTATTTTGGGTTTGGCTGTACTGGTTTTAATGTGCTGTGGTTTGGTTGCAGTCCAGGGTCCTTGGGTAGGACATTTCTATCCTCAGCCTGCCGTCCGGGGATGGTCAACCATTCTACCACTGCGAGCCTGGCCTGGGGACCATGTGATTGAGCGAGCTCTGCCCCTCACTGCCCTCTCTACTTCTCGAGGCAATTTTCTTCAGTCCTCAGGTCAGTGCGTTCCATTTTGTTTCCCGGCGGCTGAGCTGGGGAATTTTGATAGCATTATTTAAAGATAAAAAAAGTGAAATATAGAAAAAAAGAAGAAAAAAAAATGTTTGTGGAACTTTATGTGGCCTAGGCCTAAAACTTGAACTGAACAGTGATTTATGAAACAGTCATGGGGACATTGCTAGATCTATATATATATATATATATATATATTTAAAATTTAAAAAAAGGAACAAGAAAAAATATTTATTGTTATTCATCTTTATTAGTTTTATTTGTTGTTATATTTTTTAGATTTTATAGTTGTTAGGTCCCTATGGTTAAGTTATGTTATTTATTTATATGTTTAGGCCTAGTGCTTGTTATTTATATTTTTCGTTCATTGTATTAGGGAGGTCGTGAAGTGACTTTTTACTAAAACGGTACCGGGTTATATTTTATTTTTAATTACTTCTTTTTTAAAATTCTTCACCCAAAGGGGATTATGGTTCTTTTACTTAACTTCTAATTCGGAGCTGCCCAGGGATTCCGGCTTACTCCCTGGCCTCGGTGGAATCATGGGATGTGGGGCTAAATTGCCGGGGATTGTTTGGGGTTATCAAAATTGGTTCTAAATCTGTCACTTTTAAATTGTTAATAAGTTTTTCTTACGTTTTGGGTGTCTCAGGCTAGGCTGCAGATAGGCCATGTAGTTGTTAATTGTTAATTTTGGTATTTGTAGCGTTAAGTGTTTTTGTGGTTTTTGTATTATCATGGTTATTTTAGTGTTTCTTGTAGTTATTTAACTGCGAATTAATATTCTGGCCTTCTGCCTGTCAGTTTTTGATTATTTGTTTGTTTGCTGGTAATAAATTAGTTTTGCTCAGCTGCCGAGTGTTATTTTGACCCTCCAACTGCCACCCGTGATCCCATCGCTTGACTTGTTTTGAGCCATCCCCCAGTTGGCACGCTTTCCAGCTTGGGTGGGTGGATGGGTCTCAGATTAAATACGTCAACTTGCAATGTTCTAAATTGTAAACTTAACAATATTTAAAAGGTATTTTTTAAATTTATAATCATGTCCAAGCAATCCTTTGGGAAAATAAAACACACACACACACAATTCAACTATTACTACTATGCATATTTACATTACCAAATTAAGTAGGTTTACATCTGATAATTTGCCGTTTTAAAATTATGAAAATGAAAACAATCGTCTATCAGATACGTATTACGGGAAAATTTATTGAATGATTTTTATATGTAAACTTATTGATATTACTCTCTACATTAATTTTTTTATTTCATTATTGCAAATCCAATAAATCCATAACAAATATTTTGAATATACATCCTAATAAATTCTTATTATGATTTTTCTCCTAAATTCACATTCACGTTTTAAATATATCACTCATTAAATCCTTCGGTGAAATACTTAATCAAATATTCCTTTAATGATAATTATTTACTCTTATTACATAACTACTCCATAAATGTCTACACAAAATGTATGTCCAATAAAGGGTCTGGCCAGGTTTCACTAATGCAGAAGAGAGTGAGGGGGGATAACAAAGGCTTGGTTGCCGGGAGAGTTGTGGAACTGCGGGAGGTATTCAACAGGAACTCCCCGAGTTCCCTGTACAAATACCTCCGACTTCACAACTCCCGGTGTCTGCGGTCTGCTATGCCTGAACTGTGTTTTGATGCCGGGTTACAACGTTATTTAATTTGTTATACTAATTAACTATGGAACAGAACTTAATTTGTTTCTGTCCTAGTTTAGCAATTGGCTTGGCCTGGTTGTAAAAAGAGCATTTGCAAATTAAACTTTACAATTAGTTGTGTTAGGTGGGGTTTATAATTTATTACTTTTAGTTACTAATTAAATAAAATAGTAACTATTGTTGTTTCGATTGTTGTTCGATTGTTAGGTTCGATTGTTGGGTCTTTGCGGGAAAGTACCCCCATTTTTTAGCGATGATTAATCGGAAAACGAAGTAGAAAGTTCGCATGTATATGTTACTTATTGTTATATTATATACTTTTATTTGTATCAAATTGTATTTATTTCATCCTAAACAAATCTTATCTATTCAAACCTAACCTAACAATACATTTCGGAAGTGCTTACAACCTAACCTAAATGCCAGAAGGCGCCGTTTAATAGTTAAAGTGACGACGCTTAATATTTTCTTGTAGGTCAAAACCACGGGAACAATTTCAAAGGTACATTGTTTGTAAGTTTATTTTAGTCCTAGACTTGGTAGACAACCGGTCGGCACTAGTAGCGCAGTGCTGTAACCCAGTTACTTGGGGAAAAATGTTGAGGAGATTGTAGACGATAGGCGACATAACTTAATTGTTATCAATGATACATTAATTTGTGAGCCACTATTAAATAGTGTTCGTTCAATGGTTGCCATCGACGTGGAAACTACTAGAGAAATCTGGGGTGTCCATGTTGGATGGTAGTCAAGGTTCGGATGTTGTGAAAGGAAGTGAACTGATTGTCAGGTCTGTCAGTTAATTGAAAATCAGACCAATACTACGTGGTTTGGATTCCACGTAAAGCTGTAGGTTCTTTAGTTGCCCTGGCTATCCCAATATCTCACTATTAGTAAAAAAACCCTTTTTGAGAAATAGTCAACCTTAGTAACAATGACTACACTCCTTCGTCTATACTCATCATACTCTTCGCCCCTCACATTCACTCATATCTTGACGATCGGTGTCTTAATAATGAATAATAATTATTAGCTTTACCATATGCATGGACATCCTAAAAACATCCTGGATGTTATGCAATTGTATTTCAGTATTTTATTAGCAAATTTATTTTGGAGCATTTTATGTATTTTATAACAATATTGTGGCTATTTAATTAATTCTTACTACTTACCCGACCTAAAATATTGATAACATGAAAAATAGTAAAATAAAAATGATTGAATCGAACAGAAAATAAAAGATCTGCTAAATTAATTGAAGAAAGATAATACATTTTTTTAAAAGAAAGGGGTGTTAAATTACCACATAAAACTTCAGCTAGTAAAATTTGTATACCGTGAGAGAAATAGTACGCAGGTAGTTTGCCAAAATTTTAGCCAAACCAATGGAAATTGTTTTCTGAAGGTATAAATAAATGAACGTGTGTGAAATAATATCACACACCGATGGAAAGCTGGAAAGGATCTCCGGCAGGGCTTATTCCTCAGCATGAATGCGGTATGTGATTCATTATTATTCAAACCCAATTAAGGACACTGTGTTAAGCACGCTGCGTCACCCCCTCCCCCTTCTCTGAACTTTTCACTTCAAACCACATATCGTTTTTAACTCTGATTTATCAAGCTTCTATACGTCACTCTCATTCATTGTGAGAGTTCTACCTTTTATAAAATTTAACAGTAAAATAAAATGGTGAATAATAACTGAATATCTATAAACTAGTATACTTTTTAAACAAAAGTTATTGTTCTGGCCAGTTTTATGCATGGAGTCACATAAATGGACTGTATAAATGTTTTATAGTAATCAGTTTTCCCTTTTTTTCGTGTTTTTCTCTTTTTACTTCATTTTGCAGAAAAACGAATTGTTTCTCTTGTTCAGAATCTATTCTGTAGTATTGATCTAAAATATGAGAAACATAAATTGAGTGCCGAAAATATTATCTTGAGTTTGAATATATTCAAAACTATTATAAATTCAATATATTATAATTGAGTCCACAGTTTCAGGTTCCGTGGTCAGCCCCTCTTCCACACATACTGTTAAACGATACAAATCCTCTATATTACGACTAAAGTTCATTTCCATTTTAGTGCATGAATTATACATCAACTATTTGTAGTATTTGTATTGTAATATTTGTAAAGTCAATATTTGTTACACTTGTACTTTATTGTGAGAATAATTAAGACTTACTGTGCATTGTTGCAACAACCCTACTGTTTCCACAACTGCTACTCATCGATTGGATCCATCCTTAGACAGTTTGATTTCACTAAAACTCACCAATATTACGATAACGTTAAACCATGAGACTTTCACAATAATTAAGACTTTTGGGATCGTTGATGACTATGATATACACCAATCACATTGAGGGTATAATAGTGAGACTGTAAATACCCACGAAAATCCTTGATATTTATGAGATTATTTTGTATCCAAGATTTTTCAAATCCAAGAGACTCTTTCATTACCGTTAGTTTCTGTAAATATCATACTCAATCGATGAGACACTTTAAATTTATGAGACTTAGTTATACATGAAGTTTGTATGTATATTTTAAAATCTATTAGACTCATTGATATCACCGGAACTCTTTAAATTCATAATCAATTAATCATATACATAATCTTTTTGAGAATCAATAATACCAGCAATCCAAGAGGCACTTTTATTTCCATTGAACTATCTGATAACCCATGAGACTCTTTTACATACGATAGACTCATTGGTTCAATGAGACTCTTTAAATTCATGAGACACTGATATCAAGACATTCATCGAAAAGTGGAGGATTATGAAGAACTAATTTGAGGATTCTTGAAAGACGTCATTTAAACTTGGATACCTAATTTCCTGATAGCCTGATTTTAAATTATTTGTCTGTTTTTTCGTCATTACCAAATCCAAAAGTATAATACGTTAGGCAATTTATAATGATATTGACAAAAGAAACAGCGTCTGTATCAAAATATAAGTTGTATCAGTTATTGCGAAAGCTAATTTTTTTTTAGCTCTCATTTTTTTAAACCAAGAATGTGAAATATTCTAAATATACAACTTAAGTCAACTTGATTGAATGTATAATTAAAATAATCATAAGTTTAACCAAATCATTGAAATTCCTAAACTATTTAACAAATATAACTTTTGCTGGAGTGGATAATGATTGCTTTGGTGTGGTTGTGTTGGATCTAATAAATAAGTGTGAGAAGGGTGGTGTGTTGGGTGGGGGGAGGGATGAATAAAAACACACCAATTAATCTGAGTTCACCTTCATCACTCTCCGAAACCGAACGGTTTCAAAATAACAAGTTCAAACTCAACTCCCATTCGTACATTTAACATTCACACATTATACTGACGTTTAGGTTCTGGAGGTCCTTCTAAAATGTATTACACTAATATCTTAATTTAAATAAAAAATTGCAATACATTAGTAAACATAATATGCTCAGTCCTTAGTTTTCCTCAATTGAACTTAGCCAGAGAGGAGCACCTTCATACGGTGACTTTTGAGGTCTGATTATGAGGTGTGATTATGAGGTCTGATTGGTCTGATCAAGTTGTCTGATTATGAGGTCTGATTAAGAGGTCTGATTATGAGGTCTGATTAAGAGATCTGATTATGAGGTCTGATTGGTCTGATTAAGTGGTCTGATTAAGAGGTCTGATTGGTCTGATTATGAGGCAAAGATAAAGTACAAAAGTAAATGACTACCACAGTGGCTGGAATCTCGCTATAGGCTACTCCAGTGTTATATTTCTAAATTTACTTTATTATATAGCTCATTAAAAATAGTGTATCGTTATAAAAATTCAAAAGTTTAGATTTAAATATCACACTAACGGAATGGCACTTAATACATTTAGTGTAAACCATTTGTTTCGATCCATCTTATGATCAGTGGGTTCGATGGATTTGAAAACGTAAAAAAAATTATATTGACTTGGCTAAATTACTAGCTATATTCCAAATAGTGTCAATCAGAGAATAACGTTCATAATTCTTAAACCCACCCTTCTTAAACGACAACTACCCTTCGAACACTAGCTTGCCGGCCTACTCACTCACTCTACGTCCAACATTTATATGACTCTCTTCTTGCTCAGTTCTATGACAACTCATAGTAGAACGAACACAGTTACACACTTTCGCCCCATTATATGCACTCATCTCTTGCAGGACTCCCTCCATTAGCAAAATTGCAAGTAATTAAAGAAAACTTGGTATTTATGCAGTTTCTAAACTATTCACCAATATTGACTTTTCTGTCACCAGTGGGTGCAATCAGGTCTATATTTTATCAGAAAACACTTTTTATTCCACGGAAATACCATTTTATAAAAAAATACTAAAATTTTTGAAAATGTCATTTTTATTCATCTTTGTTACTTTTTTTAAAAAATTTTATGTAGTTTTTCTTGCTAACACGCATTTGAAAACTACTTTGGTCTACAATAATTATTTCTCGAGATATCTTGGAAAAATTAAGTTCGTAGCCAACTATCAACTATGGTGTCCATATGCACAATATTAATAGGAGCTATGACTAGCCAGAAAAAACAAATCCGCATATATTCCCGCCGGCCGTCCCGGAGGTTAGACACGCGTATTTAACATGAATTAAGGATTTTTTTGTTGAGTTAATAGTGGATTATGATAAGTTAGGTTATGTTTGGTTAAGTAAGTAAAATGTGTATTTTCGGATCGAAATATTACTTTTATTAAAAAACCAATTACATATTGCCTATGTATCATTAAAAATACTCAGCATTAAAATCCAGTTTAGTGGAAAAAAATTTTAGAAAAATAATAATTTTTAAATAAGTTGGTTTTATTAATATTAAATAAAAAATATTTTTTTGATTTTCGCTACTGAACCGAGTTTTCCACGTTCAATATCAACCTCCTCAAGAATTATAAACTCATATTTAACCAATTTTTCAACAAGAAATTGTATTTTCAGAAGCGTCTAGAAAGTGAATAATTACGGAATTCTTCAGTTTTGAAGTACTGGTTATTATGTTAATCATTACTTTAAGCAAAGAAAAATGATGCTGTATTATTATATTCTATTATATAACTATCCTGTATCAAACACAACAGATATATTCAGGTTTTTTACTTACAAACAGTGCTGAGAAAACCACTCGCATTAAACCAATAAAAAAGCAATACAGTATTCAATATGTAAGGAATATTAATAGATAACCTATAAACAGGGCAGCGAAGTTCAAAGGAACTGTCGTTTCACCCGGCTTGAAGAAAAGAGCGAGCATTTTAATTCTCAAAGGAGCTTGTAGAGTATTTTCAAAGCACAGCTCGACTACCACTAAGCACATTTTGACGTCAGAAGTACACGGATGTCAAAGAAATGTTCAGGCGTTCGAGAATATCTTAGTAAGTTCAAAATGTGCTCTTTACACATAAATATGTTTATTTAAACGACATGAAGAGAGAGCAACACTTTTTAAGCTCTAGAAATCTTCCTTACTATTTTAATGATTAGATTTAACATCTGTGTGCTTAGTCATATTACTTTTAGTCTATGTTAAATATTAATTCGGTTAAATTATGTACACAATATTAAAACCAATTTTTAAGTGGTATAAAAATAAGAATGTTTAGTTGTGTATTTGATTGGGACCCATTCTTTGTTATTAATAATTAAATTTATATTGAATTAGAATATTGTAAATAAAGAAAGTAAATAAATATTTTCATACTTTACAAGTCATCAGGATTTGTATAATATACTCGTTGTATTTATTTATAGGATGCCGTTGACCAAGTTATTGGTGGCAAATGAGTGTAGTCAGTGTTACCACTTAAGTTTGACTGCTCCCTAGAAAGCCCAGGCAACTAGGGGACCTACAGTTTAGTGTAGAATCCGAACCTAGTAGTCTGATTTTCTGCAAATCGATCTTTTGACACTCGTCTCCCTGTCCTGCAAATCTCCTGAATCCTGGGAACTATGTTGATTGATTGTTACTAACAAAATCAATCTGCAAATGTTACAAGTTAAATGGAGCAGTAAGAAAATAATTTTAAGTATGACTCAAAAGTAAGCAGAATAATGCGCTAACTTACTTAGAAGTAAACGTCCGTGCTTCAGTGTTTGGCATAAGTAAATCGGCTTACAACACCCTGTTACCAGGGTCTCTAGATTTTTCTCAAAATTTTCTACTTTTTGAAATTTTTTACTTTTTCTAAATTTTCCAGTACACACACACACACACACACACACGCCTGAACCGTGATACAATAGTTTTAAATTTAGGTCAACTATCAACAATATCTCATTGATTTTCGCATAAATAGCGTTAGTTGAGCCACAGAGAAAAAGAAACAGAGGTCGCTTTGATATGGATAGCCAACGCCTCAGTGGCAATTATAAATCAATCGATTACAACTAATGTACGTATTTATACCACTGTATCTATAAATTTTTGGGAAATAAAGTAGGGACTGACAAGGTGCTGGCCCTTCCATTTACATAGAAAACTGGAGAAATAACACATAAACTCGACACACATTTAGCGCACTACTTGATGTGATCTCTGTTTCTTTCTTCTCTGTGTAGAGTTGTACCATAATAAATAAAGCACCTTGTCGTACAACTGTTAAGTGAATTCTTTTGTTAGGTCCTACTGTTGGATCAAAACGCATAAATGCACGAGCTTCAACATCAACTTTGTAGAAAGTATAAGGCGGAGGAAAACTAAATTACCATCACAAATGTTCTGATCTTTTCTGCGATTATGAGTGGTAATTTTATGTTTATACCTTTTTACAGTTTCTTTTAATCGTAGTTAGTGTGGGAAATAATATAGTCAAGCATTAGTTACACAAAGTTATTTAGGAACTCCCACAACGAGCTGGTTGGAAAAGGCGCGCCAACAGTTACAATGCGGTAACGTTGCATTCAGTTTCACCCGCCAGGCGGCCAGGGAAGGCCGCGATTACACGATCCGGTGCACATGACACCTCAAAGATTAATTAAGCGATATAAAGTCAATCAGTATTCATATAATTAAAATAAATATACATTCGGCTTACTGACATCAAATACTTGAAACCACCGTTTGTCTCAAGTTCATATCCCTTTTCAGTATCGAGAAAAAGTTACATTAGAAAATTGATAACAAAATGTTTTATGCTACTAAAAATTCTGAACCTTCGTATATGGGGTCTCAATTAAAGTGCCTACGCGCTATTAAAGTTACGAAATGGTCTGATTATTATTTTAGTTAAAAGTCAATTCTAATTAAACATTACAAGTCATCTGAAACTTTAAAAAATAGTGTATTTTCCAACTCTAACTACGATTTAAAAAATTATGAAAATGTAAAAATAGAAATTTTTTTCATAATTGCAGAAAAAATGATCAAACTTGTGATGGTAATTTAGTTTCCTTCGCCTTATACTTTTCACACAGTTGATGTTTAAACTGGAGTATCTATGCTTTTTTATTAAAAAGTTAACAACCTTAAAAACCTAATAAGCTCGAAAGATACGCTATAATCATACAATAAGGAGAACTGCATAGTGTTTCAAAGTGTTGGGGCCACTTAAATTTTCGGAAACTAACGTTTTATAAATAAAATAAATAAATAACGCCTTTATTTGCAGCGTTTTTCAACATACAGTTATTTTTCTAAAAAACTCAAGTCATACAAAAATTATATATATATATTGCCAAGTACTAGGCTAAAATCACAAAACAAAATATATTTTACACAACTTACATTTTAAAATAATCATATTCCAAATGTAGCTTAAATTTATTTTTAAAAGATACATAGCTGAGTGCTTTGAAATTCTGTTGAATTCCGTTGTAAATCTGCAGAGCAAAGTAAGAAAAAGCATTTCTTCCCACTTCGAGTCTGACTTTGGATACTTCTAGCATGCTGTCCTGGCGCGTGCGACGTTCTCTAACCTCTGAATGAGCCCGCAGCGTCTTCCTCAAATAAATGGGTGTACTAGATAGCAAAATCTTGTGGACTAAACAAGCCACTTCCAAACTAAATATATGCTGTATTGGAAGTGTTTTTGCTTTTCTCAAGCTTGACTGACATGGTCATATTTCCTGAGACCATACACAAACCTAATGGCTGAGTTTTGCCGTTTTTGGAGTGAGACAGTGTTGTCAAGGGATAACCTACTTCCGTATAATGGAAGCTTATACAACATTGCAGGGAAAATAATACTATTGTCTATTTGTAGCATGGGTTGCTGTTGGAGCAACCCCCTAAGCCTAAATAAAATTCTCAACCTGCATATTGTGTTGCGGGTCACATTTCTTAAATGAAAGGAAAAGGTTAATTGTGTGTGTAATGTTACGCCTAGAATCTTTACAGTCTCGGATACCGTCAAAGGTTACCCACCCAAAGACATAGACAGCGAATCACCCTTCATGATATTCTTTACTGCATAAGGTAGGAAATGAACAATAGAGCATTTATTAGGATTTAATTTAAGACCATGGTCATCCGCCCAAAGCTTGACTTCCAACAGTTCCACATTCATTTACTGAACAGCCAAGGCACATTGGAAGGATGGTATGATAGTACCAGCTGAGTATCGTCTGCATACGAGTACAGAGAACAATGAGTTAGTACAGATTCAAGATCTGCTGTGTATAGAAGAAACATAATGGGGCCCAGACAGTTGCCCATAGGCACCCCTGAGACTCTATAAGTGACATCCGAGAAATAATTATTTACTTTAGTGACCTGAGTTCTACCAGACAAGTTTGAATCAAACCACATCACCGTATTACTACCAAGGCCATTATTATGGTTCATATTAGCAACTATGATGGGGTTTTAATTATAGCAATAATTATAGGGACTAATTATTATACAATAATTATTATATTATTATATAAAATTGAAGAAATATTATAGTTTAATACCGAATACAACATAATTTAAATTAAAATATATCATACAAGTACTACACTAAAAAAAGTTTGTGATTTTTTTTATTATTATTTATTTATTATTATTTTATAGGTTATGCAGGATGTCAAGTGCAATGCCTTTACTTTATTAAGAAAAACAAGTCACATCCCCTATTTACTCAATAAATTAAAAAGAAGGTTGTTATCAAATCATAGACAAATTTAAATACCAGCATAATAAGCTTATAACTTTGCATCGAAACATTAACAAAAACAAATCAAACAAAAATATAAAAAGGGCAAAATAAGACTAATGAGGTAAGGGAAATAAAAAATAACAGATTTTATATTTATTAGCTTGAAAATACTATATAAAAAATGTGATATCAGAAAAATGCAAACCTATACACATACAATAAGCCATAATCTGTAATATAGAGTTTAACTAAGTTACTAAGATACGTAAAAAGCGTTAAATAGTTATAAATCATAAATAACAAAATTCAACGTTGTAGTACAGATGTTTGTACTGTTATATAACTACAAGTTTGAAGGAGCAAAGTTATAAATTAATAAATAACAAAAGTGTAACAATAAATATGTCACAAATAAATATAACATTTTGAAAAATTGAAAGTTAATAAACTAATGAATTAACTAATAAAATCAGAGTACTTAAAACTTGGAAAGAAACGTAAAGACGATCTCATGGTTTAAATCTTTTCTTTCACATTAATTGTTTGCTGTGGAGCATTTGATTCCTAATGCTACACAATATTATAATGATGAAGAAAATTGAGTTCGTACATTGATTGCGTGTAAAAACAGAGGTCAATGAAACAGTATATCGCCTCCCCCCTCCCTATCGAAGAGGGTTGTTGGTGGATGCACTATTTAATCCAGATTTTGGTCATACAACCTTTCTCAATTTAAAAAGTTTTCGTAGAACAATGTTCTATTGTCAAGGAGATTCTTTAAGATACCAGTAACTATTTGGAAATAGAAAGTAAGACTAGTCGTGAAAATATTTTTTATATTGAAATAAATATAATTTTCAAATTATAACATTAATAACACGAAAACCGTCTTTAACTTATAAATAACTATACATATATATTTACACTATTAATAATTTTATTTCCATATTTAAGTATTTCTTAAATTGTTATATGATCTGAACAGGAATCTTTATAAAAAGCAAGACAAAAACTAACTATTTAAGAATTATACAAGATTAGATATGAGAATCAAGAGCAATGTAAATTTGTTTACTCTTTCAGCCTATTTATAATTGTAGGGATAATTAATTATAGTTTAAGTCACTGATCTAATTAACAAAATTGTAGCTTACTTATAAATAACCAAATAATCTCAATTTATTATTTTAATCATTAATAAATAAATAATAACGTTTAATTTAGACGAAATCCTTTTTTGCGTATATTTTTAAAACAGTCGTTTGAGTTTATCAGAAGCTAGAAAAATGCCCAACATTAATTTCCTACAGGAAACCATTACTCTCCTCACCCCACACATAATTTAAACTGCATTAATTCTTATTTCTTTAGAAATAAATTATTCTTATCAACATTTTATGATAATTTTAGTTATATTCAATAAACTAATTAATTAAAATAGTAAATTAATTTTGATAAGCATATATTCTAAATTCATTATTATAAGTATAGCAGTATGTCATAACAATTAGTTATTATTAGGGCTTTATATTGTCTGTTACATACCGTATTGGTTATTTAAAATATACTTTACTTATAATAGTTAGTTTACAGGTCTGTGACACATCAGCTGACGACAACAATAGAGAATGGTGAGCTGCCATTGGTCGACCCTCGAGCGCCCCATCGACTCGCCCGCCCGCTACCAGTAGTCGCGCCGCGTCCTGTCGCCTGTCACCACGCCCGTACCCGCTGAGCGCTCGTAAGTTCGCGTACGTACCTGTGAAGTTCGCCGAGATGGACTCGCGGCCCAACTCCGTGTCCCCGCTGCCCGAGATGGCCCCTATCGCTGAGTTCGATAAGTCTCCGGAAGAGACCACCACGTTGGAGGATTTACCCCCTCCACCACCTACAGCAGTTTCCATCCCCCTCAGTGAGCCACCCCCACCACCAGAAACTCCTAAAAAGTAAGTGACGCTCTCTAACATCAGTTTGAGTGTTTATAAATGACAGGATAATTAAAATGCGTATTACATTTTTTTAATTTGTTATTTAATACATAATACTTAGCTGTATCGAACACATTTTATTAACAACCCAAAAGCAAATAACAATTACACGTGAGAAATTTACGTTCAGAACTGACCGAATGTTATACAAGTTGTAGGTTGTAATAACTAAAATTGCAGTTTGCAAAATGTTTACAAATAGTTAATGTAGTTTCATTTTACAGTTTTATAACAATACTATAGCATCTAATCAACGTTTTTGAGTGATTTTCAAAAGTGCTATAAGTGACACTAATGACACATATTAACGTAAAGTCCATTAAGTTTAGTGCTTGTCTTTTTTTTAATAATAATGTCATTAAATATAAACACGTTATGAATAATAAATTATAAAAATTACTGCATAACTGATCTTTCACTTATCAAATAATTGTATAATATACAACAATTTAACAAACATAGTATATCAGCTAAATGCAAGTATATTTTTCTTTAGAACTATCACTTGGGTTTTCAATAGAACTAATGTATGTAATTCTTATAAGTCAGTTATTACGTGTAGTTTATGTGAACAATCTGCCATAAAGAACTATGTAGTGACATGAATAATGTTGTAGTTTATGGCCAACTTTGGTAATTTAGCATTAAAATATCAAGTGAGAGTATTATCACCATCATAAAAAGGTATGATTGAACTCGCTTTAATAACTAGTTTTTTAAAAAAGTTTGCTTTAGAAGTCAAAAAGATATCTCACTAAACTTACAGTATTATACTATGCAAACTTTTCAATATACTGAAATCATTGTTGATGACGATTTGTTTCAATTGTTTAGTTACTAGTAAATTATATTTTTTATGTACTTAAATATTAATCTAAATTTATACCACGTGAATATAGAGAGGGTCCTACATAACATAATTTATTGGTAAGGCCTACGTCTTCTCTATTTATGTCTATCTAGCTTCCACAAAATGGTGTTAACTTTATGAAGATGATTTTAAAAGTTCTTTTTAAGTTTGATGGATCATGAAGTTGTTCAAAGTTTCCTACTGATAAAAACAGTCTTTTAATATTTTACTAATCTAGTGTAGCATATCACAATTTTATATTATTTAAAAGAAGGAAAATCTATCAATTATTATTTTCCTATACAAAAATTGCAACGTAAGAAGATGGGAATTTCCATCCTTTAATAAATTCCTTTAAATATAAAATCCTTTAAATAAAATATATTTCAATAATATATTATTAAAATATTTTAATATAGTATAATTATTTGATAAAGTTCAGTGTACTGTTGTGAGAGTAGTGACAAGTTTATTGGTGCAAATTATATTGTACAGTAATGCATTAAGCAAGTAGTAAAGTGGACACTATTAAATAAATTATTCGTTTTCATCTGTCAACTCCATCAACAAGAGCACTTTTTATACTGAACTTTTCAAATTTTCATTTTCCGGCTTTTATCAAGTGACAATGTCAACAATGACTGATGGAAGCTGGCCCGGCACGCCATCAATACAACCACCTGTTTATCAATGAATGGTGTTTACGAGTTGTCATGGCAACGAACTTTCACTTACTACTATCACCTGTTTTTGAAGGCCTTTGTCACTTTATTTTTAATCAATCAAGTCGTGTCAAAGACCTTTTTCTAGTGCTAAATAACTGGTTGTCGTAATTTTAACATGATATCATGAAGACATATTGTAGCCAACATTTAATTATTTATTCCTAACATTTAATATAAGGTTGTTCTTAAGTTCGATACAAAAATAATACAAATTCTTGTATTTGGTTATTATTTTGAATTTGAATAATCTCCAAATAAACCATTAAGTTTTAGTAGTGACTTTTTCTACAACTAACCGAAATAATCTTATTTGATTTGATTATTTAATTAGACGTGGTCTGGGGAGGAAATTTCGAGCATCTACTAAAATAAAATGACATTAGTATGTTCCTTCTCGAGACACGAATTATATAAAAACGTGAATTTATGAAGAGTATGAATGAGGGAATTTAGATTTTGTTTCTGACTATCTATTAATGTTTCCTGAAATGTAGTCATCAACTAACGATCCAATGAAACACTAATATCTGGAATAACCAGCTCATTTATTTCAAAACATGTGATTAACAATGGAATTAAACAGACTCCGAACATGAAACCAGTCACGCAATCGCAAAAAAATTATTGGCATTTATTTTATAATACATAATAAGTAAACTTTTTTGTTTTCTTGTGCGCAATATTGTATATTTTGACTTTTCAGTATGTCATAGTATGTTCTACATTTGAAATATCGTTAAGAGAATAAACGTGTTTGCCTTAGTTCCTTCCGACAGTATTTGATACTACTTATAACAATTCATTTTATTAAATTTTAGTAAGAACAATGCCATTGATGATAAATGTCCAATAGATATTTATATATTCTTAATAAATTGAGATTTCCATCTCGTATATACTTTTCGTAGAAATATTTTCTAGATCCTCTTTACAAATATAGCGGCATTCTTCGTGAATATCTAATAAATAATCGCTTTAAAAAGAAAGCATCATTAAATAACATTAGAAGTGCTTAACACTCGAAAAACAAGGGTGTAACAAGTTTCACCTGTATCCAGTGATATACACGGAGAGAGCGCGTGGGCCAGCAAATCTCTGTAAGCGTGATTTATTCAAACCTCCACTGGAAACCGTAAAATGGAGGCTGCTGCAAGTTGTTCTCTGTAGAAAACAAAACACACATTTTACAAACATTGTTTTACTATCGTAAAATGAGATTAAAATCATACTAACTAAAACGTCTTATGTTTGATTTTATTGAAAAAGATGTTAAACATAGTTTAGTACACTTTTACGAGTTTGAATTAAATGATTTCTCGTGATATATTGTGATTGGTGTCTATAATTACTATGCCAATCATTTTGGCGTAATATTTCAGTTGCCTTTGTTAAAATCCATATTTTAAAAATTCTAAATCCATATTCGCCCATATCTTGACGATCGGCGTCTTATGAATAAATAAATAAATTCTGTGCTCGTGTACTTCACCGTATGAACTGTACAACATCATTCTCAGTCAAAATACTTTCCTTGTAATATACAAAATAATGTTCGATCACTTCCGACCTCTGTTTACACTGTCACGGATCACTCATATTGATTCTAATATCACATTAGTTCCACTCTGTTGTCTTACCTATACAAAGGTGTCAATAGCGATGAGACGAGGCGAGTACAAAGTACTCGCTGAACTCGAGTCCAGCAAGTACTCGTATGCTCTCGAGTCCAGTTCACACCAGACTCGAGTCAGAATGAATGGACTCGGACGGGCACGATCCTATTGCATACAGACAAACGTAAGGTGTGGACTCGGACGGATTGCCTTCATCTATCGAGTAAGATACCGAGTCAAATCAAGCTGTGTGATTGGCTTAGGTTTTTGTAGGCTAGCCAATCAGCAATCACATCTTGGACTCGGTCCAAAATCTTATGACTATTGGTGAAGTATCACGAATATGGAAACGGAGGTTTAGGACGTTTTTAGGTTATGGTTATTTGTTAAGGTTTTCATTTATAAATTCATTTTGTATTGTAAGATCTAAAATGGTTAACTGTTATATTTGTTTTATAAATGGTTAGTACCATTAAAAATAATAAACTACTATCAAGATCTTAAGTTTTTACATATATTTTCTCAATCCCAGAGTTTTTAAAACTGCCAACTCGAGGGTTAAAACTAGGATTATTATCATATTGTAAGTCTAAAATGAACTAAAATGTCGTATAATTTATAGATTGATTACCACACAATTACATATTAAACTAACATCACGTGTGGAATCGTTTAAAACAGTTTTATAAAGCTATTAAATTTAATTGAGTTAAGTTAGGTTTGTACTGTACTGTACTCGCACTAGAGTTTTAGCTGTGGACTAGGTCTCATGAGTCGTCACAGAAACTAAACAAGCATTCCAAGACTCGATCTCGTCAATTTGTACTACGCTCCCCACCCCTCAGCCACGACGAGGACACCGAGTCCGAGTTCTTTGTACTCGAGACCAATACTCGAGTTAGGTGTGTACTCGAATACGTTTATCTTTGTGGATTTGGTTGGAATAAGGGAGGGACTAACATGGTGGCTTACACAACATACTGAAGAAATATTACTCGACACACATTTTGCCCACTTAATGGTTGCGACCTCTGTTGATTTCTCCTTTGTGTCAAACCTATCTTCATAAGCTAAGTGTTCTCAATTCAATCGTAATCAGAGTCGCATTAAATCAAATCAGTTTTATTGCAGTAGAGATATAATAGGTATTGCAGAAGTCAATTTTCTGATAAAAGCTATTTGATGCCTATTTAAAATTTTAATTTCACCCACACTACAAAATTCTTTCAAACATGCAACATTTTTGCGCATTCACACTACTAATTTCCCACCTCCAGTTCCGGTGTCAGCATACCAACTGTGCGGACAATTATTGTCTCCAAGTTATTCGCCAAAAACTCACCCACGCTATAAAATGCATGGTAGGCCAGAAAGCCTTTTAATTGAGTTTTAAACGCCTTCAGCATTGTGGCGATTTTTATACAATTTGGCAGAGTGTTGTAAAGATGGACGGACAACTTCCTCTGAGGGAAAATGCTTATAAATAACTGTTCTGTGCCTTCCAGTCTTGTAGTTGTCCCTGCCTATGGTGCCATATTCGTGAATGTCTCATCCCCGAATCAAAGCACACTTAGAAATAAAGAAAGTTGTAGTTTCTAGAATATAGAGACAAGATAAAGGCAAGATTCTTAATTTTTTGAAAATTGGTCTGCAAGATTACCTGAATCAACTTCTTCTACAATCCGAATCGCTCTTTTTCGTAATCTAAACACCCTTAAGAGATTACTTGCACAGGCTCCCCACAGCACTATGCCATAGACAAGGTGGGGATACATTTTTGACGTGTACACCTCTTCCATCATAGTGTCTTCCACATTACTGAAATGTTGAATGGAATCATCTGATAACGACCGTTTATTCATTTGTCATCGGGCTAATGATTAATAACGCTTGTTCTAAGGGATTGACGGCCTTAGAATGAAACACTCAACTATATTATATACCTTACTAATTCACTCATCTCACTCATTCGAAATCCATTATTTCCCATATCTTGATGATCGGTGCCCTAAGAATGAGAATATGCTTTAATGTCTATATATGTGGTATTTTTAAGTACATATTTATAATATATTTCATGATAACACCCAATACGTCAAAAGTAATCCTATAAAAATTAATCCCATTGAATAGATCATGTAAATTAATTTAAAACCAAATAAATCGTTTTATCCTCACAAAACCCCCTCAAACTACCACCCTCTCTCAAACTACCGCCCTCTCTCAAACTACCACCGTCTCTCAAACTACCACCGCCTCTCAAACTACCACCGCCTCTCAAACTACCACCACCTCTCAAACTACCACCCTCTCGCAAACTACCGCCGACTCTCAAACTACCGCCGCCTCTCAAACTACCACCACCTCTCAAACTACCACCCTCACTCAAACTACCGCCGCCTCTCAAACTACCAACCTCTCGTAAACTACCACCGCCTCTCAAACTACCGCCGCCTCTCAAACTACCACCGTCTCTCAAACTACCACCGCCTCTCAAACTACCGCCCTCTCGCAAACTACCGCCACCTCTCAAACTACCGCCGTCTCTCAAACTACCACTGCCTCTCAAACTACCGCCGCCTCTCAAACTACCACCGTCTCTCAAACTACTGCCGTCTCTCAAACTACCACCCTCTCTCAAACTACCACCCTCTTTCAAACTACCGCCCTCTCTCAAACTACCGCCCTCTCTCAAACTACCGCCGCTTCTCAAACTACCGCCGCTTCTCAAACTACCGCCCTCTCTCAAACTACCGCCCCCTCTCAAACTACCGCCGCCTCTCAAACTACCGCCGCCTCTCAAACTACCGCCCTCTCTCAAACTACCGCCGCCTCTCAAACTACCGCCGCTTCTCAAACTACCGCCGCTTCTCAAACTACCGCCTTCTCTCAAACTACCGCCGCCTCTCAAACTACCGCCCCTCTCAAACTACCGCCCCCTCTCAAACTACCACCGCCTCTCAAACAACCACCCTCTCGCAAACTACCGCCGCCTCTCAAACTACCTCCGCCTCTCAAACTACCGCCGCTTCTCAAACTACCGCCGCCTCTCAAACTACCACCGCCTCTCAAACAACCACCCTCTCGCAAACTACCGCCGCCTCTCAAACTACCACCGCCTCTGAAACAACCACCCTCTCGCAAACTACCGCCGCCTCTCAAACTACCTCCGCCTCTCAAACTACCGCCGCCTCTCAAACTACCACCGCCTCTCAAACAACCACCCTGTCGCAAACTACCACCGCCTCTCAAACTACCTCCGCATCTCAAACTACCGCCGCTTCTCAAACTACCACCGTCTCTCAAACTACCTCCGCCTCTCAAACTACCGCCGCCTCTCAAACTACCTCCGCCTCTCAAACTACCGCCGCTTCTCAAACTACCGCCGCCTCTCAAACTACCTCCGCCTCTCAAACTACCGCCGCCTCTCAAACTACCACCGCCTCTCAAACAACCACCCTCTCGCAAACTACCGCCGTCTCTCAAACTACCGCCGCCTCTCAAACTACCACCGCCTCTCAAACTACCACCACCTCTCAAACAACCACCCTCTCGCAAACTACCGCCGCCTCTCAAACTACCGCCGTCTCTCAAACTACCACCCTCTCTCAAAGTACCGCCGCCTCTCAAACTACCACCGCCTCTCAAACTACCGCCGCCTCTCAAACTACCACCTCTCTCAAACTACCACCACCTCTCAAACTACCGCCGCTTCTCAAACTTAATCCTCATTAATGTTGAATAAAACTGTCCAAGTGTTTGAAAACCAAAGTAGCTCTTATTTTGTTTTACAGAGCACGCGCAAAGTAAGGTACGAAAAGTCAAGTAAGGTACGTCATTAAAAGAAGTCCTCATTTAACTAGTAATTAAAACAGAATATGAACACTAACAACAAAGCTAAAATGAACGTTGAAGATATAATTAGAGGCGGCCCTTACACAAGTTACAACTACTTATTTGGTGGGAGGTTACACCCCCCACCTCCCCCACGACATTCTAGGTAAGCTCTCCTGGGATTAAAAACAACTGTAACCACAGACAACCAATTTGGCTTGTTTTAAACTCTCACAGAAATTAAATCTCGGTTCATATTTTAAATGAGTTGTTTTTTCGTCAGAGAAAACATTTATTCAGACTAAATGATGTTTAATCTATTTGGTGATATTTTAATTACTACAAACTAAAATGTATTAATTAGATGAAAAAATATCACATTAATTCTAAAATAATTGTTATAGATTTTTTTTAAATATTGTAATTGTAAATTGCACTAACGGACTTAATTAAAATACTTGTTATTGACTCATTTTTAACCATCAGTTTTTGAAGTAAGTTGTATTTAATATTATATCATTCTATTTGAATAATTATTATTATCAACTATTTATTAATAATAAATAATAAATATATATATATATATATGGACTTTTCCTATACATAAATAACATTTAATTAGGGTTATATTAACCATTAACTAATTATTCCGTTAATAGCTCAAATTTCCTTTGTTTTTTCGTAATTGACATTACCTGTAGTTCGAGTCACTGATGATATGGAAGTTGAACACTGTTTAAGTATATTGCATCATTACAGCTGATTGAAGTGAGAGTCAATTTAGCTTGTTCCTCACGTTATGTGCCCCCTTCAAGTAGAGACAGAACTAATCAGGAGAGGGGGTGTGTAGGAGGGGTCAGTCAGCTGTTTAGTGAATGTGGACTAAGTATCAAGGTCGAGGGATACTAAAAGAACAAAGATATCAGTTACTGAAAACATTTGACCTTTTCTAATTTGCATTAATAAATTAATTATTTCGCCAACCATTTTAAAATGCTACTTGTTACGTATCGTTAATAAGTAATCAAAAATAGTTAGTTATAAATAAAAATAAGACACAGTTATTATATCACTGCATTATATTACCGTTGAGGTCAACATTCAAGTGAAGCCCTAAAATCGAAACTGAGATGCTCAACCGCCCACCCAAAAATGGACAGTGGTACTGATCCACCCATCCACCTATACACGTACAGTGGTATTGACCCACCCACCCACATATACACGTACAATGGTACTGACCCACCCACCCACCCATACATGTACAGTGGTACTGACCCACCCACTTCTAGAATATAGAGACAAGATAAAGGCAAGATTCTTAATTTTTTGAAAATTGGTCTGCAAGATTACCTGAATCAACTTCTTCTACAATCCGAATCGCTCTTTTTCGTAATCTAAACACCCTTAAGAGATTACTTGCACAGGCTCCCCACAGCACTATGCCATAGACAAGGTGGGGATACATTTTTGACGTGTACACCTCTTCCATCATAGTGTCTTCCACATTACTGAAATGTTGAATGGAATCATCTGATAACGACCGTTTATTCATTTGTCATCGGGCTAATGATTAATAACGCTTGTTCTAAGGGATTGACGGCCTTAGAATGAAACACTCAACTATATTATATACCTTACTAATTCACTCATCTCACTCATTCGAAATCCATTATTTCCCATATCTTGATGATCGGTGCCCTAAGAATGAGAATATGCTTTAATGTCTATATATGTGGTATTTTTAAGTACATATTTATAATATATTTCATGATAACACCCAATACGTCAAAAGTAATCCTATAAAAATTAATCCCATTGAATAGATCATGTAAATTAATTTAAAACCAAATAAATCGTTTTATCCTCACAAAACCCCCTCAAACTACCACCCTCTCTCAAACTACCGCCCTCTCTCAAACTACCACCGTCTCTCAAACTACCACCGCCTCTCAAACTACCACCGCCTCTCAAACTACCACCACCTCTCAAACTACCACCCTCTCGCAAACTACCGCCGTCTCTCAAACTACCGCCGCCTCTCAAACTACCACCACCTCTCAAACTACCACCCTCACTCAAACTACCGCCGCCTCTCAAACTACCAACCTCTCGTAAACTACCACCGCCTCTCAAACTACCGCCGCCTCTCAAACTACCACCGTCTCTCAAACTACCGCCGCCTCTCAAACTACCGCCCTCTCTCAAACTACCGCCTCCTCTCAAACTACCGCCGTCTCTCAAACTACCACTCTCTCTCAAACTACCGCCACCTCTCAAACTACCACCGCCTCTCAAACTACCGCCCTCTCTCAAACTACCGCCCTCTCTCAAACTACCGCCCTCTCTCAAACTACCGCCCTCTCTCAAACTACCGCCCTCTCTCAAACTACCGCCGCTTCTCAAACTACCGCCGCTTCTCAAACTACCGCCCTCTCTCAAACTACCGCCGCCTCTCAAACTACCGCCGCCTCTCAAACTACCGCCGCCTCTCAAACTACCGCCGTCTCTCAAACTACCGCCGCCTCTCAAACTACCGCCGCCTCTCAAACTACCGCCGCTTCTCAAACTACCACCGTCTCTCAAACTACCGCCGCCTCTCAAACTACCGCCACCTCTCAAACTACCGCCGCCTCTCAAACTACCACCGCCTCTCAAACAACCACCCTCTCGCAAACTACCGCCGCCTCTCAAACTACCTCCGCCTCTCAAACTACCGCCGCTTCTCAAACTACCGCCGCCTCTCAAACTACCACCGCCTCTCAAACAACCACCCTCTCGCAAACTACCGCCGCCTCTCAAACTACCACCGCCTCTGAAACAACCACCCTCTCGCAAACTACCGCCGCCTCTCAAACTACCTCCGCCTCTCAAACTACCGCCGCCTCTCAAACTACCACCGCCTCTCAAACAACCACCCTGTCGCAAACTACCACCGCCTCTCAAACTACCTCCGCATCTCAAACTACCGCCGCTTCTCAAACTACCACCGTCTCTCAAACTACCTCCGCCTCTCAAACTACCGCCGCCTCTCAAACTACCGCCGCTTCTCAAACTACCGCCGCTTCTCAAACTACCGCCGCCTCTCAAACTACCTCCGCCTCTCAAACTACCGCCGCCTCTCAAACTACCACCGCCTCTCAAACAACCACCCTCTCGCAAACTACCGCCGTCTCTCAAACTACCGCCGCCTCTCAAACTACCACCGCCTCTCAAACTACCACCACCTCTCAAACAACCACCCTCTCGCAAACTACCGCCGCCTCTCAAACTACCGCCGTCTCTCAAACTACCACCCTCTCTCAAAGTACCGCCGCCTCTCAAACTACCACCGCCTCTCAAACTACCGCCGCCTCTCAAACTACCACCTCTCTCAAACTACCACCACCTCTCAAACTACCGCCGCTTCTCAAACTTAATCCTCATTAATGTTGAATAAAACTGTCCAAGTGTTTGAAAACCAAAGTAGCTCTTATTTTGTTTTACAGAGCACGCGCAAAGTAAGGTACGAAAAGTCAAGTAAGGTACGTCATTAAAAGAAGTCCTCATTTAACTAGTAATTAAAACAGAATATGAACACTAACAACAAAGCTAAAATGAACGTTGAAGATATAATTAGAGGCGGCCCTTACACAAGTTACAACTACTTATTTGGTGGGAGGTTACACCCCCCACCTCCCCCACGACATTCTAGGTAAGCTCTCCTGGGATTAAAAACAACTGTAACCACAGACAACCAATTTGGCTTGTTTTAAACTCTCACAGAAATTAAATCTCGGTTCATATTTTAAATGAGTTGTTTTTTCGTCAGAGAAAACATTTATTCAGACTAAATGATGTTTAATCTATTTGGTGATATTTTAATTACTACAAACTAAAATGTATTAATTAGATGAAAAAATATCACATTAATTCTAAAATAATTGTTATAGATTTTTTTTAAATATTGTAATTGTAAATTGCACTAACGGACTTAATTAAAATACTTGTTATTGACTCATTTTTAACCATCAGTTTTTGAAGTAAGTTGTATTTAATATTATATCATTCTATTTGAATAATTATTATTATCAACTATTTATTAATAATAAATAATAAATATATATATATATATATGGACTTTTCCTATACATAAATAACATTTAATTAGGGTTATATTAACCATTAACTAATTATTCCGTTAATAGCTCAAATTTCCTTTGTTTTTTCGTAATTGACATTACCTGTAGTTCGAGTCACTGATGATATGGAAGTTGAACACTGTTTAAGTATATTGCATCATTACAGCTGATTGAAGTGAGAGTCAATTTAGCTTGTTCCTCACGTTATGTGCCCCCTTCAAGTAGAGACAGAACTAATCAGGAGAGGGGGTGTGTAGGAGGGGTCAGTCAGCTGTTTAGTGAATGTGGACTAAGTATCAAGGTCGAGGGATACTAAAAGAACAAAGATATCAGTTACTGAAAACATTTGACCTTTTCTAATTTGCATTAATAAATTAATTATTTCGCCAACCATTTTAAAATGCTACTTGTTACGTATCGTTAATAAGTAATCAAAAATAGTTAGTTATAAATAAAAATAAGACACAGTTATTATATCACTGCATTATATTACCGTTGAGGTCAACATTCAAGTGAAGCCCTAAAATCGAAACTGAGATGCTCAACCGCCCACCCAAAAATGGACAGTGGTACTGATCCACCCATCCACCTATACACGTACAGTGGTATTGACCCACCCACCCACATATACACGTACAATGGTACTGACCCACCCACCCACCCATACATGTACAGTGGTACTGACCCACCCACCCACCCATACACGTACAACGGTACTGACCCATACACGTACAGTACCATTATACGTGTATGGTTGGACGGGTGGGTCAATACCACTGTACGTTTAGAGGCGGGAGGGAGGTTTAATACCACTGTATTACGGGTGATATTACGAGTGATTGATATATACTGGCAAAGATCGGTTTTAACTTTTTAACTTTAACTTTTTTAACTTTTTATATTTGGTGGGAATGGGGCGTAATTAAGTGGATAGTATTTTATAAGAAATAAACAATGACATCTCTCGTAGAGCCTATTTTTCTCGAATTTGGAAAAAAGTCACTAAAAACATATAAGAGATTATAGTTTGTATCAATACCAATGTTCGTGTATAGGCGGGTGGGTGGGTCAATATCAATATTCGTGTATGGGTGGTTGGGTAGGTCAATACCAATGTCCGTGTATGTGTGGGTGGGTGGGTCAATACCAATGTTCATGTATGAGTGGGTGGGTGGGTCAATACCAATGTTCGTGTATGGGCGGGTGGGTGGATCAATTCCAATATAAAAATATATACAGTAAATAGGCCTATATATAAGTGTATTTCTTATAATGATTGACTGCCTAGAAAGAACACCTGCTGTAAAAAATGTATTAACATAAATAACCTTTAAATTGTTGTCAACGTCTCTTAACCAATGACATTTCATAAACAGCAGAATTTAACAACAAACGATATCACTTCTGTTAGTTTAATTTTTCAACAATTAGAGAGCAGAATTAAGGAAGAAAGATTAGAGCAGTCTTTAAATATTGTTCATAAGTATTAATCATTGATTATAACGTTAATTATGTAATATTGACTATACAATCTGCATAACATTTCCTTCTTTAGTGTATGCCCTAATTATACAATAATGATCACAATTAAGTATTATATAATCATTCAATTTAAGTACATAACTTAATTTGTGAACAACTATTATTAGTGTACATTCAATGGTAGCCATCGACGTGGACATTACTAGACTAGTTTGGGGTGTCCATGTTGGATGGTAGTGCCCGAATGTTGTGTATCAAGTTTGACAGTTAAATGAACATTATACCAATACTACGTGGTTCAGATTCTACGTAAGTTACAGATTCCTTAGTTGCCGTGACTATTTGGATATTAATAAATGGCTGTTTCTAAGGAACGGTAGACCATAGTTAGTAACAACGACTACACTCGTTCATTTACACTCATCATACTCATTCAATTCCCCCTTATTCGCCCATATATCTATGATCAGCGTTTTAATATTGAATAATCTAAGAGAGGTTTCTTTATGCTAGTTAATATTTTATTTTATTCCGAAATTATTCTCAGTTTAAAAAATTTGACATTAACATGACAAAGATTAATATCACAGATGTCAAACAGCTGATTATTTATCAAACATTTACATGCTACAGTTGTTACTACAGGCCTGCCCATGTTACTGTAGTAATACATAAACAAAGCGTGCCAACTTAACCGACCATTTGTGGCGTAAATCCAAAAACCAGTGACCAGAGCAATGAGTATTGAAATCATTATTAATCACTATATTTGAATGTTATGTTATGAACAAGCAAAACAGTGTTCACTATTATTCACAGGTAATTTATGAATAAAATGAAATATGTCTTTATTGATCGCTAAAATTAATAAAAATAGTGAGGTTAGGTCTTGAGCCTTCTCGTACAAGTAAACGTAAGTAGGTCCTAAACAATATAGTTGACAATATACAAATGGGCAAGTATTTTGGGCAGCCACGGAAAATCGTTTTGATGTATCACGTAGCGAAATGAATAAGATCAATAAAATATATAATACTCTATTATTTTTACGTTGTTCTATTGGTTGGATAAATAATTTTATGTTTCTTAGAACCAAACCATCGATAGCAATGATTAATACTAAAGACATAAAATAGCCCAACTCATTGTTATATGTTATATATTAATAAATCACACTCAACTTGAGGAATATGTAAAAAAGATTACATTTTATCAGAATTGAAACACAAAACTAATCCACACAAATGTACGATATCTTTTGTGACTGTCTTAAAAAGATTCTTTGAGAAGTCAGAGTCAGGTACAAATAATTATTCTCCGTAAACATTAGTGCTACTTATATGTATTTTAACACATACAATTGTGTACAACTTCAAAAACCGTTTATTTTTTCCAAATTATCTTTGCAGTAAAAAAAAAACTAAGCACACAAACAATTAAGTAGTGTTACAGTATTTCTGTTTAATTGTTGGAATTGAAACTGTCAGAATGCATACAAATAATCAACACTAACCAGTAAATTAGAGAGTTTGCTTATACCATTACACTCGATTCGACTTGAATTTTCGAATAAGTCTTCCTTTTGACATAATAATGATTTATTAATGAGAAAATCCATTCAACAGAAAACCAACGTGTCACGCTAACAACGGGTTTGTTACGTAATAGTTCACATTTGTCGGCCTTTGACAACCCAAGAAGTATGTCCTAATTGTGAAGAGTATAAATTCAATATCTACAGTTATTGGCAGTTTTCATTCCACCGATCGTTTACTATGAAATCCATTAGATAAGATTAAAATGTAATTGTTATTTAATGTTTTTAATCTAGTTTTAAATGTTACTTTCTCTCTTCTTTTATTTGGCAGCTGTATCTGAAATACCACGATATATATATCGTATGAATTTCTGTGCCATATGATAACAGACTTTTTGTTCATTTTTTCCAAAGGCTTTTGGAACCGTCAAGACTATATTTTGTATACACTTATAAAAAAAGTAAGGGTCTTTTTTAGAAGAGGGCCCCTACTCTAGGAATGTGTTCTCTTGAAATATCCCCACGAATGGGAATAAAACAAAAAATAACTTTGATTCAATAAATGTTATAATAAAGAATATGGGACAATATGTTATTCTGGTTAGTTTTGTTTAGGTTAGGTTTTCTATTCTTCAATTTCAAAGAATTTTTCAAGAGTAGGAGTCCTTCTAGGACATAATCAAATCACAACATTGAAATCAACTTAGAACTGAGGCCGACATGCATTGGGACGTATGAACGAATGTGAACTGGGTTTTTACTCAGTTTCTCTTAAAAATTTTTAAGAACTCTTAAAGGAAGTTGTTACGTGACTTCTGTAGCTGATGGTGTAAATACACTACTGATTAATTAATTGTGAAGATGTATTTTTGGGCTAGGTTATTTAATTATTTAAATATATTCATTGAATTCCATATAGTATGTATGAGAACTGTGACGCACTGCCTAAAAAGCGTCTCTCATAAAGATCTCTATCATAAAATTAATTTCGTATTAAAATAACTTCTATGAAATTTTACAAACCTTCATAACTTGTAAACCAAAATAATTTTGCAAGTACCAACTAAAAATTAGCAAGTGAATAATATAGAAAGTTTTATGACAATTTCATATTAACTAAGTAAGATAAAACGAGTGTATAGATAAACTGCAATAAGCATTTACCAAATTATTGTAACACTACAAATTTAAGCAACTGAATTATTATTTTTTCTAACACATTATAATTAAAAATCTACTATAAATAGTTATTTATTACTATCGTTACTTTAACACTGATTATTATTTGCTTTACTTTCCTCGACATGTAATCAATTGTAAAGTATTTTTTCACGACAAACATTGATTCAATATAACACAAAACACCTTGTGTCTGATTGCAATTGCAGCCGTACCCCAATTGAATATACACCACATATGCATTGTTTAGTACTGAAATGCAATAACGTTCAATTTCGTGCCGTGGCTGGTTTTATAAAAAAGCTGTCGAATTAACTGCAGTAATCTTGATTTTGAAGAATGAGTATTTCTGAAATTAGTACAGAGTAACAATAAATAATAAACAAAAAACTAGTTAAATTAATAAACAGTATTTAATAATAATAATATACAATTAATCAACATGAAAATTGGTAAGATGTGTGTCACTGTGGTGCAGGGTAGCAACATAGTTAAAGAATATAACAAGGGAGAGGATGCAGTTGTAATATTCCTCACATCGATATAATATTACATTCACATCTCTCCATCAAAAGAAGTTGTTTCCTCTAATCCTTTGAAGACAAGACTTCGTGCATTGAAGAGAGGAATTGATCTATTCCATACGACACCTGAGTCAGTGTAACTTACAACGAAGTTAGAACTTCCAAGTCCTAAACCAAATAACTAACCAGCGACTCAGCGTTGGGAGTGTTACAATACACTACAATTAAAAGACGACATTGTTAAACAAGCATGTCCACCCAACGTCTTCTAAACTCACCTTCAACTTCCCTGCCCCACACCCTCTTCCCCCCACCACCACCTTCAGGGATGAAGTGTAGCTACGCTTGTGCGCTAAGCCCTCTGGGATTAAAAACGATTCTATCACTAAACCAATTTAGCCCGTTTCAGTCTCGTTCCTACTGATGTAAAACAACAGTTTACTTTTATTTTTAAAATATTTATAAATTTATTCTACTTAAATTTTACGATAGCTAATGAAAGTTATCAAATAAACTTAAATTTGCAATCTGCAAAAATAGTTTGTCTATGTATTTTGGTTTTTCATTTACAGATTGGAGTTGTCATCTTTAGTTTAATATCATATTGTTGTAAACCCTCTAATTTTTTCCTCTTTGTAATTTCAATTCATTTACGTGTATTTTTAAAACAATGGTTTTTATATTACTAACACATTAACGAAACCTAACCTTAGGTTACATATTGTTAAAGTTTTGTTGTAGCGATGTAGGAAAATATTATTACAATGATTAAAAATTAAATATTTAATGTATCGAAAATATACTATTATACATGAAATGCTGAAATAGACAATAATTTTAACATTTATATGAGTCTAGGTCGTCCTGAAGTTGACCCATTGTCATAAATGGATGTGTGTTTACAAGCCTCTAACCTGTTCTATTGAGGTATATGGTTACAGTTTACCGTGACATTAAAAACAAGTGTTTTATGTATAACTTATTGGGTAAGTAAACAATCTTCAGTCACAGTTGTACCTGAATGTAGAGTTAAAGTAAACTCTATAATATTTGTCATCGTTCAGTCAGAGTTCCTTGAATGTTATCTATCAATATATATGTTTCTATTATGAACATTAACGCGTAATCTCATAAGCCCCCCATACAGTACAGTGTCTGAGGATCTGAGGATACATGTAATCATTTTCTGCAATCCAAAAACATCGACACAATAGAGCTTTATTGAAAGAGCCGATTAACTTTTGCTTTTTCAAAAGTAATAAATGCAACGTTCCACTCAGTAAAATATTACTATAAGCATTTATAATGATTTTATAACCTGAAATATGGTTTAATTCTGCAAAGAATAACTAATTGGTAATGTTGATTAAAATTAAGGTTATAATGAAATAAAACATTGCTATGAAGCTTGAAGTTATGTTACCATGTTCTGTAATATATGTTGCACCAAAAAATTACTGAAACTCTGTGCTTGAGTCACATAAAGAAAAGACGACGCAGAATTATAGCGATTGAAAATGTTGCGAGAGATCTTGAAATGATTCTAAAGTTGTAAGAAATATTTACTACATCGTAAAAAACTTGTGAACTACACAAAGATAAGACAAAACAGTATTATAGTGGTTGAAAATATTGCTAGAATTCTTAAAATGAAGTTATAGTTTTAAATAATATTTTCCTCGCCAAAAATAACTAGTGAGCTACACAGAGATAAGATAAAAAACAGTGGTTGTAAATATTGCTAGAATTATTATAATGATTTTATAGTTTTAAGTAATATTTTCTTGCTAATTTTAACTAACGAGCTACACAAAGATAAGATGAAAAAGTATTATAGCAATTTAAAATATTGCTAGCAATCTCTATTATTATGCTACACATTTTTAGTCATACATACTACTCCTCACTGGTTTTAAACATTAATGAAATGTTGTTATAATTTTTGACAATATTGTTAGAAACATCATTAGTGCTGTTACAATGTTAAAAAATAAATACTCCAAAGACAGGTTTTCGTTAAAGTGTAAATAAATTAGTCCAAGTATAAATGATAATTCGTAATTACGTATTAATTATTTATAGCTACTGTGTGGTTTTTAATGGTTTTTCAGTGAGTGTCATATTGTTTCTTTTTGTGTATACTCAGACCTCATATGTATGCAGGCATATGACATCACATGTAAACTCGACATTCAATATCGGAAATAGTAAAAGCCTCCTCATGTTTCAAACATCAGTCCGCTGACAATATCTTGAGATAGTAAACAGATGCCATTCTTTGACGACGACGGTGCAAATACTCAGGCATCACGATGAATTTTATAAAATATACTAAATAAATTGACCAACTACAGATATATTTAAAGCGTGCATGATATTGAGTATTTAAATGTAGTGTCATCATTTAGCATTTATTTATAATATAATTAAGTAGAAACCAATCTTTAGGACTATTGCTTTAAGAACTGACATGATAGATGCACATTTTTCCTACGTTTATTCAAGAGCATACAATAATTACCACAAACGTAAATTATGTTGACATCTACAGTAAATATATTTTGTTTTTGGTTACTTAATATTGAAAAGCTAATACAGTCAATTAAAAACTTTGAAAATTTACTTATTTGAATGCTTTGACATACAACGTTTAGATAATAGTATATAGTGTGGGAGGGTGGTCAATTCTGATTGTTATAAATTTCCAGAATGAAGATGACATTATACATTTATTCACTATAATTATGTTCACATTTAACTCTTTATTCATATCCATAGCAGTTGCCAATAACTGCTGAATCTGCTTCTTTCAGAAGTCTCTCCACCATCATCACAATATTCCCTCTTTTCTCATCCCCTGTCTTTCCTATTCTCCACAGTGTATTTAAATACCACTGTGCATGTATTTAAATACCACTGTACGTGTGTGGGTGGGCGGGTGCGTCAATACCACTGTACGTGTATGGGTGGGCGGGTGGATCAATACCACTGTACGTGTATGGGTGGGCGGGTGGGTCAATACCACTGTACGTGTATTTAAATACCACTGTACGTCTGTGGGTGGGCGGGTGCGTCAATACCACTGTACGTGTATGGGTGGGTGGGTGGTTCAATACCACTGTACGTGTATTTAAATACCACTGCACGTCTGTGGGTGGGCGAGTGCGTCAATACCACTGTACCTCTATGGGTGGGCGGGTGGGTACACCTTCCTTTTCTTCCTTCATCCATCGGTCCCTCAGACTTCCTCTCAAACTCTTTCCTTCCATTCCTTCTCCTAAGCCTGTCTGGTCCTTTTTTAGCTTCTTCTACAGGATTTATCTGAACTCCGCTTTTCCCCTTAGTCACATTCAACACTTAACTCATAATAAAAATGTAATACATAAAATAATAAAAATACACAAACAATACTATAAATATTAAAATATCTAACCATCCATAGTTAAAAACCAAATAATACATGTAAATGCCTTATTGTATATCTCGTAGAAATGTTTCGTCAATATGGGGTATTCATGGAAATAAAATATTTGTGTCTCACTCAAATGAAAGCATGTTTTTTTAGAAGGAGTCTGAATCTTAGTAAGCGTGGTATATAAACCTCCGAAAACAACATGCAATAGATAGTAATTGATTGTGAAAGAAGTTTGGTATTCGAAATACGGAATGAACAGAGTATTTTGTAAGATATCTTCAACTTAAATAGCGTTTTTTTTTTCAATTTTATTTTTTTATTTCTATAATATAAAAAAATAAATTTGTAGAAAAAAATTAAGTAGGCGCAGTTGAAGTTACAAGTATAAACACAGTACAAATATTTCGTATTAAAACAGCGCTCCAATAATGTAAGAATAGTTCAACACTCGGCTTCCAAGTAGCCGACCAGCTCACCACGCAGCCCTCTTACCCATGCTACGTACAGTACAACACATCACTCAAGCTCCCCACACCCCCCTTCCCCACTCAGCCAATATACATCAATGGGGCTTGAGTGTTATTATAACTAATCAACAATAAGGAGAAATACAAATATATTAAAAAATGTAAAGTTAATGAGTTAATACAGTATATTAGAACAACTAGTTGAAATGAGCATTCCTGCCTTTAAGAATATCAGATAGTTAATTAATAGTACCTCGTGTACGGTGATTCTCCCCCGGTACAACCTGTTGTACATTCACAGTGAAGGATAGTGTCATGCTAATTGACCTCTATCAGTTAGTTGTGCAAGATGAGACGACTGGGTGCGTGGTACCCTTCAAGGGGGTGGGGTGGAGGGTCATGACCCACCTCGACAGTATCGATCACCCAAATTGCCCTTTATCGTTTATATAACAACCCTCCCTTCCACGTATTAATTAGGGAAGACAATGGCTCTTTCATAAACCACTACCGCTTTCCACAATCTTACTAGAATGTTTTCAGAAGTTGCTTTAACTCGAGAGGAAAATTGGGGTTAATTACTATTTTATTTTGGCGTGTTAGTTGAACATTTTTTCTATTGAGCCACCAGTCATCGTGACATTTTTACAGTAATAAAAAATATCTTGTCTCCTTCCCTTCCTCAATTTTTTATATTTACTTGGCTAATTCATTCTACACAAACAATTAGATTATTTCAAATGCGATGTTATATAATAATGGTTGTGTATTGTTAAAAAAAAAAAATACTATTACTGATTATATAGCAGCTTAAATTGTTTTTGGTTTCAGCCAATGTACTGTATTGCAATAATGTGAGAGAACATATACTTACAGATTGCTCATATCCATGTAAAGCACAGTAATGAAGTTTCTTGTAGTTAATGGACTATCCGCTATGCAGCGTGACTAGCATTGTTTGTGGACTGAGCGTTGTTGTCAAACAGTGCTAAATTTAGCCCACAGAGGGCCACCTCTGGATTGAGAATTACTACTGTTCATTACGGCAATCCCGCAGCACGGACTGTGGCTATCGTGCATGACCAGGTAAACAATGTTCTGCAGTCTCCCCCATATCATGAGCAATATATGTATCTATGCTGAGATTATTATTCTTCCGTGAGATTCAATAGGAGAAAATAGGAAAGTCCTCGAGCGTACTTGCCGGGCGCCAAGCGTAACTCTGTTATTGCCTTTAACAGAGAGAAGGGCGTTAGGCTTCAGTGCCCACTTCACTACCACTTTCATTGCCTACGTTCTCAAGGTTATGTGACATCCAAGACTATTTGGACCAAACAAATGATTCTCATGAGGATGTATAATACTTGCTCACAAATAGTATTATACTATTCAATTGTCTCTGTTGAGTGTTTAACATTAATAGTCCCATAGTTAACACTCTAAGGATGGTTGCTACTGAACGTTTCGTAAAGATACGAGCTATATTCATACAGGCTATTTTAATAATAATCTGTTAATGGGGTCTTTAGAACCATTAATGCTGGATGGTTTGTTATTTTTATTTATTTATATTTTTTAAGGTCGGGAAAATGTGTGATTACAACATCGGATTCCGACCAACGTTAGTTACCAGAATCTTACTGAAGTCGTAGTTTCTCAATTTCCTAACGGTAATGGGCCAACAGGGGGGTGCGTGAGGTGTAATATGTCCATCCCCTACCATGGGAATCGAACCCGGGACGACAACTTAAGAGATGAGTAACGTACTATTTTGTCATCGTACTCATGTACAAACCATTATTGACATGAGTGAATGTAGCAATATTATTTTTATTATTACTATTCAGAGAACAGTTTTTAAATCTATAGTAGTTCCCAAATTAACCTCTTTTTTACTATTCATCTAATTTATTATTTTTCACAATATTATAATTCAGCTCTTTTCAGTCTGAGATACATTTTTATTATTATTTTTATATGAAATCATTTTTAACGTTGTTTGTTCATTGTTTCTACATATTTTTCAAATGCTATTCTTATACATTTCTATATGCATTTAATTATTTTTCACGCATATGAATATGAAAATTAAAAATTATTACAGCATGTTTAAAGCCAAAATTAAAGGATTTGAGAAGATAATTAAAAGGTGTCCTTTCATAAATACATATAAAAGTATGTATATGTAATATGTTTTATGTATGTTTATGCTTAAAGTACTCACACAGTCTTTGCCATTGTAATTATCAACTAATGCTTGACCTCTTAATTATTTTTTAAATTATGAATATTTGCGCAGAACCTATATATTTAAGGATTCTAAAATAAAAATTTGACTTAATTTGATAAATCAATGGAAATTAGTTAAATAGCTAGAGCAATTAAACGGCGAGTTATATAACCCTAATCACGTGCTAAACAACAAGAGAAAATTTATAATATTGTAATATTTTATATAATTGCGTATCTTTTATTTGATTTTATTAAACAAATGTAACAGTGAACATTGCTTTCAAACACACAGATAGACTATAGATTTTTGATCCAATGCCAAATGATGTGTCCCCATTTATCAGATGTTTTGGGGACCAGTAGTAGAGCGCTAGTGTAGTTCCATGTAAATGTAATGCAGTTTTAATGGCTGTATTGGCAGACCTCACCAACTAATAAAGTTATTGTAACTATTCCTGTTATATGATAAATAAGGTTTTATAATTTAAATAATCGAGGTCATAAAACACACAACATCACGTATATTATAATACTTACGTGTAAAATAAAACGTTGTAGTCCTAATCTCATAATTCGTTTAACTACAGTCTCTGTATTTGCAATAAAGGTACTTTTTATTTAATTTTATTATTTTACCCGAATTTGTGAATTGAACAGAAAATCTAGTTGCAAACAGGAAGGTCTTCTAAACGTAAACAAAATCAGTCATGACGTGGTAAGTGTTCTATCAGCTGGAAGTTTCCCTTCCGCCAAACTGACACTGCTGCCAACCGCACAAATTGAACAAGTTGTTTGTCACGGCAGCACAAATTAAAGCAGGAAATTACATTAAACGCTCCTCCACCTAACTGCCGTGTCGTTTTGTTACTCTATGCCGGTAGTGGCTGTTCCAGCTGTGGACATAGAGATCACCCATTGTGACCACATTGAATAGTTCATGATGTGTAGAAAGCCAATGAAAGCCAGTTTAGAATTCCATGGTGAATTTTTCCTTCTAATCTGTAAATAATTTCATTTTTGTTACCAATTCCTTATTTGAACATCATTTTCATTACATAATGTGTTAAACACTAGTACATTGAAGATGTATAAAATATTCTCTTGATAAATAAATTAAAATTTATACCCTATAGGTTATAATAAAGAACAATCCTAAATTTGTAGCCCTGGTGTTCGTGGTAGAATAGTATCCATTCAGGCCTGGAGCGCGGCGCGACGGCTTAACCCGGATATACTAGATTACAATTAGTGCAATGAGAGCCCCCGGGATGTTGACTTCCGGTACACTAGCGCACCGAGCGACCACTTGCTTTACTAATATGCAATGTTTCAGGTTATCCTAGGTTTATTGTTTCTTATTACCTATTTTAATATAACCAGTAAAATAACAGAGATAAAAAAGGAAGTGTTAAGATTGTTAGCGTAATTTTTGCCAGTTAAGACAAAATGCAGGTTTAGTCATAAAAAGATTAATATTATAAAATTAAATATGGGAAGCACGATATATTTTCATGTTTGACTAAAGTCTGAAAGTTCTGTTGATTAATCATATCTCTCAAGCCATTTTAAATATCTAATTTACTTCATAACCTTTCCTTCAGTAAAATCTTTTTGCACGTGATACCCATACAAGGTTAGTTACAGCCTAACAAAGTTATCAAAAACATATAATTGCCGGCGTTGTGGCTCAGTGACTAAGACTTCGGACTGTAGAGCGGTGTTCCAAGGTTCGAATACCTATCTGAGCTAACGGTGGGTACCCTACTTTTGTAGATTTAAGTTCACACAGTCCCATGAAGCTGTACTGTTGTGATTCTGATAAGGGGGAGAGTGATAAAAATGTAGTGATAAGAAATATTAAAATACACTTTGCGTTAAACACTCTTCATTACAATACCTACAAAATTTCATATCAAATACAAATTTATTTAAAAAAAAAAAAAGAAGAAAATGTTAACCTTTTAAAATTGATCTTATGGAGACCTCAAATTGAATATAGTCATCCACTCTCCTGGAGATTACTTTCAGAATGTGCACCAATGGTATAGTTTACAAAGGCTACATTCTACTCTCACACGCACTCACACACCAAAGGACACTCATTCAAACTTAGGCTCGCCTGCACAAAAGGATGAAAATAAAGTACTGGTGTAAAACATAAGAAAGGTATTTTACTTGAGTAATATAGCTTTAACTGAGTCTTTTTAAAGAACATTGCACTCTCCTACGCCACTGTAACGCCTAAAAAAGTTGTTTGTAGCGGTTATTGAATGAGGGATGGTATTGTTTACGTTTAAAGTATGACACGCAATACAAGAAAATTAAGAATTTTAATACCAAATCTTTACTGCTTTAGTAAGTCCATGCTCAGCTCCCATTCAGCATATTGATGCAACAGGATCTGACGCAACAATTAATTAGTATATTGGTAATTTTCAATTTTCGTAAAAATGTCCTGTCAGGGCAGAATCGATTAAAAACCCAGTGAACTGTCTCTAAATAATTTTAAATTTTCAAAATTATTAAATTGGTTAATTTGAATTTGATTTCGAATGAATAAAAAAGGTTTCTATTAAATGGGATTGCATCAATAGAAGAAATCAACTTAACAAACATAACATTTAATTTGGTTCATACTTTTGCACCCCTTCATGGACAAAATAAATATTTTGTCTAAGAAATATTTTGTGTAGCGTAAAAATTAGGACAGTTCTTAGAGCAATAGAATATTTATCAAGCGGTAGCGAAGTAACGGAAACAAAAAAATGTAGTGGTAGTGAATTAATGGAAAAGATTCCATAAATGTTGTCAAATTATCGTTCCAATTTAATGTTTAAGTAATACTTAAAGGTGACAGCTGAAGATATTATTATTTCACCCTTAAATTCATTAACATAATAAATAAAATATTATGAGGTATGTACACCTTCTAGCATTCAACAATGAACCCACTTATATTCCAAGTTGTTTAGTATCTGTTAATTCTAAATTTAGGTATAACAAATGTTCATTTTAATCAGAAAATATTTTTATAGATTAGTTATTATAAAAACAATATTTTCCAATATTTAAGAAGTTATAATGAAATAAATAGACATTTATTTAATATAAGCAATGTTTTAATTGCAGGTTTTTTACAACATCGTAAGGTTTAAACTACTTATGTTAACAAACTTCATATAATTTACGTTTTCCCCAATGCCTCAGTCCTCAATTTTATAATTTTCCATTAGAAGAACATTGACAGTTGTTATATAGTGAAGTAAAACGCTCTCCTGGTGATCAAGGTTGGTTTACACCAGAGTATGTGAGAACGCGAGAAGCCGGGTGGGGTAGGGTCAGTCACACAGTACACAGGTCAATGTTCTATTTACCTAACGCCTTAATCAACTTAACCACTTACCCATAATTAACCCCTATTTTTATACTAGGTGTGTCCTGGAACTGTTGATAAAATCGCTCAACTGTCAGAAAATTGCAAAATATACGACGGGTTGAACGAACTTACAATTCTTTATGATTAATAAATATAAAAGTGATTTTATCAACAAAAAAAACGAGTAAACTCTTTTGTTATTTTTTTCAAATTGGGAATATTTTGATGTAGCTGTGGAGTACGTGCACGTCAACACTGCTGATGTCGGCCTCGGCATGTTTCAGGCATTACGAATCACGGATCGTAGATTTGAGTTTAAAATCACTTTACTACAACAGTGTTTTTCTTAACATCTTAGGCCATTATTCATTAATTTATTGATAAAACACTGATTGTCAAAATAAGGGTTAATATGGAAGGCAAATGAGTGTGATGAGTGTAGACCTAATTCATTGCTCATTGTTTTTATTTTTATTTATTTTTTTAGATATTCTAAAATATAACAATACATCAAGGCAGTTGTAGAGAATACGTTGACTACGTAACAGAGGTATCATGACAACAATACAAATATTGCTCTTCATCTCAGTTTCCTTGGTTCGATAGGTGGTAATTAGATAAAATATCTGTATAGGACGTAATTAATGTGTCCTAGGTAGAATTTGGTAGGCCTACATTATTTATTTACTACAGCGAATTGAAAAAGGAAAGAAAACAAATCTTGAGTGTGTGAATATATTTGTTCCGATCCTTGTGACAGGCTGTCCAAAGAGTACATCACTGTTTTTATGCCCCCACTCCAATCCGTGTTGGATAGTCTGAAACGGAATTTCAATGTGTATAGATGAATATTTCAGGTATTTCTTAGAAAAAACATTATTATCTTATATCACTCAGCTTATTTATTTTACATTTTTCATCTGAGAATATTTATTCCTATAATATAATGTGGTAGTTTAAATTTGTTCCTAATTTTATATATGTTCAATTTGAGCTTTGATGTATTTTCATAGTATTTAATGTATGAATCATAATACATTACTAACGTGTAGCATGATACATCTTTTCTAGTTTTATACCTTCAAAAAAAAAAAAAAAAAAAAAAAAAAAAAAAACAATATTCAGAACTTTGAGATAAGGATGAAAACATGTACAGGTTATCTTATCTTAAACACGTACCTTATCTATGTCTGTAAAGCCTGTATATAAAGATAAACTAAATACGTTGTAAAAAGCTCTTCTAACTGAACATATACAATAATAAACAGAATAATTAAATAATACATGTATGGAAATCATGTTTCAAAATTGGTTTTTAATATAATTGGTGGAAATGCCAAACAAGTGAACGTAACTCAACACAAACTATAACCCTATAAGTACAAAAGTATACAGGTATTATGGTGATCGATTTCGGTAAACCACGTTTACCTTCCTCAGACCAGAGGGACTCCTTGAGGATTCCCGTGGTTTATCGATATCTGTACATAGCAGTCCTTATATTTTAATAAATGTGTGTTGTGTACCGTTCACTCGTTCTGCACTGTATTTTATAAATAGTTTTTTTAATTAGCATAATACAGTACGAGTAAACGTCACACAACATAAATTTATTACAATATAAGCACAAAATGCACAAATATATTACAATACAAGTACAAAATGTATTAATATTATGGTGATCGATTTCGGTAAACCACGTTTACCTTCCTCAGACCAGAGGGACTCCTTGAGGATTCCCGTGGTTTATCGATATCTGTACATAGCAGTCCTTATATTTTAATAAATGTGTGTTGTGTACCGTTCACTCGTTCTGCACTGTATTTTATAAATAGTTTTTTTAATTAGCATAATACAGTACGAGTAAACGTCACACAACATAAATTTATTACAATATAAGCACAAAATGCACAAATATATTACAATACAAGTACAAAATGCACGAATATTATGGTGATCGATTTCGGTAAACCACGTTTACCTTCCTCAGACCAGAGGGACTCCTTGAGGATTCCCGTGGTTTATCGATATCTGTACATAGCAGTCCTTATATTTTAATAAATGTGTGTTGTGTACCGTTCACTCGTTCTGCACTGTATTTTATAAATAGTTTTTTTCATTAGCATAATACAGTACGAGTAGACGTCACACAACATAAATTTATTACAATATAAGCACAAAATGCACAAATATATTACAATACAAGTACAAAATGCACGAATATTATGGTGATCGATTTCGATGAACCGTTTTGTGAATCCCTCTGGTCTGAGGAAGGTAAACGTGGTTTACCGAAATCTATCACCATAATATTAATACATTTTGTACTTGTATTGTAATATATTTGTGCATTTTGTGCTTATATTGTAATAAATTTGTGTTGTGTCTTTTATAAAATATGTTCTTCAAAATGTCATCAAACAAAACTTTAGTTGGTTAGACTTGTTAGTTTCACGGATAACACCTTATAACAAATAATTTATCAATTATAAACAATATCATTTCATTTAAAATGAATAAAATTACATATTTTGTTTAAAAATTCAAAACAATTTAAAATACTTTGTTTAGCACACTATTGTGACCTAATATATTATACACTGTTTTCATTACTCTCCCTTCAAAATAGAGGACGCAATTTTCTTTTTTTTTTTTTTATTTATTTGGTGTCAATAATACATTCCTGAGACACAGAGATTACGTCACAGCCATTGGAAAACGATAACACATGTGAGCCAGGTCCTTCCGTCAGGGAACTTCCGTTTTGAAAGTGCAGCGATAAATAATCACTGCGAATGTGGTTTAACACAGGGTATGAGTGCATTGCCCACAGCATGCTTGTATTTACTGTGACGTGATAAACTAGGAAAACATTTCCTGTACTGCATATTTTGTACAAACAAAACTTCATATTTGATGTATTGTAATCTGTTGAATAACCAAACTACATATTTCCTGCACCGTGATGTGTTGTACAAACAAAACTTCTTATTTTATGTACTGTGATGCATTGTACTAACAAAATCCTGTAATCTAATATGTTGAACAAACAAACTTCATATTTCCTGTACTGTGACGTGTTGTTCAAGCAAAACTTCATATCTCCTGCACCGATTTGATGTACCAACAAACTTTTACATTTCATGTACTGCAATGCGTTGTGCAAACAAAACTTCATATTTCCTGCACCGATTTGATGTACAAACAAAACTTTACATTTCATGTACTGCGATGTGTTGTGCAAACAAAACTTCATATTTCCTGCACCGATTTGATGTACAAACAAACTTTTACATTTCATGTACTGCGATGCGTTATGCAAACAAAACTTCATCATATTTCCTGTACCGTGATGTGTTGTACAAACAAAAATTTATACTTCCTGTTCTGCGATGCATTGTACTAACAAAGCTTTATATTTCCTGTGATTAAATATGCTGAATAAGAAAACTTCATATTTCCTGCATCGTGATGTGTTGTATAAATATAACTTCGTATTTCATGTACTATGACGCGTTGCACGAACAAAACATATTTTCTGCACTGCAATGTATTGATTAACAAAAAAACAAATGTATATTTCTGCACTGTGTAGTGTCGTTCTACCAAAACTTATTTTCCGTAATCTGACATGCTGAAAAAGCAAAGTGTCAGCAATGAATACTGTTTCAGAACTGTGATTTATTGTGCAAGTCAACTTTACATTCAAAACCATACGAATGATAACACATTATTTTGTCACACTAATACATTTACTATATTTAACATAAAAAAACTGTTCTTACTATTCAAGTAAACTTAAAAAGTATTATTATTAAACCCATTAAATACTTTGTCTTCTTCTCTTTTGTGTCACTTTTCGCTGATATTTCCCTCAATTTTTATTTTTATTGTTAAAAAAGCACATATTTTAAAATAAAAAATCTCATGTTTTCCATAAAAATGGAAAAAATATGAATTTATTAGTTCCGCAGTTAATGATTTACGTGGGTAGTCTACCATTTAAAAGTGAGCGCCTGCCAAGCTGTCCTGTACCAACGATAGTCATTACTGTACACTAAGTTGTATTTTTAAATATGAAGGCACTTATTTATCTGACGTTCTTAAAATCGTATATAATACTGAAAATTACATTGTTTAACGTATTATCATGTTAATATTTTTAAATAAATAACATTTTTTACCCATTCGTTAAACAATGTCAAGTTAAAATGCTGCTAACAATTATTTTCTTTGCTTAAAATACTCAACAAATAATAGCGGAATTAATGTAATTAAACTTGATAACAGATATTTCCCGGTAGTTCATGTTCATTAAAAATAAATTTTAAATTTTAAAATAAATAAATGTAAATTTGGAATGATAATATTACCAAAATGTATATCTGCTGGATGAGCACAGATGACTCGACTTGGAGACTTCAACAGTTTTATTCGCTTTTAAGTGTCCTTTGTCTATTCAAACAGTAGGTCGAGTTACTCACTGTGCACACTGCACAGCTGTTCAAAAATTGTTAATAAATGTTTCAAAATCTTCTCAAAATTTAAATTAATTTGATGAATTCTTACACAATTATCAAATAAATAGCTCTTGAAAGATGGACTATTATGACATGACATTGTATTTGACCACTTGACCACGGTCAAGTTGTTTCTACAAATGAAACTATAATCGCTTAAATTAGAAAAATACGAAGAATAAGAAAGCTGCCTGAGTCTCAGTAATACCACTAAGGATGCCTTACACACACAGCATGGCAAAACGTCTGGTGATGGTATAAAGTATATGTAAACATTACCGTGATGCGGTTAACGAGGGAGACCAGAGTCTGAGTCGTTCATTTGTGGACGACACGCACGTTCATCGCATTTCACCTCATATACATTAGTATGTTCGGTCTAACGTGGCGAATATTTCTATAGTTGGTACCATTGGAAAGAGAACATGTTTATCTTCCTGATTAGCTCACTTTTATTTTGATCCTCTTTGTTTTGCAAACTTTATTTTTTATTTAATACGCTAATGCTGGTGCACTTGTTGGTATTTACAAATATAAAAATAAATTTATAAAAAAACTATTCAACCCTTTATATTTTCTAAAAGAAGCAAAATTTAGCAACTTTTGGATTATCTTGGAATATAAAATGTTTAAATATTTTGTTTATTTCATAGGTGTAGTCCCCCTTTCGTCACAATTTTTTTAGTTTTATTGTTTTATTCTTTTACATATAACAAACATACACATTTTCAAGGTTAAACATATTTTTATACTATTTTGTGCTATTTCCTGATAAAAATTATATATAAATGTATAGTATTTCAATATTTTATAGATTTTTTAGACATTTTCAAAATACATTTGTGACACAGTGAAAAATGACCCGCCACTTCTAGAGTTAACGTCATATCAATGTATTTGTCAAATGGAAAGAGCGGTTCAAGTATCAATGAAGTTATAATGTTTTTACTTACTACATAATAAAAGAACCTAATCGGCAGTTTTTCTGTATAGATTTTTTTCTTTTATAACGTAAAACATACCAGTCACTTATGAGATGGATGCCGTTTTATTTGAAATATAAATCTTAAAACATCAGTCAAGTACAATAATATTATGGTTGAGTTATACAAAATGAAAAAGTACAAATAAATGCAAAAGCTGTATCAACGAGTGTAAAACACAAATTAGTACGCTGTGGTTAAAGTTTCCAACCATAAATAATCTGGGCTGCAAAATAAACTGCATTTGACAGAAGTGACTAACTTGGGCTTCATCGGCACTCAAGATCTTTGAAATTTGAACAATTTGGAGAGTGAGACAATTAGTTTTATAATTAAAAAAGTTAATTGTTGGTAAACATTGTTTAAGACCTCCATACTTTGGTTTGAATTTAAGTGGCTTCCAAGTTAAGTGTAGAAAAAGGTCCAAGTGGCTGTATTTTTTCCTGCTTAGTTAGATAATGTATTATTTCATCTTTATGAATTATTATAACTTTTTAGTAAATTGAGATTTGTTATTACATTTAATGCATGTAATTCCAATCTAATTTCTGAATGTATGTAATCCAAATAATATGTACTCACTAATCATAAAATCTCTGGAACCACTGAACAGGAGGTTTTGATGAAATTTGGAGAGAAGTTAGCTTTTTTCATAGATACTCACTCACTAAGAAAAGATTACTCAAAATTCGATGTGTAAGTAGTACAACCAGCCCCTAAATGTTTTAGAAATAAAAAAGTATTAAGTTTCAAGTTATGAAAACAAAACAGAGTTGTTGTTTCAAGAGCATGTTATACGAATATGGAGATGTTTTACATTTATTCCACTTTGCGATTAACCTTCAAGTATAAAACCTACTTCTAGTACCTCAAATTATAACGACGGGATCTACCACAATCCAATTAATAATTTTTTTAATATATAGTTTTTGGTTTCTTTATTTAAAATTATGTGTTTATTGTTTATGTGGTTTTCCTTTCTCCTGTGTTTATTAAAATGTGCCTTAACTCAATATATAATATAGTAATATAAACATACAGTAATATAGAAAAAACAAACAGTTCTTTAACTATAAAGTATGTTTCCGAACATCAAACAATATATATGATTTAATACAATTTTAAATAACAAAACATATGTGTTAATTTATGAATTAATTATATTTGGAATTAATTATAATAGTTATAATTATATTTATGTTCATATAATTATTAAATAATCAATTATCATTTGGAATCGGGTATAAACGTACTATAAGATAATTATGATGAAAATTTAAAAATAAACACATATGTTCTTCTTAAACCCAACAAAAATGGGAAATAATGTTACAAAAATAGAAGAAAAAGTTTACAACAAGAATAATTTTCCTTTACGGTCTTGTTTTCATAATCTATAAAGACTGTTTTCAAAAATTACAGCAGGATACAATAATAAATAAAGATGCAATAAAGCTTAGCTTTCCGGCCATTTATTCTATTGTTTTCCACAGAAATAATAAGAATAATGGCACACGTACGTATAACAGTGAAGTCCACAGGACCAAACTAAAACTTGTTATTTTTATTATAAAAAATCAGTTTATTTAAAAATCACTGAACCATTATAAAATGTTAGTAAAATATTAAACTAATTTTACAAGGGTGCTAATTATGAATACAAGAACTTTTAATCCATGAGATATGCATTAAAAACAATTGAGTGGGCTCTAATGTTATGCTTGAGGGTTAAGATATATTTAATTAAGATAGTCAATCAATTTATTTCATTTTATTCAAAATTACTACATACCCATCAAATCTCATAAACAACGCTTTATTTAAATACAGTAACTTATTTATTTTTTTATTTATTATGTTTTATTTTATGAAAGATAGAGCAGAGAAAGGGAGCTAGTATCTTCAAAAAAACTTCAACATAACTTACGTTGAATGAATTATCTTGTGTGATCTTAAAATATATAATCCAAAAACTTCTTACTCACTAATCGTAAAATCTCCGGAAACACTGAACAGGTTTTTATGACATAGAGGAAGTTAGCTTTTGTATCATAGAGACTCATTACGAAATGATTAATCGAAATATAATTCCTAATTGGCAGAAACAGTCCCTAAACGGTTTTTTTCTATAAGTAACATTGTCATTAATTTAATTTAATAATTTACTTGAAATAGTTGATAAAAGAAACTTAAACTTGACACAAAAGATTGGTTAATGTGGTTTTCATTTTCGTTTTGAAATTATTTATATAATTTCTATTAACTCTAACAAGATTGCACTACTTTGCATCCCCCTAAAGAAGACTTATAGGGGTTTTTAGCCTATAAAACTGTGTTATCTCGAAGAACGGCAATAGGTTGAGCTTTTATGTTGATGAGATGGTTTAGAGAGAGCCAAGGAGGGAAAGTTAAATAAGGGAAAGAACCACCCTGTAGCGAGACAAGGGCTGTCATATAACTTAGTAAAGGACCACCCTGTAGCGAGGCAAGGGCTGTCATATAACTTAGAAAAGGACCACCCTGTAGCGAGACAAGGGCTGTCATATAACTTAGTAAAGGAACCACCCTGTAGCGAGGCAAGGGCTGTCATATAACTTAGTAAAGAACCACCCTGTAGCGAGACAAGGGCTGTCATATAACTTAGTAAAGGACCACCCTGTAGCGAGACAAGGGCTGTCATATAACTTAGTAAAGGACCACCCTGTAGTGAGACAAGGGCTGTCATATAACTTAGTAAAGAACCACCCTGTAGCGAGGCAAGGGCTGTCATATAACTTAGTAAAGGACCACCCTGTAGCGAGACAAGGGCTGTCATATAACTTAGTAAAGGACCACCCTGTAGCGAGACAAGGGCTGTCATATAACTTAGTAAAGGACCACCCTGTAGCGAGACAAGGGCTGTCATATAACTTAGTAAAGGACCACCCTGTAGCAAGACAAGGGCTGTCATATAACTTAGTAAAGGACCACCCTGTAGCGAGACAAGGGCTGTCAAATAACTTAGTAAAGAACCACCGTGTAGCAAGACAAGGGCTTTCATATAACTTAGTAAAGGACCACCCTGTAGCGAGACAAGGGCTGTCATATAACTTAATAAAGGACCACCCTGTAGCAAGACAAGGGCTGTCATATAACTTAGTAAAGGACCACCCTGTAGCGAGACAAGGGCTGTCATATAACTTAGTAACGAACCACCCTGTAGCAAGACAAGGGCTGTCATATAACTTAGTAAAGAACCACCCTGTAGCAAGACAAGGGCTGTCATATAACTTAGTAAAGAACCACCCTGTAGCAAGACAAGGGCTGTCATATAACTTAGTAAAGGACCTACCTGTAGCGAGACAAGGGCTGTCATATAACTTAGTAAAGGACCACCCTGTAGCGAGACAAGGGCTGTCATATAACTTAGTAAAGGACCACCCTGTAGCAAGACAAGGGCTGTCATATAACTTAGTAAAGGACCACCCTGTAGCGAGACAAGGGCTGTCATATAACTTAGTAAAGAACCACCCTGTAGCGAGACAAGGGCTGTCATATAACTTAGTAAAGAACCACCCTGTAGCGAGACAAGGGCTGTCATATAACTTAGTAAAGAACCACCCTGTAGCGAGACAAGGGCTGTCATATAACTTAGTAAAGAACCACCCTGTAGCGAGACAAGGGCTGTCATATAACTTAGTAAAGAACCACCCTGTAGCGAGACAAGGGCTGTCATATAACTTAGTAAAGAACCACCCTGTAGCGAGACAAGGGCTGTCATATAACTTAGTAAAGAACCACCCTGTAGCGAGACAAGGGCTGTCATATAACTTAGTAAAGAACCACCCTGTAGCGAGACAAGGGCTGTCATATAACTTAGTAAAGAACCACCCTGTAACGAGACAAGGGCTGTCATATAACTTAGTAAAGAACCACCCTGTAGCGAGACAAGGGCTGTCATATAACTTAGTAAAGAACCACCCTGTAGCGAGACAAGGGCTGTCATATAACTTAGTAAAGAACCACCCTGTAGCGAGACAAGGGCTGTCATATAACTTAGTAAAGAACCACCCTGTAGCGAGACAAGGGCTGTCATATAACTTAGTAAAGAACCACCCTGTAGCGAGACAAGGGCTGTCATATAACTTAGTAAAGAACCACCCTGTAGCGAGACAAGGGCTGTCATATAACTTAGTAAAGAACCACCCTGTAGCGAGACAAGGGCTGTCATATAACTTAGTAAAGAACCACCCTGTAGCGAGACAAGGGCTGTCATATAACTTAGTAAAGAACCACCCTGTAGCGAGACAAGGGCTGTCATATAACTTAGTAAAGAACCACCCTGTAGCGAGACAAGGGCTGTCATATAACTTAGTAAAGAACCACCCTGTAGCGAGACAAGGGCTGTCATATAACTTAGTAAAGAACCACCCTGTAGCGAGACAAGGGCTGTCATATAACTTAGTATAGACCTACTATAAAATTGATTGTGATTAAGTGGCAATTGAATTCGTTTATTGGATTGATTTTATCCAAGTTACACTGGCACAGTCATTGCATAGCAAATACAAGTTACACTGGCACAGTCATTGCATAGCAAATACAAGTTACATTCATTCATTCTACAATACAAGAGAAGAGCTTGGAAATCCATAAGTTACAACAGGTGATAAGTTTTATATTAACCGGACCATGGTGTAACCAACGTTCTCCTTAACAAGGACAGGAGTGTTTTTTCATAACTACTGTGATATTGAGATTTGCACGCCCGTGTTTTGCAAGTCTTGGTCGGCACGTTTTAAATATTGGTGCTATTTTAGATCATCCATATTATATTATGTCATCTTGTTATAATTTTGCAATTTTGCGTGGTAGCTGCCATAGCTGGGAGATCACCAATTTGTGACGGTGCAGCTTCCAGGTTTGTCGCTCGTTTAGCAACAGCTTTAAAGATTTACTGTGGATATGAATAACATTATCCGCCTTAAGTGGCTTGATGGATTGGATTTAGCTTTGTGACAGGAGATCACTTATTATTTATTTTTAATGTTTATTATAATCTAATGACTTTTGGAGTATTTCTCCAAGTAAAAAACACAGCTTTTATATAAATTTAAAAATGGTAGCTGTCAAAAAACCATACGATATATATAAATTTTGCAATGGGCTTTGTGTAGTTGTTATCTGTAAATTCTACACATAGATGACTTGGTTTTACAGCAACAATCAAGTACACTCCTTATCTAGTCAATTATTTACAAATACTGAACCTGTGTAAACAGTAAATATTGCAAACGATAAGGAGCTATTAATAACATAGCTGTAGATATCTGCTTTAAAATCTTATCCTAGCAAATTACTTTTTATCGAAATTTAATTTTAGTCAATTTGCATTTAAATTGTCCCTGACCAATGGATAGATTTCAGATAGTAAAACGAGACTACACATGCCTAGCTCACTCATTTTATCCTCAAAGTTTGATTTAAATACTCAATATGTCAGCTTCTCAAAGTGATCTAAAGCTCGGATAGTTATCAATAAACTGTTCGTTGTAACAATGTGCTGAGTGAAGAATGTCATAACCCGACGTAACCTAACATGGGCACGTTGAATATGTTATCTATTCAACCAACAATGAAACCTAGATAACTGAACCTACATACAGGGTTGGGCAGAAGTCTGAGATTTATTAATTTTAAAACTATTGAATGAAATTTAATGAAACTTTGTAGTTATGTACATGTCACTATAAAAAATTAGGCATATTTTACTCATTTTTGTAAAGCCAGAGGATGGCCCACGCAGGAAGTCTTAAACATTTCAAATGTAAGCCTACCTTGAGTTATAGCTCATTTTAAAGGTCGTTGTTTGTACAATATAAAAGTACAAACCTGAGGTCGACAGAATGACCCGGTCAGAAAATACAGCTACTCAAAGAATTTCATGTGATATAACTAATTCATCTTAGTTATGTGCCTTTTTATTTATTCCTATTGTTGGGTATCTTGTTGATTGTTTACAATCGTAATGAAAGACTGCGTTATAAAAATAACTGTCTTTCATTACAAACAAACAAGAATAAAATGACTAAAACACTTTTTACAGTATATATGACCTAAAAATAGTTTAAGAAAATTATTATGATAGTAGTTACATATTGTTTGTGAAAATGTTAATTTCTCTTATTCTGTCAAGTTAAATTATAGCTGTAAGCAGCAATAAACAATAAAATTCTAATCCTTTTTTTAAGAAGTTTTAGTTATATGACATTAAATTCTTGGATAGATTGTATTTTCTGGCTGGATCATCCTTTTTAGCTCAGGTTTGCACTTTTGTATTGTACGAACAACGACCTTTAAAATGAGCCATAACTCGAGATAGGCTTAAACTTAAATTTGTTAATACTTCCTTCATGTGTCATCCCGTAGTTATGCGAAAAATAAGTAAAATTATGTCTAAGTGTTTGGTATAGAGACTACATGGTATGAGATAGCTACAAAGTCTCATTACATTTTTTTTAATAGTTTTAAATTAATAAATATATTCCAGACTGTTGCCCAGCCCTGTACTACTAGTAGGGTTTGTGGGAGTACACAGGCCGAGTCATAAGTAGACAGTGTGCCGAGTAATATTAGATATGTCCGATTCAATTACAACTTTCAATCTGTCTTTACTTCAAATACCTGCAATGAGCTCAGTTGGAGCCTTAAACCCACTTCAACCCCTACCATGCAACTACCGTTCCTCTCACTTCTTTCCTTATGCTTGGATTCTGGATTAGGGTAATTTTCGGAATGTCACCTCATATGGTAAAGATTGTCTACCATGCTATAAACTAAACTAAACTAAACTTGCAAACAAAGAACCTTTGATATTGATTAGGTACGTGGTTTTGACCTACGAGAACATTATAAGTGTTATCGCTGTAGTTATCACTCAGCGCCGTCTGGTATTTAGGTTAGGTTAGGTTAAGTGTGATTAGATAAAATTAATAAAGTCGACGTGTTACTTACTTATATGTATGCTTCATATACATGTGCACTGTCTACTTCGTTTGACAACTAATCAAATGCGGGAACATTCCGAAAAAGCCCCTTGAATTTTTATTGATTTTGAGAAGAATTCTTTTAGTTCAAAAATTTAATATAATGTGCCTATTTCACTAAGGTAACGCAGTGGGGCATGCATATTTTAACGCTGCCAATGTTTTAATGACATTTACACAAAATAGACATACAAAAGATGGTATGTCTCTTTGAATGCAACTTTGGACCTTTTCCATTAACTCTCTACCACTACTTTTATCGTACTTACAGTAAGGTTAGGTCAGGCTAGTTGGCTGGCTACTTAAGTTGATCACAAACTGAAAAATCCAATGATTGACTTACCGCAGAATGCGCTCTCCGTGTGTACGTTCTTGGAAAGCGATAAGGTAAGGCCATTGATATCGGATTCCTAGCGGATAAGGAATACCTCAGTGGACGTAAAAATAACAGTTTTTAGAGCAATAGAACATTTAATAAACGGTAGTGAATTAACAGAATCAAAAAATGTAGTTGTAGTAAATTATGAAAAGATCCGACTCTTTTATTGAACATGTAATTATTTGAAAATATACGATTACAGGATTTTTGAAATCTCAACTTTTGAAATCCCTGAGATCTTTCGTACACCGAGACTACGAGTATTTAGTACTGATAAATTTAATCATTCAATTTCGCTCTAATGTTCACCGACAAACGACTAACTTATGTTCAAGCGATTAGATCTCATTAGCTCATTAATTGTCCTAATTAGTTGACTCCCAGCATCCCTTGGAGTTTGGGTGATTGGCCACCAGGTAGCAGCAAGGCTGTAGTCGGCGCATGCGCACGGCGATCATTCTGTCTCGCGCGCTTGTGACGAACGGAGCGCCAAGTAAACGCGTCTCGACCGGTGTTTTATGTTTGGGTGTCGCGCATTTATCACATTTGTTTGATCTGTGCTTCTGAATCGATACCGAGATGGCTAAGGGTAAAATGACGCCCACGTGAGTACAGTTTTATTTATTTTTAATTATATATATGGGTTGTTTTACGGTACAGTATTTTTAATCAGAAAGCTTGGTCAATATCTTTTTTTCCCTTACAGTTGCTTATTTGTGAAGTATGAACAATGTTTTTATTTTACTATGCATACCTTTATAAACTAATGATTGCATTATATTAGTAAAAATGTTTATTATAAATGAAATTAATAATAGTATGAATAAAATTACATCCTAAGTCCAACGATTTAATGACTATGAATTGTATTAATATTGAATGTATTTATAATAATTTGAATGCATTTTATTGAGTATATAATATATATTTTGTTTCTATTGAGGCCAATTTACCCTACATTAGCCTATAAGTTGTTTAATTTACATTTTGGTGTAAAAAAAATCAGCCATGTATCGTTTAACCTCAAAATTATATGTTTAACGTGATTTTTCTAAACATCAATTTACTATCAACATTAGCTATTGTATAAATTATCTATTTAGAACTTTATGGTAAAAACTGTTATATTAGCTAGTAATATTGTAAATCTATTAATTTTTTTAATGAAGAACATGCAAATTTAGATACAAAATCTTTTATAGGTGAAGTTTTACATATTAGGTTATTACAGATGAACTTACCATTTGACAGATATTACTTTATACAAATTGATCAATTAAAAAGTTGTTTGAGCAAAGCCCTTTGGCAGTAAGCACTGCAATATAATATACTGTATATATTTTCGGAAATTAAAAAATAAAAACATTTTGACAAGAACAAAACCGTTTACTCTAACATAATCTCAAACACAGTTTATTTACAGTTTACTTTATTTATTCAATCAATTATTACAACAAATACATACGTTGTTCTTATCGAGAGTTGACAGTAATATATATAGTATATTTCATTCAAACAAAATGTTTTTGTTACGTATATATCTAGCAAACATTAAGTTAGAAAATTTTGATTAGTGAATCAATCAAGATCTCAAAGGCAAACACAACAGATAAAGATAAATTCAAATGGGATATAAATAGTTATAATAATTTTAAAAGTAATTGTTACATTTAATTTAGTATTTTCTATACGGTTGGTATATAAATTTACCCTTTTAGTCGTGTGTAATAGAAGCAAAGTCATTATAAACTAATTATTATGTCTATAAACTATTATTAGATCTTACTCGGCAGTAGTGGCGCAGTGCTGTAACCCAGCTACTTGGGGGAGAAATGTGGAGATTGTAGGCAATGGGTTCCATGCTCGGTCATCTTAATATCGACACGGCGTCCGCTCAATGGTTGCCATCGAAGTGGACAATACTAGATCTGTCTGCTCGTAATCTGGAGTGCTCGTGTTGGGTGGTCAGGATTCCGATATTTTGTAAAGAGAACTGAGTATCAGGTTTATCAGTTAACTGTAAAGCAGACCAATACTACGTGGTTCGGATTCCACGTAAGTCCCTTAGTTGTCCTGGCGATTGGAATATTAATAAATGGCTCTCTCTTTGGAATAGTCGACTTACTCACGCTCATTCACCCTAATATTGAATAATAATAATAATAATAATATGCCATGAATGAGACTTACTGTAACCAATTAATATATTAACTAATTATAATTGGCCTTTCGAGCAATTTATTCTGGTCATCTTCAGATCAGATGAGTCAAGTAGTCGAGTGCTTGTGTGTTTTGAACGTCATTGCCTGCTTACAGTGTGGACGGAGTAGGCCTACAAGTAAACCTAAATAATTATTGTGAACTGTCGTAAGTTACTGTGGTGAGCTTGGCTGGACCAGCCTATTGGTGCTGGTTGGCTATGGTTAAACAAATTTTAAAAAACAAGTAGGTAACATTTGTATGTAGGTAGCTTAGTTGGACATTCCATCTTCATAAGCTAAATGTTCTCAGTTCGATCCCAATCAGTCGTAACAAATTTTGAGAAGGATCAGCTGATAACCACCATCTGTTCTTTGTCATTGGGCTACTAATTAATGACACTTTCTAAGGAATAGTCGGCCTTGGTTTGTAATAACTACAGTACTCTTACCACACTCATTCATCCCTATTCGCCCATATCTTGATGATCGGCTTCTTGTTTTCAGAAATAAATAGGTTTGCTTTTTCGTCTGATATATCTATAAATCGCAGAATTCGAAACGTGGTAAGGTATCTTCTAATATACATAAATAATGCCAAAAATGAGAAATAATCTCACACTTCAAAAATGTGAAACAAAGAAAAGGATTCCATAATATTATTACTTACTAAGATTGCCTAGTCCACAGGATTGCCCACTTTATTTAAACTTCATCTGATTAATGGATTTAGATCTAGGAATTCAAACAATGGGATAATATTTTATTTGTATTTACTATGTCCATGTTTCTCTCCCAGATAAATTCCGACCCCTGCAGACATTGCATACAGTCAGACCAGACTTACAACCCAGCGTCAGTATTGTCAAGCATTTCTTGTCAGGGATTTTTTTTCCTTTTTTAGATAACATAAGTTATTTTCTCCCTATAATAATGTTACCAACCCTTATCACATCCAAACAAGTGTACGGTCTTTAGTCCACAAGGAAATGTAACTTCATAACAAATAAAATAGAGCAGATATAGGGTATGAATGACGTGCATTAATTAATATTGTTGTTATAGAAGATCATTTTCCATTCTGCCTAAAATAAGTGTACCCAAAAAGATATTCAGTACTGTTTTTAAAAGTAAGCCGTGCTTCGTGGTGATATGCGAGAGACGACTGACAATAAGATAGGGGTTTTATTGTGAACAATGGGGAATCTTAATAAAAATTGTATCATTGTAAACAATAATAATATGATTATGATAAGAAACTATAGGTTAGAGACGTAGAATAAAAGGTAAAAAGAAAATATCCCCAAATAATTATGAGGAAAGCAAGATTCCTTACCATCAGTATGAATTGGTGGCAGTTCGTGGGCACTAGTCTACACAGTTCGTGGGCACTATTCTACACAGTTCGTGGGCACTAGTCTACACAGTTCGTGGGCACTAGTCTACACAGTTCGTGGGCACTAGTCTACACAGTTCGTGGGCACTAGTCTACACAGATCGTGGGCACTAGTCTACACAGTTCGTGGTCACTAGTCTACACAGTTCGTGGGCACTAGTCTACACAGTTCGTGGGCACTAGTCTACACAGTTCGTGGGCACTAGTCTACACAGTTCGTGGGCACTAGTCTACACAGTTCGTGGGCACTAGTCTACACAGTTCGTGGGCACTAGTCTACTCAGTTCGTGGTCACTAGTCTACACAGTTCGTGGGCACTAGTCTACACAGTTCGTGGGCACTAGTCTACACAGTTCGTGGGCACTAGTCTACACAGTTCGTGGGCACTAGTCTACACAGTTCGTGGGCACTAGTCTACACAGTTCGTGGGCACTGGTCTACACAGTTCGTGGGCACTGGTCTACACAGTCCGTGGGCACTGGTCTACACAGTTCGTGGGTACTAGTCTACACAGTTCGTGGGCACTAGTCTACACAGTTCGTGGGCACTAGTCTACACAGTTCGTGGGCACTAGTCTACACAGTTCGTGGGCTCTGATCTACACAGTTCGTGGGCACTAGTCTACACAGTTCGTGGACCCTGATCTACACAGTTCGTGAGCCCTGATCTACACAGTTCGTGGGCCCTGATCTACACATTTTCATCCCAGTTGGAAAAAACTATGTTTTAATAGGATCAGCTTCAGATTTCCCTGGTTGTTAATTCATTATTGGTGCATCGATAATTGAACAGTCATTTCACGTCAGTCATTCTTCACTAAACATTATTCATGACCTAGAGCGCCGTGATCCAGATTGACGCAATGCCACAGTACGAATGTACTACGGTTGTTGCATACACATTAAGAAGAAAGAAGTTTCCATTTTTTAATGTGTAATTTTGAAATTGAAGAAATTTCAAAAGTAAGCACGTAGTTTTGATTCTGTGAGAAGTATTTCTGTATCAATTGTCATGACTATCAGTAGTAGCGTTTGCCGTATCCAAAGCACCAACAGACGACATTTTGGTCGGTATTTTAAAAACAGATACACGTACGTCGTTGTTTCTGTGATTATTATTTATATGGATTGAAGGAAAATGTTTGCAGTGTAATCTCATTGACAATGTTTACTTTTGGTGTTCATAAAAACGATCAACTGCCAAAGAGTGTGCAGGGAAGTCAAAGTTGCAGCAGTAAATTGACTGATTGGCCGGACCAGTTTCGTCAACAGCGTGGCCAATAGACGTACGTCGCGGTCTTTACAGATTCTGTTTGGCGCCCTTTCTGCTCCCAACCATTAACAATGATTACAACATCCACGCGAGGTCTCGGATGAGAATGGAACGGTCGTTCTTCAAGTCTATGGTCGTGGTTCATTGTAGGCCTTCTTGTGGTGTTTTGAATGGGAACGAACTGGCCTTGTTACTTCTTTAATAATACAATTTTTTATAAGTTGTAAAAAGATATGGAAACGTTTTCACAACTTTTGTATAACTTCGCTTGTAAATATGAAATCTTGTACATCATTATGGTTACAAAGAACATACTTTTTGACGCCAATAGCGACATTTTATCTTTTCAGGGGGGCGGCCCGCAAGGAGTTGAACGAAAAGCTTTAATGTAAGCCTAGGTCGAGTTTGGTATCAAATGAAAGGTATATTCTAGAGAAATTAATTGCCGCAAATCGGACTTCGAAAGGTTTATCCTTTCCAGAGAAGCGGTCATTTGAATTTCAAAGAAGATAATTTGAACAATATTCTTTCTCCGCTATTTAACGGTTTTAATTAAATTATTCTGATAAAAAAATTATACCTTAGGAAACACAATAATTCAAGAAAATTAAGTTATCTATTGAAAAAATGATGTTGTTGTGAAAGCCTTTTCATATTTTTCCACTCTGTATATTTTATACTTACCTTAAATCTATTATGGTGACCAGTTGCAAATTTTTAAATACATGTTCAATCAAGCACACACTTTTTCATAAGTAATTAATAATTAACTTCCACATTCATTAAATAGTTTTTAGTTATTTTGTATTGATGTTATTCATATAATATTGTACATTACATATTGATTATATACTGTTAACAAAATGATGTATACAGTATAATGAGACTAAGTGCAGATTTTTTAAATTTCAATTTTTCCATAGAAGTGATCGATTATATTTTGGACAAAAAACACAACAAAGAATGTAATAGTATGTTTTGATTTTAATTAAATGAAATATAAGTATTTATCGTAAAAGAGTAACAGCACAAAACAATAGTAATTCTAGTTTTGTAAGTTATTTACTTTTATCTTACAATTAGAATTGGGTGTACGAATGAAGAAGTATGGATATGTTGATGAATAGGCCGATAGGCATACCTCACAACTATTGTCCAGTTCTGACAACTATCACTGGAAGATCCAAACTTATCAAAACAACAATAACAATGATGAAAAACACCTCAGTTGATGATGAAACATGACTGATAATGATCTTGAAGTCAAGGTTGGAGAACGCCCAAGGTAGGCGAGGGTTCCGCAGTGTTGTGCTTAAGGTCATTGCCCCAGCACACCATTCCCAACAGGTGCACCAGGCTTCTTAGCATTGCATTCACATATCCCTATTATCAGTAAAAAGTTACTTACCCGACTGTAGATACTAAAATATCTGGAGGCAAAATAACGATTAGGCCGCTATCAGAACTATAGTTGAATGTTTTCGTCTCCAAATGAACCGGATTTCATATACACACACTTCTCCATCTCGAGACCTTTCATATACACACACTTCTCCATCTCGAGACCTTTCATATACACACGCTTCTCCATCTTGAGACCTTTCATATACACACACTTCTCCATCTCGACACCTTTCATATACACGCGCTTCTCCATCTTGAGACCTTTCATATACACACGCTTCTCCATCTTGAGACCTTTCATATACACACGCTTCTCCATCTTGAGACCTTTCATATACACACACTTCTCCATCTCGAGACCTTTCATATACACACACTTCTCCATCTCGAGACCTTTCATATACACACACTTCTCCATCTCGAGACCTTTCATATACACACGCTTCTCCATCTTGAGACCTTTCATATACACACACTTCTCCATCTCGAGACCTTTCATATACACACGCTTCTCCATCTTGAGACCTTTCATATTCACACCCTTCTCCATCTTGAGACCTTTCATATACACACGCTTCTCCATCTTGAGACCTTTCTTAACAATGACCAGAATTAACGAGACTTAGATACGGTAGTAGAAAGTTCAAGATTGACGAAGTGCACGGAAAGAGTTGTGTTTGAACCGTATAGTCCCTGCAGTTGAACCAGCCATATTCATGTACCACTTCATCTGTATCTCCCTTCTTATCAATCATTATGAACTTTCCAAGGTCGACTAATGTCGGAGAACATGCAAGGCTGGCGAAATGCATTGGCAATGTCGTGGCTGAAGGCCATTGCCCTTGACAATCTTTCGATGCAAGTGAACCATGCGTTTTCACACGCCCTTTCATATTTATCGTGCTCTCTTATCAACTACTGTAACATATACTTTTCAAGATCAACTAAAGTTGGTTAAGATGCAAGGCTGTTGAATTACACTAGCAGTGTTGTGGCTGAAGGCCATTGCCCTTGACAAACTTTCGATGCAAGTGAACCATGCGTTTTCACACGCCCTTTCATATTTATCGTGCTCTCTTATCAACTACTGTAACATATCCTTTTCAAGGTCAACTAAAGTTGGTTAAGATGCAAGGCTGTTGAATTACACTAGCAGTGTTGTGGCTGAAGGCCATTGCCCTTGACAAACTTTCGCTGCAGGTGAACCATGCATTTTCACACGCCCTTTCATATTTATCGTGCTCTCTTATCAACTACTGTAACATATCCTTTTCAAGGTCAACTAAAGTTGGTTAAGATGCAAGGCTGCTGAATTGCACTAGCAGTGTTGTGGCTGAAGGCCATTGCCTTTGACAAACTTTCACTGCAGGTGAACCATGCGTATTTACGTGCCCCATGATATTTATCTTACTTTCTTATCAATCATTATAAACTATCCAATTCAAGGTCGACTAAGGTTGGAGAAGATGCAAGGCTAGCGAAGTGCACTAGGCAGTGTTGTAGCTGAAGGCCATCGGCCCGATAAACTTTCGCTGTAGGTGAACCAGGTGGATTCACGTGCCACTTAATCTCTATCATTCTTTCTTATCAGTCTTTATAACCTATCCAACTCAAAGTCAACTCAGGTCTGAGGATATACAAGGCTGGCGAAGTGCACTAGGCAGTGTCGTGGCTGAAGGCCATTGCCCTTGACAATCTTTCGCTGCAGGTGACCCAGACGTATTCACGCAACACTTCTTCTTTATTGTTCGTTCTTATCGATTATTATCTATTTCGAAGTGAATATTGCTATAAGGTTGGATCATTTCACTAAGTGTTGTGGTTGAGGATTGTTTCTTCCTACTGACATTTTTCAAGGGGCAATCTTCTCTTCCAGCTATTCTGCAGTTCGACCAAACCATCTTTCCGTCAATTGAACGTATCTCTCGAATATGATTTTAGAATAGAACCAAATACATTGTTTAGTTAGCCAATAGTTGACAAGGTAAATCGTACATTAAACATCACTAAACCATACTGTGGATCTTTATTTTCATTTTATTTTATTACACTTAAACTTAATGGTATGAGGATAGGATTTATATGTCCTCATTTTTCTGCCAATAACTTCTAGAAATCTGCAATAAATCAACCTTCCATATCAGATATTCTGATAACCATAAGATTCCTCGAATGCATTATTATGTTTAAAAAACGCCCTTATCACGTCAGGAAAGTTGCATGAGTTATCTGAGTTAGTTATATTTTTGTCCGTGTAGATTATGAGTTATATAAATAGGTAAAAACCAAAAGGCCTTTGAAAAATAACTGTTGAATCATTAAATTGTTGAATCATAAGAAAAAATCTTTGTGCTTCGTTTTTAAAAGGTTTATGGATGATAAAACAACACATAAACCTCCCTGACAGATTGACTCGCGAAAATATACTAGGACGAGCTAGATACACCTAGATAAGAGCGAAAAAAGAGGAAGGATAAAGGAGAAAACCGCTTTTAAATGTAATAAAGAAAAGAAGTGTAAAACTAATAAGATATGCAGGGTGTATATTATGTCTGGAAACACCTAAATATATTTTTATTCATCAAAATATAAATTTGAAACTTTTTATAATCGTGATATGGATTGGGTACCTACTTTTTGGAACATTGTTTAGTCATCTTATACTAACGGGGGACGTCCTGTCAAAGGTAGCATCAATTTTCTTTATGGAAGCATACACCTTGTGATACATTACTTTAATGTTTATAGTGAACTGAATTGAATGCCACAAATCGTATATCTAGGGAATCACACTATCAGAAAATAGGGTACTATGAGTATTGAAAATTGCCGATGTTTAACTTTTTTTTTAATTTGGTTCTTGCCACAGTTATGTTTTATAGTAAACATCTTAACATTTATAAAAAGGTTTAATTGATTTAAAAATAGGTTTTCGTTTCGAGCTGGTTTTATTAGTACAATTTTGATACATTTGTATTACAATAAAAGAAAAGACTTAAGTCTAACCTGTTAGCACCATTTGTTGACAAAGTAACTGTTTGAACTGTCACCCTCCTGCAGGTCGACAATGAAGTTAAAATAAAATTGTTTAGCATCGCCAATTTTCAATATTCAAAGTACTTTATTTTATGATAAAATTATTCCTTTGAGATGCTGTTTATGGTATTCAATTCAGTTCACTATACCCTTTAAAGTGGTGTATTACAAGTTATAGGCTTCCACAATTAGTATTGACGATACCCTAGACAGGACGTCCCCCGTTAGAGTGAAATGGCTAAACAATGTTCCAAAAGAAGGAGCCCAAGAGCTAATAAGATTGTAAAAGTTTCGAATTTATATTTGATTAATAAAGAAATGTTTGGTTGTTTCCAGATATAATACACCTGTATATGCACCGTGATAATCAAAAATGTTATGCGAGCAAAATTTGTTTAACAAGAAGAAAGCATCCAAGAACTTTTTTTAAATTTTTGTTAAGCCTTGTACATAGAAATGGACTTATATAAGTAACTTTAATCTTATAAAGTAATTAAAAAGAACAGCGATGAAGAGGGAGTGCTGGCTTCAACAAAAAGGTTTAATCATGAAGGCAGTTCATTGTATATCTAACGTTTGTAATATTTTGGTTACTTGTGTCTCCTAAGGATTATGAACATTCTACATTAAATAAATTTGGAATTTCAGATTTATTTTCATGGAGAAAGCTGATTATTTATAATGATGATTGTTAAGTATATTTTTTTACAAAGATTTCTAAAACCTAATTCTCACAGTTGATCTGATTTTATGCATACCAGCAGAACCAGGGTAATTACATGATGCATATGTGCCAACTTCGTGACGGATATGAAGGAAATTACATTTCAATAACTATACAACCTACGTTTGAAATACTCCAGTAGCTTAGGAGGGCTTTTAATTTATTATACAATAACGAAACTATTCATTCCTCATCGAAGTAACTTCACTCAAAAAAGTAATGCGTTTTTACACCATACCTAGATAAAGTCTTCCTCAGGTATCTCCAAGCGGGCTTGTAGTTTACTGATTCGCCTATTGATGGATAACTACACCCATGAGACCGTCTTCATCAGTCAGTTCACGTAACGGCTACATTAATGACTGAGTTGACATTTCCTGCCAAAGCCATTGGCCTAGCACTGGTCCATTATAAGCACATTCTTTCTTGTATTGCATAGGACCCTGCTCAGTCAATGGACGCCTTCTTGGTCGCTTTGTACTGCCTCATTACGCGTTCCTCCCACGGACTGCCAAACTAACCATGATTCCTGCATCTTCAAGTCGATGAATATCATGAGTATCTAGAAGTTCCCTTCCTGAATCTGGTTGTTACCTAATGATATTGTTTGAGGTGAATACATTTTATCCTTGTATATCGTCTTGCTTTAGGATTTTAAAATTTGTACAAAGCCGTAAGAACTAAGAAATCAATGCTTTTTAAGTAACCCTAACTTGAACGAGTACTTAGTAAACAAGTATGGAATAATGTATTTTTAATTTATATTCTTTTATTTTTTACCTTAAATAAACTAATCTGTGTAAAGTATTCAATTGTATCCTATAACAAACAAAATATCCTATTTTTTAGTATATAAATCCCATCGAATTGTTTAAATGAAGTGATAAAGATTAGGTAGGTCATGGGATTTTGTTATCCATTGGTGTGCTAATTCTATCCTTCGGAGTTGGGAACTAAACGTGATGTGGTTCAAATTATTAATAAAAAGGTTCGTAAACGAATGATTGCAACAATGTGAGGCGGGCTATCCCTTTTTGGGAATCAATACACGTGTCAAAATATATAGATTATGTTATTTTTGCTGACAAAATAAACTGCATATAGCTTAGTTAAGTGAGGTTAAGTTAGGTTATGTTAGTTAAGGTTAAGTTAGGTTATCTATTGTAGGATATGATTAGCCAGTCGAGCGGCGATTCAGTGGCGTAGGCCTTCACAGCTGATCCTAGACATGTGTAAGATCACTACATATTCTAGTTGGAAAAAATAAAATAAAAATTTTAATTATATTTGGATATTTCCAATGCTTCAAGTGTTTAGGAAACAAACACAACGTTTCGACAGTTATAACTCCTGTCGTCTTCAGGTGTACTTACTAACTTAGCCTACATCTAAAACTATTTTTTTTTTCTTTTAACCCATTCTAACTAAACAAAAGACTTAACACTAACTGCTTAGATTCTACGGATTACTGTTATGAAAGTCAAATTGTCTTAAAAAACTAAAAAAAATCACACATAACATAATTATACAAAATTTAAATACAATATGAAATCGTTCAACAATACAGTTCGTCTTTGACGTTCTTGGTGAATTGTTCTCGTGAGTGTAGTGGTGTGAGGGCCCCTTCAGTGGAATTGGAAGCTGGTTGCATAAGTAAAATATTTTGTATATTTAATAACCTGCTCTGTGTTTTGTTGAATTTTGTCATATTTTGCATTTATTTTGTATCTCATTGAATATTTTGGCTATTTAATAACTTGCTCTGTGTTTCGTTGAACGATTTCATTTTGTATTTAATATTGTGTTTTATATTTTGTATAATTATGTAATGTGTGATAGTTTTTAAGAATATTTGACTATCATAACAGTAATTCGTAGAATCTAGGCGTGTAGTGTTAAGTTTAATTAGAAAGGGTTAAAAGAAAACAACACTGGTTTTAGTTGTACGCTAAGTAAGTACAGCTGAAGACGACAGGAGTTAGTTATACCTGTCGAAACGTTGTGTGTATTTCCTAAACCTAAAGCATTGGAAATCTCCAAATATTACAATCTATCATGAACAATCCAATGCTAACAAATAACTTTCAAATAACAAACATTTTAAAACAAGCACTTGACCTTCACTAAGTCACTGGCTGCAGGATTTAGCATACCAAGCGTGTACCTACACACCGCATAAGAATTTACGGACTGGCTCAGGGATGTAATTTAGAGGAAATAAGTGTCAATTCCATTTGGCCCGCGACCCACAGCGGTACCGTTGCCGGCTAATGTACATACAAGTGGCGCGTCCCATTTACTGCACCAGGGGCAGGTTCCCGCGCTCCTTGCTGGCCTAAGAGTCGATAATTGTGTCAGAACATCACAGTAAACAATTATAATAATAAATATTGCACAACTCCCATACACTTTACTAATTCCACATAAATAAAAACTGTTATTGGCGATGTTCAATTCTTGTTGGTATAATAATGGTTACTTATAAAAATATGATAAACTTTTGTCCTGTTTACAATTATTTTTTTAAGTGTCTAGTTTTCTTTATCTTGAATATCTTGTTTGCTTGGATTGTGTTTGATTTTAAACACCGATAAGATTTTCTACAGTTACAAATGAAGTAATCTCTAAATGACGTAACACATGAAGGGAGTGGGGCTTTCCGGCAGCGTTGTGCACCGTTAAGGGGGAGGGTGGGTGGTCCTACGCAGCGTTACGTAACTAAACTTCAGCAATTTATTTAAATCCATTCACAACATTTATTGTTTTTCACCAAAATACAAGATATGTTTAAAAACTATTAAAGTTAGATAAATATTCACCTCCCACCTCCCCCATTATAAAAATAATGGAAGAAAGTCTATTTTTTAGACTTCCTTATAAATAAAAAATTATTCATGAAAGTGTATGACAAAAATTAGGTGGGGGGTTGGTAACAGCGTTACGTAATTTTTGAAAGGTCGTTTAGTATTATGGTAAAAGTCCGTTAAACAGGGGGTAAGGGAGGGGGTCTGAAAAGGCAGATTTTAGCGTTACGTAATTTAGAGATGACCCCTATGGTATAAATAACAATTTTTTTGAACTAGTTGTTAGTTATGTTTTGTACAATAAGTATTACAAAAGTAAGAGACTCAGAATACTCCTTAGTTGATGGTCTAACCACTGAGAGTAGGAAACTAATATTTATCAGAACGAGTATTTATTTTGATTTATTGTTCTGATGATAATTGCAGCACATGCAGTGGGGTTTGGCACAAAAAAACTGTTATTTAAGCCGCTAGACTGTTTCTGTTGTTCTACATATCATAAAAATAGATAACAAAACTGGTCACGCTACAGGAAACTGTGATCAGTATTATTCCTAAGTTGTACATTATAGTGTGATTATTGTAAACATTTATTGAATCATTTATCATTTTGGGGAAATTGACACATATTAATTTAGTAATATTTCCTCTGAGAAATCTAGTACGTACACATCCCTCTGGTTTTAGGATAAAAACCAGGTTTACCCAAATCGATCATCATAATATCTGTAAGTATTTATGTCGTGTGACGTTCACCTGCATTGTACATACATCAATCTATCTTAGACTTTACTTGTTTTAAAAAATTGTCGCCTAATTTAAAAACAAACGAGTCCTTTATATCTTTCCTTCGAAGACATCTGACGTAAGTCGGATTAATGAGTTTATATAACAGTGAAATAAAATAATAATATTTCAGTGAAACAGTACTTGTGTTGAAATCAAATTAAAATGAAACATGTTAATTTTAACAAAACATTGATGGAGTACAAAGAGAGTATTGTTGTTTTTTTCTTGTCTTGCAACCTAACTTTAAAGTTAAGTTAAGTTTTAAAGTTAAGTTAAGTTTTCACCCGTAATATTTTGTGTATGTATTATTTCCTTTGGAAGAGTTGTTCGGAAGTGATATCTCTTTATAAGTAAACATTACCTAGTACTTAATGTTTTGTTTTACATTTAATACTTTATTTTGTTTTTCGGAGGTGTGTGTTGGACGTGATATGTGTAATCCCTAATACTCTTTGTTTTTGTAACACCCTAATACTGTTTTGTTTTGTAACACCCTAATACTCTTTGTTTTTGTAACAACCTAGAGAGGTTTCCTCCAAGACCAGAGCTCACTTAGTGAGGTGGTACTCTCCTACCTTTGGCGTTAGCTTGGTTAACGTGGTTCCCCATTACAGGCCTAGCCACGCCATTTTTTATAGTGGTTTTTTGGTATAATTATCCACTTTACAGGTTGTTACATACTTTTTTTATATTTTCGTTTTTATTTATTTTTTTTATTTTTTTATTTCTCCCTTACTACCTTGCATTACTAACATTTAGTTATTTACTAATCACTTATATCTACTGTTTCCATTTCCTCATTTAACTGTGCATTATTTATTTTTCTCTCTGTCTTTGGAATTTTAATTTTATGTTTCTTTTTAATTGGAGTTTTCGTTATGTCTGTTATTTGTTCTATTGTTCTTTTTGTACTTGTTTTGTCTGGTATTGTTATTTCTGATATTGTTGATGTTGTTGGTTCTTGGTTGTTATTTTCATTCTCGTTCATGGCGTCTTCTGCACTTTTGAATAACTCTTTGACCAATGTTTCTTGATAGTAGTCACTATTGTATTTGTCCGTGTTGTTTGATTTGTATGTTAAAAGTTCGTCTATTGTTTCACTACTTGTTACTATGAATTCTTTACTCTCTGTAGCATTTTGTGTTGATTTTTCTATTTGGTCTATAATTTCTTCTAGGTATCTCATGATAAGTGCGATAACATCATTATTTGTAATTAATGTGTTTGCTTTTGGTATTACACCTTCTTTGATGTAACTTGTTATTTTCTTGTTTAGATTATATTGTACAAAGCGTTGTTCCAATGGTTCCTTTTCTGAACTGTCACACCACATGGTTAGGGGGTTATTGGTTGTAATAAATATTGGTAGTCTTTTTATTTGTTCTTTGTCACTGTGTTTGATGTCGGTCATTATTGTAGCTTCTTCCATTAGTAATTTCCACGTTCCTACTGTTGTGTTATCTATCAGTGGTTCTTCGAATATTACACAAGTGGAACTTGGCAGCTGATCAAAATGGAACCCTGTTCTGTCTCTTTCTCTAGATATAATAGTTGGTTCTAACGGACTTAACAGTACCTGCGTCAGCATACTTTTCCCTGTATTGGTCACTCCTTTTAATACGAAACAATTTATTTTTTGAAAAAATCTACTTTGTATTAATATGAAATCTGCAAAAAATCGTGGTATGTCTATTTTGTTAACTCGTAGTATGTTGTCTAGATAGTCTACGTTATCAATGTTGAATTCTTCTTGTTTTTTTCATTTATTATATCAAAATAGGATGTATCTTTCAATAGGCTTTTTCTAGATATGTTTTCATATTTAATCAGATTTTGGATAATTCCTTTAATTTGGTTCCCCGTTTGTTTTAATAGTTGTATTTTTGTTTCGTTATCGATTTTTCTCAGGTAATCTTCGTAACTAGTAATGTGTTTTTCTATTATTTGATTTTGTACAATATCTATGACATGGTTTCTGCAGTTTGTGAAGTCCGATTTACCCAATTCTTTTTTTTTTTTGATCCACATATTGTTTACATTCAGGATATGTTTGTCCGTCCGTCTCATCTTGATGTGTTAATTTTAAATTGTCCATTATTGTGGCAAGTTCTCTTTGGATATTTCCAATTTTATGGTAAGTTCTGATACCGAAACGGATGCAATATGAAGTGAACCTGTTGATGCATCGGATCTGTTGTAGGCTCGAATGGCCTTCTGCATTTCCTCCCCCAGTTGCAGCAAAGTACTTAAGGATCCTGTTAATTGTTCTTGCGACGTTGCTGCTTGTGGACGAGAAGATGATATGGAAGTGGTCCCCGTGGTCAAAGTTGAAAAAGGACGGGGCCCTCTTGTCTGGTTTCTTCCAACTGGTGTTTGTGATGTACTTGGTATGGAGGATGAAGGTGTAGGTCGCGGTGTTGTTGTTAGTCTTCGTGTTGCTTGCGGTGTCATTGTCACGTCCATCTGTTCTATTTGTTCCTCGTCTACTCTCTTCCTCATATGTTCGTAAATCACTCCCGCTTCCTGTTGCCATGGTGGTTCTATTAGTATGCGCGTCTGAGTTATTTCCTCCTCCCGTGCTAGAAGCACTTGAATCACGTCTGTTAGGCATTCTGTTATATATGTTCTTGTGTCCTCTTGTTGGTTTCCTGTCTGTATCGTTAGGTGGTTCGGTCTGTAGTTCTGTGATAGCGTTGTTATTGTTTTGGTGAATACCTCTGGTCTGGTCTTCCGTGAACTTGTGTTCGTGAGGTATATGTATATCGTCTGTATGTTGTGTGTCGGCTGGGCTATTATGAAGTGGCTGTCTAGTTTGTTTAGAGGTTCTGGTGCGTTTGTCGTTTGATGAAATGCGCTTATCCCGTCTCTTATTATTTCTATCTGTTCTTGTGATATTTGCTCCTGACCGCTTACCTTTATCATCTGGAGACAGTAGCGTTTCGGAGGGATTTGTGTCTCCCTCCCTCTCATCCATACCTTCGGCCAGGTCTCCCTTGTTCCTTGTCCACTCCATCTGAAGGTTGTCATTTTTGGGTGGTTCTTCGATCTCTTCGTAGTCGAATTCATACTCGGCCGTAGCTTCTTCTTGTAGTTTCTGGACGTATCTTCTTTCTGAAACGGTCTTGCAGGTGTCTTGATGTTGGCACTCGGCGTTCTCTTCAAATCCACAATAACATGTACAAACAGATGTTTTGTGTACTACACAATATTCGTGAATTGACATAACTGATTGTGTTGTTATAATTTCTCCAATATATATCCGTTGGTTATCTCTTTTTAGGTTATCATAATAACCTTTATACTGTATATTAAATTCTGCACTTTCCTTATGTGTGTGCTCGTTTATATAATAGTGAAATAAAATAATAATATTTCAGTGAAACAGTACTTGTGTTGAAATCAAATTAAAATGAAACATGTTAATTTTAACAAAGCATTGATGGAGTACAAAGAGAGTATTGTTGTAATCCTAACGGCGTCTCATGTGAGAGCTAACAATTGAATGTATAAATAAGTAAAATATAGATTAAAACCATAAAAGTACTGATAACACAGTTATAGTTTAACAGCTTCCAATTCAGACATAAACAGTCGGAATCACTCCAATTGTGTTTTCTGGATATTGTTTACGTCATTTTAACTTGGGTTGTTATTAGGTCAAATATTTAAAATTTATTTCTATTTCAGGAAAAAGTGTTTAAGAAAACAAAAGTACCGATAATTTATCTCACATAAAGAGTTTTAATTTCAAGCTAAAACCTTAGAAAATTATTCAGTTCCGTTGTGGACTAAATAAAGGAATTTAATTGAGTACGCTATCCTAAGAGAGGCAACATTTTTTAATTATTTCTAAAGATGAAAATTGTAATTTAGGAAGTTAAAACAACAACACATTTACAGTATACTTCTTCAATTTAAAACAGAAACTATCAAAATATCCGTCAAATAGTTTTTGGCTGACAATTTGTCCGAAACAATGTTACCATCAATTTTTACATTTTCTGTAAGTGCAAATGACATTTTACATCATTTACCGTCATATTAGTCTGATTCATAGTCTAAATTAGACAATTACACTATCATGTAAAATACTGTAGCAGGAAATTCACCTGACTAGAAAATTATTTATTTTATTATAGTCATGTCTCACATTTGATTAGAATATAATCAAACAGCCAAAACAACACGCACCAAACGTGGCAATAGTTAGTGTTGATGATAATATAGTTGTCAAGTCCAGGATAGATCTTAACTGTTCACAAGGACAAAGCTCATTAAGAAGGGAATTGGACTGGTCTAATCTTGGATCTATTCATCATTAATGTTAAACGGATAAGCTGATTTTTTACATATTTTTCCAATAAATTTATGTTTAACATGTTATTTTATGGGTATTGTAATTGAGATCGTAGATTGCCTAGAGTAATGTATTTTTTTATTACTTTAATGGTTGTGACAAACATACTTTAAAATGTATCTTATTTCAAAAACTGGTTAAAATGACGAAATCAGGAAGCTGCAAAGTACAAGAAGCAATCAACAATATAAATTCACTCGAGAGTTTGTCGACATTTAAATAATTAAAATCGGTAAATGAACAAAGTTTTAGAATTATTATCAGTAGAAGTATGGTCTTGCTTGGTTTGAGAACATTTAACATCAGTTTTATGGAGAATAGTCGTGCTGGCTGGAAACACAGAGAATAAAGAAACAGATGTCTCAACCAATAATGCACTGAATGGGTGTCGAGTTCTCCGTGAGAATGGAAGGGCCAGCGTCAGTGCCTCCCCTTATTCCCCTCAAAATCCTCAAGGATAAACGAATTAATTCACAAAGGATGTGCATTAGTGGTAATCTATTTCTAACTGCCATTGAGACACCCCGGCTATAAGAAAGCGACCTCTGTGTCTTTTTTTCTGTAGCGGAAATCACCGGATTTTCGTATCACTTTTACAGCCTTTATTGCCTTCTTCCATTTAAGCCTGTTAATTATTAAGCCTTTCATATATGTTTTAAAAGGTTTGGAAAATACTGTTAAAATTGTGCAAATATCAAAGTAACGTCTGACGTAATTATTTGCCTCAAAGAAGGAGGATGTGATGGGTGGTAATTAATTAAATTTAGTTACCCGGTTGGCTGCAAGTGTCGTTTTCGGCGGTGCGCGGTTCCGCAGTGACGTCACCTCAGTCAACATCGCCGAATGGTATCTTGCAATGTCCTTCCTTCCTGACCGAAGAGTTACATGATAAAAACATAAGACTTTTCAAGTATCTCGTTGGCCTTTTTCCAGGTTTATCTGCTTTACGGTATCGGAATCCAAATGTATGCTGGCAACCAATACATAAAATACAATAACAGACATGTTAATAACAATGGCATTTTCTAAAATTGTATACGGAAACATAAAAAGTTACAGCTAGAACACTGGAAAATCGAATTTTCAAAATTAAAAAAGGAGTTGAAGATATGAGACATATAAGATAAGTAATCAGAGCACTGAATACTACAAAGAGGACATGAAATGGCTTGGGTATGTAAGTAATCGGGATAAACAGTAATATAAATCGGGACAGGAAGTGTTTGTAACTACAGTTAAAGATGACATTGAGTCATAAAAAAGAAACCAGCTACATTTGAAATACAGTAACTAGGACATATTATTAATCGGAATACAAACCCAAACAAATCGGGTCGGGAGTGTTAATATGTGCAGTTAACGATGGCACTGACACCTACAAATGGAACATGTTATATTTGAAATGGCCAGGATGTATCAGTAATTGGGATATAAAGTCATAAAAATCGGGGCAGTGGTGAGTGTAACTGCAGTTAAAGAGCTGAATCCTACAACAGGAACATGATATATTCAAATGACTTGGTCGTCTAATAATCTGGTTAGAAAGTCATAAATGGGGACTGGAGTGTTTATAATTGCAGTGAACGAGAGCATGCTTACCTGACATGACTAGGGTGGTTTTGTTATCGGGACAGGAGATTTGCATTTAATGGGCTGTAAAAATAAAACCACCGAACAAGTATTATAAACTATAGGCCTACATCTATTGAATGAGGTGAATGGAGTCAGAGTTCCGTAAGTTGAGGTCGTTTCGTTTGCCTCTCAAGTCGACGCCTTCAGTCCCTCTCGTGATCCTGACAGTTTCACGTTATGAAGCTTTTGTTAATCCCCCATGGTAGCCCTGGTGTAACCGATGATACGGGAAGTGCCTTGTTGTAGTCATCATCTCGTCCATTTAATATAACCGACAATATCGCCTACGTCATGAAGAAATTAAACACAAGATGTCATAGATGCTTAACATGGCGTAATTAAGATCAATGTGAAAGATATAGTGAGTGAATGTGGGATAAAATCTGTTACACTCGTATCACTGCCTCTTAATTACAACGAAACGTTATTATACTCACTTAACATACTTTAACAGACTTGCAGTTAACTAAATTTGAAAATTACACTACTTCCAAGGATTAATGTATTTAATTGCGGTTATTTAATGGCTGTGTATGCAAACTGAAATGGGAAAAACGAGAATAAGATATAGTGGAAGTACGGTGGGACACATCTAAACTGAAAACATAGATAGTAAAATAGAAGGTGGAACTTAAACTAACAAACAGATTTTAGGTGCTACAAGAACAGACTGATGAAATTAATGATATTAATGAGTATTGGGGTAAAATTAAAGAAATTATTTTGGAAGTTTCGAAGGAAGAAGTAAAATCAATACAAAGGAGACAGAAGAACAAACGTTGGTTCACTAACAATTGTGAAGATTTAGTAGAGTTGAGGAAAAGCAAGAAAATTATCTTCTCAAAAACAACCGTAATGAAAATAGGGAGGAATACAAAGAACTCAACAAACAGGTAGTTAGAAAACTAAAAATGAATAATCGTAAATGTATCACAGACCAACTGAGAAAATCAGAGGAGGACAGTGCTCATAACAACGCAAGAGAATTTTTCAGATAATTAAAATTTTTTAAGAAGGGATACATCCCAAAAACAGACAGCATCAAAGATAAAAATGGAAATCTGTCAGAACATTTGTGACATAATTTCCATTTTTCCCACCCAACCACCCACCCGTAAAAGCACGGTGGTTCTGGCCCACCCGCCCAACAATACAAGTACAGTGGTACTGGCCCACCCATACAGGCACAGTGGTACTGATACACACTCACCCATACAGGCACAGTGGTACTGATACACACTCACCCATACAGGCACAGTGGTAGTGACCCACCCACCCATCCGTAAAAGCACGGTGTTACTGACCCACCCACCCACCCACCCGTAAAAGCACGGTGGTACTGGCCCACCCGCCCACCCATACAGGCACGGTGTTACTGACCCACCCACCCACCCGTAAAAGCACGGTGGTACTGAATATGTCAGAACATATCTGACATAACAAATGTTCTGAACATATGGAAACAATATTTTGAGCAACTACTGAATGCTAATAAAATACCTGACGAAGAAGAAGGAGCAGAAGATGAAAATAAATTAATTTTCCAACATGTGCAACCAAAAGTGAATGAACCATCACTTAAAGAGGTGGAAGAAAGCGTAAGACAACTAAATAACAATGAAGCCCCAGGAAATGATGGCATTCCGGCTGAAATATTCAAAATTGGTGGAAGAGAGCTATTAAGTTGTATGCATAGATTAATATTACAAATATGGAGAAAAGAAACAATACCCAATGATTGGAACGAAGCACTAATAAAACCTATTTTCAAAAAGGGTGATAAGACAAAGTGCAAAAATTATAGAGGTATTTCTATTCTAAGTTCAGCATATAAAGTATTATCAAAAATACTCTTGAATATACTGAAAGAGTATACAGAAGAAAATATTGAAGACCACCAAGCAGGATTTGTTCAGGGTCTCTCTACTACAGACCAAATATTTTCAATAAAACAATCTCTCCCAAAATATTTTGACCTTGTTAAAATAATGGGGAGTTTAATAAGGATGTTCACCTATTATTTATAGATTTTAAAAAAGCGTACGACAGCATAAATAGGATGAAAATGTATGAAAAATGCAAATATTTGGCAACCCAGACAAGCTTATAAAATTGACAGAAATATGTATTGATAAATAATCAAGATGTAAGGTGAAGGTAAATGGAGAATAAACAGAGGGCTTTGAAGTTAATACAGGAGTTCGTCAATGTGATGGGATATCCCCTCTACTCTTCAACCTAGTCTTAGAAGATGCACTCAGGGAGACAAAAGATTTAAGGGCTGGGATCTATGTTGGATCAAAAGTAAATGTGTTAGCTTTTGCGGATGACGTTGCTCTTCATGCTGAAAGTAGAACAGATCTGGAAAATTTAGCAAAAGTGCTCATTCAAGAAACCAAAAAGGTGGGATTTGAAATAAACCAGGATAAGAAAGATATATGCATATAACCAGAAGACAGGGAATGAATATAATACAAAATATTAAAGTAAACAAGTGGGAATTGGATTAAGTTTATATATCTTGGCATAACCCTTGCACAAAACATAAAAGAGGAAAACTAGATCCAAAATAGACTAGTTTTAGCCTCTAGGACTTATTGGGCTGTGGAGAAATTGCTTAAATCCAAGATATTGTCTAGGAAAACTAAGATCAAAATCTATCATACAATAGCCTCCCTATGTTACTATATGGAGCTCAAACATAGACACAGACAAAGGAATATGAGAAGAAGCTTATTGTCTTTGAAAATAGAGTATTAAGAAAAGTGTTTGGTCCAGTATGCGAAGGAGATGTTTGGAGAATAAGAAAGAACAGAGAATTAAGAGTACTAAGTTGATGATGAAACCTACAGGTTGGTTCATTTTTTCACCCGCCCACTCATACACGTACAGTGGCATTGACCCACCCACCCACCCATACACGTACAGTGGCATTGACCCACCCGCCCGCCTATTAGACGTACAGTGGCATTTTATTTGTATTTTATCCACATTAGTCTCCTCATTGCCTATGAGGCCGCTCTGCACTAGAACCCCCCTGGATGTTGTTAAGACCAGCCGAGGCATACAAAGTCTATTCATGTAACATTATTGAAAAACAAATTTATCATTCAAGCCTTACTTGAAAACATGATAACGTGTTAGTCAGAAAGGAAAGTTTTACAGAGAACAACTTGACGTTAAATTACACGTGCAGTTGTATTGACCTAACCTTTTGTATTTGTGTACAATACCACTTTACGTGAAGGGCTGGGCGGGTGGGTCAATACCACTTTACGTGAAATATTCACTCACCTATATATAGTAGGATTAGTGGAAAGTAGAAGACCAAGGTGGGCTGGACATGTGTGGAGGCGAGAAAAAACCTCCATTATTAAATTTATTGAACGATCTAACCCAGAAAGTAGAAGACCCCTTGGCAGGTCAAGACTCAAATGGAGAGAACAGGTCCTCAAAGATATACACAAATTGGGGACTACACCTGAGGCAGCAAAGAACCAATGACTACAAATACACTAAGACGAAAAGTAGCCATGTTAAAATTTCAGACCAGTCGTCCAGGTAGAAACTCGACTTTACGCAAACGGCCACTAGGAGGCACGAGCGCTCGCCCGCCTGCTCCCTGTCTTTCGGAGCAGCGCTCGTAGCGGCGGTTTGCGTAAGCTTCCCTCCCACTTGTCTGAAAAATTCCCATAAGAACTTTTCGTCTTAGTGTATTTGTAGTCATTGAAAGAACAGAGCAGAATGGAGTGGCATTGTTGGTGAGACCAAAAACCAACTTGGGTTTCAATGGCCAAGGAGGTAAAGGTAAAAGGTAAGGCATGCAATCATCATATACGCCATTCTGTCAATGTTATATTCCCCACACTTCAGACACTATTCATTCAAGGTACACTATACACTCAAATTCTAACACTACTGCCGTAAATGTAGTTGCTACCGAAGACAAAATCAAATTGAACCTCAGACCTAAAATTTTTAAGACGGAATAGAGGCGTCATCGAAGACCTTTAACAGTTCTGTACATTCTACCTTGGTGGGGAGCCCTTGTATGCTCTGTGACACGGAAGTGCCCCGTTGTATTTATCAGCTAGCCTTTCCACTCTGCCAGTACCATCTACGTCAAGTATCATTGCCTAACACCCAACCTAACCTAGTATCGTAGTCTACACACTGGTGGTTTCGTGTAATGGCAGCTCTTTATATTCTACCTTGGTGGGGAGCCCTTTTGTACTCTGTGACACGGGAAGTGCCTCGTTGTATTCATCAGCTCGCCCACAACTCTGCCAGTACCATCTACGTCAAGTATCATTGCCTAACACCCAACCTAACCTAGTATAGTAGTCTACACACCGTTGGTTTCGTCTTATGAGAGCTCTGTACATTCTACTTTGGTGGAGAGCTCTTGTGTACTCTTTAACACGGGAAGTGCGTCGTTGTATTCATCAACTCGCCCACAACTCTGCCAGTACCATCTACGTCAAGTATCATTGCCTAACACCCAACCTAACCTAGTATAGTAGTCTACACACCCTTGGTTTCGTCTTATGAGAGCTCTGTACATTCTACTTTGGTGGAGAGCTCTTGTCTACTCTTTAACACGGGAAGTGCGTCGTTGTATTCATCAACTCGCCCACAACTCTGCCAGTACCATCTACGTCAAGTATCATTGCCTAACACCCAACCTAACCTAGTATAGTAGTCTACACACCGTTGGTTTCGTCTTATGAGAGCTCTGTACATTCTACTTTGGTGGAGAGCTCTTGTGTACTCTTTAACACGGGAAGTGCGTCGTTGTATTCATCAACTCGCCCACAACTCTGCCAGTACCATCTACGTCAAGTATCATTGCCTAACACCCAACCTAACCTAGTATAGTAGTCTACACACCGTTGGTTTCGTCTTATGAGAGCTCTGTACATTCTACTTTGGTGGAGAGCTCTTGTCTACTCTTTAACACGGGAAGTGCGTCGTTGTATTCATCAACTCGCCCACAACTCTGCCAGTACCATCTACGTCAAGTATCATTGCCTAACACCCAACCTAACCTAGTATAGTAGTCTACACACCCTTGGTTTCGTCTTATGAGAGCTCTGTACATTCTACTTTGGTGGAGAGCTCTTGTGTACTCTTTAACACGGGAAGTGCGTCGTTGTATTCATCAACTCGTCCACAACTCTGCCAGTACCATCTACGTCAAAAGTATCATTGCCTAATACCCAATCTAACCTAGTATAGTAGTCTACACACTGGTGGTTTCGTGTTATGGCAGCTCTGTATATTCTACCTTGGTGGTGAGCCCTTGTGTTCTCTGTGACACGGGAAGTGCCTCGTTGTATTCATCAGCTAGTACCATTTATGGCAAGCTTCATTGCATAACACCCAATCCAACCTAGTGTGCTATACATTGAAGTGTTCTATATAGACTTAGAGCCTTGTTTAACTCTTCGGTGATAAGTTCCGTACTCTCTCTACATGCGACACGATTCTTTTGACCGATTAACTGAACCCGTCATGTTTACAGCACGTTGCTTTCGGTAAATATAGTTCTGTGTCTCTAACAATGAGTAAGAGAAAGCATAGCCACTGGGCCAGCACGGTGATGTTAAAGCATCGTAACGAAAATACGTTGTGCAATATTAACAAGAATTAATCATTCATTTTCATGCCCAACGGCATTCTAGTTTGATATCAGGGTAGTACCGAATAGCATTTTTAGTATTTAGCTCCATAGTTGTTGCTCAAATATATGTGAATGATTTGCTGATACAACTATTATGAACAATTATACTGAATTCATACTTCATAGTCATACACCTCCTCCGCTTGAATTTGGTAACAGATCTAGGGTTAAGCAATATAGTGGTTTTTTAAATCTAATGTTTTTCATTATTAAATTTGTGAGGTAATTAAACAATGCACAGCTTGTTATAATAATAATGTAGTAAACTAAAAATCTATGCTTTTAGCAGTAAGCTATAAGTGGAATTTTGACAATATGATGATTAAAAGTAGTTACACATGTAAAAATTGCAAACGATTTGGCAGTTTGAAAAGTATTTTTAAGAGATACATGTCGGACATAAAATTAATAAATTGTGCATTCAATAATGATTGTACTTATAGAACTGTGTACATCTGTTTACAGCCATCTCACATATTTGCTACGATGTACAGTCTATGTTCACTCCAGTATGACATGGGAATCGACCGTAGTTTCCTAGAGACGTCCACTGGGTCACCCAAGACCGTGACCTGGGAAGGCCCCGGTGGTCACCTACTGTCACTTAATTGACCTTAATTACTCATTTAGATACTGCGTACATGTCAGTCAAAGTGTACTTTAGGTCGCTTAGAGTACCTAGGAAGATAATAATTGGATGTACTATCGACACAGATATTTCATGTTGTTTGAATGTTGTTTACTAATACAATAAGAGGCTCATGAAAAATCTAATCATATTATTGTTTTCCAAGTTTGATGTATTTTTTATTGATGTAGTTTTAATATTTTTTATCCTTATAGAAACAAAAAAATACCGGAGTTTTGACTTATTTTCACTGTGCATTTAAACTCACTTTAAATGGATCAATTTAAATGTTTTAAATCAATTCAAAATATCTACATTTACTCACGTATATAAAAGTAATGTATGGTATCTATTAATTTCATAAGGATTACAACATGACCTTGTAATTAAATTTAAGGCTTCTAGAAGCTAGGAAAATGGAAAAATATTTTTATCTTTTCACCTTTTTTCAGTTAAAATTTTGAAATGTATAAAACTTAAAGAAATATACTTGTCAACCACGTATGAAAACGTAAATGTGATACATTGAGAGTTTTGTTAGTAATAAAAGTGTTAAGTTGATGTACAGTAAAATTTAGTGAAATTTTTTTATAACGTACAACCAAACGAGGATAAGAGTGGTCTTAATGGATTGTTTATAAGCCTCTTAGTTTCTTACTAAACAACCTTCAAAGTCGGATATGCATAATTTCTGTACCGGAAGTAGAATGATCTAAATGTCATCTAATCAATTACAAAATATGGATCCTTCGGATGAGGGATCCATCCGAACCGAATTGATATTAATATGTATATAATTAATATCAATATGTAGGGTTACGCGTTATCGCGTGTTTATCAATATTTATATGTAGGGTTACGCGTTATCGCGTGTTTATCAATATTTATATCTAGGCTTAAGTGTTATCGCGTGTTTATCAATATTTATATTTAGGTTTACGCATTATCGTGTGTTTATCAATATTTATATCTAGGCTTAAGTGTTATCGCGTGTTTATCAATATTTATATGTAGGTTTGCGTGTTATCGTGTGTTTATCAATATTTATATCTAGGCTTAAGTGTTATCGCGTGTTTATCAATAATTAGGATGAAGTAGCTGTAACTACTATTAAAAGTAGACTATAATAGATTAATTGTAATATAAACAGAGCAATAGTTATTATTTAAGCCTAACTCTGGTATACTGAATCAATAATAGTCTCAATGATTGCTTTTTACGAAGTCAATGACTTTTCATTTTAAAAAATTAATAAGTTAGATAATCAAAGTTATTGTCATACATCAAATAGTCTAACAAATAACAATTTTTAGAGATATCAGAATGTATGAGTCCTAGTTTTCCTAAAATTCAAAGCATACTTGAATGGGGAATCAGCATCAAATTAAATTTTACTCGCCTAAAATCGAGTATATAATTAAATACATACAGTGTTGTGTGAAAGGGAGGCTTGGAGACGAAGCTTTGTAACATAAATCATTAAATAGTAACTTATATACATGCAAAACACATAAATGTTTCCAAATGTTACCTTTGGAACTCCCTAAGAGCACAGTGTAATCAAATATCTCTCTGCTATTTATTTCACTCAAGGGCTATAACGTGTCTAAGTTGTGTAAAGTTTATGGACCGATCTCCTATCACAGTCCGTTCCACTATTCCGACCACTTTCGGAAACTGCTGGTATATAGCTGTCAGTATATAGTCTAGCCGCTTACAATCTGTACGACCGTTTAGTAGTAGCCTACTTTACAGTATGGATATACTTATTTGAAGCACAGAAATGTATTTGTGTAAATATAGGTGTACTGGCTATTTACTTTCGAGTTCTAAGGCCAAAAATAACTAAGAATGTTTTTTTTTTTTTTATTCTGCTACCTTTAGCGTCAGTCTGTCAGTTTTTAAAAGTTATAAAACTATAAATTTACAATAATTTTAAATATTGCCTTTAAACTTGGTACATTTTATCAATAGCAAATGTTATTTTTTATTCGAATTAATTTATAGTTTCAATATTTTAACATCTATTTTCAAAAGTTAATAAATGTTGGCCACTTTTATTTTCCAAAGTTAATGTCTTTAAAAATGTATTATTGAGAAAAAATTGCAAACATATGGAAAGTTTTATCTCTTTTTATTTCTAAAAAACCATCGGTACAAAGAGTTTTTCAATCTGATTACAAATAATTGAGAGATTGCAGTTTTTGTGTGACAATAATACTTACTAATTGGCACAAAGTGTGATTCTTTCTGACACGTTACACGTGTTTGGTTTATACGGGTTGGATAAAAAGTCCCGCACGACCTTAATAATTTCCAAATGATTACAGGTAAAGAAATAAAACTTAGTACATCATAACTGCACCTATCTAGTTATTAAAGTTTTGTTCATGTTCATGGGGATGGCCCGCCATCAAATGAAAGGTCTTTATAGGTAGAGTACAACGCCGCAAACCCCATCTCTATGGAGTCACCCTATCAGCAATTAGATCAATTTTAAAATTACATTTGTAATATTCAAAGTGCTCTATTATCTGACAGAGTGGTCCCTCAGAGATTCAGTTTGTGGCATTCAAATCAGTAACATATGATCTTAAAAAAGATGTAGCATTAGGTATAAAATTCAATGGAAAAAAATCATCATCAGTTATGGAAACCATTAACATTTCTTTAAGAATCCTAAGTCTAGTAAAACATAATTTTAAAGGTCGTATATTACTGATTTTAATGCCACAAACTGCATCTCTGAGAGACCATTCTATCATAAAATAGAACACTTTGAATATTAAAACTTTAAATTTCAAATTGCTCTTATTCCTGATAGAGATGGGACTCCATAGAGATGGGATTTGTGTCATTCAGTTTGTATACCCTTTTAAATGATGTTTCACAAGCCATAGGCTTTAATTAAGAATATTGATGATACCCTCGATAGGACGTCCCCTATTAGAGTGAGATGATTACCAATTGTACATTAAAGTAGCTACCCAATACCTATAGAGATTGAAAAAGTCTCTAATTCCCATCTTGTTTACTTAAAAAAAATATAAGGATGGTGCGGGACTTTTCCCCACCCTGTACAGATAAATTTTTAACAGTTGTGGCCCTAATGTGAAATATGCCCGTCATTGTATCCAGTAAGCTACGTTTTATGAGTTTCACATATGGGCCAAACTCAGATTGATATTAAACCAAACTGATTTTTTCCCTAAGGAAAATTTGATTTGATATTACACAAAAAAATTATTAAATGCTTTAATTCACTTTTTAAAGTTAGTAGCGGATACATATAAAACATAATAGAATCGCTAACTGTTTAAATTCACCAATGAGTACCTGAAAATCTCCGTAGGTTTCTCTATAACTTATGCACAGTTGATTTTAAAACTTTTAAATAAGGTGTTTTTCCTTTATTTGAAATCTCCCCTTTGCTGAATTCTCTACCTAGGTTTTCAGCAACGGTCCTCATCGGAATGACTCGGTTATCACCAAGTTTATCTCAACCCGAGGACGTTATCATAGCGGGAGCGAGTAAAGAGTTGAAGTTTGTCCAGGGCCGCCAGACGCTGGAATGCTGGAGTCCGTTATTGTCCGCGCCCGCAGACCGGTCGGACGACCCTCGGGCTGTTCAGCACCCTGGGCGAGGGACGGGGGAGTCATTCATAATCATACATCGCACATGGTTGTGGAAACAAATGCAGATGGAACGGAAACACAGAGCACGTACCATGGTCCGTGTGGAAAGATTGAACCAAGACTGACCTGGAGGCGATGCGAGCAGAGTTCGGTTACAAGTGCGTTTTGTTAGTAAATACAAAGTTTAAAAGATTGGAAACCCTACGGTTATTATGTTATAAACATCTTTTTATTGAAATATAAGAAGGAAACAGTACTTATCAATTTCGTTGTCTTCTGGATTGGACCCTGTCAAACTATGTACAACGGCAGGAGCCGATGTATTACTGACTACTCACAGCTTCAGATTTGCTAGTGCGTGTAGCTCTCTAACAAGGCCGAAACGTCAGCTCCTGCCGTTGTACATAGTGCATATCTTTGAGACCGTTGAACCCACAATACTGCGATATTGATAAAGATCACATAGATCGTGGAAGCTTCTCCAAGAAAAAAAAAAAAACACAGTTTCGCTTAGTTTTTTATAAACTAAAAAAAACCAAAATACCATGGGAAGTATGCCTACTACTAATGTTATATAAAATAATAAACTAGTTTGACCAGTTTCAAGCGGAAGATTAAGTTGGTAAATCACCTAATAATGGAATGTGTTTCTAACAGAAATAAATGCTACGTTGTTTTGAAATTTTAAAATTTTATTTTCATTTAGAAATCTAACGTGTTTTTATATAACATGTTTAGTTACTAAAAAAAGCAATGAACAACTTTATACCACAATACGTGATGTGCTTGCAGTTACAAGGAAGTGGGGACCTGCCAATATCAGAAAGGGGGTTTGAGTTGCATCAATGGTTAGTCAGGCAACTTGGGTCCGTGTTATATCAATCCAGCCAACATACGCTGTTCTTATAGGAATATCACTAGAGCAATATTCGCTCAGTGAAATATTGATCTCTCTGATGGATTGATGAAATATAATTATCATGAATATGCGTTGTGTAATTGATGTATTGGTGTGGAGTTTTACAGTAAATCTGAAGTGCATCGTTTATTTTGCACGTTTTATGATGATAAATTGACAATAAGTTCATATAAACACCTGAAAACAACCCCTTTAACGTGCAAATCCATGGCTAAGAAGTAATATTTAGAAGAAATAACCGTAGGTTTTCGTTTCTCCAAACCTTACTTTGTTACTTTTTATTTAGCAAAATATAATAGTGTAACTAATATTTGTAGTTAAATTGTTTTTTTTATTTTACTTTTTTTCAATATTTGAATCAAATGGTTGCCCTTTAGACCTCTTCTTACATATATTTAATATACGTTAGTATGGCATATAACCCCTCCCCCCTTCACCATAGGTTAGGCCTAAAAGTCGGCCAAAATTGAGTTTATTATCAGCTTATTGGCTTTTTCACTATGAACAAACCTGTTTGTGTACAATATTCCAAAATTTGTAATACCGAGTGGTTTCCTGTAGTTTTGAAATCACTAAATTTTAAAGTTTGTTGAGGTAATTTTTTCTAATGATTCGAATATTAATGTAAGTAAAATTATTAGTGACCGTTCAAATTTATCAGTGTTTACAACTGCAACCCGTGTTCTTACCGCACGTAAGTTCAGTTTTCCCATCAACGGGTTTATGATTCTGGTCATAGTTGGGACTATAAGAACAATGTCATATTCAATATTTTCAACTAATTCTCTTTTTACACATTTGACTATTTTTTCTTTAAAAAATGTGAAAACATATTTTAATTTCGCTGAAAATTTATCATTACAAAATTGTATAACCTACGAAGCAAATCTATTGGTGTATACTGGGGTGATTTTGGTTTCAGATTGGTTAATATGTTAATACATAATAACGAAATGGAAATATGTGAATACATATCTGGACATCGTGCTGATGTGGCATACGCCCGGTGGCTAGTCGGTATTGTTGACGTCAATAACAGGAGACATCAAGATAGAAGGACACAAAATATTTACAGTTGGATTTTTTTTATGTTAACTTATTTTAATATTACAAAAAGGAGATGTATTATTATTTATAAGGCATTAAAAATGCTTTGATGTTGATTGTAGACTTATTAACGTTGTTTAGTGCATGCCTAATGGAGGTGTTTAAAAAGCATAAAAGTGGTAACTTGTGAACCGATTTCGAAACAAATTAGAAAAGTATACTAGGATCAGAATCATAGACCCCAAATTAAGTCTGTTAATGGGAAAACTGAATTTACATGTGGTAAGAACACGGGTTGGCAGTTGTGAACACTGCTAAATTTGAACGGTCACCTCATTGCACAGTTTCTAAAATAATAAGTTATTTAAAGACAATAATAATATTATTTTGATATTTTTAAGAAATTCCAGCGGATTTTGAGAGTTGATGCATGTTATCATTTATTTTATACACAAATAGATTTCCCATCAAATGTTACATTTTGAGTCTCAAAATATCAGCTGTTTTTGTGGTTCATTGTGGAGCGCTAGTGTAGTCCCATGTAAATGTAATGCAGTTTAAACCAGCTGTGGTTGCGGGCCTCACTAACTAACAAAATTACTGCCACAAATATTCTTATTAGATGGGATATCTATTGTAATTCTATATAATCAAGGATATTACTCAGTTGACGAATTTCTTGACACTGATATAGTGCCAGTAATTTAAATACTAAAATATAATAAAGACTTAGACTAAAATTATTTTGTTAAATACTGTAATGTTCTTATGTACAGGTAACTATATATATATATATATATATATATATATATATATATATATATATATATATTTATATTTAACAAAATGATTTTAGTCTAAGTCTTAATTATATTTTAGTATTTAAATTACTGGCACTATATCACCGTAAATAAATTCGTCAACTGAGTAATATCCTTGATATCTATGTATAGTGTTTATAAAAAATAAATAAATGGCCATATGTTTTACAGCTTAATAAATCTAATCAAAGGTCAAACTGAATGGAAAGTTTTGGTCGGAGAGGAGACTACAGAATATCCTATAACATAATTTTCGTGAAGGCACGGTTTTGTTTACAGTATTTTCGTTTACAGGTATTTTAACAAAGTGACATTTTTTTTAAAGCTATATGTACTTGAATTCATAAAGAATAACTCACTATCCCTCATAAGGGTTTCCAAACAAACAAAAATACTAAATACTTTTGTTGAGATTTCCAAAGATAAGCCTGATGGGAGTCCAAATCTTTTGCTGACATTCACAAACGACAGCTCATTAATTAACTAACTATGTTTAATATTTACAATAATGAACTATTGTGGCAATATATTAGAATTCACTTACAATATTACAATATAAGGAATGAAAGATTTTGATAATATATTTACTAGATAATCAATACATTACAAAATAGATTTTAGTTCCATTACCAGAAAAGACATTTACGATAAGCATTATGGAAACACTTTGTATTGCAATATATTATATGAGTATGTAATTTTGGAGAATGTGAATTTGATAGAGTTTGAGCTAAACAAACACTAATTCTCGAACTCTTTTATTGACTGTCGTCTAGTTATATCTCGACAGTGGATCGAGCTCTAACAATCATAATATGTGATGGATGAACTTATTAAATGTTGACCCGATTCTAAAAATGGGAGCACAAGATATACCTTGTGTGCTGGAGATAACACTGCTAAGAACTTCACTGCCACGTGACATAACCGTTCAATTCATCAGATACAAGGAGATAGTGAATAATCGCATTATGATTGTTCTTGGGTTTGAACTTACTTTTTTCTTATTTTCATTCCTGCTTGTACACCATTGTTGCGATCATTACAGCTGTTCTCAAACCGCCATGTAAACTGACGCGTGCGCGCGTGTGTGTGCAATAACGCGTTTGTGAGATCGATTTAAATCAATTAATTACTATTCAGTTTTGTTTGAAGATAAGTCTATTTTATTCTTGGTGTTTGCTTACATTCGTGCACAGTTCAACTCTCTCCCATTACCCGTGTTACATTACTTAAACTCGTTTATTATGACATAAAAGCTAGGAGCTACTGTATTACAATAATATTGTTGTGTCATGTTTGGTTTAACAATGATATATTGTCACGTCTGTTGTGTCCACAACAAGAACCACCTTGAAATCGTCTGCATACATGAAATCCTTTCCCAAGGTCACACACTATGTGACCAGTTACAACTTGTCAAGGTCACTAAAGTTGCGAGTGTCACGCATTTCATTTGCTCCATACAAATAACTGGCACTCTGTTGCCCATGACCAACTAACTGTGAGTTAATTATAGAACAATTCCCGTCTCGATTGGAACTAGATTGTCTCGGAGAAACAAAGAATGTGTTGATTACAAGCGGCAGGGTGCACAGAGACTGGAGGTGGCAAGATGACGGAAGCCATCTCGGTCATGGCTTCTGGAAAACTGTGTTTTCACTTCCAAGTTGTTTACATAATCATGTTGTTTGTAGCTTTGATTTTACTACACATGGTATAGTATTTATGTTTAGTAAATATCAAATCAATGGTTGAAGTAAATAAGTATTATCATAGTGGTAAGTTTTTGTACTTGAAACACTTACAACTTCATTTGCAAAATTAGGGATTCATGTCTATCTTTTTATCTCTTTTTTCCTAACTTCACTTCACTATTTCACTGGGCATAAGGCTAGTGCTAACGACTAAAATCAGTGCTAAACGACCCTTACCATCAGCTCAGTTTGAGATTCGAACCTTAGACGTGAACTCCGCAGTCCAAAACCTTAGCCCCTGAACCGGCTCTTAATCATCTCAGTGAACATTATCAACAAGAGTACAGTAAATATCAAAGCATTCAATATTTAAAGCATTAAATCCTAAACAATATTAGTAACATTTGTCATTTGAGCTCAGATAACATTATTAAAATGTATATTTATCCATACACCTAATATTGATACTTAATAGATAGTGGAGTGTATTAATAGTGCACATTTGCAAGAACTGTAGCTGCTAGAACTCTGAGTGGCCAGAGAACGTTCGTAAGTTCCGAAATTTCTCGCTGGCCACATGAAATGTTCTTACTACACATAAAGTAACTAGAAACAGATTTTTCGTCTCCACGTGTCACACTATTTTCTGTAGTCTGTTGACCGTGTCAGTCCACATTCCAGAGCACAGAGGGCCAAAGTGGTATTTGAATGGTGCTATCTCTCTCGTTCATTACGGCAACGTTGCTTGCACGAACCTGCAAACAGAATGTCTCTTCCATTTGAACAAAGCGCATTGGTTTTCCTAAGATAATAAGCAATATGCGCAGAGTTAGCAATAATATGGTTCTTACCTTATGCGCGTTCATGAAGTGCTGGCTGGGTTAGTGCCACCACCAGCGACTGAGTGAACACCCATAACTACCTGGTCTGCTAAGACTTTGCGTGCTAAAAGCCAGTGATGACTGTGATTGGAAGAACCGAGGGAAATGGTAGTTCCAGATAAAATGCCGATGCTGCACGACCTGTGACGAGATGAAGCGCGCTTTCCCCAGCTGTCCGAGGGAAATAATTACTACCGGTGAATGACGTGAACGTATTTCATTTCTGGCTTATCGATGTCTGATCTGTTTACTCGACTGATGAGTACTTCAGACAATCCCCATTGACAACCAACTTCGTGAACTTAGGATTTCATGGAAAGAGTTTGATTCCAACAAGAAATGGGTTTTGTTATTGAAGCTCTATATAAATTGTCACGTTATTTTCCGCATGTCAAAAAAGCCGAAAACTTTCAATCTTGATAATTTTTCTAAAAACCTTGGAAACATGGAGAAGTGAAACGGGTCGTTAACTCCCGACGTTAACGAATTAAATAATTTTTCTTTACCGTAGCGATATCTAGGAGATAGTTTGACATTATTAAACACTATGACACGGGACAGAATACTAATGAGTTTGACTTTTGTGTATCGGTTGAAAATTATACAATCCAAGTGCTGAGTATGTAGGACGTTTGTTGTCCGCTCAGCTGCGTATGCGTGTTACATGTGAGGGTCGCCAAGAAATATGTAGGTATAATGGACGCATTTGTGTCACAAAGGGAAGTAAGTACCACCAAGGCCTGTTTGTGCCTTAAAAATACAGTTAAAGATTGTAAATGTAGAACGCATGAGTGATCTGTCAAGGGATGTTTATATAGTACACATGAGTAGGCCTCCAAGGGCTATCTGAGTATGTAGGATATGTTTGTGGGATGCCTAGGGCTTTGTATTAACTCGTATATACCGTTAATGGTTGAGTATGTAGATTTAGAACGCACATAAATACGAATATATGACTGAAGGTTAATTAAACCCTTGATTATATACTCATATAATAGGTATCCCATCTAATAGGAATACCTGTGCCAGCATTTTGGTTAGTTAGTGAGACACGCAACCACAGCTGGTTTAAACTGCGTTACATTTACATGGGACTACACTAGTGCTCCACAATGGACCACAAAAACAGCTGATATTTCGAGACTAAATATTAACTTTGGATGGTAAATCTATGTATAAAATCAATGTTTAAACTCATAAATCCATATTCCAATGAACGTAATCTTGATTCCATCGGGATGTTTCTATTAAACTTCAAGTATAACATAAAATGTAATGAAGGTAATTTGAATAGTGAGAGTTAATTTCATTTGAACCTCGTTAATCTAAAGAAATATCCCCATTAATCACGAAAGGTTATGTTATGTCTATTCGTTATTGTTAACTTCGACCACTCCTATTTTAACAGTAGTGGATTTATTATCTCTAGAACAAACAAAATGTAATCCAAAATGTATTTGGATGTATTATAAAATAATTTTAAGATTAGCAACATGTCAATCTGACATTTTATTTCTTTTTTATGGTTGTTCTTTATGTTCAAGAAAAATCTTCTCTTTTATCCAATCCTGAGTAACATTCATTAGAATATCAAAATATTGTTATTGTTTTAGTTTTGGTTACGTAAGTGTCACCAGGAACCACGAAGGTGTTTTGGGGTGAATTCCTCGGAGACGCCTACAAGCCCTCCGGACCTAGACATCCTACAACTCTCACTTCCTTATCTCCAAATAGACTTGACTCTATTCTGCCAAATAACTTCAGGAAAAACAACAAGTATAACAAACATCCAGTCTGAACATCAAACCTTTTTCAGAAATTTCAGATATGAGAGTGATGTGTTACTGGTTTTTTTAAATAATAATGATGGCTTTATTGAATGTAGTTGTGTACAAAGGGTGAACATAGGACTAAAACGTCCTCTCTCACTATAAACCCTACTATTGGTTGCTAAAAGAGTGTTAATGACGTAAGCATTATGTTTTTAAACAAAATTAAAACCAAATACATTTCATTATTACAAGCTGACTACTATTAATTATAGTATATGCTCAATAAGTTAATTATATTTTTAATTTAAATGAAAAATTTTAAAAATCCTACATAAACTAAAGAATTTATTTTTTGTGCATTCACTTATTCGACCTTAATCTGAGACACCTATCCACAGCCTACCACCTAATCCATCTGCTCCAGTAAAAATTATTTCAGAGAAGCCGCGAACCGTGCTCGACAGTTTAAGGATTTTGAGACTGAAGAGATTTTATTCCATTATCTACAGGCTGTTGCTAGGCAAGAATTAGAATAGATAGACGTTCTGTGAATAGGTATTCGCAGTGTTGACGAGGCATCTATTTGTCTGTTTGTTAATATTTTACGAGGGTTTTATAGAACATTTTTTTTTCTTGACAGCAAATATATCATATACTACACAAAAACGATAGAAATATATCGTTTCATATAGATGCTTTTGAGAGAGGAACGAGTTTATATCAGTCACACCGTCTCAAACACTAAGTACAAACACATAATCTCTAACTACATTGACATATACAAAAATATCATATAATAGCACAAGTTAAATAAAATAAAACTATAGAAGTGGCAATAATAATAAAATGAAGAAAAATCTAGTAACTGAACAAAAATTAGAACAAATTTAATATCGTGGAGAGGTGAGAAAAACTATCAATTAGGTCCTATATCTGGACCACATTCAATACCTATTACCACACAGTTTATCATAACACTCAGGTATTACATTAGCCTGTGAACTCTAGTACAGTTCTATTCATTATTCATCTCTAAGACAACGATTGTAGAGATATGGGTGAATATGAGGATTGAATGAGTGTGATGAGTGTAGATGAACAAGTGTAGTCATTGTTACTATCTGAGTTCGACTTAGCTCAGAAAGGAGTATTTATTAATAGCCCAATAGCCAGGGCAACTATGGGACCTACAGCTTTACGTGGAATCCGAATCACGTAGTGTTGGTCTGATTTTCAGCTAACTGACAAGTCTGACACTCAGTTCTCTCCCCTACACAACATCTGAACCTTGACTACCATTCAACACGGACACTCCAGACTTCTCTAGTAGTGTCTACGTTGATGGCAACCATTGAGCGGAGAGCATGGAACCTATCAATACTACGTAGGCTATACACTTTCATTTACTTGTGTTAGGTTCTCATGAAGTATTATACCTTTACTAAGTCACCCATATGCTTAGTTTTTTATTTTACTTTCTTTTGTAATTATGATTTTAGAATAGGAATAAGGTTAAGTGTTTTTGTAAATTCATTGAAAAGGAGTTTTTATTTTAATGTTTTTGTCTAATTTAGGCTTTACTGGTGTGATGGATGAACTCAAGTGAGGGTAGAGTTTTTAAGTAGAAATACTTAATACATTTGGTACATAACACCGTTTAACGTGTTTTACATCATTTTTCCGTTATCCATCAAACAGTGATGCCATGCTAGATGAGGTAAAACGCCACTTTCACGCCTGCCATAGCTGATTCCCCCTCACGCAGGCAAGGCCACTTTTCATCGACTCGGTACGCACGATCTCCGACTTATAACGGATATATCAACTTTCGACTCAATTCGATATCTTTAGGAGGTTACACAATCGTATTATGTACAACCGATAGTTTCACTGACTCGCTCGCTATTCATGTCATGTAGTTATTCCAATTGTAGATCACATGTTATTCTTTGTGTTTTTTTAATTCACGGAATGACTGCAAGATCAAATGAGATTTTTTAAACTAATAATTGATTCAAATTAAGTATTAAGTACTGTTGTTAAAAATAAACACTTTACTGTCCCTCCAGGTATGTGAGAAAATTTTGTTGTGATATCACACAGAAAAAGGAATCAGAGGTCGCATTCAATAGTGCGATAAATGTGTGTCGAGTAGTTATTTCTCTACTTTACCATGTAATGATAGGGCCACAACCTTATCAATACCTTCTTTATTAGCCCCAAATCCTCAAGTATTAACGTAGTAATTATTACTACATATGTATAAATGTACGTCAGTTGTAATCTTCTTTACCTATAAAAGGCAAATACCACTCACTCACTCATTGCTGTAACTAAAAAGGTACTAAGCCTACGAGGATGAAATTTTATAGAGTCAAACGTCTTATGTTGTAGATGTGCAGTAAGAAGGGATTTTGAAAAATTGTTATTAAATCGAAGATGGCAGCCTTTTTCTAATTGGACTGTAGCGGCTAAATGAACGGTTCTACAGCAAAACTAACACCATTTTCTGTGCCTGATTTTAAACGATCTACAACTTTGGCCCTATGAATTTTTGCTCTCTCTCACCTCCTTCATCCTTAGGTACAGCTAGATTTTCAATTTGTGCGAGTAAATAAAATTGGTTAATTTACGGCCTCTAAGAGTAGACTTATAGATATTTCTAGACTGAGAAACTTTGTTATCTAGGAGAACATACTGTATTCAAAGAAAAATATACAATTTAATCTGAACACATGTATAGCCAGGTCATAGGACATGGCTAAACATGGCTAGAAACACGATATTTCACTGATTCAGAGTCAATTACCGTACTTTAAGCCCTCTAAAAGTAGACTTACAGATTTCTCTAGACTAAGAAACTTTTTTATCTAAGAAAACAAACTGATTTAAATCAGAAAATTTTAAATTTATATCCATATGTATATAAAAGCCATTTACCACTCAACACTATTTCTCATAAACTATACGTCCAATTGACTTGAAATGTTGTACATAGATTTATTTTGGCCCCTAGAGGATCTCTAAGAAAGAAATTTCCTCTCTGACCTCAGGACTCCGTCCAACAGGCCTCCTAAATTCCCATGGTATTCTTATGGAGCTATATCAATGTATTGAATTATTTGATTGACAGCTGTTAAATAAAACTAAATTGAATAAAACTGTGGTAGGCTAAACTTTTAAAATTTAGATTATACATAACATTAGTTGTTCTAATCTGGATATTAGGTAAAATATTTGTTTTTCAAAAACAAAGTATTTAGTTAATTTTGTAGTGTTCTTGACATTGTTGAAAGTTTTACTGATATTTTGATTTTTGAAGTTTGAAACTGACAGCTTGCTGCAAATATCGATTATATAATCAAACTCAATATTATGACCGACGAAGCGGGCGGGTACAGCTAGTCTACTTACAGGCCACCGAGGCGTTCTCTACGACCAAAAGAAAGCGACTTCTGTACCTATAAAGGTAACTATAGGTACCTAACAGAGATAACTCTGTTGTCATATAAAATAACAAAAATGTTAAGGGTGGTGCAGCTTACTTTGCACATATTTGGAGGCCGCCATTTTATGGGATGGTATGATTTCATTTTGTAAGTGTATTATTGTTTTGTCTTGCCAACATCTTTAAAATGATGAGCTACGTAGCAACCCCCCCCCCCCCACTCCCTTGAGTTAAAAAACTCGTACTTTAAAGTGTCCTCATTTATGTAGCCCCTCATAAACTGGAAGTTTACCGAAAACGCACTTTAAATATCTAAAATGACAAAATATTTGGTGGGAGGTTTCATTTACTTTCAATCACCCTGTATAATTGCAAGTAGTTATATTTCCAGAGTCATCATCACTAAGCTATAAATGACAATTACAGAAATACGGCTTGACACTGCCCACACCAATTTTTTGGACGTACTGTGACTGGTCATGTGGCGAGATTGTTGAATTTTTGAGGAAATGAAGTAAATGTATCTTGTGGGTGGAACAATGATTTTAGACAATGGCTTCGCAGTGACGACATGTCCAGCGCAAAGACAGAATCACATTATATTCCTGAATATCAACACAACGCCCCGAGTGCATCATATCAGATGTTTTTATGTCCAGTTAGCCTAGCTAGAGGGGATCAACAAATCTAAACTGCTATTGTCACTCCTGTAGAATATAATTATATGGCTGAACTTGTCAGCGCTACCTTCAATAGTTATGAACGGTTATCTGAAGACGAAATACATACATGAGGTTATATTATAAAGGCCTAAATACACATGAAATTTTTTAACATAAAATAGTAATAACTGCAAGAATGTTTTATGATCTCTACATCACTTGAAAATATATAATTATCTGATTTTTCTACTTCAAGAGTTTTAATTGATTATATGGATTAAATATTAATGCTAAATAGTAGATTTTTAGCCGTCAAAAAGTTTTATAAAAGTCTAAAGCGAAGCATTTACTCTTGTGTCATCATATCTCGGAACTTTGAAGGAGGAACTTTATCCAAAGTCATATCTACACCACGATTTCACAAATTATCTCTTAAATAAGAGTAAACATGAATATTATTATATTATTGAAAAGACAAGTATGAATATATGCTGTTGAAAGAGTGGTGGAGAATGGCATATGTCAGGATATGAGAGAGCCGGAATAGATTGAGAAATGAACAGACGTAATATCGTTTCCAATCACTGACATTCAAACAAATCTTATAGAGATGCAAAACGCATTGCTATTTAAGCAGTATGACTCCGTGCAACAGGCGCGGCGCACTTATAGAGGCTGGATGTGCATTGTTTCATAGCGTCGCCTAAACGTGAGGAGTGATGTGTGTGTCACGCCTCAGCAACTATGACAACAGCTGGACTTGGACATGTTAAGGCTCGATCTGCGGTACGTATTATAGACGCTGGATGTACATTGTTACATCGAGTCGCCTACACGTGAGGAGTGGCAGGTTGTATGTGACACACCTCAGCAATCATGACAACAGCTGGACGTGGACATGTTAAGGCTCGATCTTCGGTACGTTTTATAGAGGCTGGATGAACAGTGTTACATCGAGTCGCCTACACGTCAGGAGTGGCAAGTTGTGTGTGTCACGCCTCAGCAACCATGACAACAGCTGACGGTGGATTTCTAAAGGCTTAATCTACCGTACACATTAAGGCTGGATGTACATTGTTTCATCACGTCGCCTACACGTGAGGAGTGGCAGGTTGTGTGTGTCACGCCTCAACAACCATGACAACAGCCTGACCTGGACATGTTAAGGCTCGATCTTCGGTACGTATTATAGAGGCTGAATGTACATTGTTAAATCGACTCGCCTACACACGAGGAGTGTTAAGTGGTGTCCGTCACGCCTCAGCAACCATGACAACATTAGGACGTGGTCATGTAAAGGCTTGATCTTCCGTTCGTATAGAGGCTGGATAATCATTGTAATATTGAGTCGCCTACACATGAGGAGTAGCAGGTTGTGTGTGTCACGCATCATTAACCATGACAACAGCTGGACGTGGATATGTGAAGGCTCGATCTTCCGTACGTATGAAGGCTACATTGTTTCATCGCGTCGCCTACTCGTGAGGAGTGGTAAGTGGTGTCCGTCACGCCTCATCAACCATGACAACAGCTGGATGTGGACACGTGAAGGCTTTTTTTCAATTCAATTAATAATATCTTTATTCAATTAAATAAGTACAAGGTTTAATGGATATTTGTGATACTATAAATTAAAAACAATAGTCTAATAATTACAGTACTAACTAGAAACTAAATTAGCTATGTACTAGTTGAAAAGACCTCGTCTATTGAATATGGGGCAATTTGAATTAGGTATTTTTTTAATTTTATTTGAAAGTTTGTGTGTGGCTCCGTCTTGATAATATTTCCCGGCGACATTCTTAAAAATTTCAGCCTAGCCACGCTTGCTTTTTTTGTTTGAAAATTTTAGGTTGTGTCGTCTTGTACCTACCACGAACCTTTCCCTTGTGTTGTACACATGCTCATGGCTTCCTATTGAATTTATGACATTCTCATTCACAAACATGACTGTTTGAAGGACATACAATGTGAAAACTGTTAAGATGCCTATTTTTTTAAACTCTAGTTTGACCGAATCTCTACTTGTTAGTCCTAGCATAATGCGTATTGCTTTCTTTTGGAGGCGAAGAATTCTTTTAAAATTGTTTGTTGATGTGGCACCATATAATATAATGCCATATGAAATGTGTGAATGCATATAAGAGAAGTATATAGACTTAAGTGCATGAAAAGTACATAAATACTACATTTTCTTAAGACCGAGCAGACCGGAATTTTATTTTTTTACAAATATAGTTTACATGACACCACACAATAAGTGTTGATCTACTGTAAAACATAACAATTTTATTTCATCTAATTAGTTAAGATTATTGCTATTTATTATGATACAGGGCTTGATTTTATTTTTGTTTTGTTTCGTAAATAAGGTGATAAAATTAGTTTTCTTTAAATTTAGGTTTATGTCGTGCGTATTAAGAAAATGTTCTTTATTACAAAGGTCAAAATATATGCTTTCGTTTCTATTTAATCTACTGTTTTACCAGAAACTTTAAAACTTGTATCGTCGGCATATAACCACATATTTCCTTCAGGTGTATGAGACAGAACTTGTGGATTGTCATTGATAAAACATATAAAGGCTCCATCTTCCGTACGTATAGAGGCTGGATGTACATTGTTACAACGAGTGGCCTACACGTAAGTAGTGGCAGGTTGTGTGTGTCACGCCTCAGCAACCATGACAACAGCTGAACGTGGACATGTGAAGGCTCGATCTTCCGTACGTAATATAGAGGCTGGATGAACAGTGTTTCATCGCGTTGCCTACACGTGAGTAGTGGCAGGTTGTGTGTGTCACGCCTCAGTAACCATGACAACAGCTGGACGTGGACACGTGAAGGCTCGGTCCCTCAGACTTAGGCCTACATGTATATTGTTTTATCGCGTTGCCGACACGTGAGGAGTGGTGAGTGGTTTGTGAAACGTCTCAGCAACCATGACAAGCATTTTATATAAATTTTCCATAATAATTTAAAATATTTTTACTCAAACTCAAACTTCCAAAGTGAAATTAGGAAATTCCTACAAAAGTATCAGGGCTTTCTTTGCAATTTTGTGACTGTCAAAACCCATAAAACATTTTCGAGATTTAAGGGGAAAATTCAGGCATTAAAGTTGAGTTAACAAACTGGTCATTTGACCATCCTTTGAATGGGAAATTCTCTCCACTTATATTTCTTGTCATTAGAATTAATTACAAGGTTTAAAATTCAAAGAAACTGGAGCAAAAAATATCTATAAACACAATTAAGAAAGTAATAAAATGGATCAACTAGGTTACTGACTTGGTGCTATCAGGCAAGTGTTCCATCATTACAGAACGTGCTTATATTTTACTTGGTCCTATCAAGCAAGTGTTCCATCATTACAGAACGTGCTTATATTTTACTTGGTCCAATCAGGCAAGTGTTCCATCATTACAGAACGTGCTTATATTTTACTTGGTCCTATCAGGCAAGTGTTCCATCATTACGGAACGTGCTTATATTATAATTGGTCCTATCAGGCAAGTGTTCCATCATTACAGAACGTCCTTATATTTTACTTGGTCCTATTAGGCAAGTGTTCCATCATTACAGAACGTGCTTATATTTTACTTGGTCCTATCAGGCAAGTGTTCCATCATTACAGAACGTGCTTATATTTTACTTGGTCCTATAAGGCAAGTGTTCCATCATTACAGAACGTGCTTATATTTTACTTGGTCCTATCAGGCAAGTGTTCCATCATTACAGAACGTGATTACATTATACTTGGTGCTATCAGGCAAGTGTTCCATCATTACAGAACGTGCTTATATTATACTTGGTGCTATCAGGCAAGTATTCCATCATTACAGAACGTGATTACATTATACTTGGTGCTATCAGGCAAGTGTTCCATCATTACAGAACGTGCTTACACTTTACTTGGTCCTATCAGACAAGTGTTCCATCATTACAGAACGTGCTTATATTATACTTGGTGCTATCAGGCAAGTGTTCCATCATTACAGAACGTGCTTATATTATACTTGGTGCCATCAGGCAAGTGTTCCATCATTACAAAACGTGCTTGTATTTTACTTGGTCCAATCAGGCAAGTGTTCCATCATTACAGAACGTACTTATATTTTACTTGGTCCTATCAGGCAAGTGTTCCATCATTACAGATCGTGCTTACATTATAATTGGTCCTATCAGGCAAGTGTTCCATCATTACAGAACGTGCTTATATTATACTTGGTGCTATCAGGCAAGTGTTCCATCATTACAGAACGTGCTTATATTATACTTGGTGCTATCAGGCAAGTGTTCCATCATTACAGAACGTGCTTATATTTTACTTGGTGCTATCAGGCAAGTGTTCCATCATTACAGAACGTGCTTATATTATACTTGGTGCTATCAGGCAAGTGTTCTGTCATTACAGAAGGTGCTTATATTATACTTGGTGCTATCAGGCAAGTGTTCCATCATTACAGAACGTGTTTATATTATACTTGGTGCTATCAGGAAAGTGTTACATCATTACAGAACGTGCTTATATTTTACTTGGTCCTATCAGGCAAGTGTTCCATCATTTCATAACGTGCTTATATTTTACTTGGTGCTATCAGGCAAGTGTTCCATCATTACAGAACGTGATTACATTATACTTGGTGCTATCAGGCAAGTGTTCCGTCATTACAGAACGTGCTTGTATTATACTTGGTGCTATCAGGCAAGTGTTCCATCATTACAGAACGTGCTTATATTATACTTGGTGCTACCAGGCAAGTGTTCCATCATTACAGAACGTGATTACATTATACTTGGTGCTATCAGGCAAGTGTTCCATCATTACAGAACGTGCTTATATTATACTTGGTGCTATCAGGCAAGTATTCCATCATTACAGAACGTGATTCCATTATACTTGGTGCTATCAGGCAAGTGTTCCATCATTACAGAACGTGCTTACACTTTACTTGGTCCTATCAGACAAGTGTTCCATCATTACAAAACGTGCTTGTATTTTACTTGGTCCAATCAGGCAAGTGTTCCATCATTACAGAACGTACTTATATTTTACTTGGTCCTATCAGGCAAGTGTTCCATCATTACAGATCGTGCTTACATTATAATTGGTCCTATCAGGCAAGTGTTCCATCATTACAGATCGTGCTTATATTATACTTGGTGCTATCAGGCAAGTGTTCCATCATTACAGATCGTGCTTATATTATACTTGGTGCTATCAGGCAAGTGTTCCATCATTACAGAACGTGCTTACATTCCATCATTACAGAACGTGCTTACATTATACTTGGTCCTGTCAGGCAAGTGTTCCATCATTACAGAACGTGCTTATATTATACTTGGTGCTATCAGACAAGTGTTCCATCATTACAGAACGTGCTTATATTATACTTGGTGCTATCAGGCAAGTGTTCCGTCATTACAGAACGTGCTTATATTATACTTGGTGCTATCAGGCAAGTGTTCCATCATTACAGAACGTGCTTATATTATACTTGGTGCTACCAGGCAAGTGTTCCATCATTACAGAACGTGATTACATTATACTTGGTGCTATCAGGCAAGTGTTCCATCATTACAGAACGTGCTTATATTATACTTGGTGCTATCAGGCAAGTATTCCATCATTACAGAACGTGATTACATTATACTTGGTGCTATCAGGCAAGTGTTCCGTCATTACAGAACGTGATTGTATTATACTTGGTGCTATCAGGCAAGTGTTCCATCATTACAGAACGTGCTTATATTATACTTGGTGCTACCAGGCAAGTGTTCCATCATTACAGAACGTGATTACATTATACTTGGTGCTATCAGGCAAGTGTTCCATCATTACAGAACGTGCTTATATTATACTTAGTGCTATCAGGCAAGTATTCCATCATTACAGAACGTGATTACATTATACTTGGTGCTATCAGGCAAGTGTTCCATCATTACAGAACGTGCTTACACTTTACTTGGTTCTATCAGGCAAGTGTTCCATCATTACAGAACGTGCTTATATTATACTTGGTGCTATCAGGCAAGTGTTCAATCATTACAGAACGTGCTTATATTATACTAATCCAGCCTTTGTCTTTTTAATTGTTAACAGAGTTAGTGGTAGGCAATTATACGTTTGAATGTCCAACCAGTTTTGTTGTTTAATGTTTTAACTACAGGATAAACAAGACGCTCGTAAAAGAGGAAGGTTCAGATATTCAGACCCTTGGTCCGTTTTGCATTTGAAACCAGAAATGATCAGTCACTGAATCATCTCAATTATTGTATCCGGTGTCCGGCCCCTTTCGTCCATCCTGCGCTCTGCAGGAAGGAGAGATGTTACACTGACCAGATTCAGAGATGGCATTGGCCTACAATTCGAACGGAAGGAACAATGGGTCTCAGAGTCAGTGTCGGTGACTGAGGAGAGTGCTAATTGTGGGTTCCGGCGTAGCTGACAATATGTAAGATTACCCAAATTAACGCTTCGATATTCATTAGCGATTAGCTCTGGAGCAGAGAAAGTGGAACAGGTCTATTAGGAACTATTACGACCTTTTGTTTCTTGTCTTAAATGAGACCAACTACCTTCATCAGAAGACCGTTGAGGAGTTTAATGTCCGGCGTGAAGTTGTGAGGATTAATTGTCTAAATCTAATTAATTTTCCGCCTTTCTTTGTTGCATAGAACTAGTTGAGAAGATCTTAAGTTATAAAGTTTTAGAATAAGAGTATCAATGGAGAGTGTATGGGCTTTAGAAAGTCGGTAACGTTGTCCTCTCGACTAGCCACCGGACTGAAATCTCCAAACTAGGGAGACCTTTCAGCAAAATACCTTTGATTACAATATCATACTTAGAGACAATTGGTACGGTCGGCAATATGGAGGAGAAACATTGCATCTACCAGTAACGAGTCCTTGGTATCAATGTATTGTAGAACAAGTTGTGCTTATTTAATAAATTTCACAACAATGTTCTTCTTTTTCTTTTTTTTTCTTTTTTTTTACCTCGAATTTCATATGAATATAACGTCTGTCTCGTCATGAGCAACCTTCATAAGTTAGATGAGAACCTCTTAGAATACCTTTAAACGCTTCTTCGGTTCAGTGGTATATAATATGTCATCGGTTCAATATTAGCTGAGATAAAAGCATTTGCAGCAGCACTAACAGTAGTGCTTAGGTAGAGTGACAGATTGTCTGTATTAACCTAAGTAATTTATAGAAGGAAAGGGAGAATCTGACAGTGAGATTCTTTCAACCAACTCACCCTGAAATAGAGATTTCAAGAGGAGGATAGCTCCTGCTCCTCTCATTTGTGAAGCACTACCAAGACATTCATATTAACTAATAATTTATGTGGATAGGATCCAATGCATTAAAATCTCTATAGAGCTGGAAAAATTACAGTAATCCATACATTTTAAAATAAAATTTATCCTACCCTGGGTGCAACCAGATGAAAAAGGAAAATAATTATATTTCGACGTGTTATATGTCTAAAGTTTATAAATTTTTGTAGAATTGTCAGTACTTGAATTGGATAATACTTAAGACAATCCAAGGATACTCTGAAGTGTATCAGCAAAGATTTATTTATTATTATGCTGTTTACAGCATTATTATTAATAAACTTATAAAAGATAACGTAGCAGGAGCAAAGGCACATCTAGCATTATAACAAAACTATTTTGCTTTCCAAATATTCTTGCGAGTTCAAATAAGAGATAAAACTTACTCGTATAATGAAATCTGTTGATTTAAATACCACCGAGCATATTTTGACTTCAGATTTAAACTCTTTGTACGATTTTGTTGACGATTTCGTAGCTAATGAGCCTTATACACCAATATCCACGCCTTCGAACTGTTTAGAATAATAACAGAACCGGAAGCATGGTCTACAGCCTATGACAAATGAATTTTGGAAAAACAACAGAATAATCAAATATGGTAATTTTACCAGAAGAGCGACAATCAACATTCCACTGAGTTTTGTTTGGTCTTTTTATCTGCGTGTTTGAAAATGTTTAGGGTAAAGGCAAGATATTATTGGCACACACTAGTTATTGGCACTCTCTTTTTAAAATTATTGCTATGAATAAACAGATCCATCTAAAATCTCCAAAAATTTACTGAGTATTCATTGGTATATGTCTTATCACTTGCAGTCTGTTTCAGTGCAGTAAAAACTTCAGTTCCGGATGTTATAAATAAAGTTATAATAAACATGTGTTATAGTAGAGGAAATTTAGCTTCATTTCTCAGCAAAATCATTAGTGAATTGAACTATTTTACTTCAGTACACTGTAAATACTTTTGTATTGAGAATGTTATGTATCGATTCATTAAGTACTATTGTTCACATAACCTTAAAGATTTTGTGTCTTTACCTGCAAATTATGAGTCAAAGGGGGGTGCCAACAACTGATGTTGATTTGTGTTCATTTTCAGTTATTGGCACCTAACTGGCAGTGCCAATAGCTCGTATTATCGGCATGCCAATGACTGAATCTTTTGATGTAATTCTAGTTGGCACCAAGTAGTGTGAAGGCAGGTATTATTGGCATACACTAATTATTGGTACTATATTTTTTAAGTTTTAAATTTAGTAAGCCTTTTATATACACAGGTAGATAGCCGATGTAGGATTATTAACAGCTCAACTATTGCAACAATTTGGTTGCCAATAACTAGTTTATCTATGTGCCAATAACTAGATGTGGGGTGCCAATAACTACTGAAATAAGCTAATTTTAATTCAAACCAATAAAAGAATATTATATGATATCAGATGTTGATTTTTATATTTTCCGATTACATAACACTAATACACTTTACAAACAAAAAATAGTTTATATAATATTAAGTGTTTCTGTGAAGTGTAGACGAAATTGAATGGTGTTGCGTCCCTTAAAGTGCCAATAACTAGCGATTTACCCTAGGCCTATATTTAAAAATTATTTAAGTCTTAATTGAAAATATGATTTCAGCATTGGGTTATAAATCTGCGAACACCAAATGGTGAAACAAATCAGAACAAAAGTATTAGGGACTCTTAGCGAAATAACAATCTAAAAATGTTGTTTTGTATATAAGAGAAACTTAAAGTTCTAATTTCCATTTTCTTTTTTAAGTACGATCAATAAAGAGATTTTTCATCAATCTTCACTACCCAGTACTGTACTACTCATCTTAAATAATTAAATTAGTTTTATTCGCTTTGTTCGTTTCTGTTCTTTGTACTAGGAGTTTCACATTACATATATCCTATTCTAACTTGTATCGTTCTATGTTGCAGACAACGGGATGACGATGAAGAAGCGATGTCCTGCGGGAACTGGTGCGAGTACGTCCTGGTGGTCGTACTTGCCAGCCTACTCCTGCTGGCCTCCTTGGTTCTCATCCTCTTCTGGACGCTGTACTACCGCAAGGGATACGCCTGGAGCGAGGACCCGGCCAAGCAGTTTAACGCTCATCCTACACTTATGATTGCTGGCTTTATTTCTCTCAGTGGCTTTTGTACGTTGATTTACACTAAAATATCACTAGTGCTGTGATTTTAATGTTTGGCCAAAACCTCGAGTAGGTGATAATTGCATCTGCATCCTTTAAATTCTTAGAAATAACTCTGGCCAATATACAATCCATACATTTAACAGCTAATTGCATTAATTATAATCCAGCCGTTCTAACTTTACCTCTGAGGTTTGCGGGCTAAACTGGAAAATCGACATAAGCAGCGTCGCATTAAGACCACCGTAGCCCTCCTATAAATTTTACATCAGGTGACTCACAATCGGGAATAATGTAGGAAGGTACAAATTTATTTTATTGTTATTTCTTTTAATTTTTAGTAGGAATTAAAATCTTTTTAGTGTTTAACTGGGAAGTACTTTTTTACTGATTATAAATTTCAAAAAACTAAGTCAATCGGACAATGTTAACTCATAAAAACTATCAGGCACTAGTTGTGATTCATCTAGACCGGAAACAAATTTACCGTGGGACAGGAAGGAGCCAAGTGCTCAAGATATACAATGTTGCCATGTTGTGCTCCTCTCAGAGGTAAAGTTAAAACGACTGGACTATAATTGGTGCATAGTTTGTTATACTAAATGAAAATTACAAGCCACATCAGAAACAAAAACAAGTATCACAAAAGCACCCATTAACTAACTAGATGGCCAATAAAATATGTTACAGTCAAGTCATTTGTAATAATTAGACTGTAATTTACTTCCGTAAAAATGCAATTTTTACAAACGATAATAATAATTAGAAATATGCTGGCCACTTTTACAAATAACGTGGTCAATTCGAAACTAATCAAAAAGATAAACTCGTTAAAAACCTGAGAATCTAACAGTACAATTAAAATATCTTAAACAATCACCACACTATCCCATCTGTACCAAAATTAAACTTGGTAATTACTCAGCAAAACAAATTATGATTTTTCAAGTTTTTCCCAACACCTCTCTTTCAATGGGCTAATTTTGAAAGAACACATAAAAGAATTTAGGGGAAATCAGTTTTTTTCTTTTCAGAGAGAGAGTAAATTTTTATCATTAGGAAAATGGATAAATATTTTTATTTGGTTGAAAATAGCGTTGTGGGCACACGAATTCTTCAAAATTTCGTTCTGATTGTAAATATGGTAAGAGATTTGCCTTAATCTGGCCAATATTAAGCGTGTTAGCGCCGGAAAAGTGCCGGTTCTGTTGAATTTTTTGGATATTTCCAAACATATTTGGATATATATTTTTTGAAATGTTTTAATATCCAAAAAAATATTTCCATTTAATATTTGTACATTTCCAATGCTAGGTTAGGTTGGATATTGTTAGTTTAGGTTTGATTTTGTAACCCTAATAACGCGCTTTTATCATACTGGTCCCAATTATATCCTTGCCATGTGATCAGGACTAAATTCAGCACAATTCGAGTAGGTCTCCTACCCACATCCCATTATTAACTAAACAAAGTTTTCCTGTTTTCTTAGTTTCCGTAATTTTCTCGGCTTCTCTCCCTCCCCCATCATTATTTTACGTTCTTTTAAAATTAGCCCATTTTATGAAGGTTTGGAAAAGCTCGAAATAAGTATAATATGCTTTTATTAGTAGTTACATTAAACATATATCTACTCTTACATATAAGTAAAACTTACTTAAATAATGGAGTAAAATAGATGTACATGAAAAATAAACGTAATACGGAAATATGCATGGTGCAGTAAATTTAAGGGAAACACGGAAAATTGCTTCGGTTATGTGACTGGCCGGGCGTTTTCCCTAAGCAATATCATTATTAATTGTGATACGAATTACAACATGATAAAGACTGAGCCAGCCTATCTGCACCCTATATATTGAAATGTTGAAATATAACTCTTCTTTATTGTGTTCTGAATATTTCGAAAACCCAAATCTTACCTAATCATAAAGAGTTGAATCGTAGGCGAATATTACGAATTTATAAAATTTAGCTATATTGCAGAAAAGACTCGACATTTTATTCTAGTGTATCTATATCTATATTTATAAAAGAGGATGTTTGTATATATATATATATATATATATATATATATATATATATGTTTGAAGTTTATGCGCTGCTAAACCATCCAACCGATCGCCATGAAACTTTAGGATGTTGTTCTGTATACTCCCGAGATGGTTTCTGTGAAGTTTGATGCAGATCCGTCCACAGGGTCCCGCCCCACGGGCTCCTAAAAATCCCATGTTATTCAAATGGAGAATCTGAATTGTTTACAAAAAACATATGACTGTGTGGTTTAATGTAGTTTCACATGCCATAAGCAGATTGAAGTTCTCACAACAACAGTACTGTATATGTTTTGATTTATTGTAGTTCTACATTTCACCTTGAGAGTGTAGCACAAACCTTTTACTTGATCAGGTGATCTGTATTTGGTGTTAACCTTTTTTCCTCGGTAATTAAAACATGTGGTGAAACGTGAAAATAAAAAATAAATAATTATTTGTTTTGCAGTTTACTTTTTATGACATGCCTCCTAAAAAATCTAATATTGGTAGAAGCAAAAATGCTCGAATTCTTTCAGCTATTAGGTTCTAAATCAAACTCAATATTATGACCGGCGAAGCGGGCGGGTACAGCTAGTATCATATAATAATTTGAACTGAATTTTAATTGCAACATTTAAGTTTTATAAAACCGCATCAGATTTTATTTTACTAAAACTTTCATTATTTAAGTGAGCTCAGTTAGGACTGAATAAGGCTGTTTTAGGTTAGAAATAAGAGACGCCGGAACAAGAATAGAGACGCCGGATCCGGACGGGAAGACACAAGTGAGTTAGTGTGTCTCTGGAAGGGTCAGTCAGCCACCGTGTACGGCAGGCCAACACCTCTGACCAGTGCCTTGCTATGCCTGACCACACCGGCTATATACTCACTTTCATAAAGTCTGTGACTGTTACGGTCAAACCACAGGCAATGAAACCCGGTCACCAGGAAGGAAACTCTTTCCTAGAAAAGTAGAAAACTGTGAACAATAAAAACACATCGGTGATGAACCATGTCCAGATTTTCTCTTATTTCCTTTAAAAGCAAGGCATCAAGTATAAATCACTTTTACATACTACTGGTTGTACGTTGAAATACTTACAACAAAAATGTTAAGGCTTCAAAGCTCCTCTAACGAGTTTGATATTAATTTCATCTTTACTTTGTTGATGAGTTGATAACTGGAATGAGTTGTTTATTAATATTTTATTTACAATTTTAAAGACAAATTTGATTATAGTGTTGATTTCAATAATAGGCCTTTTATTGATAATAAATATAAGCTGTTTAAAGCTAAAGTTAAAAAAGAATTATAATTTGAATCTAAACCACCATTTGAATTAGTGCAATATACATCGTATGAATTTCAATGCTAGCTACCGAAAAAATAAAAAGAAAAATGTGAAAATGGATGAACCACATTAAAAATATTCAAAGGAAATAAAATCTTAAGTACAAATTACCTGTGTCTTATTGTTTAACTATTGATATCCCGTCACAGAGCAAAGACCAGATCTCGCAGCCATTCAATATCTGCTTCTCCATTTGAATGAAGACCAGCTAATTCCCTTGGAAAGAACACAATGGGCTATCATTAACTATGTGATCCATAGTTTGAATGTTGGCTCCACAATCACATGGCATCATTGCCATTCAACATCCATGTAAAAGCGACTCAACATAGTCCATTCTTTATGAGGATGGGTCATTTCACTGATGACAGTCTTAGAGTCTATTATCAGAAACATGTTCCGACCGTCAAACATATCCCAATTTAACGCCCAGATAGTATTTTAGATTTACTGGGAAGCTGGTTAAGAAGGTGGATTCCTCAATTTAAGTCACCAACAAGTGTGATCTCCTAGCTGTGTCAGCTGCCAACCAATGGGTACAATAATAAGCTCAAATAACATTTTCAACTTTGAAAAAGTCAGCTTTACAAAGATTAAAGCCAAAATGGTGAAATGCCTATTTAATGTACGATTTACTTTGTTATAACTATCAATATTTCCCTTTACAATGTTTTCATTAATTTATCTTTCCCTGAGTCGATAAAAAGATATCCATTGTGTGAACAAGTTTTACATAAAATCTAGAATTTAATTAGAGTCTAACCTTTGTATATATTTTTGTAATATATTTTTTACCTTCTCGATTGATATAATTACAATATCGAATTTATTTTCAGATCTGTTAGAAATAGAGTATAACTAAAACTGCCCAAGAAGAGATGTTAGGTCCTTTTGTACGAAGGACGTGTTGTTAATTAGGATATTGCATATTAATAGAACACCATACAACTTCTATAACTTTAAAAATTGTATCCATTTAACATTATTCCATATCATATATTTTGGATAGTTTATACTAGCTTCACAATTTAAATAAACAGTATTATATGCTTAACATTGGGTAAAATTACAAATAATTTCTTGATTATCATATAACGTGTTACAAGTTAACGTCACACATCACAAATTTAAGTTAATTGTTTAGTAATGCAACTTTAAATTTGTGTTGTGGGGTGTTTACTTAATTTGTTTTTGTTATAATTACTACTATTAATAAAACTACTACAAATAAAATCCTGGATATGGTTTCTATAAATTTGTTAAACTTTTACCTATTTATACAAACCTATTTTTGTATAAATAGGTTTTTTATAATAGGTTTTTGAGCACAAGTTAACTCAAAATATTTATGACTACTTGATTCTTTTATGTAAAATAAAATTATAAAATATTTCTCAAATTGTTATTTAACCTCAATATTTCAATATTCACACACAACACAGTCGATTATAATTATCATATTCACTGCTCATTTTATATAGTCTTTATGAAAGATACTTAGCATTGAATCCAATATTAAATATGTTAAGTCAGTTTTAAACTTCAGCTGCGTAAATTAATATTTAAAATAATTTATTTGTTTGTAAATATAATTCAATCACAAATAAGCCAGAAACAGTTTATTCTCTACAAAAAAAAAAAAAAAAAAAAGTAAAACCACGTCCCCCTAGAGTCAGATGATCTCAGCAAATCGAGAAAACCTCACCAATTATTGTTCCACCAACAATTTTGATTCCTGTTTCAGCAATGTTGCTCTACCGTATCAGCAGATGTTGCCGCAAGATCTACGTCAAGCTGTTCCACATGATATTCCATGCTTTGGCTATTCCCTGCGTAGTGCTGGGCTTCTTGGCTGTTTTTGAGTCCAAGAGTCTGTCAGACCCAGCCAAGACTCACTTTTACTCCATGCACAGCTGGATGGGCTTTGTCACTATGGGACTCTTTGCATTTCAGGTAATAGTGAGAGTTTCTTGTTTTCTGATTTGGTATTTTGATCTAATAGATTTTATTTTTAAAGATATTAATTAATTGTCAAGTAGATCATAAATATGCTTGAACTGGTGGCTAAGCCGCCTAAGAGCCTGGACTTAGTGATACTTCCGAATCTGGCCTGAACTGTAAGTATTTATCAGTAATGTTCACTTTCTTCCTCACTGGTTCTCTCCATTATTCAGTTTGAATAAACTCCCTGCACAGACTAGTAGTTTATGGGGAATGGGCAGAGTAAGGTTAAGAAAAAAAGACCTTCTACTAAGGAGTAGTAAAGTTGAAAGATTTCTGTGAACTTATTTGACTAATTTGTAATTGAACAAAGCCCAACAGACTTTGAAAATCATGTCCCTGTTGAGTAGCGGAGGACCATTGTAATTGTGAGTAGTAATGCTAATACTGAAGCTCAAATATAAAGACTAATACATTTATAAAACTCTTGTATGCATACAAAATGTACATTGTTTAAACATTGATTTCTGATAATTAGCCAGTGTTCATTAAGAAAAAGTGTAAAAATGAGGATGATTTCTTTTGAGTTCAACCTTAACTTACTTCTTAAATCTACCATGTGTCTGAAACTACTTTTTTTCCTAAATCCATTGTTACTCATTTGAATTAATAACCAATCAAGGAACATAGATTTTATTTTTGTTTTTTTTACAAAGTCAATTCACTTGTCATTTATTATTAATGCTGTAAGATGATAATGAATTATGGAGTGAGAAAACTAAAACAACATTTATTGATTAGTATAAGTTATTGTTCAGACACCGTTATTGCAAAGATAAAAGACTGTAGTGTGACCCGCCCTTGTTGCAGAGATAAAAGACTGTAGTGTGACCCGCCCTTGTTGCAGAGATAAAAGACTGTATTGTGACCCCCCCTTGTTGCAGAGATAAAATACTGTAGTGTGACCCGCCTTTGTTGCAGAGATAAAAGACTGTAGTGTGACCCACCCTTGTTGCAGATATAAAAGACTGTATTGTGACCCGCCCTTGTTGCAGAGATAAAAGACTGTAGTGTGACCCGCCCTTGTTGCAGAGATAAAAGACTGTATTGTGACCCCCCCTTGTTGCAGAGATAAAATACTGTAGTGTGACCCGCCTTTGTTGCAGAGATAAAAGACTGTAGTGTGACCCACCCTTGTTGCAGATATAAAAGACTGTATTGTGACCCCCCCTTGTTGCAGAGATAAAAGACTGTAGTGTGACCCACCCTTGTTGCAGATATAAAAGACTGTAGTGTGACCCGCCCTTGTTGCAGAGATAAAAGACTGTAGCGTGTATCGCCCTTGTTGCAGAGATAAAAGACTGTAGTGTGACCCGCCCTTGTTGCAGAGATAAAAGACTGTAGTGTGACCTGCCCTTGTTGCAGAGATAAAAGACTGTTGAGTAACTTACACTTGTTGCAGAGATAAAAGACTGTATTGTGACCCCCCCTTGTTGCAGAGATAAAATACTGTAGTGTGACCCGCCTTTGTTGCAGAGATAAAAGACTGTAGTGTGACCCACCCTTGTTGCAGAAATAAAAGACTGTAGTATGACCCGCCCTTGTTGCAAAGCTCATTCTGCAGTCTACATATTACAAGACTTGCCACTTCCAGATGTTGGCATCAATCATTCTTTTTCTCCTCCCATCTAATGTTTTATTTTGTCACACCTACTAATCTATTTATTTCTATCATAATATGTATTGCATAAGTTTACAGTAAATATTTTATTTTTCTGCACTGAAAAGTAAAATCTTAAAAGTAAAATAAAAAATAAAGTGGTGTGCTTAAACTTCTAGATATTTTACTTATAGAATAAATTACACACTTTTCCCCTTCTAACTATGGGAAATAACATGGGAGTTGGGCTTAGAATAAATATATTGCATTATAATTAAAAACTCTTGGGATAAATTTATCAGTTTTTTTAGTATATAAGGAATCAAGTTATTCATTGATGATTTCAATTTCATTAAAAATATGATGTTATGAACACAGTTTGTAGTCGGATTCTTCAGCTTCATTATTCTCCTATGCTGTGAGGGTGCTACTGCAGCATTTAGGGCTGCTCTGGTCCCAGTCCATGCGTCCTTCGGAGTCACTACCTTCATGATGGCCATCGCCACCTGTGTCACAGGCCTCACACAGAAAGTCTATCATGACATTGGGTGAGTCTCAAAGAAATATCAGTGACTGTAGAAACAAAAAGACTATCCGCTTATATGAGGCCGGTTTTCTTCGGTTTTTACAGGTAGCGCCACCAATTTCCCTCTCTCTATCTTTCTCTCTCAAAGAGTTAAATGTAAATCTTTGTAAGGTCAGGTTTTGTAAGACCACTACTCAATTGTATTTCTGGTTTGTACGTTTATGGTGCCTGTCAAATTTTTATCCAGCACACACTGGAGTGACTAGCAGCTGAGCTAATAATATGCCTAACAGTCGACCAAACTCTTATTTGAAACCAATCACCTTTAGATTGCAACAGAGGCACGTATCTAATACAAATACATGGGCTGACAGTCTGTTTCTATAGCCAATGGTAATACAATAATCCTTTATTTATATCTATCCAGCTTATGTTATTAAATTCACTTCAGGATTACTTTTGGTCCAATGAAAAGCGTCAATCGCTATGTTTATTATAAATAGTAATAAAAATCTAGGTTGACAAAAAGTAATTTACAAAACATTTTATTAATGCTTTGATTATATAACTAAGCATTATTTAATATTTTTAACTGTTCCCTCCATATACCCCTGATACTTTTGCAGATAAATTCTAGTCTCAAAGATTTTTGTTTATTAAGTCCATAAAAGATTGAATTATACATTTCAACTACAGTATACTCACATAAATATGAATCTCAAGGGAGGGATTCATAATAAATATTTTGGGAGGGACCGCGAGTTACTCACACATACATAGTCTCTTTCCTCCGCGGTTTGGGATGGGAGGGGTATAACTGCAAGAAGTCGTCAAAGCGCGATCCTGCGGTACGTAGTGATAGGATTGTAATATAACATGTGAGTAAAAGTACATACACCAGTTGAGTATATAAAGTTAATCAATTTTGTAAATATTAAAAAGCATAAGATGCCAAAAACAATGTTGTATTTCTCATCATGATAAAATAACAAAACATATAACATTAATTTTTTATAATAAAATGTTATAATTTGTAGTAAAATTACATAATTTAAAATAAATTATGAGCAAGACCAGTCCTGTTAGGGTATATTTATTTTAATTTGTGAATAATCGGGGAAATAGTTTATTAATGGTGTATGTACCAAGAAAGTCCAAATTCGCATCTTTGAGGTGATATTTTTATAAATGTAAACATAATTTTAATGAAAAAAATTACTTGTGAGGCGTTTAATAGCTGATATAAAGATATTTTAATAGAAAAAATTGAACTTTTTTGACCAAACAGCCTTAACTTTTGAACCTCAAATATACAAATAATTAAATTGGTGAGACGTTCTGTCATTATACTCAGTGATGCCCAAGGTAAACTCCATTACAGAGAGTTTATTAAAATGATTGTTATTTTAAATGTTATTACCAGCTGAATTATTGACAGGTTTTTATTTTGGGTTGGTTTAATCGAAATATGAGATGTCACTGATAGAGATTTCTGTTTTAACAACATAACTCCTATGTTGTGATTACCTGCTTAGTGTGATTATTTACTATTTTAGAAGGAAATGTTGAAAATCAATCAGTTCCAAACCACCTAAATGGTCACCAGCAGTGACAAACCTCTTTTAAACATAGCGATCATCTTACAAAGTATCATGACTGACTTATTATTTTTTAGTTGTAGCAAGATACAAAATCACCTGGTACCTATATTGGCACTTGGTGATCTTTTCTTTTAAGATTATTTAAAATTCTTATGATAAAAAGATATTAATGAATTTGAAGTATATTAATTGGAATCTCAAAGAATTTAATAGTAAAATACAAAATACTATGCCCAAAACACCAGCCCATTATGTCTTACATTTTACAGTTGCCTCTTCTTTTTTTCAATTGCTATTTTGTATAACTAAATTTTTTTAAGAAAAATATTTATTTAGAGTTTATATTTGGTAAATTGTTACTACAATTAGGAATGCGCGTATGGTATGTACTTGGTTTTTTGCTACTATTAATGAGCCAAACCTTTTACTTTTACCTAAGAAATTTTACAACATCAACATTTAGTACACCAGAGACTGTGAGGAGCCTTATCTCAATATTTAGTACACCAGAGACTGTGAGGAGCCTTATCTCAATATTTAGTACACCAGAGACTGTGACGAGCCTTATCTCAATATTTAGTACACCAGAGACTGTGAGGAGCCTTATCTCAATATTTAGTACACCAGAGACTGTGAGGAGCCTTATCTCAATATTTAGTACACCAGAGACTGTGACGAGCCTTATCTCAATATTTAGTACACCAGAGACTGTGAGGAGCCTTATCTCAATATTTAGTACACCAGAGACTGTGAGGAGCCTTATCTCAATATTTAGTACACCAGAGACTGTGACGAGCCTTATCTCAATATTTAGTACACCAGAGACTGTGAGGAGCCTTATCTCAATATTTAGTACACCAGAGACTGTGAGGAGCCTTATCTCAATATTTAGTACACCAGAGACTGTGACGAGCCTTATCTCAATATTTAGTACACCAGAGACTGTGAGGAGCCTTATCTCAATATTTAGTACACCAGAGACTGTGAGGAGCCTTATCTCAATATTTAGTACACCAGAGACTGTGAGGAGCCTTATCTCAATATTTAGTACACCAGAGACTGTGACGAGCCTTATCTCAATATTTAGTACACCAGAGACTGTGACGAGCCTTATCTCAATATTTAGTACACCAGAGACTGTGACGAGCCTTATCTCAATATCTGTCTTTCTGGTAATTTCTGTGGTCTAAATAATTAATATTAACTGTTCATGGGAATACAAAAGTCTGTTTCCAATGAAACTTTTTTCTGATTTCTATATATGTGTAAGACGGTTACGGACTATTTATATATTTATAATCCACCTATGGGCTATGTACCTACAATATCCAAACTTACAACGTTATTCTTTATGGACGACATTTCATTTTGGTGGATTGTCTTTTGTTTCCATTCTTAATATTACCTAAAGGAGCAGGTGTGCTCGAGCTGCACCCTTTATGACCTAGAATCCGTAAAGGGATGCTCGAGTTGCGCGCAGCTATCTGCAGCCAGTACCATCAACGAAATAACTAGTTTCCAATGCTCTCTGATCATGATGGGCAGGTTTTAGAAATACATCTAAATGGTGTGAATAAAACGAAAGAGAATTTATTCTTAAATGAAAACCGTAGAAACTTTTCACAGCCTAATAAGACTCTTTTTAAAAACTTATTGAAAAATGAATCTTGGCATGAAGTCTATATGGCTCCCACTGAGAAAAAGTGTACAGTTTTTAACAATATTTTTTATTATAATTTCAATTTGGCATTTCCAAAGGTAAATTTTAAAATAAAAAACAAACATTTTAACTGGATTACTGACCAATTAAGAAACGAAAAACAAGAAATAATTCAATTGTGTAAGTGTGCAAGAGAAACAAAAAACCTAAACCTCTCTAAAATTGCTAAAGTAAAAAATAAGATTTATAGAACAAAATTAGCAAAAACAAAAAGAGAATACTTTGATAGACAAATGCAAAAATCCTGTAACTTAGCAAAAACTACTTGGAACATTATAAATTCTGAAGTAGGAAATAAAAGTAGTAATTTTCAAGCAAACATAGTTTTAAGTGAAAACAATAAAGAAGTAATAAATCCAATAGAAATAACTAATATTTTCAATAATTATTTTGTTAATTCAGTTAATTTGAAAAAAAATGAATGCTCTTTGATGTATAAAGAAAATATAGAACATTTTTCTCATTTAAACAAAATCGATCTTTTAGAGCAAAATTTACATTTATCACCTACCAACATTAAGGAGGTTATTGAGATCATATCATCATTTAAAAATAGTAGTTCTAGTGGTTACGATGAGGTACCTTTAAAACTATTTAAATTTGTATCTGGAGAACTTAGCCAAGTTTTGGTACATCTAATAAACTCTTCCTTGGTCTGTGGAAAATTTCCAGATTTCCTTAAAATATCAAAGGTGATTCCAATCCATAAAAAAAATGATAAAAAATCCAAAAAGAACTATCGACCAATATCTTTATTACCATCAATTTCAAAAATTTATGAAAAAATAGTTTACAGACGACTTTTATCATTCTTGGAAAACAATAAAAAATTGGATAGTAATCAGCATGGATATAGAAAAGAAAAATCAACAATATCAGCAGCGGTTCAATTCATAGATTCAATTATAAATTCAATTGATAAAGAAGATACTGTGATTGGAGTTTTTATGGACCTATCAAAAGCGTTTGATAGTGTTAACCATCCATTGCTTTTGTTTATTCTAAAAGAAGTTGGCGTAAGAGGTGTGGCACTACAATGGTTTGAATCGTATATTACTGGTAGGAAGCAGTTTGTAGAAATTTCCCATATAACAAAAACCAATACAATTGTAAAATATCGGTCTAAATTACAAAATATTGAGTTGGGAGTGCCACAAGGATCAAATCTTGGACCTCTGCTCTTTCTTTGTTATTTAAAACATGTAAATAGCTGTCTGGAGTTTTCACCCATGAGCAGCTTGGTTTTATATGCTGATGATGCAAATTTGAAAATATCCCACAAATCACTGACTCAATTAGAGACTATTGCAAATACTGAACTGGACAATATAAATTATTTTTTTAAATCTCGTAATTTAAGTTTAAATCTTGAAAAAACTAATTATGTACATTTCAGAACAAAACAAAACAGAAAACAAGTAAATTTGAGCATCGAAATAGAGCAAGTACAAATTGATAAAATTAATAGCATAAAGTTTTTGGGGTTATTAATTGATACTAACTTAAACTGGAATTTACACGTTGATCATATATTGAAAAAAGTTAGCTCAGGTTTATTTGCTCTAAAGAAAATGTCTTCATTATGTAGCACTGACATTTTAAAACAAATTTACTATGCATACATACATTCACATATAAAATATGGGATATGTTTGTATGGTGCCACATCAAATAATAATATGAATGAAATATTAAAGTTGCAGAAAAGAGCCCTCAGATTAATGATCCACTTAAAATTTACTGAATCCGTAAAAAAATTCTTTTCTGAACTAAAAATCTTAACTGTATTTGGATTGTACATCTTTGAAACAATAATGCTTTTCAAATCCAGTCAAATAATCAAACAACAGGACAGTCAGCATAAATACAACACAAGAAATAAGCAAAATCTTGTCTCAGAGTGTCATCGCCTACAATTATTTAAACAAAAACCAATTTATGCTGGAAATAAATTCATGGGAAAACTTCCAGTTCAGCTTAAAAATGAGAAGAATGTTCAAAAATTCAAAAAACTACTTAAGGAGCATTTAACCCATTTAGCTTTATACTCTATAGAAGAGTTTGAAAACATTTAAGCTAAACTTGTTTGTAAGAACATTAGATATTGTATACGATCTATAATTTTGTTAATTACAGGATTAGATTGTGCTAAACATTAAATTTTAAATTGGATTATTTAAAAATACTTTTATTCTTAATTGTGACACTATTCAATGTACAAATTTTGTGCCTTAATGAATAAAGAAATTTGAATATTGAATATTGAATATTGTCCAACATCTAATGGTCACACTGAAACTAACTTTATATATTATGTATTAAATAGAAATACTAAATGTTCTGTATCATCAACGAAATATAAATACTAAATATAAAACAATTTACAGTATTTTAAATGTGCAATCATTTCTAACAATTAATATTGCACGAGTGAAATTAGTTGTTGTTCTGATTTTTAACGACTTCTAATATTTAGACATATATTTTCAACAATGAATTTTACCTATTTTTTGTTTATATAATTATGTATGGCTGATAATATATTACAGATTAAACTATATTTTGTATGCAACGAACATAAAATTTAAATTATACTTGGAAAGAATTATTACATTTGCAGTCATTTTTAATCACCTTCAAGATACCCATGAACCTCTAGAATGTCAATAAGTGAACAATTTTCTAAAACATGCCAAAAAGCCAAGTGACGATAGACTTTCATGTTTTGCTAATTACATTGTTGAAACCTATGTAGATGAAGACAATACCAGATTGCCACCACAAATATAGGCTTCTTCTTCATCCAATTTGTAGAGGACTACAAATGCATGTGAGGCCTTTCATAGTAAATTTAACAATTTATGTTCATCACCACATCAAAACATATTTGTTTTTATTAAATGTTTGTTGGCAATTCAAAGAGACACATGTATTTTACAAAACACAAGTGGACATGTTAGAATTCAGAACAACAAGACATGAAATAGAAAAAGATTCATCAGTGAAAAAAATACTCAGTACCAGAATAAAGCCAATAGTCAGCTCGATTTTATGAAATGAATAGCTTTCAAAGTATATGAAATAATGATTTTTATTTAATCTTTATTTTTGACATCAATAAATAATAGCATTCAACTAATGAATGGCCTATTATTGTAACCTTTCTACTTGATGTTTCTCTATGAAGCATAAATTATAAGCTAATTATTTTTATTGAACAAGTATACTTATTCTAAGGAAATGTTAGAGCATATTATACTGTTTTAACAAACTTTATGACCAATATATATATATATATATATATATATATATATATATATATATATATATATATATATATATATATATATATATATATATATATATATATATATATATATATATATATATATATATGTAAGTAAAACTGAATTTTAATAGTGTAAAACCATTCAACATATTAGAATATTTCTTCTCTTAAAAAATATTTAGTTTTCAGATACCTTCATTATATAAGGTATCTGTAAACTATATATTCAATTGGTCGGTAGCGTAGTTGGTTCAATCCCAGCTTCATGTGCTAAAGGTTCTCAGTTCGATCCCAATCAGAGTCAATACATTTTGAGAAGGATCAGCTGATAACCACCGGCTGTTCATTTGTCATTGGGCTAATAATTAATGACACTTTCTAAGGAATAGTCGGCCTTAGTTTGTAACAATGACTACATTCGCTCATATACACTCATCACATTCATTCGAAATCCATATTCGCCCATATCTTGACGATCGACGTCTTATGAATAAATAAAAAAATAAAATAAGAGATAAAAAATCGTTGTCACATCAATATATGAACATTTAATCCTCCTTCAAGATAGAATAATCATTCTAGTAAAAAAAATTTCAGTGTCTATACAAAAGGACGAAAGATTATTAGTGTGTTGTGTAGTATTTGTTAAATAACTTGAAATAATGTGAAGTAATACATTTTAATTTATTTAACTATGTTTTCTGTTATTAAGTAAAAAGCTTCTATCAGAACTTAATACTAAACTCTGTTAATAAGTTACATAAATAACGAAGAAGGTATAAGAAGTGGTATAAGTTTAGTGCTATTCGAAATCAGACCAGTGACAAATCAAGGTATTTGTGGGGGGATGTGATATTTATTTATGAAATATTTCTTTTTCACGGTTTGTAGTCTTAGTTGTATTTTTGAGCGGCCAAAACTGGATGGCCTACCTGAGATTGGTATTGCGTGCAATTCGAGCACTGGTTTGGGACCTTCCTGGGACACTGGAATAATGCAGGTAGGATTGCGTGCAACTCGTTAACGGCCAATGGAAAAACTGTCACCAGTTCAGATCCCCACATACTAAAATATAACATACTCAATCTTTAAGACTGTTTACTCGTGTTTTGATCCATAATAAATATGGACAAAATGCTAAAAAGTAATGCGTGAGTTCATTCATTTGCATTGTTGATAAATATAATTTTTAAAAACCTCACTCAATATTATTTATGTTTCAGAGATAATTACTCCAAATTCACTGAGGAAGGCATCATTCTGAATGCACTGGCCATGGTACTGGTAGCACTAGGGATTATTGTGTCCTACGCAGTGCGCAGGGAGTCTCTCCACGTGCCCTCCAAGGTTCTGCTGTCAGAGAGATTGTAGGGACGCGTTCAGCCGGTGGAAGACGAACCACCGGCACGTTTCTAGACTGCATCACTACAAGACACAACTACTGTCGACACATGCTTACAGTTCCATTTTATAATTACAAGTGAAATTTACTTGTCAAATATATTCCAGACAACTCGTATGTACAAATATTGAAGTGGACAAATGGAGAGTACGGTAAATTCTCGTACAATGTACAGTAAATTAGAGTACAATCTAAGTTGTTGCCAAGATATATCCTTGTCAACATGTGTTCGTAATTGTTCTAGGTGCTATACAATCTGACTTACAATTGAGTATCTTCTTATTTTTTCATAATCGACTGTTAGACTAATGATAATCATGTTGTGCGTACAATGTCAATTTATATGAATTTGGTGTTCATTTAAAGAATAAAATTATACCAAATAATGTTTATTGTTTTATACCTGTTGAAGGTTAGGTTTTTTAGGCAAGTAACCAACATTTTTAAGATTAGTGATGGATTTGGTTACATCCCAGTTTTGTTAGTTTAAGGTCAGTTGAGAAAGACACCTCAGACCATTAATGAACTAAACACTATTTAAAAATATAAACTTCTGTGGTTGGCCCTAAAAATTTCCAACTGTTAAACGCATGTTTTAATCTGTGTATGTCCATTTATAGATGTTGCATATTTTATGCAAGCAAAATATGTATGAAACACTGTATAGGAAAACAAAATGGAAGACGGTAACAGACTTTAAGAGAATTTTGTCACTGATCGGGAATTAAGTCCAATTTATGCATCACATTAACCAAATTTTATTAATTTTGAGGATCTAAATAATGAACATCATTTTCATAATTTAAACAACGATTCTGAACTCAACAATCTAGCGACCAAATGTAAACATGTAGTAGCGATAGAGACTGTGCTATTAGAGATAACAGTAGATTTAGTTGCTATTCAAATATTTAAATGTTGTGTTGTATTTTAAAGTATTCATCGAAAGTTTTGTATATCGATTGGGTATATTGTAAATATTTATTAATGTCTTTTTAGGTGAAAAAGTCTTATAGTCATCAACTGCTCAGTAGATTAGACATCAGTAGTCTAACTTTTGGTAATTGTGTTTTAGAAATAATGATCAATTACAATTTTAGAATGTTTACCAGTTTTTAGAAATTTTGTCTGAGACTCATTCTTGTACAACTTAGGTACATAATCTGCTTAAAAATTTACCTGTTTTCTATTATTAGAAAACTTATGTTTTGATGAAAACACACCAAATATAGTTTTTTATTGTTTTGTTAAAGTTACTCAATTCAGGTTTCATTGTAGTTAAAAAGTTGTCATTTCTTTATTTGTTGTGTTATGAAACATTGTTAAGAAGTAATTTAATTTTGTGCATTTGTATATATTTTATAAAAATGTTATGATACATTATTGTTAACTGACTTTAATATAGTTTTTCAGAAATATAAAATGTCTTTCAGTTTTAGTAATAAACTCAATAGAAAATTATCATATTTAAAAATATTTCAGCTTTTTATTTTAGTTTTTTTTTTTATTAATAATGAAAACTTAATTTTTTTTTTTAATTATTAAATACTTATATTTAATCTATATACTTCATTCCTTTTGTTAAGTATACTTTAATTGTTTAATTTTTGAAATACATGCGTGCCAATATCTATTATTCTACTTATTTACTACTCCCCTGAACAGCTTTTGCTTACATCATATCATTCTTGTCTTTTATTCACCTTTTAGGAAAGGTTACAGAATTGGAGTGTGGAAAATAAAAAGTATCTAATATCATTAATTGAAATTATGCTCACATTTATATCTTTTGTTCCTCCAGAATTTAAATCTGTTTTACAAATAAATAGGTTTAATTGTTAAAACTACGTATTTTTTTACTCAATAAGTTTTTGCTATTAGATATTTTTTGTCGTCTGAAGATTAAAAAGTTAGTTAGATTTTTCTATAAAGTCGTATAACCACTGTAAGTGTATTGCTGGACCATAACTACTGTCCAATTCTGACCAGTTTTGTTTGACTGTCATTACCACTGGAGACACACATCTCTTTTGTATGACATAGTTGTTCAAGGCCGGGGCATAATCTCGATCAGGGCATTTCATTTGAGATACAACTTTCAGGAAAGTCTTTACAACTTTCTGAAAGTGGCCTTGACCACTTTCGTGAAAGTGGCTCTGACGTTATCACAAGATAACGGAGTCAAAAAACATCGAGCGTGGCTGTCCCTTCGATGGGTGACCGTCAGAATGATCCCGTCCTTGCATGCAGCCCGCCTGCCCAGTCACTGGTGGTGATTCGGAAGTCACCCTTAAGCCGTTGGTCCCCAGGTTAAGTGTCAGAGAGGCCTTCTTAGGCCCTAACTTCGCCTGGTAAAATAAGACGATCTTTAACTTAAACTTTTTCAACTGCTTTCCAACTGCTTCAACTGTTTTCCCTCCATGATTCTCTCTAAATCATCTATACTATAAAGCTCGATGCAGTGATTCATTCACTCACTGACTGCCACTAAATGTTGAGGCACTTACAGCTACCCTACCTCTATCATTTGTATTCTCCAGGAAAATTCACAAGATTTTGCTTTTTTCACTTATAAAAAAGATGGCGGCCCTTATTTACCCCAAAACTGCCCCAAATATGGGGAAAATCACAAATAAGTAGTTTTTATGACCTAACTTGAGAAAAAGCTCGAGTAAAATGTTCAAACCTTCACAGTTCTACACGTGTAATAAATGTGCACCTTATATATGAATTTCAACTTAAAAATTAAGGATATTGGGAGCTCACAAACTGAAACTTTTAAAAATAAAAAATTTTTTAATATTGATTTTATCTAATCAATTTAAAGCTATTTTTCTCCTGAATCCAAATATACCATCATATTTTGAAAAGAGCAAACAATAAAGGGTATATATATGAAAAAAATCTCCTAAAACCAAAAAAAGGATAATACTAAAATAAAACGCCCAAGTGGGGTATAAAACTATAGATATTTATCTGCCAACTCACATTATATCAATATATTTTGGAAGAGACAACGTTTAAGAGCCTTCCCCCACCCCCAATAGAAAATATGCTCCAAAACCCAAAATTGGGTAATTTTAACTAATACACCCAAGTGAGGTATCACATGCTAAGCGTGCTGGGGTTTCCCCTACTCTATATGCTATGAAGCTCAATGTAGTGACTCACTCACTTACTAACACTAAATGTTGAGACACTACAAATCGTCCTACCCCCATCATGTGCACTCTTAAATTGAAGCTCTCGGTCTGATACCTCCAGGAAAATTCACAAGAGTTGACTTTTTCACTCATAAAAGATAGTGGCCTTTTTTGGGGCCAAAATGGCCCCAATGTATTTCTTGTGGGAAAATTCTAAAAAAGTAGTAATTATGACCTAACTCGGAAATCAGTTGAGAACATTTTTCTAAACTTGGTAGATGTTTACAAGTAAAAAATGTGCAACTTATATCTTAATTTCAGCTCAACAACTTAAAAATTTTAAGTATCGTAGGCGCATAAACAACAATTTTTGGAAATGTAACCTTTTTTAATCCTAAATCATGCGCTTACATTTCATAACACGATCGAACGCTCAAGTAGGATTCCTCCAGGAAAATCTTAGAACATTTTTATTAATTCAATATCAGTTTACAATATTCAGAAAATCATTTATTAATTTTTTTTGATAAAAATAAGAGTTTTAATGATAAAATTATAAAAAATAAACGATTTTTATAACAAAAAATTACTATAAAAACACAATGTTCAAAATGTGATTGGAATATAGATAATTACTATAAACATTTATTTTAGAGAATAATTATTCTTATTGTATTTCATTATTATAACATATAATAATATAATAAGTTCATCTTTCGTAAAATCTAAGAAAACAATCATAATTAAAAATTAAATTGTGATAAGTAATTTGAAACACAATACAAAAATTAAAAAATATTTCTTAGATCATAGCATAATAATAAAAGTACAACAACGTTAAGAATAAAAAATATTTTCACTGTTTGGTACATTCTTTTCTCTAAAAGTTATTTTGCTTATATACAGTATTATAAAATAAAGTCTTCATATAAAAATTATACAATTACTAGATGTACATTATAAAATAGTTAAGAGTAATACAATGAAAGTCAGATTTGAAATTTCTAATCCAAATACAACAAAATAAAAGGCAAAATATCTTTTAGACTTATATTCTACTTTTCACGATGAGTCATCGCTGCATTCCATTTCTTCCGCTGTATTCTTACATTCCAAACAGCATACAGATGAGTGCTCACAGCATATGAAGAATTTAAATTCTATACATCTTGTTTTAGAAGGTCGATTCTTCTTTCAGTCATACAAAGAACAATGACCAGAAGTAATGTCATCAGCTGGAGGTACACGTACTTGTGTTTGAGGATCTTTGATTCCCATAATTTCGCACATCTGCAGTTACACTTGTTTTGGTATGTTTTTATTATGTATTCTATATTGGTCATATTCCTTATACATAGAGATATAGCCATGTCTTCAAAAATAGTCTCCTTTTCATATCAGATTGATCCAAATTCTTTTTCAGAATAATGAAGCTGTTTATACCATTAATGTCGAGCATCATGTAGCTGATGTAGCATAGTCTCATGGCCACTGATTACATATTCGTGCAGTTGTATACAGTTCTTTATACTGATCTACAGTGTCAACACCACCTTTGCTGCAATTATAAAATAAAATTATCTCTGGATTTCCATATGTTCGGGATCCCTCAGTGGTGTCAGTGGCATCGTTGTCGTACATTGATGATAGGAGAATAATATCTTTGTTTTTTTTTTTATTTTGGCTTTATATGATACCATCCATGGTCATGTTCTTCCTATGAGTAAAAGAAGAGCTCTCTACTGAGCGGTCCTTAGTGTTAAGAAATGAACAGGGGCTTTCCCTTTAATTTTTACATAATGTGCCTACAAGAGTTAGCTGATGATTGGATTACAGCTCTTCACAAAGGAGAACAGAAGTAACAAAATTAACAACAGTCATGTTACGGCCTGTTCCCGATATTGGTTCAATCATTCGTATGGCAACTTCTTTTCCTGAATTAATTGTCAACAACATAAGGCCCGTCCGGTTGTGATCCTACATATACCTCTAAGTTCATGGTATAAAAGGTTTTAGCACACACTACAGCATAAACTTTCAAGCCATATCTAGATGGTTTTGATTTCATATACTGTCTGAAGGTGCACCTTCCACGGAAAGACTGAACATTTCGTCTACAGTGATAAATTCACTAACAGAGAAATTCTTCTGGCAATTGTTGACAAAATCTTCAAACAAATCCGATAGGAGCTAGTTTATCATAATCTGTTTTGTCCTTTTGTGTAAGAATATTGTAGAATCGCAAACACATCAGTAAAAGTTTTAATCTTTTTATCGACATACTGAGTTTTAAAAACTCTATTCCAGTTCCGTCAGTTGCATAGAGGTCTTCTAAAATTGTATGGCTACCGTACTATTCATGACACCTGCCATGTAAAGTAAGCCAAATACTGCTTGAACTTCCATTGGTGTAATTGGTTTAGCATCTCTCTCTCTCTAGCAAACTTGTGTTATTCTCGGTAATGAATATATTTGTGTTGCCTGTAATGTCACTAATTATTTGCTCTGTGAAAAACAAGTTCCACGCCTAAATAGGAGTTGTAGCATTTTTAGCACAATTTTGAACACATCCCACTCTTACTCTTTTCACGTTCCTTCTAGGTGTTCGAACTTGAATGTTTTGTGGGGGCTCTAATTCCCACAGCATGTCTCTACCTCTGCTAATACAAGCTAACTTTCCACTTGCTTTATTGACAATATTTTGAGTAAGCCTATTTAGCAGTGTCGTTTTTCTATATTCAATTTTCATTTTAAACGATAATGTCTTGCTCACTTACTTGATCTATATTGGTCATCAGAGAAATCTTGGTAAGCCAGTTCTACAACATCACTACGTCAAAGTCTGGGCCAGTATCATGTTGCACTTCTTCTTGAAATAACTCATGAACAAAGTTTCCAGCTGGTCTAGATTCACATTAAAACCTCTCCTCCCTTTCTACACTATCTAATAGCCTTGAAATTCTTTCCTCTTTTCTTTCTGTGTCAATAATATAAATAGTTTTTTAATTAGCATAATACGTGTTGGTACATATACAGTACAAGTAAACGTCACACAACACAAAATTTATTACAATATAAGCACAAAATGCACAAATATACTACAATACAAGTACAAAATGATTCTTTTGTGAATCCCTCTGGTCTGAGAAAGATGAGGGTAGTTCACAGAAATCGATCACCTTAATATTTGTGCATTTTGTACTTGTATTGTAATATATTTGTGCATTTTGTAATACATTTTGTGCTGTGTGAAGTTTCCTTGTACTGTCAATAATATACACAAAAAGTCATAAAAGCATTTACAAAATTCGAACATTATAATAAAAGTATAAAACAAATATTACTAACAGAAATATGTTCAAAAAGTTAAATCACTGGCTCTTGGAAGTTATATGCAACAGTTCTAAGGAAAAATATATAAAAATGTCATAAAAGCATTTACAACAATTGAAAAATATAATAAAATGTATAAAACAAAAAAATTACTAACAGATTTATGTTCAAAAATGTAATCAAATTTAGGAACTCACAAATTCTTTGTCAAGGAAACCGTTACTTTATGAGGCGCTCACGAAGAGTTCCTCCACAATAACAGAACGTGACTGGGCGCACTTGACTAAATAATGTCTGACAATGAAACTAATGTAGATAAAAGGGTAGGGATTGCTTTTACGATTTTCAGGAAAGACACTTGTGAGGTACCTACATACATATTTAAATACCACTGTACGTGTATGGGTGGGCGGGTGGGTAAATAACATTGTACGTGTATGGGTGGGTCACAATACCACTGTACGTGTATGGGTGAGCGGGTGGGTCAACACCACTGTTCATGTATGTGTGGGCGGGTGGGTCATTACCTCTGTATGTGTATGGGTGGGCGAGTGGATCAATACTAGTGTACGTGTGTGTGAGGAGGGCCAATATCTCTGTACGTGTGTGGGTGGGTGGGTAGGTCAATACCACTGTATGTGTATGGATGGGTGGGTGGGTTAATACCTCTGTACGTCTATGTCTGTACTACACTGTTCGTGTATGGGTGGGAGGGTGGGTCACTACCACTGTTCGTGTATTGGTGGGCGGGTGGGTCACTACACTGTTCATGTATGGGTGGGCGGATGGGTCAATACCACTGTACGTGTATGAGTGGGTCATCACCACTGTATGTGTATGGATGGTGGGAGGGGTATACTACTGCATGCGTATACTGCGGGCTAACCAGGTAACCCTGGACTCAGCCATTTGAGGTTTGTAGAAGAGAGTAGTGAAATGAAATTAAAAATGTCTATTTGTGTGCAAATATATATTGCAGACCGCAAACTCTACTACAAATATATTTTTTGTTGACAAAAAGAAAACCACAGAGGAATCCGCCATTATATGCCAGATGCAGGGTTAATGATATTATCCAATCATGTGGGGCATCAAGTTAAAATTATTTTCTCCCGAATCCAAATATATCATCAAATCTGGAAAAGGCCAACAATTATAGAGCCCCTGCCTCCAAAACCAAAAAAATTCTCAAAAAGAAAAAAAGAGTAGTTCTAAAATAAAACGACCAAGTGGGTTATCAAAGTATAAATACTTATTTCCTAAATCTGAATATATAATTAGGAGACCAACTTCAAAGCAATCTCCCCTGCACTCAAAAAAACAAAAATATGCCCCAAAATTAAAAAATGAGTAATTCTATATTAAAACATCCAAGTGGGATACCAAAAATTGAATTGGTAATGTATATGGAATCCACTGCCTTCCAAACCAAAATTCATGGTCATACTACCCAATTATCCAGATGAGGCCATAGGCTGAGCTTCGTCACGAGGCTACTGATATACAATACAAATGGGGCCGTAGATATACAGTTGGGGCTGTAGCAGTGTCTTGATGACGCCCAGCTCCCCCACGAGGTAGCAGGCCAAGTTCCACAAAGGGGCTAAATAAAGAGTTTCCCAGAGGAGGCCATAGCTAAGCTTCCTTCACGAGCGTAGTGAATGATTGGGTTGGCACGCAAAATATGGAAGGGTGTCCCCTAGCCACATCAATATAAAACTTAGCCTGCTGCTGCTCTCCTAAATAACAAAGTTTTATAGCCTATAAAATCCTTTAAGTCTACTTCTTTAAGTCTAATTTAGGGTAATGCAAAGTAGTGCAATCACATCAAAGATAGTAGAAATGGCCTTAAATGTTTCACAGTAAAAACCAAATTAGCGAAGTTTTTGTATCATGTTTATGTTTTTTGTATCATCTGTTTGAAATCAATTTCTAAATTTAATTAATGTCAATTTTATTCTTATGGAAAAAGAAAATTTTGAGGGGCTGTTTCTATTCCTTTGGAACGGAATTTCGATAAATCCTTTATAGTGGGTCTCTATAATACAAAAGCTAACTTCCCTCCAATTTTCATCAAATCTGTTGAGTGGTGCCGGAGATGTCGTGATGAGTGAATACATAGTTTTTTTGTTTTTATTTGTTTAATTGATATATTCATGCAAAGAACTGTCTACAGTTTGGTTTTTCACCTGAATATGTATGTTTGCCGAGTAGATTATTTGCACTATGTTTCCTACTACATGACACAATAATATATTGAAAAACTGATTCAGTCTCCTTTAATGTCAATATTTACTATTTGTGAAGGTTTTCATATTTCTGCTTCAGCTATGAAATAGTTTTTATTTATTTATTTTTTTTTTTGTGAGCTGTGATAAATGAAGCAATTAACTCTTGATTATTTGGATAAATATCTAGTGCTAGATTCAGTTATACTAGGGTGTGATCTGGAAGGACTGATGCTAAGACTAGCCTCCACTCTATAGCTACACTTGATCACCCCAATCAACCAATCAACATACACCTTCAGGTGAGTAGGTCAGCGTGTCAAGTAAACCGTTAGGGAATGGCCCATCAAGACAGGCATTGAGTGGTCTGTCAAGATGTATTCTGGGTGTGGGACTATTTGTTTAGACTGGGACTAAAAACAGCTATTTTAAATATATGAATTTTAGTTTGTGTGTGTTGTGTATATAATAAGCATGTGCAGCATATGTGTTGTGTATATAATACTCACAGGTTAATATGTCTTGCTTTTCCTTTGGAACTTTATTAAAGTTAGACTCCAATACATTAATTACGTTCAAGTGTCAGTTACAAACCCATGTACATCGAGTCAAAAGGCGTGTACATTATAGGGTTGGCCACTGATACTAATGTACATATGTTCAGTCAATCGATATAAATTGATCCATGTAATATGGTTTTGTCTATTGTTAACAGATGCTTTGGCAAGAATCATATGTTCATAGATGGGTTGGATACTGAATAATAGTAATAATGAATTACCTATGCACCAACTGTTGCTTGTGTAACGTAAATGGGAGGGAAACATTATTAGGTGGGTGGGTGGGTCAATCAAAACAAACTTATTCATATAAAATGTTACTGAGGTATAAACTGGATACATGTTTAGCTGTTAATTTAAACTCATGTAGTGCCAATTAGAAATACTTTAAGGATGGATCTGAGGCCCATCCTATAAGGCAGTGTCATTGGTTATAAGACTGTAAATGATTTTGTTAGAAATGTCTTGCTTGCCAGATTTACTAATTTCTCTTATTACAAGAATTTTGTACAGTTCTCATTTTCAATCTTACCTGAATTTCAATTTCAAATCTTTTCTCCAATCTAGCCATAGGTATTTTCTTATTCAATAAATAAACATATTAGGAAAATAAAATCACATATTTAATGAGTTTATAAAACAAACTCAGAGGATTTATTTATTGTAAAAACAATAATCAAGGTTCATAAATTTAAAATGTTCAACTTTACATTAGATGCTGAAATAGTTTGTGTAAACACTCAAATAAGTATTTTGTTCTTTTGCATGAAACAGAAATAAGATAAATATACTTATTTTATATTATTTAAAAGTACCCTTCTTTAATGACAGCCATTTTTTATTGTATCCACAAGAATACGCCTGCACATAGCACATAAAAAGGTAAAACTTAATAAATTAAACCAACAACACAAAATGGCTTAAAAATGATACAAATAAAATAAACACCCTGGACTTGGAACTAGACATTGATGAGTTTACAGGGTTATAAATAGTGGTTCATTATAAGCTGGCTGAAAAAGAGCAACATTTTTAAAGGTACCAATGAAACTTATATGTTATTACAAAAATTAATTGGTGTCAGATGAAATACTTTGGAAACACCAGAAAGCATTTTTTACATGCAGAAAACTGATGTTAAAATTGAGTTTCTCAAGCAAGTTCAATCAAGTTTATTAAGTTTGCTATTTAATAAACACCAAAAACATTCCATAATAATGATCTTATCATAACAGTTGAAGTGTCTTTTGATAGGTGAAGACCTATTAGAATAGGACGGACCTTTTGTGGACCGTCAGTTGGTTTCTGTAAAAAATTAATATTTTAATAAATTTTCTACTGTTAAATATGTGAAAACTTACATGTTTTTCTTGACGGTTTTAAATTAAAAAACTCATAGAACCAATTGTGGTCCACTAGACTGTATCTTTACTAATCATACAGTGGGTAGGCACTGGTGGCGCAGTGCTGTAACCCAGTACTTGGGGACAAAGTGTTTGGGAGATTGTAGGCGATAGGTTGGATGATCGGTCCTCTTAATACCGACATTGCGTCCGCTCAGTGGTTGCTATTGGCGTGGACACTACTAGAGAAGTCTGAGGTGTCCATGTTGGGTGGTAATCATTGTGCGGATGTTGTGTGGGGGAGATAACTGAGTATCAGGCTTGTCAATTAGCTGAAAATCAGACCAGCACTACGTAGTTCGGATTCCACGTAAAGCTGTAGGTCCCTTAGCTGCCCTGGCTGTTGGGCTATTAATAAATTGCCCTTTCTGAGGAACAGTTGAACTCAATTAGTAACCATACTACACTCATCCTACACTCATATAATCATTCATATTCGCCTTAAAATACCAACAACGTTGTGTCGGCCTCTCATATGTAAGAATAAGAATACAGTGTTCATTGTAACTCATTAAAATAATAAACAGGAACCGTACAGATGAAATATAACAGAATGTTTTGGAATGCTGGTAGTAAAATTGCATGTCCATTATAGAGACTGTTATTTTCCAGCGGTGACTTAGCAGTTGGAAAACAGCCCGCCCTCATATAAAAATAAACAATAAACAAGAGTGGTCAACTACCTTACAATTTCGATGATTAAATCAGTAAAATCTAAAGACAATAGAGGAAAATTTTGCCAACCACATCTTTTGTAAAATTTTCCATTATTCATGTTTTGATTAAATTGGTCAATGGCATGGTTTTGTTACGAAAATTGGTTTATTTAGTGTGTTATTAATAGGTTTAACATAAAATATAAAATGGTCAAGTTGACAGTTATTAAATGTTCACAATTTGAACTGTAAAAAAACTACAAAAATACTCAATCTTTTACAGAAATAATCTTACGGTCCATTAGAAGTTCTTCTCTTATCAAATGACATTTCAAGTGTTGCTATAGGATCATTATTATGGACTGAGTCTTTGAAATAGAAACTCTTTTGTTTGATGTTTTTCATGAAGCGAAATTGCCCCCTTAAGGTGCTTCAAATCAGAGATAAAAAACAAAGAGGAAGTCAAGAAATTTAGGAGACATGAACTATATAATGAATATTGGCAATAAACTAATACAAGAAGGAAATTGATGATAATAATAATTAGTTCCTAAAATATATTATGTTAGGTTTAAAAAATTTTTGTATTACGAAAAAGAACAGATTGAGTCAACATTGAATCAGTTGGACTTTAAGGTAAATATTTGTGTAGATAATTCAGACACAAGATGCCAACAAAGCTTGTAGATAATTTTAGGTGATTTTAATGATAACATATGAGTAGCGTACGTGTATGGGGTAATTATTTAGCTACTTGAAACAATAGTTTTTAATATGTTAAATGTTATTATTAATATACAATCATTGTAATTTAAACATTAAAGAATAGTTAAACTTCACCTCCGTGACACTCTATAGCGTAAATGTTCTTACGAACAATAAATAATCCACTTATCCGTCTTGGGGATTTATTGATTTCTCATGATCTCTTTTGTAAAACAGTGAGGCAGATACGTACAGTGTTTGAGAACCACCCGTCCGCCCATACACGCACAGTAGCATTGACCCACCCGCCCGCCCATATACGTACAGTAGTATAGACCCACCCGCCCGCCCATACACGTACAGTGGCATTGACCCACCCGCCCGCCCATATACGTCAGAGATGGAAACAAACTACTAATTTTGTATCCCATGTATACATACTAATAAATAGGTTGCAATGCAAGTAATGTGAGAGAGATACTGTAAATAAATATAATATTGTGATTTTATGTTTAACAGTTAACTTCTATTATTTGCAGCCAAAAGTCACAAGCCGAGGAGTAACGAGCTCAGCGAGTGACATGGTCGGCTCGCAAAGTGTGCAGTGGTGTCACTAATATAAATTAATGTATGATGTTAAATATAGTCACAGAGAATATGGATAAACCAGAGTTTCACCACAATGCTATGAAGTGGCGATCGTTTTACGGTTCTTCAATCACTACTATTGTATTTTTGTATTATAGACCCTTCACTTTGAGGCTCTACTATATTTAGAAAACACATGCTAAAAACACCTAATCACATATTCATGTTCACTGTTTAATCTACTTTAAGAGTATCAAAAGGTTTTAATTTTTATTCTACGTGTTAACATTTATGTGAGTTACAACTAAAAAAACACGGGTGTTCACGCAACTCTTTGAAACAAGTGATTTGATATTTTAATGTTAATTTGAAATATGTATGTTTTAATCATATTATTTTGAGTAGTACAATTTTCATACAACAATCAACCTTGTATTAAAGCCTAGATCAACAATTACTGTAAATTAATTCTTCGCAATCCATATTATCTGCTGCTCTTGAGGTTTTATAAATTATAATCAGAACAATATTTGAATTAAATATGTCTGAACACAATAAAAGTGTTATTAGTTACATTGTTGTTGAATAATTTAAATAATCCAAATAATGAATAATATAAATCCAAATTTTGTTAAATTTAAATGTATCTTTAGTTTTCTTGGTACAGTATATATTTTGTATAGATTAATTTTTTAACACTAATGGTGACCTTCATACCTTGGACTATGTATAATAAGTACCAAATAGCTATGTAGTACTTGGTCATTAAAATAGTAAAAAACTAATACTGCTTTTTTCTGCTACTTTTCTGATACAATCTCTTTATGTTTTCGTGGCCTGCATAAATAGAGCATCATTTCTCTGTAAAACTAGCATTGAAAACGATAAGCCACAAGAGGACAGCTTTTCGATTTGCCTGGGACTACTCGTCTCTCCTCACTGTCCCAGAAATAGACTTCCGGCCAGCATCGGTAAGAAGGTATCTTTAATAAACACATTATCGACTTTTCAGCGGTGACTTGGCGGTTTGGGAAACGGTCACCTAAAGAAATTGGTAACCTGTTCTATTGTTCCAATAGTTTAATTATTTTTTTAAAATTTATATTTCCATCAATAAACTAATATACTCAAATTATTGGTCCATAGTTCAACACAAGTTTAGTTGTAGAATGATGAATTATCAAACTCACCTGAATTTAAACTACAAGTCATCTTTTCTCCTCATGTTTCCAATCCAGCCAATAGGAATTTTCTTACTCAATAAACATTCACTGTGAGGTTTTCGTTTCTTTATATATTCAACCTTTGAGATATACTTTTATCATTAGATTTTGATACTGTGTACAAATGTACAAGTTCAAGTTCTTCAATGTCCATAGAGGAGGAGTCAGATGAATTGATCCAGCGTCCATCTTGTAAAATAACCAAAACTCAAATGTCTACGCTCACTTTACTATGTCCCAACATATGCTCGTCATATTTTCTTAACCTCCTTGCCCTGTTCTGAAATGTTTGATTCATCTGCACTGCCCTGATTGTCTCCCAACATAGGCTGGGCCTAAGAGTGTTGGTGTTTCTTTAAGAAGCTTCTAAAATCTAATGATTACAAAAATCAATCTTAAGGTTTCAACTGGCTGAACTTTTAAACTGTACAGTTGTCAGTTTGCTTTGCAGATCAAAGTTAAGTAGAGATGGAATCTGCTGGATTTTATATATGGTCCTCTGTATCATTCTTTCTTAATCCTTATTCCTCCATAAAATATATTTGGCAAAGAACATACTAATTCACTCTCCTACGTCCTCCTAATAAAAACTCATCCTAATAAAAAAGTTTTACCATGAAATAATTATGTCTAGGGGTTTGGGACAGATACTACCCTCTTCCAGATTATGGAAGCCTTATAGAACTGTTGGCCACAATAAGGCACCTTCAGTTCTGTGGTGTATTAAATGTAGATGTTGTTGCTCTAAGTAGGATAGAATCACAGCTAATTCCAACCTCACAGCACATAAAACCTTATTTCATATGTAATATATTTAGGCTATTTTAATTTTTTCATTCATAAAATGAATTAAATAATAAGATAAAAATAAGTTTCATCTATCTTACTATTACCATCATCTTCTTATAATCTAGAGAAGGGTGTAACATGAGAGAAGCATGACTGGAGTTATAAATACAAATGTGGCCCCTATTCATGCAATAGGAAACATACTTGATGATACTCATCATGTGAAATGAAATAATGAAATGAAAACTGACTTTACTGGGTGGAGTTAGGACAATTAAGTCCTTTCTTCCACTCAACCTTAAACCTCGACAGATTTTAACCTCATGTGATGTTAAAGTAACTTTATATCACAGAATGAAAGAGAAGGAGCAATCAAAATATTATTATCAAGGATAAAAATGTATATATCGGATGATATTAGCAGACATTGCTAATGAAACAACAGTTATGTCATAAAGTATTACTGATGATTCGGAGATATTAATAAAAATATGTGTCAATAGAAAAATTAACTGGCTAAAAAATAAATATTTTTATAGATTATGCAAATAATAGTACTATTCTGAAATATTTTATGTCTTTAAAAATGTATGTCTGAAAACTGCTAGTTGAAATCTGTCTGTCAACTGCCACCAATAGCTCTGATAGAAAACTACAATATATGTCAAGGTAGTACTTTTACTGTGATGATTCGTTAATAATTGTCCATTTCAAGTAAGACAGCCATTTGAAGATAAGATCTTGGTTTCTAATAAAAATTTGTAAGCTAAAGAACAATTAATATGTGGACCACTCAGAATCCTCAGCCCCTCCTTTATACAAGGAGAACTTGTATAAAATAGTTATCAGAAGATTTTTAGGATGCAAACAGTTTTTCCATTTTACCAGTTGATTTCACGCTATACAACATTAATCTCACATGATAGCAGCATTCAATTTCACACATTTAATAGGCATGAAACACAAATCTGTTACTGGACTTGAATGAGACAAATTATAGAGAACATTGTCATTTTTCAGTTTCCAGGCTAGTAGGTCAATGGAGGCATCACAGTGAAAGAAAAACATGGTTAACATCACAGGCAGCCTAATTCTGTAAGACTACACACAGTGAACAATGTTTCAGAAATAATGTTTACAATTTACAAAAGAAGAGAAATTCAAGTAAAATATATATATATTATATCTACTGTGAGGTGTAGTGAATTACAATTTCCCCAACATGAATTATCTAGTCTATAATATACTTTTAAGCGTTTAAACGTACTTTCCATATGTAATTTGTAGATAAATTTTAGTACTATTTGTTTTCTTCTATCATATTAAAATAGTATTATTTTTTTTTAAAACATAAATTGTTATTTTAATTGCAAATATGTTGCTACACACTTAGAATTTATGGCACTTCCATAAGCATAAAAATGTGTAAATGTTTTCATATATTATTAAATTATTTATAATCTTCAATAAGTGTTGTTTCATTTCATTATTTACTTTATATTTTATATATATTTTAATGCAGAAAATTGCATATGTACTATTTATCTAAAAGTGAAACTAACTTCATATTTAAAATAAATGTATTAGTAAATTTCACCACGCCACAGCTTTTCAAATATTCATATTTTTCATTATTTTTTATTTATTTTTTCCTATTATAAGATTCACTTTGATAATTAAAGTATATTTAATTAAAGAAATTAAATCAGAATAAATATTTAAATAAAATAACAATTATCTACAGATAAAATAAACATAAAGGCTATAAAAGTAAATGACTTTTTGATTTGTTATATTAAAAATACAAAATGACAGACCCAAAAAGGGAAATTGCACAATTTCAGCATCTAATGTTAGCTTATATCACATTCTCTTTACATTAATATAAAAATTCGTATCAATAACTTCTCCTGGTTGAATTCATCGCTATAACCTTAGTCTTCGGGTACTTTCCACTGTGCTGCAATGCCTTGCTTGTACATCTCCTCCAAGGCAGATCTCACAATGTTCTTGGCCTCCAGTTCTTGATATTTCTCGTACAGTTGAAGAGCTGCTCGTGCATCTTCAATTGAATCATGTGTTTCTGACTGTATCTTTTTTTCTGTGAAAAGTTAACATACAGCTTTAAAGATATAAAAGTAATAATTATACTGCACTCTAATAAATATATTAATTAAACTGATAAATATTTTATTATATCCAGTTACAGATGACAGCATGCGTTTTTTAATACATGTATTGTTTTTGGTGATATCAGTGTTTTTGCTTTAGGATAAAGACAGGCTACACAAGTGACTATGCCTTATGTAAGTATATAAGAAACAGAAGAGGACTGGGACAATTTGTTTTCTTTTGAGACATTTATTAAGAACATTACGTATATTAGGCAGGATCTATATTAACACTTTAACTGTAGGTTAATTTTTTAATAGTTTCCGTAATTGCTGTGTCAGTCATTTTTTACTGACTATAAACATTTCAGTGATGTGCCGACTTACGCCAGGCGAGTAGACAACAGATTTCCCGCTCACGCCGCACCATCTATCGGAGGTTTTACTAACCTGACTGTGACGTAATTTATACTGATTGGCTCGTCTGAATGTCAAAAAAAGAATATACTATCAGCTGATGTCAGTCGTATTTGACTGACACAGCGTCAGAAAGTTATTTTTCCTTCTGTGACGCCATGTCAGTCTTTTTCGACTGACACTAAACAATCACCTGTCTGCTAAGTTGTTGTATTCGAATTTGAATTATGTCATAATGTCCTGACGAGCCTACTATGTGCCATTCTTGTTATCTGGTTTATCATGACCAAGCTTAAATGGAAATATTAAATTTTAGCTTACCAATGAATTTTGGGATGGAGTTATTAAGGAAGTTACATTGCATTGCTATTATTCAATTAGTTGTGTTATTACTGTGAACTATTTTTAATAGATGTTCACCTCAATATTGACCTGCAGTCTAAAGAATTGTTTGGGGGGAAATGAGCCTAATTGAAAATGTGTGTTTTAGCAGGAGTGTTTTTCTTTCGATTATTTCATTAATAATTGGAAACAATTATTTTACTAACCATCAGTTGATTTCACTTTCTGCTCTCTCTTACAAAGATACTAGTGATAGTAAAAGTTTCTGTGTGTTGGTTTATACTTCGGTAAAATTATTGCTATTCTGACATGAACAAAGTCTAATTTCTTAAAAGATAGCCTCAATCGAAGGGTCTTCAATAGTTACGGGAGCATGACTGAGTGTTGGCGATATCTAGAACACATGATTTTTACACATTTTTACTTACTGAGGAAGTGCCATGCGAGGAACCTGAGAGAGACCATCCGCTGATGAGGCAGGTGGAACAGGTGTACTGTGTCCTTTACTTGGTCAGGTGGCACAATGACGTTGATGACCCTACACACACAATACATGTAACTACTCAATCACACACTACTACTATAGGCCTGGAGACATGTCAACTTTACCGTTGTAGATAAATAAGCCCTTTAATAACATTACGAAGTATCTTATGATTCAGAATATTTTTGAACTATCATTGAAACTAACCTCTTATATCTATAAAAATGTCTCTAAAGTTAAAAAGAGACGTCAATATTGTTAACGGAAGAACTGTAATGGGATCAAAAGTCTTTTGGTGTTGTTGAAAGGTGAAAACCTGCCCACTCATGCAAAACATGCAGTTCTATTTGAACTGTACAGTTCCTGTTTATTACTATAACGAATTATAGTGAACACTGTATTGATTATTTAAGGTCCAGTGTAGTAGACCATAATAAGTTGAAATTTTCAATTTTTTATTTATAATTGTCAATAATAATGTGTTAAGTTTCAGATATTTAACTATAAAAAATTTTTGAAAAATACTTAATTTAAAAAAAAAAAAAAACAACTTATAGTCCACTAAAACAGTTCTTTATCTTTCAAATAACACTTAATCATCAAAGTGTTTTGATAGGAGCATTATTACGGACCAAATCATTGAAATCGAAACCAATGTTATTGGCGTTTTTTATGGAGCGAAACGGCCTACTAAATAAAGTATCATAACTTGAAAACTGATTGTCTGGCTTGTCCTTAATCCCTTCCTTTTACTCATATGAAATTTCATTAATTCATTATTAAGATGCCAATCGTCAAGATATGGGTTTCTTGACGATTGAGAGATGAGTGTAGATGAACTAATGTAGTCATTGTTACTAACTAAGGTCGACTGTTACTTAGAAAGAGCTATTTATTAATAGCCCAATAGCCAGGGCAACTAAGGGGCCTACAGCTTTACCTTTTCTATTAAAAAATGTGTATTTAAATCGTTTCTTTCTAAAAAAACATTATATAAGTGTTTATATGTAATAAAGTAAATCAAGTAATTGAAGTAACATTTAATACCCTGTCAGTACTATACAACCTTCAATTACTCAGAACACACAGTGAGGTAGTACATCCCATCATTCTATCAATACAATGTGCTTCCCTTCAGATTGTAAAGAAGCATTGGAACTTCACTTCAAAGTGTAAATAGAAAACATATGACAGTTGCAATATAATGGAAAAATCATCAGGTTGAATGCAACAGTATGGACAAACTGATGGGAGAGACAATAAACTATTTTGAGGTGCTGAATCGGGGTAAATAAATCTGAGTCCTTTTTTGAAAACAAATAAAATAATAATAATTGTTTCTCATTTTTTATTTTGACTTTTTTTTATGAACAGGATTAGTACTTTAAAACTAACATTTATATTATGTTTAAATGTATTAGGTGATCATCAGGATCCTGGTAGGTACAAACCCGTGTCCATATTACCAACATTTTCTAAGATATTTGAAAGGAGTTGTGACAAGTAATTTCTAAATTATTTGCAGATACACAATCTAATTAACTATGATGATTTTCACCCAGATAGGTCAACCATAACTGCATTTGTTTAGTGTATCATTAATGAAATAAATAAGAGATACAAGCCATTGGGAATATTTATGATCCTAACCTGAGCATTTGGTAGCTTATGTTACATGATAAGCTATTACTTTTCCTAGCAGATTTAGCCAAGAAAGATAATAAAATAAACTGGTTTCATTCATATTCGACTAACCATAAACACTATATAGAAATAAAAAATACAATGTAAAAAATGTCAATACAGTTTATTTGATAAAAATGTATTTAATTTGGTGTACCACAGTGATCAATCTTGGCAACTTCACTTTTAAGTTAATGTAAAAGAGTTTCCAAATAAAAAAAGACGAAAGAAAAATCAATTTTCTATGCTGATGATATTATCATAATTTTAAAGGGGAAAGATCATAAACCAATTAAGACGTTTCTTAAAACGATTTATGTTAAATCTCTTTTCAGTGATAAAAATCATCATAATAAAAGACGGATCATATGGAATATATTTTTAATGTAATTGTATATTGGTATGTATGGAATTGTAGAATGTAAAAGTACAATTCTATTAATGGTCATTTTCATAAACCCTTTATTTAATCATACTTATCTTTGGTCCTTAGTCTAAGTTAATTACAGAGACAATTTTGGTTTTCCCTTCGTTAAAATTGATAACCAAAATGCTAAGATGTAACTGATTCAAATCTTATACACTTTACCTTGGAAATAAAAACATATACAAAACAAAACCAACCTGAAATCATTGCGCAGACCATGGCCTACAAAAGTAACTCCATTGTCAACAAGGTACCTAAGCTTGAGATAAGCAGATTTGAGAGTAGTAAGATGTTTGGAGCTAAAGTTGGCATCAAGGTCGCCAGGCTTGATCCCGGAGAACTTGGTTAAGTAGTCTACCACCTGTTCCTGGGTAGAAATGTAGTCATCGATGAAAGGCACCCCTTTGTGTGTTCCCTGACTGTTGCAAAACAATCAAGTAATCAATCTCTAATAACAATGGTTAAATACAAATAAAATTCACAACATTAAGCATCCTAATAAACACAATTACAACTGGAAAAGACTAATCAAATTTAAATCTGGAGTTAAAAATTCTTCTTTTTACAAACAGTTACTTTGGGTCAATAGCATATAAGAATATACAAAGGAAAGATGTTTTTCAATAAACATTCAGACTGAAAGCCAGTGGCATCACTATTTATGCACAAAATAGTGGCAGCTTTCTGATTACGCATTTTGTGATTATGATTGTTTTTAGTAAAGAGATCAAACATTTTAATTACTACATTAATAACGAGGTAGTATCTATATTGCTCATGTAATTAATGGCATTACTTTTCTTAAAGAAAATGTAAATAAAGATTATGATTGATTGATTGATAACATTATTTTAATTATAATCAAGGGGCTGTTGCTTCTTTCTATCCATATATGTTTTATATATAGACCTGGACATTGCATATTTGCATGAAGATAACTCATCCTTTGGATTCATGAGTACTAGTGAACTGGTTTCAAAATTAACAGTATAAAACCTCTTAATTTACAAAGAAGGACTAACCAGAGAGTTACAGCAGAAATATTTCAATTTCAACTAAGTCTACATGGTTTCTACTAGATGAATAACTAATTTAGAACACTTAATACACTACAGAACAACAATAAACAGTCAACAAAAATTAAAATACTAAATAAGTATATAAAATATTAACGATGATCAACATAGGAAAAAAAGGAAACTGAAAATAATCTAATAAGAATATAAATTATGTAAAAGTTTTTTTAAAAATCAATATTTACTATCAAATTACCACTCTACAATATAACAAAAAGTTAATAAAATGGATAGATAAAATATTATAAAGCAAATATACTATTACAAATAGATTAAAATAGTTTAACTAAAACATAAAAACAATTCATAATATAATTAATTCATTTTTAATAAAAAATTCCACTATAGAAGTTGAAGAATGTTTTTGAGTTTGAGAAACCATTCATACTTTCTGGTAAATAGAGAAGAACGTTCAACCCCAAATCCTGAACTTTTACTTTGGGATTGTCCTTATGATTGTTAAAAAGTATATTTGTAAGTTTAAAATTTGTGCAGGCTGGTGATTTTAACATAATAATAAAAACATTTTATAACATGATTTTCTTAAACTAACTACACTTTTTAATTTATATTGTATTAATGAAAAGAAGCAAGAAATGAAACGTGTACAGATAATATAAATAAAAACCTTAATTAATAATAAAGTAGATCAATAAAGAAAAAGTAGAATGGCAAATGATATATTCACATTTATTTATCAAACTATGCTGGTTTTTTTGTGTTTCATTACGTAAGAGAAGCTTCATTGAATTACTATAAAAAAAACAAGGGATTACTATGGAGTAACGCAGACTACTCATTGTGAGCCATTATTTATAAAATTAAATATTATGTCACTTCCATCCCTTATAGTTTACAAGTCACTTCTAAACAAACAAAAAATAGTCAATATTATTCAAAAAAACTCCAATGTGCATTTCTATGACACCAGAAATAATAATAAATTGGAAATCAAACAATATAAATATCACAAATCACAGAAGAACTACATAATCATCTACATAAATACAAAACCAAACAACTCTTTGTCAGCTTCTACACAACATTTACATTATAAAAATTTCAAATCAAGATCAAGAAAACTTTTTACAGAAAATTGTTTGTATAAAATTGAAGAATTCTTTGAACTAATGAAGAAAATTCCTGCAGTACTATAATTTTTTATACACTAATATATTTTATATTATTATATTTGTTTATATTCTATACAATTTTATACATCAAATGATGTCAATAAAGTATTACTATTATTATTATAAGATCTTACCCACGGATGCATGAGATACGTGCCACTGATTTGTGAGAAGGTTTGATAGTGGCCATCTTGCCATCACTGCGTAGCTCAGACTCCTCTTGGTTCAAGGTCACAAACTCTGCATCCATTGCTACTAGATCGCCTGCAAATATCAAAGGCACTCAGTTACTTTTAAAGGATGTATTTACATGTTACTTTCCATATTATTAGTTTAATATAAGTTAAAGTTAAGGGATTTCTTAATTTACCGGGCGAAGTTAGGGCTAAGAAGCTCTCTGTAACACTTAACCTAGGGACCACTGGTTTATGAGTGACTTGCGAACCACCACCAACCAGTAACTGGGCAGGCTGGACATGCAAGGACTGGATCGTTTGAACATCACCCATCCAAGGAACAGCCAAGCTCGATTTTTAGCTATAACGTTGAAACTCTCTGGTCAAGACTACTTGCATAACCATTACAAAAATGTTTACAGAAATAAATTTAACACAAAACCACATTTGATTTAAAATTTTACAGAAATATAGGTATCATCATTGTAATATATTACTGTACCTTGCAGAAGAATATACAAATATGTTAGTAAAATAACCAGCTATAAAAAATAAGACGATTGTTGTATCAGTGGAGTATCATGTATTTATTGAATGTGAAACAAGTTTGTTAAAATGCATATAAAATATGGCATGTCAATTCACTAAATGCTAAAATAACTATAATAAAGTCATTTTGTTATTCTAAATGTGTGATTATATGCCCTAAAAGTACAATAGCCATTAATTTCTGTTTGGTTTTGCTCAAATGATTTGCCACAGTTTTAGGGATGATAAAATAATATATCATAAAATTTTCAAACAATTCACACTATTCTAGATTATAATCCACTATTTCTAAATGATTAAAACTCATAACTGAACTAATCTTTTTTCTTCACATATTTTCAATTGTGAACATATATAATATGTATATGAACATAATTATAGTGATAATTATATTCATGAAACTTAAAAAAAAACATTAGCATTCTTTTCTTAATGCATATGATAATGCATTTCATGTTATTATTAGGGATGTGTCGTTATCAAAGATCAATAGTAAATATTATTGATTCTTATCATAAAGTAGCAATATATAGTAGCAATCATTGTAGATACAATAAATAACAATATATTGTATCTACAATACAAAGATGATTCGACCTTTTAAAATTTCAAAGATAATTTAGTAAAGAGACATAATAGAGTTGGTATTAAAGATAAAATGTAAATACCAACAAGAAAAGAAAGATAGTCAATTCAGTTTTAGGTTTATCTAATGAACATTTAATATAGTAAGAATTGTTTTTGTACACAATTATGTGAACAATACTTTTTAAGCTTTTTATCTTTGATCTGCAATACCATATTGAAATCTATACCACTGAAAGGTCCAAAATCAAACATTTTATTTTTTCTGTCTAAATTACTTACGAAATAGGATACACATTTTTTTATCAGTTCCAAAATCTTTATAACACATAGGTTTAAAGAAATTTCTAGTTCACAACCAACGGTAAAACATAAATTGGTTATAAAATATACCTGTTATGAACCATATCATTCAGCACATCTAATTAATACAGAATAATATTCACTACCAGAAAACCTAAGTCGGTAATTAAAGTTACACAGGTTTAAATCACAGATAATCATCAGTAAGTTTGAATCATAGATAATCATCAGTAAGTTTGAATCATAGATAATCATCAGTAAGTTTGAATCATAGATAATCATCAGTAAGTTTGAATCATAGATAATCATCAGTAAGTTTGAATAAAAAATAAAAAAAAGGATCATACAGTCAATTGATCCAAAGTCATTTGAATTATGTGCCTCAGCACTGGTAAGTTACAGCACCACAACCCTAATTTAGGTCTAAATATGAACATTTTACAAATAACAAATTAAATATCACTTTATAAAAATTAGCAGAAACTGACAAAAAACAAAAAAAAAAAAAAATTACAATCACAAAAATTGGAAGAGTTAAACTCATTTCAACCTGTATAATCTTGTAGAATTTCTGGTTTTACATTTACTAAGATGTGATTTAAAACTTGAGTTCAATCACAAAATTAACGATATAAAACTAACATTAACGGTGGATCACTTGGCTCATAGGACCATTGCAGGTGAGAAACGCAGCATTTGTCATCGCAGATTGTGGACCGAATGACAAAAGATGCATATGCTGCGTTGTAGGTCTTTGTTTAATACAAACTGCTTTGTAATTCTTATTGATTCCGCTAGAAAGCATTGGTTGCAGTTACTCAATTACATATCTGTATAGTAGTTATATTTAAATTAGGTAGTAGTGCTCACAAGTGAAAACTGTTTTTTCGTCAGTTTTGTTTGGTGCAGTAAACGAGAAACAGTCATGTTTATCGCTCGCTATAGGGAATATTTATGTTCTGAAAAAATATATTTTAATTACAAGTATTTGTATACAAGAATATACATTATAAATCAATACACGTATTTTTTAAGTATAGGAAAACACAGTGAACGATAACAGAACATTAACTAACCATCAGTGCACCGCAAACTGTACATGGGACTGGCTGGCGCGGCCTCGAGTTCTGGCTCCCAGGTCTAGCATGCCTCGAGTTTTCTTCATCCACAATGGGTTAATGATTTTGCATTTCTATTCTACTATTAGGAAAAACTTGAGTTCAATCACAAAAGTAATTAATGATGGAACACTTTGGTTCATAAATTAATGATTTTCAGTTTCTATCTTTTGTAATTGATGTGGTATCATCAGAAAAGTAATGGTGGCCATTTTAAGACTAGAAATAAAAGATTATATTGAATTTTTGGCTGACCTGGTCCGGGAATTTCATTAGCTGCAAGTGGTGTGTACGTGACTCCTCTGCCTGAAATGGCCAAGCAAGAGTCTGCTGCAAAAATGTCAACCGGCAACTGTAGTTGGGGTGTGGGCAGCACCTTCCCCTCGGTCTGGTGACTCGCCCAGTACAACACACAGGGCACTTTCCAGTCCAGTGAGAACCAGACCGCCTCTTGACTGGGTACTGGACTAATGCTAAACAGTAAAATCCAGCTCTATAAGTTGATTACACGTTAAAACAAATTTGCATGCATTAACTTTTGATTTAAGTTTAAATTTATATAATAAACAAAAAGGGCATCAAGGAAGAATTGTTCAAAGGAAGTTGTTACCTACAATCATTCTGTAGTTGCTACAACCTATTACAATAATATTAATTTAAAACACATGTTAAATACATCATATGTTTTCAATAATTAATTTGATTTGACAGTTGTTTTGTTTACATTTTGTGATTGGAATTTGAGCTAGATTACATTAACCTTGTTGTGTCAAAGAAGAGGTCTATTATCGTATTACAGTTAATTATACAATATTTTACAAATTCATAAACAGAAGTCCATCAAATAATTAACTAAAAAGTTTAATGTATAATTACTAACTATCATCATAATTAAGCAAAGTACAGCAACTCATGTTTTTTTCATTATTCCCTCATATGTGGAAGATGTTTATTTGATAGCTTTTGTTTGATTAGCTTCTAAACCAGCCAGCTTTCAAGAATTAGATTTAAGGATATAAATAAACTTATGTTTTAGAACTAAATCTACATCTTAATTTATAAGCTTAAGTGGCCGGTGTCATAACTAAAGCTTCCGGTAACAACTGCATAAAGGTATTATTTACATCACCAAACGTTTTGCCCATGCAGTGATGTGGCACCTTCAGTGATATCTCGGAGACTGATATGGCAGTATAATCTCTTGGCGAAAATTCAACATTTTTTTATTATTTATTTCCAAAACTTTTTACAAGATCTGGCTCTGTTAAGTTTCAAAAACTTATTAACATGGTTTTAATACATTGTACGCAATTTAAACAAATATTTAAATAATACATTTACATTTTGTACTTGACAGGCAATATTTTAATATATTCTTAAAATTTAACTGTGTTTACAATAATACACATGACCAAGATTATTTATTATCCAAACAAAAATTGGTCCAACACCTTAAAATCCAAACAACTTCCAAGCCAACTAGAATCACTAACTTCTCAACTGCTGGGTTAGTAGTGCCTGAAATAATAAATATTACTGAAATAATAATTGTATTCCCTTTTTTGATGAGGCAAAATTGTAAACAACTGGATCAAAGGAGTCATTAGTCCAAATATTAATTACCTATTAACCTCTTTTGTTTGTAACCTAGGCCGGCCTACTGATGTTTACATCTTGTTAGGAGGACATTGTCCATTCTGATTACACATGGGATCATTATAGTCACTGTTAGCAAAAATAAATTATTCAAATTGTGTTTCACCAAATAAATCGTCAATTTCCCATTCCATAAAAAGTGCCAAAAATCCAGACGCTGTTTTCATGACACTACCAAATGTAAACAACAAACAGACAACAGCTGTAAAATGAAATTAAAATCATTCTGTTGATACAATAAGCAATCCTAGTAGTTTACCAAATCTCTCACAGATTTCAAGAGCACTATATTGCAATGAAATAATCAATACTGACTTGAGTCATTAGCAGCACATTGTGTAGTGGGTGCTGAACGACTCAACTAGTTCGTAGCACTGTGCGCACACCAACCAAAAACAACGAGAGGTTAGTACACTCTACACACTTAATGTTCCTTCTAAATTTATCCTCCCTGGTACACCCTCCCTACAAGAATACTAAACCACTATTTAAATCCAGTACACAGGGTCTTAAGCATAAATTATAGTGATTTCCAAATACATATGATATTGGTTATCTCTTCGGGTGAAGTCTTCTGTCGGACTAGGCAAGATGAATTCAGCAAATTAGAAATGAATCACAGTCCCCCTGGATGGCAATGAACTTAACCAGCCTTCTCGCCTACAAACCACTATAAATTTATGTTACAAACTTATATATTCAAGATTCGTTTTATTTAACCCACTACAGCTGATCATGTATACCTGAAATCATTGAAGATATACCACTGGTTACTTGATGTGGTGGAGTTGGAAGCACGTTGTTGATATCCAGGCCCCACATTAATTATACCAACAAGATTCTTACGTTCTTCATGTACATAACAGACTACAGCACAGAGATCGTACACTTCAGTCTGGGTATAAGTCTCCTGTAACACCAAAACAAAGGTAGAAGATGAATTTCAACTTAATATTTATTAAATTAACTAAAGTAACCAAGTGTATTCTTATTAGGCATTTGGGGCAAAGTTTGTTTAAGGATATAAACATCTTTGGCATGCAAAAAGAATCTTAAAATAATTAATTAAGGTATTAAATATTTTAATTCACAATACTATACAGCTTTAAAGTGTAATCTTTGCATTTCAACAAATGGTTCAATTTTTGTATATTCATTCATTCAGACTGATTAATTTTATTCTGAGATTACAGTTGTACAAATTGTAAAATACCGTACAAGAAGGGGAGAAGGTCAAAAGGAAGGCCACAGAAAAGACAGAAAGACAGATTAAAAGAAGATATTAATTTTCTTCTAATCTGTGTACTAGATTGAGAAGATGTATTCAGAGAACAACTATGGAATGACAAAAGGTGAAAAAGCTTAGCTCGCAAACCTAGACCCACCGGACAGTGGAACAAGAGTGGCTCTGTAAGTAATTATTTAGATGACCCTTACATAATTGTAAAGCATAAATTTGTCACTGCTCAAACATTTAGTCTGGATTTTTAATATATTAAAACAAGAATTTATATACGAATACTTCAGTAAATTCATGCTCAATTAATTGTATTTAATAATTATTAACATCATGGAAAGAACCATAAAAAACAATAAGTCATTTCTGTGCCTTAAAATTAGGTTTTCTGTTTAAATAAAATACAATTTTCTTTGTTGTGCACTTGTAAAGAATTACAATAGTATCATGAATATATAAGAGTACATATTATTTTTCAGTCTATTTAAAAAATTCCTTTAGTGAGTAGACAGGTCTTTCAATTAACCACTTTTTTAGCTCCTGCTGCAGCTTATTTCCAATCAAGTCTCTCAGGCAAGCACCGGTGGTTCCTCAGTTTACAGCCTGTGTAGGAAGTAAGCGTTGGAAGAAAGATTCTGTTCAGTTGGGTTCATAATGCTATTGCTTGTGGAAATGTTGCTGTTTCAATCTCCCAAAATAGCCCCTTATTATTGGAAATATGCAATTGTTCGAATTTTCTTGGATTGGAAGCAAAAGATCAATTTGCAGTACAAATTTAAAATGCATACGCTACTTGAAATTCTAACTCTACAAAATTATATCAGCAAATCTGTCAGTCAATACGTAATGACTCTAATTGAGCTTCATTGTAAAGAATAATAAAAAGAAGTGATTTAAAAGTAGATTACAAAACACACAAATAGTGACTTCCAGAACAAATTTTATGATGAATTCATTGTTTATATACAAAGGCAAGCCAATAAAATAAAGAAATGACAATTTATATAAAAAAATATGTAACATTCAAAGACTTTTAATTTAAAGTTAAAACGAATAACTACAATTTATAACTTGCCTTATCAGGAGGCAAAGTATCTTCAGGTTTCTCTAACTTAGCAATATTCACTTGTCCATTGGCTTTAAGGTCAACTTGTATGTGCTGTGGTAGCCAGGAGTTGGCGTAATACAGATGGCTTGGACTGGAAGAGCTCCCCCCTCCCTTTTGGTCCGGATGTTTGAAACGACAGCCAGGTCGGGAGCAGGCGTTGCCGTAGCGACAAGGCTTGCCTCCCGGACTGGAAGACGTGTCCAACACACTTTTCACTAATATGTCCATCTGTGCTTGCCAGAAACTTTTCTCTTGGTTGTTGTCCATGCCACAGTTAACGGTGAGCAGAGGTGGGAGGGCTTTGATACGCCGGGACTGCTCGGTTGGCTGAAATCTCTCGCACTGATCACACCAAGCAGGTGTTGTCTGCTGAGGACAGAGGCTCTGTCCTAACACCTCACAAAATGTTACTGATCTATTTGTCTCTGTAACAAATAGGTATTATTGCACTTCAAGTATAGTATTATTGCATCTCAATATGTTTAATTTATTACATGGTACATTTAAGTTATTTCAATAATTTAAAAGAATTTTTTTAGTTTAGAAATTCACAATCAGTAAAATTGCCCCACCACCTAGAGAGTTTAATACCGCCACTCAAAGCGTTAAAAATCAATATGTAGGCACCTGAAAGTTTATCAGTGCCAGGATTACACTGATAAAGCACTCACCATTCTCTGGATAGATGAGGTTGCACACCAGGAGGCTGGACTCCTTACTGACCTCACGACGGCACTTCAGGCACTGGTGGACATGGATTTGCTTGGTACCAAACATGCGACTGATCTCTGTCTCCTCATCTTTGCTCTCAATGTTGGAGCTCACGGGTGACTCTTCTGGACAGTCAAAAATATAATGCAACAAGTACCCTTATGTATGACGAACAGCAAGACTTGTAATAGATCTGAATGAGGAATATAAGCTATATGATGAGTAGGTATTGTTATATAGACAGGAAACGAATAAACTCACTAATATTATTCAAGCTAAGAACCAAGTTTTGATTTTCCATATGTTTTACGAATAATATCGAAAAAATAAAAATTTTCATTAGTGAAATTTTAAATAGAGTTTTTGCATGGATATACAGTATATTTATGATTACATCCTAAAATTAAAGACTAAAATACAACAGATTACCATTTATTCTCTTTTAAAATTCATAATATAATCAGAATAAGCTTGAAAGTTCAGTATTTTAATTAAAATTGACAGTAAAGAGACCAATATTTATTTATTTATCCATTCATAAGATGCCGATTGTCAAGATATGGGTAAATATGGATTTCAAATGAGGTATTGCCGTGTATAAGCGGTAAATACTACAAGTGTTTGTGACGACCACAGGAACATCTGTATAACATGGTTCAAAGATCATGGAGTAGAGTAATTCAGAGGGAATGTTGAAGTAAAAGTACAGAGTCTTCTACGAGGCGTGTTTGTAAAGTAAGTACCGTTTTGGATTCCTGCCGCTGTAGCGCTTTGTTCGGCGTTCAAAGCATGCATGCTAGATACTACAGTAGAATCTCGGTTGTCTGAACCCCGAATAACCGAGCTAGTCATCAGATTATGAAAAATAAACAAAAAGCTGTTAATAAAAGGAAAACTGTAGCGTGATACTTCATATAATAATTTGACAAGTAACCAGTGTCTCTATTGGCTGTTGGTGCTAGGTTAAGACGCTGCAGGGTCGTCACAAGACGTGTTTATGATATTGTACCCTACTATGGGAATAATTTACCCACCCAAATACATTCACTCATGACACATCACCACCTGACACCATTGGCTTAGTCGACTGCTCTTGCACTAAATATGGTTGTTTTAGTGTGTTGACTTTTGTGATTTTATAATACAGTATAGGAAATCTTGTCGTAATTTATTGTTCTTACTGTTATTGTTCAATATTTGATTCAAATGTTTTGATATGAGTAGTAAAAAGTTAAAAGCAGTAACTGTTGCTTATATAACTCAATTGAAATAATGAATCAATCAATGTTTTCATCGCCAATGTGTATGGAAAATGTGGTATTGATACAATTTTGTTCCGTTAAAATGTTGAATGGTTCCCTGCACTATTAAGAGGGTAATGCAGATTGCGTTAAATGACAGGATAAATACGATAATTTCGTTCGGTAATCGGACTGAATGGTACCCTGCACTTAAAACCAAGGTGCGAATACTACCGTGGACCATAGATAGATGAAATACAAAAGGTTTCGTTGTCAACAAATATAACGTTAGAGGAAATTGCCCATCCACAATGCTGCCTATGGAAATTACATTAGATTTTTACTATTAAATTCTATTATTGTAGTGTTTTACCAACTGTTTTAGAGTTTTGAAATAGAATACTTATTCCCAAGTTCTTGTCATCCTGTAAAAGACATAATCTGATGTTCCTAATTTTTTACAGGACTATTTATTTATCTTGTTTATACAAGAAATTTACACTATTTTGTGTTTTTTCGGATAACCGAGAGTGTACTGTACTATCTTTTGGCAAGCCACAGCCAATTCGACTGTATTTAAGGTTGTTTATGACTGTTTAAAATTCCTTCTCTGATTAAAAATGCCGCAAACTGTAAAGTACGCATTGTGATAAGTTTTCGTAGCGCTAAAGGCATGAAAGCAGCTGATATTCATCAAGAGATCTGTGAAGTTTATTGAGAAAACAGAATGAGTGTTGGGATGGTATTGAAATAAGTGAGAGCTTTTAAGGCTGTGCGAATGTGCATTGAGGAAAGAAGTTGGAAACCTTCACTCATTACTGATGACTTAATGCAAAACGTTGATGAAAAAAGTTAGAGAAAGAGACGCTTTACAACTGCATCATTATGTAATGTGTCTTCAAGTGTCAAGAAGTGGGATTATTGAAATTGTGACAGAACATTTGAAGTACCGAGAGTTATGCTTACAGAAGGTTCCCAAAATGCTGATGGAGAATCACAAAAAAAATGCTTAACCAGTTCTCTCACATTCTTAGAGCATTAGAATCGTGATAGTTACAATTTTTAAAACCAAATTGTCACTGTGACAGACTCACGATGAATGTCAGCTGCTTTCACATCCTTAGCGTTATGAAAACTTACACAGCACATAATTCACAGTTGGCAGCATTTTTAATCGGAGGAGGATTTTTAAGGTCACATATGATTGTTTAAATTCCTCCTCTGCGACCTTAAATACAGTCAAATGGATCCGTAACGGCGGATGTGGCTTGCCAATAGATAGTAATACCCAGCATGCATGCGCTGAATGCTGACCGCAGCGCTACAGTGACGGGATTCCAAAACGGTATTTACTTTAAAAACACGCCTCGTATATAACTAATTGGTTGGTTACATTACAAGTGGTGAAGAACTAGCATAATATGTTTAAGAAGAAAAATAACACTCATAAATTTCAAGATAAGTGATGAATAGCTGACTGTCAACTTAAGTGAATATCAATATAATTCCAAAAGTTTTGAATTTGGTCTTGTCTTCAATTTCACAATCGATCAAAAGGACTATAAAGTAATTAACATTTGATTTATTTTATTATAATTCAATATAAACCAATTGGTTTCAAACTATTTGAATTCATCTTCCATTGTGTTTTGTAAAAGCACTTGAAGTCGGTTTAAACTAGTGGCACATGGTCATATATGCATGCATCCATATATACATAATACGTTAAGCCGCCTTTTGTTTAACACAACTAATCCCTTACTTCTTAACCAATTTTAACCTTTGAGCTATCAAAAAATTTGCCACTAGTTGTAGTTGTACATACAAGTATTTAGTTTACACAATATGTGAGAGGCAGGGGAAGCCCTGAAAGTATGATTTTTGTATGCAAGGTTCCTCTGTAATAAAATGGGTTTAATATTTTGTGTGTGGCAAAATTGTAAAGAATCATACAATACAATAGTGAACATAATATTAATGAAAGTAAATTTTATTCCAATATGCCTCACTCAGGTGAAGTAACATTTGACTCACCAACACCATCAGTACGTGATTTTCGTTTATGTCGAGGAAGGTCTATTGAAGGAAAATCAGTGTCTCTGTATACGAAAGGAGCAGCTTTGGGATTCTCTTTTTCTCTGCGTTTTGTCTCTTCAAGTAATTCAAAATGTATTTGATGTAGAATGAAGCGATTCCAATTCTATGAAAAAAAACTTATTATTAAATGTCATCTTACCACTATATTTTTTTTTCTAGAACTTAAAAGGACATGGAAGTTTGGAGGTTGTCTAAAATAAGGCTAGGATTTATCAGCCTTAATTACAGTCTCTTAACCACATGACTTTTAAAACTATTAGTAATAATATATTTTTATACAAATGTATTGAAAGGAAGTATACGTTTATATGCATGAAAGAATAATTTTAAGTTTGTTATGCCTTTTAGTAGAAATTATAAAATAAAAATATTAACAATACATTACCTTTCAACACTTTTCTTGTATTTATTTGTACTTTATACATTTCAAATTAATGTAAGTCAATGAGATTTTTTTAATTAATTTTAACTATATATATATATATATATATATATATATATATATATATATATATATATATATATATAAATAGAACAGAAATCAAAAGTATTTTATTTAGTAAATGTTAAAGACCCTTGTCCTATTATATCAATATAATAACAGAGAAAAGGCACCAGGAAACTTATCTTGAGAGGATAAGTTTATTAACATGATACACATGAAATACATAAGGCTAAACACAGGGCAAGTTTTCAGTGCTACTTTTCCTCAGAGGTAGAAAAAATCTTAACAATAAAATTTTACTTAATTATTAATAGTTTTTTTAATTAGCATAATACATGTTGATACATGTACTGTACTTAATTATTATATAGCTGTATTTTATTATTATTTGCAATGGTATAACCATTTTACATGAATACTATAGTGGAGTGCGTCCAATTAAACCACTAAAACAAAATTATTATAGTATTACAAGCTTTATCGATTTCTGCTGTGAAAACCTCAAGATAATTTCCTCACATACTTTCAAAAAATAATCCATTGCTAAAAGTAAATAGATGTCACTTGCTGCTACTTCTTACTGACAACTCAGATAAATGTTGTTGCTAAAAATGATACACATTTAAAAAAGGATGTTGTTAAAACAAATAACATACCACAATGAATGGTAAAATTTAACTAACCTGAATGAGAGAGATGAGGTTGGTTTTTTTACGAAGATCAGGATTGTTTTGATCAGGTAGAATTAGGCCAAGTGCTGAAGCCTCATGGGCATTCCTGAGTGCTCGCAAGAAGTTTCCTGCATGACAAGGCTGGCCCTTAGACACATCCAACATGCGGAAGAGAAAAGCTAATTCACAGCACAAACAGAACTCGGAGTGACACAGATGGGAGAGAACGACATGGCGCAGGGGCTCTAGGAAGTACAGCACCTGAACAACAGGTAGCATAGTACATACTACTAACAATAAATACAGGCTTTTAAGTATCAAAGTTTAAGCTGAGATGCTCGTTTAAAAACTGTAACTTTGATTTAAGTAATTTAGAAGCAATTCTGACACAACTATAAAATGGTATTTATTATAAAAAAACAATAGCAAATGTCACAGTTGATATTATTTTTAAGATTTCACTATTTGTAAGGAAAAACTAACGCAAAATTATATCATGTAACGAGCTAAATTTGGGTGGGAGGTTATTTCACAAACACATCAACCTAGCCTGCTTTGGTTTGGTTTAGGACTAACTCACTTGCCGGCTAACCTTATCAATGTTTTTACTGTGTTGAATCCATAACAAGTTAGCCTAGAGTTAGTCTAGAGTAACGGACCAAACCTGCTGTACATGTCCGTTAGTAGTTTATTCTGCCTCGCTCGCTAGCCTAGACGCCTGGCTTAGCCTACACAGCACTGGAGGTTTGGTTACTTCCTTCTGAGCACTTAACAATCACTCTCACAGCACATATTCATTAATACGTCGACCCCGTGAACTTCTGTACATTTAACGTTCGTTGTGTTGATTTGGCAACGTAAACATAACGATACTCGAGCCAGGCACTGTGGTCTAAACATAACCTGTACCGCCATAACCCCTTAGTTGTGTTGACGGACCACTGTGACAGATGACACAACTAGAATAGCAGTTCTGACCTTCTAGTTCCGCTGTTCCTAGTTGAGAACAGCTGCTAAACAGTAATTCGCCAATTACTGTTGAAATCAGTTGTAAAATCTGGTTGGAGGCTTGCAGGATAGGACCTTCAGGGACTCACTCTTGCTTTCCCTCTCATGCAGTGTAGTTCTGACTAGTTTGCTATTACACTTCGCTACTACGTTACCGTACTATATACGTTTGACAAGCTAACTTGCACAGGTTTATTTCGTTATATTCTTTGTAAGTTAGAAGTTTAATTTTAATTTAGTATGTTTTTGTGCATTATTTTTGCTATTAATTTTCGCTAAGGTGTTAACTTAGTTTTGTTAATTTTTGCTTCGTGCATTTAACATTTCGAGCAGGAATATTCATAACTGCACGTGCTGTGCGGTGATTTGAATCCACTTCGTAGCATTTGTTTAATATACCTCTTTATTTTAGTAATACACCCAGTCAACCAAAGTTAGTATTTAGAACTACTTTGGTGGGGCTTATTTTTGGGGGGTATTTCTCTTACTTAATTTACTTTGAACGTAATTTTAATATTTAATTTAGCTCTGCTAACCCTTAAGACTCTGGACCGACCTAGGTGAGGTCAAATTGTATTTTTGTTATTATAGTTATTGATTTATCCTGCAACCCACTCTCGCACAATTAATAGCTAGGCCCACCAAAGGTGAGTGCAATGGCACCAGACTCAGGAGAACACAGAACAAAAAACACAAGTTACATCCAAAATGCAGTTTTAATTAAGAAAGAGAAAGAATTAAATGTTGAAATTTTTTTTAAACATTGAAAATAGAAAAATGGGCTGTTGCCAGTTCAACAGAACAAAAGTATAGGCCTATTCAAATATGTATATTTTATTTTATTTTTTTATGAAAACTTTTCAACATAAAACTATAAAAACAAGCACATAAACTATAAAAAATAATAACAATAAATTACATTATAAATAACAACTAACAGATATATGAACAATTAGAAACATAATGAACACCTGAAAACAATACATTCAAGTGAATGAATACCAGTAACACAAATAATAAACAAGAAAAGAGAAAACAATATTTAACAATAACTATAAATAAATAAACTTAATTAATGATCAATAAATATAACAAACAAAATCATGAAAGGCGGCATTAATATCTGGGGCCTCGGGAACGCAAAAATAATGTTAAGTTTAGGCCAATTTGGAAAAGTTTGAAAAAAACTAAACAAAAGATTTCAATTAATAATTACACTGAATCCAGCCCTAATTGAAATATAATAGCAAGCCCCCGAGAACCAAAAAACTCTATCACAGCAGACATTTTAAAAAAAGTTAAAAATATAAAAATAAAATCTAACTGTATCTCCTATAAAGCCCCGAAAAACCCTCCCTTTAACAAAAGTCCACAATAGTAAAAAGTCCCACCCCCATTCCACGAACTTCAAAAGAAAATCACTACACAGTTTTTATTTTACATTCTTCTTTGTTGTGTTTATTTATTTAAGAAAATCACAGAGGTGGCCGGGAGGATGAAGAAAGTAATGGAAAGATTTCACCTGCATGCTGAAATCATCTGCCTGGAGAAACAGTCAACAGCGCAGCGAGGAAGGGAGGAATAGGTGGCTGCTCCCTCTGGGCCGCAAAGAAGGCCAAAAGGATGGTCCAGCCTGTAGGTCCTCTTCTACATCTCCAGGCGACATCAAATTGGAAGGCAATGCAGGTAACGATCCATCTCCCCTCCTGGATCCTGGGGCCAAAAGCTAAAACGAACCCACAAAATTAATGCAGCCCCGCACAGAAGAGAAAACACAAAAATATTAGAAGTAAAAAAAATAATAATCTATAAAATCATAATATATAATTTAAATGGAAGCCGCCTAAATCAAATCAAAAAGATATTTAAAAACTCACAAAATTTAAATTTAAGAGCATAACTAACAAAATACCCAAAAATGAGTTGTACCTAAAAATTTAAATCAACAAAAATGACAAGTTTTTTTATAAGAAATTAATTAGGTCAAGATAGATTCTACAAACAAAAATTTACCTAACAAGAAAATACACAATTAGCAAAAGAACATGTAAGGTCAGGAAAAATCATGCAAAATGGGCTAGGCCTAGAATAAGATACATCTGAAAAGAGTTAATAAGATTCGCAAATTTTGAACATTACTTAAATAATTTATAAACGAAATACAAAGAATAAAATATAATTAAATTACACTAACCATAACCTACAAACAAAACTTTAAAACCATAGGCTAGGCATGTCTAAACTTACAAGTACAGTAGCAAATAGAACAATTTTTTTTAATTACAAAATAGATAAATATTAGACAGAAACATCATTAAAAAGCAATCTTAAATAATATTAACGTTACAAATAAGCTTTACATTTTAATTTTAACAACATGAAAGAATACATTTTAAATCGGCAGCCATGTGACTTGCTAACCTATCAACAGGACAAAAATGAATTAAATTAAACGGGCAACAGCGCTATGAACTGCTATCAGACAGACACAAACATTAATTAACAAAAAATAAACTACATTTCCGCCGTAACTATGAATAAAAAGGAAAATTACGAACACTTACCCAAAATACTCAGCCAACCATGCCTACAAAGACAAATGACAGCAGTCCAATGATGGCTAACAAGACAGAACCAACACGAACAAGAAACAACGAAAAGAAACACAGACACACAAACTAAAACAAACAACGAGTAAGACGACTATTCGAAACAACTAGACTCTGTGCTATGGCACAACACACGTAGGCCGGAGCAGTTGTCCCCCTAAAATAATTTTTTTATAGAAATAATACTGGTTTAAATTACCTTTTTTCTGTCTTAACAGTTCTTCAATTACATTACTGCTACTGCTATGTACATTTCAAAGCATTCAAATCTTCATCATCAGGCTTCCAAAAACGTCACTGTTTAAAACACTAAAACTACAAAACATTAAAACATATTAAAAAATGAGTACAACACATTTGCCGGCCGGCGATAGACACCAACTGATGACTAATGAGCAGGAAACAAACTCAAACATGTTACCCTACTCCCACTTGTTGACCTTGGACTTTAACTATATTAATTTTCTTCCTTTGTGACTACATGTTGTTTATTCAGTTGAACAGTACGTTAGACTTGTATTTTAATTTGTCATTCAAAATATTACTTGGATCAGATTTGAAAGCATTGTAAATATGGAGTTCTTCTATTGTAGTCATAAAATGTGATTTATTGCATTTATATAAAATTTCTAAATTCTAATTGTCCAAAGTTTTACATTGGCCAAGCAGGTCGTTCTTTTAAAAAACGTTTCTCTGAACATCTTCCTAAACAATCAACAAGTCAGAAATGAAAAGTTGCTGAACATTTAATTTCCAATAGACATAATATTGACAGTTTAGAAAACAATTTAGAAATTTTATATAAATGCAATAAATCACATTTTATGACTACAATAGAAGAACTCCATATTTACAATGCTTTCAAATCTGATCCAAGTAATATTTTGAATGACAAATTAAAATACAAGTCTAACGTACTGTTCAACCGAATAAACAACATGTAGTCACAAAGGAAGAAAATTAATATAGTTAAAGTCCAAGGTCAACAAGTGGGAGTAGGGTAACATGTTTGAGTTTGTTTCCTGCTCATTAGTCATCAGTTGGTGTCTATCGCCGGCCGGCAAATGTGTTGTACTCATTTTTTAATATGTTTTAATGTTTTGTAGTTTTAGTGTTTTAAACAGTGACGTTTTTGGAAGCCTGATGATGGAATATTTGAATGCTTTGAAATGTACATAGCAGTAGCAGTAATGTAATTGAAGAACTGTTAAGACAGAAAAAAGGTAATTTAAACCAGTATTATTTCTATAATATAACAGTTCTGGAGGCTAATAAAACAAAATGAATAAATAATTTTTTTCCATTCGTTTATTTGCTAGAGTTGTATAGGGTGACAGGTAGACTAAATTAGTAGGCAAATATTCTTTTGGCGAGGGCGATGATGAGCTTGCCTAGTAAGATATTTATTTATCTTAAGCGCAACAACTGAGCCCCTTGATTTGCACAGAAACTTTGTCACGATTCTGGACTTGCCCAGCTTCTGTACTGAGCTTCAGCTAGCTACAATATTAATTTAAAGAGACTTTGACTTTCTCTGACAATTTTTCAACATATTTTATTCTCAGAAAAGTCGAGCTTTTTACAATCAATCCAAGAAATTATTTTCATGCATACGGATCAAATTAACATCCATCAATGCCCTTCATTTGAGAGTACTGATTTGGGCTTACTTGGTTATTCATAGTAATTTTCATAATTAATGCAATTTTGTAGGCTCTAATGTTCTACATTCCAGCTCAATCTGTTTTATTTACTTTGCTTGTATTCTATTTTATTAAACATAACAAAAAAAAATATAATAACCATAACCCAAAGAGTTTTCTGTGCTCCAAATATCTGATGCGACCATAAATTAATTGACATAAAATAAATTTAAGTTCAATTGTAAAAATGGATTTTGCTACATATCTAGAGATACAAAAGTTATTGTTCTTAACTATATATAAATCAAGCAAGTATTGTAATATCCTCCTTAAGTCTAACCTGATATATTGATGAACTTTTCCTGATCTAGGGATGAAAACATATTGTTTATTGAGTAATGCCGTTATTCATTTATTTATCAATTTCATTTTTTAAACTGTAACACAATAAAGGAATTTGAAGATTAAACTTTGATTGAATGCTGTAAATTGTTGCTAATTACAATTCATTTTTAAAGCTTCCACAGTTTGGTAAAGGAGAAGAAACTTGCAAATAAATCTAAATTAATTTTTTTAATATAAAGGCCTAGCGACATGTCGTTTTCGTGACATAATTTTGTAACTATAATAAACCAGCACTGACTTGTATCATAGCGTTGCAGTAGGAGTTGGGTAAAGTGGCCTCTAAACCGCTAAAGGGAGTTTTGTTGTACTGTTCCAAGTCCAATTCTTCTGACCCAGTTTTGGAATACTTCAAATCCAGTTTGCGATAACGTTTGGGAATAGCCGCAAACACAGGACTGTTTTCTTCGTTTTTATATTGGTCTAGAGCCGTGTTACGAATGTTTACATTGTACTGCACCTAAAAATAGAATCAACAAAAGTGCTTCAAAGAAACAGATACCAAATTCAAAGCTGTATTAAAATTAGTAAATAGTAATAAATGAGATGTTTGGAGAAATTGTAAAAGTAAAATCACTCTTATTATCAGGTTCTAAATAAGGACAGTAAAATTAATTTATTTTTTGCTAATAAAATGACTAACTAATGAAAAAAATGCTTAAACAATTTTATGAAACAGTAAAATAGCGTTGTTTTTAATTAACTTTTTTTATTTTGGGCAACATAAGCTAGGATCTTTTGGATCTAGGAATTCCAAAATATCAATTTCTTAAAATTCCTGCTTTTGAATTCTCCTTCATATAGCCAGTCTGTTCCTTTAGTGGTTAACTATACTGTATTGTCAATTTCAGATACACTTTAATTTTAAAATATATATTCGTTTAAAAATAGAGCTACACAATGTCAGATAAATTACTTGTATATTTCTATAGCAGAATACATTCACCCATACAATTCTATGAACCAACACCAGTCATATTCCAGATCAGTAAATTCTGGAATGTTGAATTTGCAGCTAATGGGTCAAATTTCATCAGCAGATAATTTTTAGAACAAGTAATCATAACACTCACTCAACGGAAACTCAACTTTTGATTACAATAGGTCTTGCCTACTCTTTCTAGTGGGTTTATTCGGCACTGGTAGCGCAGTGCTGTAAGCCCGCTACATGGGGACAAAATGTTATAGAGATTTTAGGCGATAGATTCTATACTTGGTCCTCTTAATACCGACATGGTGTCCTCTCTACGGTTGATATCGGCGTTGAAACTACTAGAGAAGTCTTGAGTGTCAATGTTGGGTGCTAGTCAATATACGGAAGTTGTGTAGGAGAGAGAACTGAGCATCAGGCTTGTGAATTAGCTGAAAATCAGACCAATACTACGTGTTCGGATTTCACGTAAAGCTTTAGGTTCCTTAGTTGCCCTTGTTATTAGGATATTAATAAAAGACCCTTTCTGAGGATCAGTCGAACTCAGTTAGTAACCAGACTACACTCATCCTACACTCATATAATCATTCACATTTTCCTTAAAATATGCACAACGTTTTGTCGGCGTCTCATATGTAAGAATGAAAGAAAAGTAAAAAGCAAATGGTAAAAATACAAATTTAGATTTTAGTGGGGAATTTATATTTTACCAAGAAGAAATGTCCAATTACGACACAAGTTTCTCTTGCCACCAAAACTGAGGTAATTTTTGTAATGAAGCCTAGATGTACCCAGCTTTATGTGCTTCTGAACCCCAGGAAACGATGGGAATGGATTCCCTGCGTGGCACAGTAACCTCAGCCTTTAGCTATGGCTGCTCCATTAGATAACTCAAGAGAAAATTAAGGTTGACTGTCAATAATTGATGTCAGTTTATCATACAGGCTAGTTGGTAATCATTGTTGCTTATCAGTGTGGTGATCGAGGTTACATACAGAAAATAAAATAAGAGAACGAAATTAAATAGTATGAGGGGCACAACAAATATTAATATTTATATATTTGAGATATGTGCCATTTTCTGCATTTTTTCAAGTACAGAAAACTTTTTATAGAATATTTAAAGCTCCAAAAATAAGCTAGCAATCTTTAGCTTGTATATGTTTGACTGAATCTTGCTGACACAAAACAAAAATTACAGTTTTTAAACCTTTCTATCTTAGTGGAATTTGCTGTTTTTATGTTAAAAATAATACATATTAATTAAATTGCTTTAAAAAAGACTGTATTTATCACAAATTTTCTACCAGAGGTTGTAACTTTATTTTCTATTAAGTTTGGCCTAATGCTCTCTTATGTATTGGCAGAGTTAAATCTCACACAGAAGCTCTCATAAAAGAACCATATCACATCTGTGTATTTTATATACAGGGTGTTGAAAAGTATGGAACCACCTTCATTTCTCTTAAAGGTGGTTTTTACTTTTACAAGACCCTCTGCTAACAAAGATTAACCAGTCGCCATTTCTGATAGGGTGTTTCTTTTGACTTGAAACTTGTGGCATCAAAATCAGAAAAAATAGGCTTTAAAATGATGGGCAACTCGCCATAGCCTTTCATTTAAACTTTTTACAAAACCCTCCACGGGCCCTCCTCTCTAGGTTGAAAAAATTATAAACTGCATCAAACGATAGGAAAAAACTGTCTACAGAAGTATACTAAATCTCAATTATTTATCTGGACCCATTTAAGAGAAATTAAGGTGGTTCCATACTTTTTTAATACTCTGTATATATCTGTCTATCTCAATTATATAGCTGAGTGATTATATACCTTAAAACAAGCAGGTTTAAGTTTACAAAACTGCTCCAAGAAATTATTTTAATTTTAACGAATATTAAAATAAATTCTTGATAAGTATTTTTATACAATAAAATTACTGATAGTTTGTAAGAGTGTTTCATTATTATATTAAGAGCTATTTGTTCATTTTAAATAATACAACTAGTGTAAAAATATAGAAATTTTAATCATTAACAGGACTTTAGATCAGTTCAACATTTTATCTGGTTCTGAATAAAATGATAATGAAAATGATAACTATAGTTAGAACTAAGTAATGAAGCAATTCCATTTCAATATATAAACAAGCTGACAGTTCATGAACCACGAGTATGATTGTATTATAAAAAATTTAAGCCTAAATCATAGGCCTCTAGTGTCCTAAACATAACCTGTAATGTAAATAGTTTAAATTCAAGTTCATATTCAACTTTCGTATTAGTAATTATTTTTTTCTGTAAATGATGTCAAAACAAATTAAACATGAAATTTGTTAATAAGTAATACGTTCTAAAGGCTTTTGAAGTTGGTATAGGTTTTACTGATTTTCTTCAAACTAAAATATACACATATAATTTGTGAAGCTGTAATATAAATGATAACTATGAATGATTTAGGTTAATGAGGTCAGAACTGGAAGTTCATTACAGTTACTTCCAAAGATTTGCTTGTTCAACGGTTTTATTAATAACGTAAACAAATAAAATAATACATACTTGATTACGCAATTTGGTGTTAGGATTAGGTGCATATCCAATTGTTCCTTGCATCTTCATAGTTTTCAGTATCTCTGGATCAATCGGAGGGGTTGGCCTGAAAGGAGAAGACATTAGAACTGCTCACTAACTATTTTGTCAGTCAATATTAGCACAAATGAGTATTTCAGCTACTAAATGATCTGTTTACATAAATTAATGCACTTTTGCTGTCATCAACAGTGATAAGATTACAGAAAATAATTGTTCTGAAATATTATAATGAGATCCCATAAAACAAACAGATTGTACTTGCTCAATTACTTCAACTTATAGAAAGTGTTCTAATAACAATAAAATGTATTCATTTATTTTTAAGTTGAAAATTGATTGTTTCTGTAAGACTTTAAAAAAGAATCAGTTGATTGCTAATTTTGTTTGTTTTATATAGAAAAATCATTGTATCTATTTATGTTGAAACCTCTTTAATGTTATCGGTTTTATCTAACTTAAATGATTTTAATAATAATGATTGTATTAAATAATTTATACTTGATTACGCAGTTTGGTGTTAGGTGTATATCCATTTGTTCCCTGCATATTCATAGTTTTCAATATCTCTGGATCAATCGGAAGGGTTAACTTAAATAGCTAAATTTGTTTTACATATTACTATGTCAATTTTTACCACTCTTGAAACAATATAATTACTGATTTTCCCCTACAGTTTATATGTATTTTGGAGCCATGAGATAAAAGCACATAAGGACTGGAGCTGCTATTCTGTCAAATATGATGTAGGACATATCTAAAAAAAAGTAAATAAATACAAGGAGCTATGAATATAATTAGAGCTTAATTAGCTAATATTAAAATCAAATAAAAACATTTTTATTGTCTTGTATTGCATGTAAGCAACTACATGCAACTGACAAGGTCAAGATAACCACAAACTAAAATTTCTATATGAAATCTTTCCATATAGAAACATATAAAAACATAACTGGTAATCAACTAAACACAACTGGTTATTGTAAATGAAATTTCAAAATTATCTTAAATGCAAAAACTAAACAGTATTATAAATAGGTTAACAAATAAATAAGTTAAAAAATAAACAAGCTAAAGTAAATAAGTTAATAAATAAATAAACACATTGAGAAAACACTAATTTAACGGAGCAAGGCAAGAAGCCCGTCAAAAAAATGAGTAAGGCACACTTTAGGAAGCTCCATACAACCACAAATTATGATTTTGATTTAATTGTATTATATTTTTTATTGGAATTATATAAAATAGATCTACATGACCCTAGGAACAGTTTTGAGAATACTTCAGACCTAAAACCTAGTCAAGAATTTGAGGTCTATTGGAATTCAATAGGCAGTTGTAGGTTCTAACTTTGTCTTTCAATAGGCAGTTGTAGGTTCTAACTTTGTCTTTCAATAGGCAGTTGTAGGTTCTAACTTTGTCTTTCAATAGGCAGTTGTAGGTTCTAACTTTGTCTTTCAATAGGCAGTTGTAGGTTCTAACTTTGTCTTTCAATAGGCAGTTGTAGGTTCTAACTTTGTCTTTCAATAGGCAGTTGTAGGTTCTAACTTTGTCTTTCAATAGGCAGTTGTAGGTTCTAACTTTGTCTTTCAATAGGCAGTTGTAGGTTCTAACTTTGTCTTTCAATAGGCAGTTGTAGGTTCTAACTTTGTCTTTCAATAGGCAGTTGTAGGTTCTAACTTTGTCTTTCAATAGGCAGTTGTAGGTTCTAACTTTGTCTTTCAAAAGGCAGTTGTAGGTTCTAACTTTGTCTTTCAATAGGCAGTTGTAGGTTCTAACTTTGTCTTTCAATAGGCAGTTGTAGGTTCTAACTTTGTCTTTCAATAGGCAGTTGTAGGTTCTAACTTTGTCTTTCACTAAAATTAAGTTAGATAAACAGACTCGCTGGTGATAATACAATAGGCAGTTGTAGTTTCTAACTTTGTCTTTCAATAGGCAGTTGTAGGTTCTAACTTTGTCTTTCACTAAAATTAAGTTAGATAAACAGACTCGCTGGTGATAATACAATCTTGTTCAATGTATGAAACATACATAAAATTAATGTAGATACTAGAGTTGACTGGACGTTTGAAGAAACCAAGAGGTCATGCACAGTTTTGATTGAATGTTTAATGTGTAGTAAACTGTGAGAACATTTTGTAAAAATCATTTAAAGAGCTTAAACTAAATAAGTAAACAGCTCCTTTTTAGAAATCTTTAAAAAATGTTACTAAAAATTTAAGTTAATAATTTTCCAGAGTCAACTCTATTGTTCAAGATTAGTTCAGAGGAAAGTAACTTCTTCTCTATGTAGGCTCTAGATTAAAAATTAGAAAATATTGCGATCAGCTATAAAGGGGGTACTTTTTCCAATCAACTACTTCAATTTGACTCCACTAAGAAAATGTTATCTACTATATTTTCAGAAAATATAAATGTTTCAGGCCTGAAGCTATTATGTTTTATGCTCTAAATAAGCATAGGGACAGTTTCAATGTCATAATAATGCACAATAACAGCCATTTCTGTCATGATGTGGCTAGGGCTTTTTATTGAAGAGTGTGACATTTTAGCTCCTGAAATATCTGTCACCAAACGTACAGAACCTGATTATTTGTACCCTTAAAAACACACAAACAGACATGGAATGCTCATGCTAGGAGCTGGCCTTCACAAAATTCAAACCTCTTTAATTCTAAAACTTCCTTAAATCAATTTTCATTAGTCAATAAACGTAGAAAAAAACAATTACAAAACATGAACTTTATTTGAAGATTTCAGGATAATCTGCCTAACCTCTGCTACTCAAGTTTGTAACAACCTGATCTCTGGAATTTAGATATGACTATTACAATTTGAATTTATAGAACCCTGTGATTCAAAACCAATCACTATAATATAAAACATTTCTAATCATTAACTATACAAATTAAAAAATGTAATTCACAAATCACAAAAATAATGTGTAATAAAATAACATGTAAGTTATTTTATTACACACTGTTAAGTGTAATAGTTTCAAATGTAGACAGTAATCCAATTTACCTGCAGACATTCTTGAGGAACTCCTTTGGCCAGTCAGAGAGCATGGTGGTTGGAGGAGAAGTGTAAACAAGTGGCACAGATGATAGAATGGCCAATGAGTCTGTTATACTGATAGGATCAAATGGTTCAATAGGATCTGCAAACTCCGTCGGCCGAGAGAAAGCATTGAATATTGCATTGTTTTGAGATGAAAACAGATGGATACTGCCACCGGAATCTCCAACGGCCAGGGCTTGGCAAGACGTGGATACATCCAGAGCTAATGAGAGAGAGTTGCCAGAATTTACCTAAAGCAATACAAATCACTAAAAAATGTTATGTTTAAATCTTAATATGTATCTATAAAAAATTGATCCTTTAGTTAAAATTAGAAAATCTTTCAGAAAATTTCCTCTAGGTCTGATGACCACAATGCTGACACAGCCATTTCAGATTGCTTTGTCTACCGTAGTTGGGTGGCCAAATCTGCTAGTAATTTTATACTATTCACTGTTATATAAATTGCCAGAGTTACTTACTATTAAATACAACATTTACTGCATGGATATTGCTTTATGGGTTTTCAATTAAGTTTTATTTTTAACAAAATTGCCTTAATTTTTTTATAAATATTAAATTAAGATAAATATTTTCAATTAATGATCTTGACCTAATATAGTAAAACCCCGATTATCAGAACTCTGATTATCAGAAACCCGGGTTATCCGAAACATGATCTAATGAGAAAAGGAATAATCAACATTAATCATTAAAATAACTTTGGTAAAACAATTTACATTATATCAGTTAATTACTGTGTTCTAAAACAATTACAAAAATGAATTTATACACTAAGTATGGTAGAGTGTTAAAAAACTAAGTTACATAAACTGTGCACTTTTTATAGCAGTATAGGTCTATTGATTTAGGATGTCAGCCAAACGAAAAAGAGTTATTGTAACCTTTGAAACAAAATAAAATACTCTTTAAAATAATTTTAAAACTATACTGAACTTTAATGTAATGATCTACATAGTTTTAAAATAATATTACACAATCTGGGTACACATTAACTGTTCATAATTACTACAATAATGTAAAATCTGATCATCAGAAATTTCCATTATAGGAAACAGGTCCAGCCCTAATTGTTTCTGATAATCGGGGGTTCTACTGTACTCTAAAAGGCTGGGAGTAATCAGTAGTGATCAAGGATTAGTAACAATCATTGACAACGTCTTAACGTAGGCAAAAAAAAAAAAAAAGCCAACGTTATTGCAAATGCCTGTGCAAAAAATTTACCTCTATAAATGTTATTTATTATTCTTGTGATCAAGTAAATACTATCCTAAAATTATAAGAAGAAACAGTTCACCTTACAAACCTCGGTGCTCATTAATTTAATAAAAGAAAATTAAAAAAACGTGTAAGGCCCAGCAATCTTTAAAGCATAAATAAAATGATTGTTAACATGATAAGTTATTACATGAGATGTCCATTTGTAAGTAGGCCTAATAATGTAATCAAGTGTAGTACGTTCAGCACAGCTGGACATCTGAGGGCAGATCTGGTTATACTAAACTCATCAAATTGTATAACCAAGACAATGACTATGATAGTTTTATCTGATCTGTTAAAACTCTCTTTTTGAAAATTTAGATGTGTATCAGCAAGGACAGTATACTAAGACTAACGTCATTTAGCAAGGCCGTAGTTTGCAATGAAGTAGAGTTTTATTATCATAACAAACATCCAACTAACAAGAAACTATGGTACTTTAGTCACTAATATTTTATCACTAACACAACAGTTAAAGAAAGATATGAAATGAACAAGGATCGAGCCACTTGTATAGAAAATAAATATTCAGTACTGTCATATAGAAAAAAGTGTGTACTGGGCCATTATCAAACCATTTTGACCATTATCATCTAAATATCATGTTTCCTTACTTATTTGAAACCAACCAACCTGATAAACAGTAAGATCTGGTTCAGAAAGTGTTACTGTGTCTACAAGCTGCAGTTGGCCTATGGAAGAAGCTACAGCGATGCGGGATGAGAATGATGGCATGAATCGCAGCAGCAAGGGATCTAGTAGCAGAGCAATAGGGCTGACTGCACGAATCATTCGTAGATCGTAGACCATTAAGAACCTGTCCACAGTCAGCCCTCCTTGCCTGCCACAAACAGATTTCTTTAGTTAATAAACACGGTCATCTTCACACAGAAGGTTTGTTGAAGAAAATCTTTCCGATAAAAATGAACAATCAAGCAATGTTAAAAAAATATTGCAAATAAAACAAAAATTATTCAGATTTTAACAAATCAGTAAATTAACAGTAAAATGTGCAAATTAGATAGATGGCTAATTTGTAGTGTAGCACTAAACTATACACTTGTTTTCAAGTTCATATAATTTGCATTAGATACAATTACTTCTTGGTTTTGAATGAAACAGCAATAACTGAAAGTTGTAATATTATCTTACAGAAATATTATATTAATTACACAATTGTATTAGGGTAAAACAACAAAATATAAATAACTAAGATGCGTCACTTACTTAGTCAACAAAAGTCTGTAATAAAGTGTAATTTTCTGATTAGTGCAAAAAGTAATTTTCATTTAATTAACACGCTCCTTAATTTTTTGAGTAGTAATTCTGCAAAATAAAGAAGTATATATAATGGCATAAGAAAGCAAATTATGTTTCAATCAACAATTTAGATGTCTCAATAATGTTAAGTTCCATTTATTTTTTTACTTTATTTTTATTTTCTTACTGTCTACGCCAGTGGCATTTTTAACATTGTATTATAACGTTGTTGAGGGACAACGGTCCAAATCCCTTTGTCAAATTTAATCATGTTTCATCAAGACTTTGAAGCAATGTCCTCAATGATGCTGCTATTACTTAACTATGCAGTTAAAGTTAAAATGCCAGTCCAGGATACATTTTGTTCTAAAAGCAGTGGTATATAAGAGAACTACAGCAGGAGAGTGGAGGAAATCTCAGCCATGAAAATAAAAATTGTATTAGGATGATAAATGTATAACCTCTGAAGTAGAATACAAACCAAATAAAGCAATTTGATAAAAAAAATAATAAAATTGAAAAACCATAAATCAGTAAAGAACTTGATAAATATAATACGTTGAGTGTATAGAAATAAGAAGTGCAAACTCAAATTTTTATAATAAGTAAAAAATACCTTGTAAAATCTGGCAAAAAATAATTGCATTATGAGGTACCCTATGCAATCATGCATAGGGAAAATACATAAAAAACTCAGGTAAATATATAGCCATAACTTAATTGTTTGCAGGAGACTTGAAGCATTTCATAAACCTCATTAGATATTATTAATTAATAGCAAAAGATTGTAAACTATTAATTTTAATGAAGATTTTCATACATGTAGATTTCTGATAAGTTTGCAAATATATGAAATAACCAAGAGTATTTAAGAGCTTCTAAAGGAAGGTTTACCGAAACTAACTGATTATGACTAGGTATACACAGTTCTAGTTCGCAGAAGTTATCAGAATAGCAGTTGTAAGTAAAATGACTTGAATGAATCTTGGGTCTAAAATAACAGTACAATTCTTAATAAGCGTTATTTTGTACATGTTAGGAAGAAATAAAATATAAATGCTTTATAGAATTTATCCAACAAAATATTTACTAACATCAAAATACATTAAATATACGGAACTATAACTTTTTACCCTACATATATTTTCAACAGTCCTTGCATTGTATACTAAAGTTGATATAGACACTTAGATTTATTTGTCACTTTCTAAATAAAACAAAATCAATGGTACTGGTGACTAATTTCCACACATAGTTTGAAGATGGAATTTTATTTATTTTTTATTTTTTTATAAAATAAACAGGAATTTTTTAAATAAACGATTCAAATCAAATTAGGTAGTTAAACTTTGCTATACCAAATATTATCTTATTAACATTCATTTTTACTGTTGCTGTCAGAGGAGCAGGTTTTTAAAATTATTAATAAGACTTTTGGCTTATTACCTGTTTGAGAATCCACAAGTTACAAGCAAATTGCCATGAATGTCAAAGTCAGAAAGACTACCAGTGTGAGCTTCCAGGGAGTGTTCAACTCGCAAAGTGTTGGGGGCTCGCAGCTCTATTCGTCCGCTCGGGTCTCCACAGCATACAAAGCGGTTGTGTTCCCTAAGAATGGCACATCCATTCTTGCCTGCATCCAACTATGACAAACCACACTCCCATTTAAAACTAAACAAATAAAATGTTCACAAACAAAACATATATATACTAGCACCCCCATTGGAGCTTTGCCTGCAGACTTTCAAATTGTATGAAATTTATAATTTTCTTAATTCAAATCATAAGTATTTGTAAACATAAAAGCATTTTATTTTATGAACTTAGGCTAAAAAGTTGTGTAAGAAGCAGAAGATATGCCTATTTATTTTGCCTTTTTTATCATGTATACCAAAAGCGTAAATTATAATAATTGTTATGAGTATGTGATAATATGTTTTTTCACATTGATGTATTATAGGTTAATTGCCTTCAATCTGCCAGAGATCCTGTAAATCCTCTTGGATTAGTTGTTTTGGCTTTTATGCCATCATCAGATCCTTGATAAACTTGAAATATGTTTTTAATTTATTCTTGGAGGTCTTGTCAAATTAAAAAACAAAAAAACACTGAAAATCAAATACAGTAGAACTTGGATAATTAGAACTTCTTTAATTCGAAATTTCCTTTAATTCGAAGTTTTGGGTTGGTCCCTTGAACATTGTAATATTACCAATGTAAAATAATCATGGATAATTCGAAGTTAAATCTCTTTAATTCGAAGTTTTTACATCAACGGTAAAAGTTAAACATTGACTAATGTGCTGTAAACAAGGTTCCGTTTGAGGTTTGCATTGTTTGGTCAGTGTGTCGGCAGGCAATCACCTTCTGAGAATTCCTAATCCGTCTCTTCCCCTCCCCTCGGTGCGCCCCGCCATTATGTTGCGATCGTTAAACCTCCATTATTGTAATTTTTACATACTCTATGCCTCTATAGTAATGTTTAATATACTGTAGTGAACTTTAAATGAATACATTAAATTTTATATTAAACAAGTAATTTGTGGGTATTATTTTAAGCCTTTTAGGATCATGAAAGTTAGATAAAAAATACAACTTGGTTAATTTGAAGTATTGGATAATTCGAATTTTTGCATTGGTCCCTTCAGGTTCGAATTATCCAAGTTCTACTGTATATTTATTTAAAGATCTGATGATGGCATAAAAGCCGAAACGAGTAATCCTAGAATATTTACAGGATCACTGGCAGATTGGAGGGAATTAAGCTATGATATATTAATCAAAAGTGATTCAGAAAAACAACACCAAAATGAAAATCTTCACACTGGTTTAAAAAACATTACCTAAATACAATACAGAGACAGACACAATACAACACATAGTCCACAAGAACAGTTCTTCACCAATGAAATGGCACATCAAGTGTTGCACCCCACCCGCCCACCCTTACACATACAGTGGTATTGACCCACCCACCCACCCTTACACGTACTGTGGTATTGACCCACCCACCCACCCTTACACGTACTGTGGTATTGACCCACCCACCCACCCTTACACATACAGTGGTATTGAATCACTGGTTAAATCCTGGTTAAATCAGGGACCCGTCTCAATATATTATGTTAAGGATATATCCTGACTGACATATATAATGACAAGCATAAAATATACAGATATGATGTCTTTAATAGTACATTTACCCACCCACCCACTCATGTACGTACGGTGGCATTTGCCCACCCGCCCACCCATACACGTACGGTGGCATTTACCCACCCACCCACCCATACACGTACGGTGGCATTTAGCCACCCGCCCACCCATACACGTACGGTGGCATTTACCCACCCACCCACCCATACACGTACGGTGGCATTTACCCACCCGCCCATCCATACACGTACGGTGGCATTTACCCACCCGCCCACCCATATACGTACGGTGGCGGTCAGTACCACTGTACGTGTATGGGTGGGTGGGTGGGTCAATACTAATGAACGTGTTTGGGTGGGTGGGTGGGTCAGTACCACTGTACGTGTATGGGTGGGTGGGTGGGTCAATACCACTGTACGTGTATAAGATGTTAATGTTCTATAGAGTAGAGGACTGAAGGTCGGGCTTGTCAGTTAGCTGCAAATCATACCAATTATACGTGGCTCGGATTCCATATTAAGATGTAAGTCCCTTAGTTGGCCACTTGTTTATTTAGTAAACTAATATTGTTACTTTTTTATTTCAAGTTATAAATTTGCAATACTACAATTTACTATCATATTATGCATTCACAATTAAGAATTTTAAGCATAATTTACTCAAACACTTTTTTATAAACTACGTTATTTGTCTTTCCTTTTGGTGTTAAAGTAACTAAACTTGGTGGACTGCTTACTCTAGAACAGACTACTTAAAATCGTCCGTGGGAATAGCACACTTCTCTCAAATCTATGCCTGCAAATTTTAAGGGCTGTCCTTGAGACTTATTAACCCTTTAACAGCTGAGTTTTTGATCAACTGTACACCCCCAGACCAGGTTTTTTAAAGCAAAAATAGTTTTTTAAACATATGTTTGTATTTAAATCTTGAATAAATAAAGTATTTTATTTAAATCTTTTAATTTTTTATGTTTTGAAGAGGGAAAGTTACCGTAATTATAAAAAGAAACTTTACTTTTTAGGTACTTATTTAGGTAATAAAGCAATAAAATACAATAAAACAATAAAAACATATTTATTTTTAAACTAAACATACAGTAAGAGTACTTATAAAATGGTTGTTTATATTGTTACGAAAAATTATCTATATTTATAAAAGAGGATGTTTGTATATATATATGTTTGAAGTTTATGCGCTGCCAAACCATCCAACCGATCGCCATGAAACTTTAGGATGTTGTCCTGTATACTCCTGAGATGGTTTCTGTGAAGTTTGATGCAGATCCGTCCACAGGGTCCCGCCGCACGGGCTCCTAAAGATCCCATGTTATTCAAATGGAGAATCTGAATTGTTTACAAAAAACATATGACTGTGTGGTTTAATGTAGTTTCACATGCCATAAGCAGATTGAAGTTCTCACAACAACAGTACTGTATATGTTTTGATTTATTGTAGTTCTACATTTCACCTTGAGAGTGTAGCACGCACTACTATTACTTGATCAGGTGATCTGTATTTGGTGTTAACCTTTTTTCCTCGGTAATTAAAACATGTGGTGAAACGCTTGCACTCATTCAATAAATAATGTTTTTTTTCTATAATTCTTTTTATTGCTTTATTTTGGTATGTCAATGAAAAAAGAAAGGCGAGACAACGTCCGCCGGGTTCAGCTAGTATTCACTAAAAATCTAATTTTATTTGATAAACTTGCTTTTAAATTGACGGAGGGTGTGGTATTTAACCATACAAGGATGGGGCGCAAAGAAGGACGTCACATTCCCTACACATGAATTGTGTGTCCATCCTCCGTTTTGGCTTCAGTTTCGAATTACCACACACATGGCAATATCTTCGAGGATTTTGAATTTTTGGAGTGGGTGGTATGGGCAGTAAAAATTTCTCTGGATGAGTCTAAGGGGTGTTTCTCCATTAGAAGGACGACCACCTTTTGGATGTCATTGGAAGGCCTAAGTATGTCATTGGTTTGGTCAAACCTTCCAATTGGCCTAAAAGTTACATTTCTGTTATTTATACTCTTACCTTCATCAAATATATCGGGCATGCCCTCTACAACAGTTGTAGGTCCATCTCCAGACGGGCCTGGAATAACATTTTCATTTACTTCATTTATTGAACTGTTCACTGTTGAAGAAGAAATGTCTGAAATAAAATCACTTTCACCGTATCAGATAGTTCACTTAAGTCATCAGGACTAAGATACTCGTGGATTTCATCAACACACAGTTTACGTTTCGCCATTTCACTTTGTTTACAATCAGCTACAATGCATTGGCGGCAAACAGCACAACAGAATTCGTGTCAGCTGGTGCGATTCAGAAATTTAATGCACGCAGTGGGACAACGCTTTGGGCAGCTGTGGCACAGTGCTATAACCTAGCCACTTAGGGAAGAAATGTTGTGAAAATTGTAGGCAACAGGTCTGCAAGCGAAGCTGGTACATTTCTTTTCTTTTCTTTCCTTATTAAAAACTGCCAATAAGGCAACTATAATATACTTTCATTAAATAATAAGACAAATGCTAGTTGATTTTGTCCTTTTTTTATTTTATTTTTGTTATATAGTGCAGTACAAGTAAACGTCACACAACACAAATTTATTACAATATAAGTACAAAATGTACAAATATATTACAATACAAGCACAAAATGTACAAATATTATGGTGATCGATTTCGGTGAACCACGCTCACCTTCCTCAGACCAGAGGGATTCACAAAAGAATGGAAAACGGTGTTCAACAACTCAATTTATAGGCCTATGATCACGTGACCTCATTGGCTGGAATCGTCAAAATGGCGGCTGCTGTGATATTATTGGTTAATTCCTATTGTCTGTTACTTCTCTTATTTTATTCCCTGAAAATACATTATTAAAAACTATTTCGGAATCAAAATTAACCTGTTCATTCATTAATTTATCACGATCCTTACATTTTTCTTTAAAAATAAATAACTCTTCCCAAGCATTCATGTTACGACCCTTCTTACAAACTTTTAGAATATCTACATTTTCATCTATTTTATTCAAACCGTGGGTACAATTCAGAAGGTGTTTAGCTACATTAGATCTTTCAGGTTTCTTATTTTTAAAAGCAGAGACATGGTTTTTATATCTTTTGCTAAAATTTACAGTCTGACCTATGTAAAACATATTACAATCATTACAGTTAATCCTATATATTCCTGAATTTTTGAATTTATCTTCACTTTCAATATTCGGGTGTAAAATGTTGGTCATAGTATTACAAGTCTTAAAAGCTACTGATAAATTGAATTTCTTAAATCTATTACCAACTCTTTGTGTAAATGGTCCATTGTAATGGAGGGATACATACTTCTTTTGTTCTTTATCGGATTTTTCTTTTTTAAGTGTTGTTCGTCTATCGTCTCGAATTTTGTTTTCTATTTTCTTTTTTATTCTACTTCCAATTTCATCAATCATTGATGCCTTGTATCCATTCGCAATAGCTATTGATTTTATTAAATTTATTTCCTGTTTTCTATCTGCAACACTTAATGGTATTGAATACGCCCTATATAACATACTTCTGAAGCTAGCTGTTTTGTAAGATGGGGGATGGACAGAACTGTTATTTATGGTACAATTGGTTTGAGTAGGTTTCCTGAAAATTTTATATGAAAGTTTGTTATGATCACGAATTATTTTTAGATCCAAAAAGTTAATTTCATTCATAGATTCAAATTCACTGGTAAAACTAAGCTTCTGGTGGTGACAATTAAGTATATTTAACATATTATCTAAGTCATTACATGATTTCTCGTTAAACAAAACCAGAATATCATCAACATAACGGGTGTAAAATATGATATCATGTTCCTTTTTAATTTATCTAAAATGGAGTCTTCATGATACTGTAAATAAACTTCTGATAAAATGGCTGACAGTGGACTACCCAAAGCTAAACCATCGTTTTGTAAGTAAAATTTGTTATTGAAATGGAAGTAATTTTACACAATTTTACATGACTGACCTTATCGACAAAATCAATACTGTTCTTAACGGTATATTTATTTTCAAGGTTCAAAGCAGAAGTCAAAATATTGGACAATATCTTTGATACGTTATAAGTAGGCGCAGATTTGAAATTTACCAGGGGCCTAATAGGTACATTAGGTTTGTGAATTTTCGGAATGCCATTCATTGTGGGTGCCTTAGGATTATTCATAAAAGCTCTAAAACGAACATTATCAGTAATAACTTTTGTACAAGATTTTACAACTTTATTAATTTCATCCTGATATTTATTTGTAGGATCACCTTTTAGTTCTTGAAATTTATTTTCCTTGATAAAATCTTCGGTTTTAGTAATATAATCTTCTTTTTTCAGAATTACAATTGCGTTGCTCTTATCCGCTTTAACTGCGACTAGATCTTCGTTCTGTAATTTCTGTTTTACATCTAAACAAACTTTATAATCTAAAACATGTTTCAAATTATTAGTTTGGACCTGCATTGTTTTACATATTTTACTTACATCATATCTAATTTCGTTTCTGTTACAATCTTTCAACTGAGATACATTACATTCAATGTCGGTGGCTAAAATATCGGCTTGTTTGTTTTGATTTTTTATGAAATTATGTTTGGGTCCATAACACAATACATCATTTTCAGATTTGCTAAATTCAACATTACTCATATTAATTACCCTATTATGAAAAACGTGACTTTCACCATTAACTAAATGGCTCGTTAGATTGTCATTAGTACTTACATTCCTTAATCTTTTCAATTTCTTATTAAGTTTATTATATTTCGATTCCATTATACATGAAATTTCCTCATCAAGACTATCGTTCAGCAAATACCAAGCCCTACTACCATATTCTTTAACAAATTGCATATGAATGTCGTAACTCTTAAATGTCAGTTCGTCTTTTTTGCGATATAAATCTTTAATTGAGTTATTAAAGATTTTTTTTCTTAATAAAAATAAAAAAACAGTTTTTCAGCTTGTTGTTTTGTTTTCCTACCAACTACAGTATTACATTTAATTTTCACATTAACATATTTAGGTATTAAACCATGCTGCAAGCATTGCTTATTAAAATAAATATCGGCAAGAGTAGTGTGAACTTTGATGCTAATTAAAAAACTAATTATATAGTGCACAAATTTTAAAAGAAAAGAAATGTTAGAGTACCAGACACAATAATCATAAATTATACATTAATAATATTCATCACTAAATATTTACTAACCAAATTAACTTCTTGATAAGTATTTAAGTCAAACTCAATGAGTTTATGAGTGTGGCCACCAAGTAGGAGAGTCTGGGGTGACAATTGTAGCAAGCATTGCATCTGCACCATGTTCTCAGAGCTGAAATATAATGGCAACATAAACCCATAAGTTATGTCAAGTAATAATTAATTCTTAACTATTTCTATACTTTTAAGTTATTATATAAAGCTGATAACTAACGAACCTGATAAAAGAACCAAGAAGAAATGTTGGGTTAAATAGTTTGACTTTATAAAATATTTTAAATAAATGAATTTAATTTTAAACTTTTCCCTATTTAACATAAAGCTGTTTACAGATTAAATAGGAACAATATCAAAGTATACAATAAAGGTATTCCAAAATTGTAAATTGCCTTGGCCTGTTGTTACTTTATCCCATATGCGCTAGCATAGAGAAAGTATGCCTGAGGCCAAATTTTCTCAAGTAGTAGATGGTGTTTCTGAATTGGGACAGAGTGACATACTAGTTTTCTTAGCTGGTACAAATGACCATCCAAGAGCATTCATCTTCTGGCTGCTATCTTGGATTGAGGCTATTAAACAAGCTAATAGTATTTACAGTTGTTAATTCTTCTTATATCTATACTATACAGATGTGGATAGACTAATCTATATTATGGATTAGTCTATCCACATCTGAACTATGGTGTCGAAATATGAGGTTATGAGAATCTGAGAACAGATCTGGTGTTCAAACTCCAAAAAAAAGCTATTCGAGCGATGTTTCATCTCTCACGAAGGCCCTCTTGTAAGCCATATTTTATAAACAACAAAATACTGACATTTCCTTCAATCTACATACAAAGGTCTGTTCTCTTTGTTAAAAATAACATGAACATAGTACAAAAGCACAAAACTAATCAAAGTTGTTTGTTACAATCTCCGAACAAATAACAGCATTACAATCCCCTCTAATAAAACTACTTTCTATGAAAGGCAGTTAGTTTGCAGCAGTTCTAGGCTCTTCAACTCACTGCCGGAATCACTGAAGGCTGAAACAAGTTTAATTAAATTTAAAAGATCATTAAAAGACTTGTTGATTCAGAGCTGCCACTACAGCGTCAGGGGGTTTATGATGTAAGGATCAACCTTACATTGGCCACCTGCTGCAAAGAAAATTTGTTTTTTCGTTTTTGTATGTATAATAAGATAATTTAAGTTATTTTAATTAAAAAAGAAAAAAAAACACTGTAAAACAAATGTATGACGCTATTATGCGGTTGTTGAACTGTCAAAATAAAGAGTTTCTTTCTTTCTTTCTTAGCTCTCATTTTTCTTTTATCTCTTAGTTGTTATTAAGGGGTTTCTTCTTTTTTTTAGAACTTCACAATATGTTTGTAAATGTTGTAATGGCACTGCCGTTGAAATGAGATATAAATAAAATGAAATTTTAAACGGCCAGTTCCATTTATATGATCCTGGTTCCTGGCCATCATCCATATGGTAATTTATTATTTCTCAAACTATCCTACTGGTGAATTAAATTAATCTTGATACTTGAGAATGCTAGTTTGATAACTTTTACTCTAATTAATCATTCAAATAAATATTTTTTAAACTTATTCTTGTATAAGGTTTTAGTCATTAGGCTAAATAGCTTTAACTTTAAAATCACATTTGATTCTCTTAAATAACTAAAGCAAGGGGTTCTTAAGAAAATGTTATAGTTCTCTTAAAACAGCTCACCAATGAGTAAATATGGGAATCCCTCGCCTCATCTGGCAGCGAAGGGCACTTGGCATGAGAGCTAACACTCCATTCTCAAAGGTATGTAAACACCGGACATCCTCTGTCGCATGTACTTGAAATGAGGTGTGTTTTTGTAGCTGCGAACTGTAGTAAGAGGTAACATGACCCTATAATGAAAACCAATCTTTGTTAAATAAATTGTTTAATAAAGACTTAAATTTATAAACTAAATATTTCAAAACAACCTAGGTTTTTTTGAGATTAATGAATTACTATAAGATACTTTAATGAATTTGGAATAAATTACTTAAGACTTTACGTTCAATTTGTTGTATAACCAAATGATCACATGTAAGACACGCTGTCTTTTTCCATTTTGATCAAAGACAAAGAGCTACTTTTCTGTATCACTTGTAAGAACCATATGATGGATCATCTTACTAAAGCCTATACCACTCTAATCATAATTAGTAAAATCATAATTGGACTTATTCCTAAGGCAGTTTATTCCTTTCTATAATAATTCTATAATACAATATCAGAAACATATGTATATATAATATGGCTTTTAAAGCAATCTACTAAAATAAAAGGAGGAGGAATGGAAAATCAGACTAATACTGATGTTATAAATCAGAACGATGTTATAAACTCTCGGGAACATCAAGAGCTTATATAATTCTTATAATAAGTTTTATAAATGTCATTTTTTTAAATTAGCTGTTAACACATGTTTTAGTGGGATCAAAACATAAACTTGAGGATGTTAAAATTGTTATGTCTGTGAGTTTAAATTTTATAAAAATCATAATGACTTAATTTTAACTCTCAACAATCTGGACTGCCTAAGGAGCTATTGTAAAAAATTTAAAACAAAACTATGAAATGACACCATTTAAAAAAAACATTCCCATAAGTATAAAAAGGTAGTTTTTAAGACCATAGAGACGGAGTTCCAGAGTGAATCCTGAATATCTAAATTTTCTATAGCTTTCCAGTATTCTTGTTTCCTATAAAACCCAAACAACAAGTATTAGCCTAATTACTGAGAGTCAGAAATTGAAAGAAGGTAGTTTCGAATTCTCTGGTGTACAAAACAGCAATATTTGCAAATTATACACCATTCTCACCAAATATGGACAAACGTCAACTTTTTTTATAAGAAATGTAACTTCTATTCTGAATGTTCTGTTATGAATCTTAAATCTACATTGAAATTAGCTTTGTCATAATGTTTACACTTATTTACATAAAACTTAAATTTGAAACAGTTTAATATGTTAAAAAAAAATAATAATAAACTTCACTATACAACACAATTTTAAGTAAATTATTCATACCCCTTGATTCCCCATCCAAAGAAGCTCTTCCTGGCTGTCAAAAGCCAATGCGGTAACACCAAAATGCTCAGCTCCATCTGCTAAGATTGTTCTTCGCTCTTGAAATTCGCCCTCAGGATACTCAGGATTGACAAAATGTTCATTAACGGGAACGAAGCTCTCGTCACTTAAGTAAGTCTGGCTATCATCAAAATGTGTAACCACATCATCATACACTGCAAGGGCCATAAAAAAGATTTAGCAAATTTAAACAATTGAAAAATAGACCCAAACCATGTACACTATAACTTACATTAAATATTTTAATTATGTTCATTAACTTACCCAAATAAAGAGAATCCAGATCGCTGCCTACTTCTTAACCAAGTAGTGCTTAAGTTTAAAAATGGTGTAAATTGATTCTTTCCTGTTCACTATACAGAAATAATGCACAACATTTTCAATCGCTTCCAAACCTCACAAAGTAAAAAACTCAACAAAATTATTGTTTATTTTTATAAAATCTACTTGGATATTATATCTTAGGAAACATGAATAACTTTTTTTTCCTTTAAAAACTTTACATTCATTGACAACGTCAGTTATACATACAGTATTTATTATATGTATTATTATATTTATTATATGTATACAGTAATTAATGGAATCACTGTGAAATTTTTCAATATTCACAGTTGGCAACACTTCCTACACAGTTGACAGCTGACCAAGCATTGAAAACATAACCTTACTTTTCTCTGCCTTTAGTTTGAGTGTGTTTTAAGTCATTTCTTACCAAGCTTGTGTTGTTTTTGGGTTTTTTGTACTATTTTGTGTTGTTTTTGGTAACTAGTGAGTTTGTTTTAGTTTTATTCCAACATGGATATTACGCCTAGGAAGCGTGAAAAGATTGTCACGTTGAGTGAACACACTACTATGTCACAAAGAGAGATTGCTAGAACGTGTGGAGTGAGTCAGGGAGTAGTAAGCAAAATTGTGAAGCGTAAACGAGAAACGGGATCAGTGGATGTGAAAAGGTTAGGAAAATGTGGAAGAAAGAGAAAAACAACACCAGCAGATGATAGATTTTTACTTCGAAAGAGCAAATTGGACCCAAGAAAATCAAGCCAAGACCTACAACAAGATCTAGTAGCATCAGGTATAGTGATTCATGACTCAACTGTTCGTAAAAGACTTTTGGAGAGTGGTAGAAGGGCAATTCGTCCACAGAAAAAACAGCTTCTAACTGAACGAATGAAGAAACAAAGGCTACTGTGGGCCAAAAAATACTCTAATTGGACTGTAGGCGACTGGAAAAAAGTCCTATTTACAGATGAAACCCACTTTATAGTTCAGGGACAGCGGTCGAAATTCGTCAGGAAGTCTGACAATGAAAAGCTTACACCATCTCATATTGATCAAACCGTAAAACATCCAGTCAAGAAAATGTTTTGGGGATGTTTTTCATACATGGGGGTTGGATCTTTGGTGCCAATTGAAGGCATGATGAACAGCCAAAAATACAAATCCATGTTGGAAAAGTGTTTGGACAAACAACTCCAAAAATGTCAACCCCAAGGAGGAGCGATTCTTCAACAGGACTCTGCTCCCTGTCACAAATCAAAGGAAATGATGGCATTTTTCAAAAATAAGAAGATTAATGTTTTAGATTGGCCCGGTAATTCGCCCGACCTCAACCCCATTGAAAATTTATGGGCCATTTGCAAAGCTGCCAGCCATAGACTGCGAAAAATCGACTGTACCACTAAAATAAAAATGATAGAAGCGGTCATTCAGGTTTGGTATCGAGATGAAAGGATATCTGACTACTGCCAGAAACTCATAGAATCTATGCCAAAACGGGTAAAAGCAGTAATTGCTGCCAAAGGGGGACATATTTCCTACTGAATGATGTAAGTTTACCTTTATAGTTTTGTCAAAATATAATTTTTTACTAAATAAACTGTTTTTTCATTAAAACAGCCTATGATTCCATTAATTCGCACAATACTGTACTTAAAGCCATGTCTGGGTTCTATATTTATGTACACGTAATTCCTTTTCTAAATTAAGTAACATCCAACTGTATTATAAAATTTAGAAACATTTTTCTACAATTATATAATTTATTTATTGTTAAAAATATATCACACGAAAGTTAAAAAACTCATCAATTGAGTGAAATGGGTTGGCCAAAAGATAATTGTAAAATTTATTGTAAAATACATTTTATCATGGCATTTAAAACCTAATTGTAACCAATCCAGGGTTAAATAGTTGTTATTTTATATTTAAGTAATGTATGAGCTGTACAAAAGAAATAACTAGTACTTTTTTTTTATTAGTAATCTTATGTAACTCCCATCATATGATCCACTCAGTACAAAATCCACAATGGCTTGCCAACGTCTAATGGTGCTGTATAAAATAAATCTATTTTTGTAGAATAACTTACCTGTTTCTATTTAGACACCTGATACTTTAAAGCAATAAACTGCTTTTATAAAAGGATTTTGTTTTCTTGTCTGTTCCTAGTTTTTTTCTTGAATGTGACAAGATAGCAAAGTTGGTAAAATTTGGAGTAGGGTGGTGTGGTGGGATGAAGATTCTATTAACTTATAAATAGTTTATAAGTAATACAAATGTGTTATAACTTGAAGCCATAAAGTTAACTAGTGTGATTTTGACAGTGGATGACTATTACATATCAAAGAGAATCAGCAGTGTAATTACAGATATTACGCTACTACCCAAATTCTAAAAACATCACTTTTTAAATAAATAGTTCTTAAAAATAAATTTTGACCATTTAAATATTTTCAAAGGTATGTACTAATTTTTATATAATAAAAAATTAGTTCTCATATTTGTTAGTTTGAGCACTTAACGTGTTAAAAACAAAATTGAATTCTTATTACTTTATCCTAGAGAACAAGCATACAATTTTAGAGCAGGGTCCCTCACTAGGATTTCATGACGAGCCTTATTACTTTTCTCACAATAATCTAAAAGGTCAAAAGTACATATAAACTTACATACAACTATTTTAGTATGTTTTCTAGCTTTCATTTCGTTTGTCTCTCTGTTGATAATTTAGTATTCAGTGCATTAAAACAAAGACGAAGCATTCTGAGCATTTGTGTGGCTTATAAAAACACTAAAGCAGTTGTCACTTTAGTATTTTTGCAAGTTTAAATTATTGCAGTTCTAAAAAAATTTTAAGGACCACAAACATTTTTGTTAAGGGCTGCGTGCGGCCCAAGGGCTATGTAATGCATATGAGAATACATTTAACTGGTCAGAGCAACAGCTCATATAAATAAATCGTAATTCCATTCTAATTCTCTAATACCCTATATAAATACAATACATCTGGGCATTGGAACAAACCTGAAGCCTGATGTTAACTCTTTTGGCTAGGAGTTGTTTAGCAACCGAAATATCAAGACATAAAGACATATCACATGATATCTCAATATTTTTTATAGTAGGGCCTAAATGGAAAACTAATCAAACTAAAGGTATAAATACTGTAACTGATGACATTTCAATTAACTATGTATCTAAAAGTAATGTCCTTATAGTGCACGGAACTGCTCTGTAAGAATAAAAGCGGGTCAAGTAACAAAAAATATATATTTGGGTTAGTAACAAAAAAACTATAGCCTTGTCCATGTGCCGCTACAAAATTATATTCCTTTAAACACAGCGATGTTTGAGTGTGACAATTGTGACCCTCTTAACTGATAATAACCATTGAACAGATGCCATTGAAATACCATTGAACAGATAAGTATGACAGATATCACTTCTAGAGTTTAAAAAAATGAACCGTCATGGATGAGACAAAAGTTTAATTTTATATAGAGCCTATATGTAAGCCAACCAATGAACTAAGTCAAGTAATATAATGTTGATAAAAAATGTACGGGATATTCCTGTCAATAGGTGTATCATGCATTCTTTCATAGTCCACTTGAAACTGTTTTTAATTACACTTAAAACGAATTCTTGAAATTCAGCCACAGGACATGTAACATTACAATACTATGAAGTTGAGAGACAGTTAAATAAATCATAGCAATAATATTTAGTAAAAAAAAGGTTACATTTTACAGTCTAGCCTATATTGAATAATAAAGATGGAACTGATTACAGTATGGATTACTGAACACATACCAGAGCTCTTGATATTTTTAAGGATTCGAATAGTCTTATTTAGTGCATAATTTATCCTCCAAAAAGTTAATTCATTCATACCAATATTGGCCTATTTTCTGATCCAATAAATATGTGTATAGGCCTAAATAAAAAATTATCAGAATTTAGCACTAATCAAGCTACTTACTCAAAATATCATCGCCTGTTTCATAAGTATGCAATCTTGATGATCTCAAATCCATATTTTATTTCAAATTAACTGATAGGCCTATTATTTTTTGTTAAATTTAGGTTAGGTTGAGGTACCCCATTGGATAGATAAACAACAAACTTTGATAAATTTTGACATCCCAAACCCATCACTGCCTGCTCGTTCTCCGCTTCTTTTTCCAGTTCTTCTTCTCACAAATTAACTAGTCAGAAATCAGCAAATTTATTTTTTCCAGCATGATATAGAGTAGAATATAGATTTATTCAACTGGCAATTATTGTTGATTCGTATAAATGAAAGTATATTTAAGTTGAGAATTAGTTAAGTGAGTATTTCCATTGGTTTTATATTAATCTAGAGCAGGAATACTAACTATAAGGCCTACGGGCCGCATGCAGCCCATGACATTTTTTATAACTGCAATAATTTATTAAAGTGCAGACAGTAAAACCAGTTAACTGTTATTTCCAACTAATTGTTTTAAATTAATGTAGTATTATATTATACAACATATTTAGTTTATTTGATATATACTAGGTTTTTTACTGATAACGTATGTACAAAGGTGTATGTACAGTATATGTACTTGTGTCCCTTGCATTATTTTAAGAATAGCAATAAGGCTCGTCATCAAATCCTAGAGAGGAACCCGTAACTAACTCGAACCTAGAGCATTAAAAAAATATACATGTAAAAACCTTCTGATTCTTTGATAAAAAAATTGGGTGTGCGTCGGACCACACGGTGGAAGTTATACTTCTGTGGCCATTCTCATACACCCACTCACGCACACAAACAGACAGGATATATAAATGAAATATAAGACATTTTTCAATATTATTCAATATATTTATCTTCAATATATTATACGTGACTTCATTATTTTATTATACACCTATATTATCATTATCAGTAATTTCTTCGATTAAATGTCTTCGATTAACAATCGATAGTTCTTAAAAATTTGTTCTTACTTTTCAGCGTGACGCGGTTTCTCGACCAACATCCCATCCCAAAGTGTCTAACGGGCGCAAAGAAGTATAACTTCAATAATCATTTTTTGGTTCGGTAGTTTAGTTGTTCCTCATGATATTTATCTTATTTAATGTAATTTCACTATTATAATAGTTTTCAATTACATTTGTTTATTTTTAGGGTTTGTGTGCTTTCGATAATACTTTTAATACTTGCCTGTGTAAATGTTGACTTAAAAATTGTTTTATTCAGATAAGTTTCATGCTTTACATATAGCGCCTACTTTGTATAGAATTGAATAATTCGTTGTATAAAAATAATAATTAACTTATAGAGTTTGTTTTAAAAGCATTTTAATTTAACTAAAAAACATTTTTCATGGCATTTGTATCTGTTTTAGGTTTGTAATAGAGGTTGTTCAAATTGGTGGTAGAGATATAGTGATTAGATATGTGATTATGGAAGCTATGCAGGAAAAATAGGGAAAGGAAAGGCTATATGAATTTGTTGATTAATGGATATAGTCCCTTGATATAGGGACTTTTGAGGAAAATTATGAAAATTGAAAATATATAATAAGAACTAGAAATATTGGAATAACATTGATTAATTAATAGCATTTGGATAAGCAGTTTTTAGGATACTAAAGGGTACAAAATGTTAAACACTACAGCCTAGCTTGGTAGAGAAAAAACGAGATGGTTACGGTAGAAATTAAATTAAGATGCTTAGAAGAATGATTCCAAGTTGAAACAGATATTGTATTTTTCATCAAGGTGTAGTAAATTATTACTCAGAGTAAACGAAATAATATTTATTAACCTTCTAGTCGTGACCCTGGGTCCTCAGGACCCCGACAGTTTTTGTTTAGTTACAAAATCCGCCGCAGCGCACGCTACAGCTTTCTGCCGCCAATGTAAATTCCCGCCAGTACGAGGTTGACCTTGGAGCGGAGTGGTTGTGCTGTGTCATTTGTTGTTTTTTTGTTGTTTTCGTGAAATAACGCAACTGGGTCCCTAGGACCCAAGGGTCACGACTAACGTAACTTTTTTATGTTTTGTTAATTTACGTATTTTTAGAATAGTGGTTGAATTCAAGCAGTCAAAATGAATGTTAAGGACAGCAATTTTGAAGAATGTACAAACCGACTCCTAGATGAAGATTTGAGTGATGAAAGTGCTGCTGAGGATGAGTTTGAAGTGCAGGACGAGAATACTGACTCTGAGCAAGACGATGGTGAAATTAGTAATAACAGGGAAACCAATAATGATGTTATAATAGAGGCACAAGGGACAGATGATGATGCAGTAGATATTGCGGAAAATGATCACAGTAGCAGTGAAGAGAATGAAGACATACAGCCTCAATACTACTACGGCAAGCCACAAGGAAAGAATAGATATCGATTCAAGTGGTCGTCAAAAGAGCCAACTAGGCGAGGTAGGCCTTTAGCACATAACTTGATACTACCTCAACTCAGGGGTAACGTAAAAGCTCTGGGTGTTGAAGCTACTCCTTGCGATATATGGATGACTATTTTTACTCCTGAAATAATGAATCAAATCCTTGAGCATACAAATGCTAAGCTTCTAGAGATTAGACCTAAATATACCGACCAAAACAGACCAGAATTAAGAAATGTTGAGTTTCCTGAAATGCGAGCACTTATTGGCCTTTTGTACTACGGTGCAGTTTTCAAGTCAAATACAGAGGACCTACGTAGTGTATATGCAACAGACGGAACCGGCCGAGAGATTTTTAGGTTTGTAATGTCTCACAAGCGCCTAGAAATACTTTTGTACTGTCTTAGGTTTGATGAGAAAGCAACAAGACGTGAGAGAAAACAGTCTGACCCTGCCGCGCCTATTTCCAAGTTGTTTGATGAAGTAGTCGCAAACTTTAAAAGTAATTTTCACTTAGGGGCCTACACATGTGTTGATGAGATGTTGTGTAAATTCAGAGGGAGATGTAAATTTCGTGTTTACATGCCACAAAAACCTGCGAAATATGGGTTGAAACTAATGATTTTGACTGACGCACGGAACTCTTACTGTTACAACGCCTACATATATACAGGCAAAGGATCAGATGGTAAAGGTTTAGCTGATGAGTATACGAGTTGCAGCATTCCAACTAAGGCAGTAGTGAGATTGACTGAATGCATTTTCCACACAAACCGAAATGTCACAGCCGACAATTGGTTTTCTTCTATCCCTTTGTCAGTTTTGTTGCGGAAAAAGGGCCTTACCTATTTGGGAACACTGAAAAAAAATAAACCGGAAATTCCAGCATCCTTTCAACCAAATGCCACTAAAGAAGTTGGTTCTGCTACATTTGGTTTCACAAAAGACTTGACATTGGTCTCGTTTGTGCCTAAAGAGAAGAAGGCTGTTCTGTTGGTGTCATCTATGCACCACGACAAAAGCTTTGATGATCAATCACAAAAACCAACTATTGTTGCAGATTATAACATGAGTAAAGGTGGAGTTGACAGTTTGGATAAAATGTGTGCTACTTATTCAACAGCAAGAAAGACGCACCGGTGGCCAATGCGTTTGTTCTACGCCCTACTAGATATCACTGGCGTAAACTCACATGTGATCTACCAGTCTTTTAGGGACAATCAAGCATTTTATAATAGAAGTGACTTCATGAAAAGTCTTGCCAAAGATCTTGTGACTCCCCACATGCAAAACCGTCTTGCAATCGCATCTCTACAGACCGAACTAAAGTTGGGGATCTGCCGCATCATTGGCGTACAAATGCCAGGGAACGAAGCATCAGCCCAAGTTCAATCCATAGAAAAGTCTAAAAGGAAGAGGTGTTTCACATGTCCAGCAAAAAAATACAGAAAAACCACCATTGAGTGTTACCAGTGTAAAAATCCTATCTGTAATGAGTGCGCCAAGAAGATTTGCAAACATTGTGCAACATGAACTTGAAGGTAGAGTAAACCTCCAACCCTAAGAGTAAACTATGACCAAATATTTTTTTTAATATTCCTGGTAGTGTTTTACAAACTATTGACAGTATTATTCGTTAATTTTATGGTTTTTATAATATATATTAGTTTAAAACTGAATGGTTGTTTTTTAACTACTACAAATGCAGGTTTCCTTACAATGTATTTTTGATATCATAATATAAATTTGATTTTGTTCCACACGTGTTTTTTTTATTTATTAGTATCCCCTAGACATGTATAAATCAAAATACAACAATCTACTTGATATAATATATTTATTTTTAATTCAGAAAAAGTGGGTCCTCAGGACCCAGGCTCACGACTAATGCCAGACAAAATTAGGGTCACGACTAGAAGGTTAATATAAGGAGCACATTGTACATTATAACTCTTACATAACGGAAAAATCTCATTCCGTTGTCCGTCATTCAATACCACAGACTATGGAACCAAAGACTATTAAATATTACACCATAGTATCAACTTAACTCATAACATATATGTTACAGAGATAGCGAGACATTTACATACAGATACGTGACTCTGATCTGTTACACATTTGAGGCCATTTTTAAGGCGAATATGAATGTTTACATGTGTGTAGGATGGTCATTAGCTAAGTTCGACTTATACTCAGAAACGGCCATTTATTGTTGATTTTGTACCGTAACAGCCAGAACTAAGGGATTGTAGCTTTAGGTGGAATCCGAACCATGTACCTAAGGTGTGTGAGAAATTTTAGCATGTCCATCTGATTTTCAGCTGATTGACAAGCTGTATACTTAGTTTTCTTTCTTACACAACATCCAAGCTCTTACTACCACCCAACATGGACACACCAGACTTCTGTATTTAGTGTCCATGCCCATATCAACTACCGAGCATATTCGGTATTGACAGGACCGAACATAAAGCCTAACGCCTACATACAATCTCCACAGGAATTTCTCCCCAAGTACATACAACACTGCGCCACTAGGACAGTACAAATTTAAGAAAGAAGTCAAGTAAGAGTAAATAATTTCACAGACCTATCATCGATGTTTATTGTTACTTATGAACCAAGACTCTTCGGGGCTAGGTGAAATAGAAAATGAAAGTTTATTATTTCCTTTTAAATAAAAAAAAATAAGAATTATTTTTATATTTTTAAATTTTTTATATTAAAGATAACATGATCTAAATCTTTATGAAAGCTAATTTATAAGACGTCTGAAGTCATAAAGAAATGTCTATTGAAATTATGTTGTTGCACTGAGCTTTGGAATTTGAACATTTTGTAATTTCTTGGATTTTGAGATTTCTAAACTTGAAAGTTTTCCAATTTCTTCAGTTTTATAATTTTTGAGGTAAGAGATTGTGATGGTTAATACAATTGTAATGTGTGGGAAGGGGTTGGTTAATACAACTGTATATAGGTTTGTGGGTGTGACTACACCACTTTAAGTGTATGGGTGCACCAATACCACCGTACGCACCCACCCACGCTTTCATACATTATTAGTCCACCCACAGATAAGACATTCAGATCTTTTTCTCCCTGAGCTCTAGCCTACTCAAGCATCAACCCCAAAGTATTAATATTGTTTTAATGTGTTTTTCAGATTTTTTCACTTTTTGCTTTTCTTAATTAATTGTAACTGTTCTTTTTTTTAGTTTTGGAGTGTTTGATTTTTTTATAATTTTGGTATATGCATTTTTTTAATATTTCTTACTTTTCAGTTTTGGATTTTAAGTTTATTTTAGAATTCTAATGTTGCTTGGGTTTTTTGAATTTTTTAGCATTTTTATTATTTTCCTTTTGAGAATTTTTCTTTTTGAAGTAGTTTATTTAGTTTTTCAGTTTTAGACTTTTGAGATTTTTTTGTTAAGTTTTAAACTATAAATTTATTAAGTTATATTTTTGAGTTTTGGATTTTTTAATTTTTCTGAGTTAGGAATTCCAAGATTGTTGAATGAATAAAAATGTTTAATTTTCTAATTTAGATTTTTTAATGTTTTGAATTTTTATAAATTTGTGGAACTAGGTAATTTAGAATGTTGAGATGAATACTTTAAAATTGCGGCCATATTATTTTTGTTTAAAACTCAAAAACCATACATTTCTATGAAATTTGTCTTTAAACAATTCTTTTGCCAGTTTAGTTTCTAATGCAATGGTGTCTTTTACAATTTTTTCTTGTTTTTTATATATTTCTTTTAAGATTGTAATTTTCTTAAAACTGAATGTATTTTTTTCTTTAAAAGTTTTCAAGTCCTTGCACAGGTTACTAGTTTATTAAAATATTAGATTAATTTCAGTACAATATTTTTAAAGTGAAGAAGAATCAGCTGATTTTAATCCATTGTTGGTCAATGTAAGCGGAAATAACTATAAAAATGGTGTGCAGATTTATTTGGCTCTTGAGTTAGAAGAATGATCTATGTGTTGATAAAAAACAACATCTGGACATCTGTAATGTCATAAACAGATAGCTATGACATTACAGCTAATATACAGTAGCCCTAATGATTTTATACAAAAGTACAGCTACTTTTTCCTTACCAAGTGCATAGCGTCCAAGCTCTTAGACCTGCTGACTTCCCTGATCATAGTTTTTTTGTGACTGGTTTCTTCAGAAATCCATTTTTTTTAACTTCATTAATATGTATTTATTAAAATGCCATTTCCAGATATGGTATTTTGAACTTACATAATATCAGTAATTGGCACTATGGAAACCCACAACATTTGTATCATCACAAACTTCAATCATTTTATTTCAGCTTATTTAATTTTGTTATTACAGCTTGCATTTACAAACAAAGGAAAGACTCGGAAAGAGTCAGTGATATTTCTTCACTTTAAATATTGTATTGAAATTTATATCATAGAGAAATAAACTAGTAACCCATGCAAGGCCTTAAACACTGCCTTTTTATGATTACAGTTTAAGGAAAATCTTTAAAAAAATAAAGATAAAAATATTTAAAACATTGCACATCGAATTGGAAATGAAATGGGCTACTAAACAGCATTTCTACTGCTTAAAAAATAAGATTTATATTCTTTAAGTAAATAAAAGTGTTCTATCTTTTATGAATTTGCCGGCACGGTGGCTCAGTGGATAAGGCTTCGAACTGCGGAGGGCAAGGTCCAAGGTTCGAATCCCCACTGAGCCAACGGTAGGTACTTCACTCGCTGAATAAAGTTGACGGCCTGTAGGCCCATGTCAAATGGTTAGTGAAGTTAAAAATAAAAAAAACCAATCCTTCTCCATGTAGTAAAGGCCGAAATTTTACAAATTTCTATTACATCTTAATGAGTAATGACAGTTGGTTTTTTTTGTCTGTGGTTTTACTAAGCAACATGTTTGAAATGATGGGTTTTCAACATGTTCAATAGTCAATATGAATGAGGGAGAATATATTTTTATTTTAAAATCTATATATTTTTATAGTAGTTAAAATACATAATACAATTGATGGTTATCAAACAAAGTAACGAATTCAAATATAAAGATAAATATATTTATACATCTACGATATCTTTCACACTTTAATATGTTCATATTGGCAGCCACTTTGTACAATCCTGTCATGAGAGATATTTCTAATGTAAATAAATTGTATATAGTGGGTAAATAATTGATTGGTTGAATGTTATTTCAGCGGCATTTTAATCTGAATAAATATAAAACATAAAAATAAACCGAAACTACAAATTCAAATAACATCACTTTCAATCTTTACAAATAATACAAGGCGATATTTTATGCTATATTATACAGTTTTGTGGTCTCATGAGGTTTACAAAGAGAGAGGGAGAGAGGGAGAGAGAGAGAGAGAGAGAGAGAAAGAGAGAGAGAGAGAGAAGGGATAGATTTAAGAGTGTTTTCTTCATAGCTAATATACTAATGAGTTTTCAAAAACAATACATACCTACAGTAAAGAACAGGTGCATTTAAACCCGGAGTGGATTATTAAACTTATATAGTAGCAGGCCCTGTACAAAATTGATTAAAACTTATGTATAAATGTCCCAAGGTTATTATAATACCTGTAAAGTTGAAACAAAAAAAATACTTGAACACTACATGTGAACTCAGAAGGTAATTTTAAAAAAAATTTCCTCTCTATCTGTACACCCCATAATGCCTGGGAAAGGCTATTTTTGTGCACCACAAATTTAACACACTGGACTCAATCCTCTTGCATAGTTGTGTACTTTAACTGCCTAAATGCTTTGGCATACCCATAGGGGTACAGCTATGACAGGAGCTGATTGAGTTTCTTAGTAAAAAAGAGACGACATGGAAAGCATGAGCCCCAGCTTTGCTTGTATAATGAGTGTAACGGGTAAGGTTTTTACATAATTTTGCTCAAAAAAATTTAACGTAAGAAAAATCAAATTGAATCAATCTTTATTGCAACAACACTAAACAATGTACAGCAATTGTCAATTTAGTAATTTTTGACAGTTACATCAAAACCCAATTCACACATACAATATCAGGGTTAGTCTTCTAATCAAGCAGTATTCCAATCATGTCATAGACTCATTAACATTGTAAAATAAATAGGATGCTGATAACAGTTTAAAGAGTTTTAAGATCTCTTATATTGGACCACTTTTTTGGATTTGGCAACTTGTTAAAGAAACGAATGAATACCAACTTGTAAGGGCTGGTTTTCGTAAACCACTGTTCTGTGCTTCCCATTTGGTTGTTATATCTGTACCTTGTCTCAAGCGTGTATATATATATATATATATATATATATATATATATATATATATATATATATATATATATATATATATATATTTAGACCATATATATATATATATATTTAGACCATTTTATGAGAGAGCAGAATTCCATAGACGTACAGTGGTTTTGACCCATCCACTCAACAATAAAAGTATGGTGGTATTGAGCCACCCACCCACTCATACATGTAAAGTGGTATTGTAGAGAGGTGGTACAGTGGTGTGTAAAAACTTATCATATTCAAAAGTTACAAATTTCCTTGTACAACGTTTTGAATTGGAATTTGCTTTTTGGATTTTGTAGAGAATTGTTAATTTTTGTGGTTCATTTATTACCTCCTTTTTTACTCAAGCTTTGACGGTTTTGATAAGGCACATATAACCATGGCAATTATATGTGCCGGCGTGGTGGCTCAGTGGCTAAGGCTTCAGACTGCGGAGGGCAAGGTCCAAGGTTCGAATCCCCACTGAGCCAACGGTCGGTACTTCACTCGTTGAATAAAGTTGACACACAGGCCTGTAGGCCCATGTCAACTGGCGAGTGAAGTTTAAAAAATAAAAAAAAAAATTAAAAAAATTACTATAAAAATTGAAGTGCTGTTTACAGATATTCGGGACTTGAAAAATTCCAGTTTACTTTATAAAGAAAGTGTTGAGGAGAACAATACTTTCTTGGTTTTGGTCTCTTGTTGTTTTATTGATTTTGGGCTCCCTCTCTGTTTTCACCCCAATAATTAACCAAAGTGGTCCAGGATAGCTGTGTTGACGACTGATATTTGGAGGACTGAAAATTATTAAATCAGTCGCCGATTGTTATGTTGCTGTCTCTCATGTTGGCGTTTTTTACTAGCAATGTAATGCCAACAAATTAACCATCTCTTTTGCAGTTGGGCTACTGTTGTTCAATGTGTCAATGTTGAAATCACCCTTCAAAATATAACTTTGTTTGTAAGTGGTCAAGTCAATCAGTAAAATAAATTTCAGAGAAAAATTGTATTCGTTCCTAATGGGAGACGAAAGTGGAGTAAATTATTCTAATGGAGAATAAATTACATTAAGAATTTGTTAAATAATTAATTTTGATTCCGACTACTTCAAAATATTGTCAACTGTGTATTTCAGGAAAAATATTGCAAAATAAAATCCTGTTAAAATATATGGTAAACCCTTTTTCAGAGCTTTTAACAGTAAAAACTTGCTAATGTGATATTTAGAATGTTATAAAGATCAGTATTTTTGTTATTGAAACCATACTTTTACAATATACTTACAACAACTGGGTCACTCCTCACTAGTTGTTTTCAAGTGTTTGCAAATGAGTTGAAGTTCATCTAGTTTGTTGGTTTAATTGTGCATTTTGATGAAGCAGTCAGATAGAAATGTGATTAGAAAATTTTGACTTGGTTTGTGATTGTTGTGTTACATCAATTGATTTAGTCCTGAAGGAGGCTTACAGGTGAGTATCGTTTGTCTTGTAGTGGTTGGTGGATGACCTGCCCCACACATTCTTCACCAACAATTCAGCCAGGAGCCGCTTCCCCCTGGACCATGTCTTCTCTCGAGGTTGTTTGTATTACTATCACTGTGGATCTAGGTAAGTTTGTGTCAGCTACGAGAGTCATGGCAGATGAGTGACTCTTCTTTGTGGACTCTAATGATCAGTCTGATGTGATTTTCATAACAGAAGTAGAGTTTTGTTTATATTTTAATGTTGAATTTACTGATTCACTCCCAACAACACCAGTATATCTCTAATTTTCACCACTAGGTTTCACAAATTTATTGCAATAATTGTACAATTATTGTACACAATCATGTCCAACCATTTTTGTACAGTCCCTAATAAGAATGACATCATGATGTTACTCAAGAAGTATCAGTTCTAGTTTGGTTAAAAATTATATTCTGAATACAACATAAAAGTCTAAATAAATACATTTTAATGTCATTACACAAATCAATAGATAGACGAATAAATTACGATTGATAAACACACAGATTACAACTGACAAATAAATAAAATAAATACATAAGTTACAGAGACACGAAATTAAATAAATAAAAACGTGATGGGACTAATTATAAATAAAATGCGGCAAACTGACAGGCAGGAACCTAACTAGAGATAAGATGGGTAGATAGTTGAATAACCAATGGGTTGCTCCTTATTTGCATCAAAGACAGATAAGGCAATTTATTAAATTAATAAGACAGATAAGGTGGGTTTTAAATCTAACCACTTAAATTTAAATAAAAAAACCCTGAGCATGGCGACATTCTTGTTTACTTGTAAAACCAAGTTTACCAAAATCTAATTGAGTACAATTCTAATTTGGTTCTTCTGATGTAATACAAAAATGAAAATGGCTTTGAAATAGATTTTCAAAATTATCAATGAACATGTATTTATGATCAGCCAACATTAGCAACAGCATCATATTGAGTAACCAAAGACAACCACAAGACAATTAATTGTTGTTTACAAGATACTTGTTTCATTATTGATAATTTTCTGGAGTTTCTAAACGCTTCAAGTGTTTAACTAACAAACACAACACTTCAACAGATATAACAACTCCTGTCTGTCGTCTTCAGGTCAACTGATGTTTTGAAATCGTTTTTTGGCATTGGATTGTTTCCAACAAAAAAACAAATCCAACTTGAATTCTTGATAAGAAACTCCATTTTTATCCAAATGTCGTTGCTAAATTGAGTGGTAAGCTATGTGACATGTAATATTATAGAGATTTCTGGTGTCTACCACATCCTTTCTGGCACAATTTCAAAGAAAACTGAGATCACCAGGGTGAAAATTATCTAAAAATAACACAAAGTGTATAGTATATACTTTTTAATGAAAATACCTTCTTTAAAACTAATACTTTTCATAAAATTTACCATAGATATAAATTATAAAATAAATACACATAAATTAAATTATCAAAATAGCTTGCAAATTACCAAAAGAGCTGATATTTCCTTATAAATATTAATTAATTCTTATTTCAAAATTGACAAGCATCAAGCACTGATTACTTAATTATGGTGATTTCACCAAAGCTTACAAAGTACATTGTACATGCTTAAAATGACTTCAACTGATTATTAATTACTTTATAATATTTCTGGCTCTGGAATCTGAATCAATAGTTAAACAAAAAAGATAGTTGAAACCATTAATGAAGGTAAAAAGTTAATGAACTACCACCAAAATATGCTTGTTGTGTAAACTATTTTTTCGCTTTGGTGTAGAGGTTATGCCTGTCTCTTCCTTTGGGTTTTATTGTTCTTAAAAGTATTTTAATTTATATAATATTATTATTGTGATTTTTACATTGTATTATGAACTATTATGAAATGTTTCATTAATTTGTGCAAGTATAAACACAGTAGTTGAGTAATATGTAATGGGAATTTTCAAGCACACCTACATCACTCGAAGTGCTACTTAATGTATTACTACTTGACCTTCACCTCTCAGTGGAGTCTAGGACGGCAGCCTTCAAGCTGAACAGAGCAGATAAGCTCAAGAGGAGCAGATGTTAATTTGGCTACTTGCACAGCAGAACATTGGACATTGTACAGCAGATGTCAAGGACAATTGCATTTTCCAGACCATTACCCATTCGACATTGAATCCAGGGAGGTCTGGAGAAGGATAGGAAAATACCCACCACCAACATAAAGCGTCCAGTACACGGTCGATTCTGTCATGGAGGATGAGGCTGGGTTTGGGGTCTAAGATCCCTGTACTAGCACTCGCCTATTGAGCAGTCTATGGAGGTGTGGTACAATCTACAAAGCCGAGATCTTTCCCATCATTGACAGGTGAAAACATATTTGTATTATAACAGTCAGACTGTTATAAAGCACTTAACTCCTGTCAATTTATCTCAAGACTCACTTTGGAGTATTTTCAGACTATCTGTATCTTGGCCCACCTCAATAATGTTCAATGAGGTGGGTTCCAGGGCACAGCAGCCTCTCAGGCAATGAAGAGGCTGATCTCCTTGCTAAGAAGGGAGCAATGACTCCATTTGTAGGGCCGAACCAGTATGTGGTATTAGATTTACCACTGCCAAGACTGAAATAGTTACCTTGGCAAGAAATCATCACAAATGCAACGACAGCAATTTCATGGCCAAGTCTATGCCAAATCTCTGGTGAGGGGACCCAACCTTACGCAGACCAAAACACTCACCAACATGAATCGGAATGACATCAGGATGGTGATTGCTTACATTACTAGACATAGCCATTTCAGGAAATAACTGGCATCTACAGATAAAACACTAGTCGCCGGCTTTGTGATGAATCTCTTAAGTCTGCCAAACACCTGTTGACTGAATGTGATGCTCTAAAGCTCAGGAGAATAATTTTTGAAGAAGAACTTGCAGAGAAAAAATGGTAACTAGACTGAGGAAAAAGATTTTAGAGTTGGTTAAGCCACTCCGAATAAGTACAACAGGGGAGCACAATAGACCCAACGCTTTACTTGCACTTAGTAATGGCCTCAGAGCTCTTCTTTCCCTCCAACAAACAAAACTAAACTAAATATATAATGGAATTTAATGCGAGAAAATATTTCTAACTCTATAAACATATACGAACTAGTTTATGCAAACATATGTTTTCACACTTTTTTTGCTATTGGCTTGTACATTCCAGTTACATTTTCTGCGACAATCAAGTTCAGAACATTGTCAGCACCGCTATTATTGTTTCACGACATTAAGTGAATCTTAAATGTTTACTCAGTCCATCCTTTGTTTATTGTCTGTGCATTTTAGAGAAAGATTTATCTTCTGCAATATTCAATGGTTTAAATTAAGCAATTTCTACAATGTGACTGAAAGAAAATTTACCTCAAAGTCACGTTCAAATGAGTTAATAGGTTTAAAAATCAGATATGATGTTAATATTTATTAAAAAGCTACGACATTTTAATATATTTACTGAATATATCTATTAGAACAAAGAACCAAATAAAATGAAACTATTTCCAGTGTAAAAACTATCCAAAAGTCAGAGACAGTTTGTGCATATTTTAACTTTTTAAGATGAACATGAATTATTACATGTGTATGAATGACCTGTACAGTCTGGTTGTTAACTGAGTTGGCCTTGTGCTCATTAATAGCCCAACAGAAAAGACATATAAGGGACCTGCAGTCAGGGCCGGCCCAAGGGGGAGGCCTCGGCCTGGGGCTCCGGCTTGGGGGGGGGGCGCCGACGCAGGGGCGCAACAGCCAGTCTAGTCTAGAAGCGACGTGAGCGGCGGGAGTGGAAACAGCCGGCAGCGCCCCCTCCTACATTTCCCCTCCCGCACCCCCGTGCCCCACACTTCCCCTCCCCGCCTCCCGCACCGTTTAGTCAGTAGTCAGTAGTGGGTCAGTCACCTTCACATATCATTGTGCGCTTTGCCGCCAATTTCGTGTTGTGGGCGATAGTTTTTATTTTGTATTGTTTTGAGTGACTAGTGTTTTGAGTGATTTAGGTATGTAGGCAGTGCTGTAATCGCTTTACTCACTCTTAGTCCCATACTTTATATTTAGCAAGCTTAGTAAGTTATTTAATCGGCAAATCTATAACATAACCTCAAATATATGACTTTACATATTGACTTAGATTTGACTGATGCTTTGACTTGTATATGAGGCTTGTACAATCAGTACAATGTCATCTTAGCCTAAGCCATCTGGTGCGCAATATCGGAAGAGAAAAACTAAAGCGGAAGCAGATGCAAAAGCAAGTGCGAAGGTACTTTGTGGCTTTTTATCTCGTGCTAGTGAAAGTGAACCTAACAAGGACAGTTTAACAGCTCGTTCGGCTCCACTGACCCATACTGCCACTGGCAGTGACGATAATTATCCTCAAGTTCAAGAGAGTACTGACAGAGAACACAGAGAAGATCTTGAAACTACAGTAAGTATTGTTGACAACACTGTTGATGAACTTATTGCAGACAATGTAGACATTTCCACTGCAGTGGAATTTGATTTGAACGACTTTGGAAAATGGCCTACACTTACATCATCTATTAGGGACGAACTTATTAGAAAAAGACCACATGAAATAGTTGGGCCCGATTCAAGATTTCCTCTTGATGCTGAAAAAGGTGACGACTCTAAAGAAAGGAGGAAACATAGAAAATGTTCGTTATTTCATTGTAAAAGAAAGTTGTCAAACAATTAAATCTCAAGTCGGAATTGGCTGCAATACTCTGATGAAAAAAACAGTGTGTATTGTTTTTGCTGTAAGTTATTTGGCAACAGTAAATCACAGTTAGCTGGAAATGGTATAAATAATTGGAAAAACATTGGAAGATATTTGGCACAGCACGAAGTTTCAAGTGAACACTTTTCTAATTATGCCAAATGGAAGGATACTGAAAAAAGTTTACTTGAAAACAAGGGAATTGACGCTGAACTTCAAAAAGCAATGAAGCGAGAAGTGAATCACTGGAAATGTGTGATGGAGCGTTTACTCGATATAACAATGTTTTTGTCTGAACACAACCTAGCATTTAGAGGTAATAAAGATAAGCTATTTTCAAAAAACAATGGGAACTTTTTAGGCCTTGTACAACTTATTGGAAAGTATGACCCAGTAATATCTGAGCACATACGTAAAATACAAAGTAAAGAAATTCATGATCACTATCTCGGAAAAACAATCCAAAATGAGCTTATAAACCTTCTTGGAAATAAAGTTAAAGAGGAAATTGTAAATAATGTTAAGGAAGCTAAATACTTCTCAGTCATTTTAGATTGTACACCTGATGTTAGTCATCAAGAACAACTATCCTTCACGGTTAGATTCGTAAAATGTTAAAAAGAACAAGTTGAGGTAAAGGAACATTTTTTGTCATTTCGCCCAGTTTCTGACACAACAGGAGAAGGGCTCACAAACTCTCTTCTTGAAGTAATGAACATGTATGGGCTTGATATGAACAACTGTAGAGGGCAGGGTTATGATAATGGCGCAAATATGGTTGGAAAAAACAAAGGGATTCAATCGAGAGTATTGTCTCAGTTTCCAAGAGCTTTTTTCAACCCATGTGGATGCCACTCACTCAATTTAGTTATTGCTGATGCTGCAACGTCATCTGTAAAAAGTGTTTCTTTATTTGGAGTTATACAAAGACTGTTTGTGCTGTTCTCATCTTCAACTAAAAGATGGAAAATAATTCAGGACACTGGCATTGCTATGACACTAAAGGAAGTTTGTGAGATTAGATGGGAGTCCAGAGTAAACAGCCTCAAGTCAGTACGATATCACATGTCAGAAATATGTGAGGCTTTATCTTCAATGCAAGAAGAAGTAAATGACCCTAAGGCTACATCAGAAGTGAAATCATTAGAAACTCATATAGTCTCTTATGATTTTATTTTAACATTAATAGTATGGTATGACATATTATTTCAAACTAATCTTGTCAGCAAGAACATGCAGAAAGTTAAAACTGACTTGCCTGCGGTAGTGGCCTTATTGAAGAACTGTAAAGACTTTTTGGAAAATTACCGTGAGACTGGTTATGGAAGTGCTGGTGCAACGGCAAAAAAAATTGCTGATGAGTTAGGAATTGAAGCAAAGTTCAAACAACCCAGAATACGCAAGAAAAAGGCTCATTTTAGTTACGAAAGTTCAGACCAAGTCGAAGCCTTAGCAGATTCAGAAACCAATTTTAAAGTTAATGTATTCTACCCAATAATAAACAATGCTTTGGGTGCCATTCAAGAAAGATTTTCTCAGCTTCAAACCCACAGCAATGATTGGGAGTTTATGTATGATTTTAGAAACTTACCCGAGTCAGATTCTCTCAAAACTAAATGTTTTAATATTGAAAAAATTCTAACAGACCCCAACACTAACGAAATGGATGTCAATGGCAGAGAGTTGCATGATGAGCTTATACACCTGCAAGCTCTTTTGAAAAACACTGATGTGTCATCTCCACAACAATGTCTGACATATTTAGCTAAGAACGGTATGATTGACTGTTCTAGCAATGCATGGATTGCTCTAAGAGTATTGCTAACAATGCCAGTATCCGTGGCGAGTGGAGAACACAGCTTTAGTAAGCTAAAGCTAATAAAGACGTATCTACGCTCAACAATGACACAGGAGCGTTTGTCATCATTGGCAATTTTATCAATAGAAAAGGATGTTGCCAAGAATCTAGACTTTTCTGCTGCAATAGAGACATTTGCAAATTCCAAGACCAACAGAGGGAAATTTAAGTAAGACGACATATTTAAAAACAAAGGTGTAATGAAGTAAAATAATTTATAAAGAAGGACATTATAAACAAGTACTGTTTAATATTTTGTAATATAATTATAAACAAATATACGATCTGAGCATAATGATCGATTATTGAATGCAATCATTTTTTAATCAACCCTCTTGCAAACACAGAAAACATATTAAAGTTTTTCATTCATGAAAATGCGTTAAAATAAATTAAACTGTTTTTAACAGTTTACAAAATACCCTACCATTATTTTTATTTTTATATAGTCTACATCTTTTAATGGGGGGGGGGGGGGGCAAAAATCTTTGGGTTGGCCTCCTACCAGTAAAATGGTTGGGCCGGCCCTGCCTGCAGTTAATGTAGAATCTGTAGAACATAGTATTGGTCTGATTTTCAACTACCAAGATATTCTATTATCTTCCCAAGACAACATCCAAACGCTGGCCACAAAAAAAAAAAAAAAAAAAAATGAAAATCCCAAACTTCTCTAGTAGTTTCCATGCTGATGGCAACCATTGAGCAGACACTGTACCAGAATTAAGAGGACTGATAACAGAACCTATTGCCTACAGCCTCTACAACACTAGTCTCCAAGTAGCTAGGTTACAGCACTACGCTATGAGTATCGACTAACAGTGGTTGAGGAATAGTTATGTATTGAAGTAAAGGAATCATGGGAAATTACTTACAAAATTATCACCACCGTCCCTCATGACTTGAAAACTTCTTAGATTCCAGAACCCAAATCCATGTAAAATCTCTTGAACTAAACCTAAGCTTAAACAAACTTAAGAGTTTAACTTTTTTATCACAGTTCATTGTGCCGCAACTCATACAGAGTAAAAGAAGAAATTGGTATGCTAAATTGTTTCATTGTTTTATGAGAAATTGTTAATATGTCCAGCAACTATTACGAAGCCCATAGATCTTGTATTGTTTTCAGACGACTTGCAGCCCGCTGGGTAATATTTAATGCAGGATTTACTTCCATCAGTCCTTCATCTCTCATTAAACTGAGCCCACTTAGACCTGAAAATAATAGTTGTTTAATAAAGGTTGTGGAATAAAAGGTAAAAAAAACATTAAACAACACATAAACTGTATACAAATATTTTTAAACGTACAGTAATTTACATTTTAACGGCGTTAAGTTTTATAAAGTCAAATTTAAAACTTATTTAAACATTTTATTTACAAGATTTATACAATGAACAAATCTCAACTTTAAATCTCAAGTATACATAAACTTATGGTAAATGGCCTGCGAAAAGCTTATGCATGACAGATTCTGTCCCTCACCATGCACAATCATAACAGCAATGATCCCATTTACCATAGTGTTTACATTGGATTTACTATTGGTTGTTTAGTCAATTTTAAAAGTAGAATTGTAGTTCCTAATGATTTCAATAATGGAGTAATTGCCAATTTCAACAAACGTGGTTCAAATCAAATCAAATCACTTTATTTAGCCAAATTGACAAAACAGTTCGTATTAGCCAAGTCAAATACTGTATACTACAATCAATCAGTTCTTAATACTTAATACTAACAGCTATATACTTATGTAGAAAAAGCTTACACTCTTAAAACAATAATGTTAATTAATAAAAATAATAACATGGTTCATATCTGTATGTAAATAATTACTCTGTATTTAACAGTGGTGTACAAAATTCCTTATTATAAAACTCCCGGACGCTGTAACAAGAGAGATTTACTAGATGGTCCCTTAGCCGTTTTCTAAATTTTAAGAGGTTTGATTCCAACTTGAGTGAACAAGGTAGATGGTTGAATAGTTTTATTCCATTATAAAACAGATGTTTTTTGAAAAAGGATGAAGAGTGTTTTGGAACTGCAAGATTGTTAGAGTTACGCAAGAAGTATGGAGTTTTTACTGGGACAATGAATTTCGGAAGATTACGTTTGACAAAAGTTAGTGTTTCCAAAATGTAGATAGACGGTAGAGTTAAGATACCTGACTTACGGAAATAGTCCCTGCAGGACTGGTGTCTTCTCAGAGAAAAAATTATTCTTAGAGCCCATTTTTGAATTTTAAATAAAAAAAGGGTTTTTTGGTTTTTGTACCCCCAAATATGTATAGCGTATGCTAAGTGGGGATAGATAACCCCGTAATACGCAGATAGAAGAACTTCGGTGTTTGCAGTATTACGTAAATTGCGCAACACAAAGATTTCCGAAGTAAGTTTTTTTGAAACACTTTCAATGTGATCATAAAACCTGAGATTTTCGTCCAAGACTAAACCCAAAAATCTGACACTCGGTGTCGGATGAACCAAAGTTTCATCTGCAAGTAGGCTGAAACCTTTAGCTCGCCCTTTCGTCAAGCAGAAGTTCATAAGTCGAGTTTTATCAGAGTTTATAGAGAGTAAGTTGTCATCAAACCACTGAATTAAATTATTGGCCTCACAAAAAGCAACTCGTTCCAATTGATCCACGTTGGGGCTTGAAACTGAAAGAGAGGTGTCTTCAGCAAATAAGGAAAGTCTGGTCATGGATGCACACGAGGGAACAGTGTTCATATATAGAAGAAATAAAACAGGGCCCAAAACGGAGCCCTGAGGCACTCCTCTCACGATGGAGGTCTACTGAGGAGTAGGGGCGTACATACGTAGCACTATCTACTGACTTTATTTCCACATACTGTTTTCTACCTTGTAGGTACGAGGCTTTCCAATCCAATGCTACACCACGTATGCCCACGTCACTCATCTTTAATAGCAACAAATTGTGGTTGACTGTATCAAAGGCCTTACTCAGGTCGAAAAATAATCCTGCTGAAGGATGTCCAGAATCAAGATCTTGTACTATATCGTTTATGAAACTAAACATAGCAGTTACTGTAGATTTACCCTTCATAAATCCATGTTGATTTTTCCATATAATATTGTTATGTTCTAGGAATTCCCATAACCGGATCAGCATCACTTTTTCAAAGACCTTAGAGAAAACTGATACTATTGATATAGGTCTATAACTGTTGCAAACCTTCGCATTTCGCTTTTTAAATATTGGCTTTATAACTGACACTTTTAAGCACTTAGGGAATGCTCCATATGTGAAGGAAAACTTAATTAGATGGCACAGGGGCTTCAGCAAATGTATTGAATTTTTTTTAATAAAATAGAGGACATCTCATCATTTCCTGAAGATTTTTTGTTTTTTAAATCATTGATAATACTGTTAATTTCTTCTTCTGTTGTTGGATATAAAAAAGGGAACTTGCATAGTTATTATCAGATGTTTTAAAGTGGTCATGCTTTTTAAACGTGGGTCTGATGTTTTTCCCTACGTTAGCAAAGAACTCGCTAAAGATGTTACAAATATCACCAGGTTCACTCACTAGTCTGCCTTCATCGTCTTCAATAACAATTTCTGGTTTATACGCCTTTTTTGATTTTCTTTTGTTATTTACTATATCCCAAATGGCCTTTGATCTACTTTCTGATGTTTCTATTTTGTGGATATTTTTTGCCGATTTGATTTCTCGAATCTTACATCTGTATTTGTATTTCAGCCTTCTGTAATAACAGTTCAGGAAACGCGATGAGTCAAGATGTTTAACTCTTTTATATAAATCAGTAATTTCAGTTTTTATAATCGATACTTCATCGGCCAGGATCACTTTCCCCTTATCTTTGTTTATCACCTTTTTAAGTTTTTTTTGGGAAAGAGACCTAAAAGCATGCTGTACACTGAGCATGAAGGCGTCAAACTTGTTATCTAAGTCAGTGGCAGCATACATATCATTCCAGTTCTCTTTAGAAATAAGATAATTGAATTGACGCACATTTGTGTCAGAAAACGATCTAATGTAATGAAATAGAGGTTCAGACACTGGTTGCGAAATATTAAATTTTAACTTAGCTGCTTGGGCATAGTGATCAGACAAACAGGAAGTGATCACTGAGCATTCAAAATTACCTCCATTAGTAAATACATGGTCAATGAGACTTTGCGATCCCTGTGCTTCCCTAGTATAGCCCTCAACAATATTGAATAGGCCAAAAGAAGCCACCGTGGAGACAAGTTTTTGAGCAGCAAAGGTGTGGCTAGAGAGGTCTATATTTAGGTCACTCATGACTACAGAGGTGTTATGACGGTTTGCGTATTTATTAAGACATTCAGTAATTAGGTCCAGAAATTCATCATGTCGGTGTGAAGGTGGTCTGTAGGCTGCTACCAACAATATTTTGATATTTTCTCCAATTACTATGGAAACTGCAGCAAGCTCACAGACACCCTCCTCACCAAACTGAACACTGTCCAGAGGCTCACATCGTACGCCAGGCCTACACCATATGCCTGCACCTCCACCTTTCATGACTGACCTACAAAAGGATGCTATGCATGTGTAATTATTAATTATAGAGTTATCAACCTCATCGCTTTTCAGAAAATGTTCCGTTAAACATAGTAGATCTGGAGCTTCATCGGAAATGAGTACTTCTAATTCTTCAACTTTCCTCATCAGACCTCTGATGTTTTGATGCAGTAGTTTGAGGCTCGTATGCTGTTTCCCAGCTCTTTTTTGAGATAGAGTGTCCAAGGGACTTTGGGAGGTTTTTGAGCTTCCCCTAAAAAATGTTTGTTGACAAAAGTACGTTTCGAACATGTCTTAAAAGGTAAATGGGAGCTGGTCTGGTGACAAGTGTGTGCGTGGGATTCAGGCTTCATAGAAAGTGGTCTGTTGGGATTTTTTAACTTTGGGTTGGAAATAGTGGTATTGGGTAGTATTTTTAAAGCATGTAGAAGAAGGCTGGAGAGGGCGATTTTACCTTTAAAATTGAGATGAAGTCCATGTCTAGTGAGTAGCTGGCGAGATAGTGACTGTAAAGGTATAAACGCAACATTATCCTAACCATTACAAAGGGATAACAGGTCAGTATTTACTTTGGAAATTGTGGAATTCAGGGAAGAGTTGTCATGTCTGAGAGGCAACCCCACAAGAAATATTTTTGGCCGGGAAACCTCAGCGAAAAAAGAACTCAGCTCTGAAATGGTTAAAATTGTACTAAACGTGGTTGGTTTGATAGTAGTTTAAAAATGTACCATCATTGACATTAATGTGTTTTATTATTAACCTTACTTAACTTACCTCCTTGGCCATTGAAACCCAAGTTGGTTTGATAGTAGTTTAAAAATGTACCATCATTGACATTAATTTGTTTTATTATTAACCTTACTTAACTTACCTCCTTGGCCATTGAAACCCAAGTTGGTTTGATAGTAGTTTAAAAATGTACCATCATTGACATTAATTTGTTTTATTATTAACCTTACTTAACTTACCTCCTTGGCCATTGAAACCCAAGTTGGTTTGATAGTAGTTTAAAAATGTACCATCATTGACATTAATGTGTTTTATTATTAACCTTTGCTTAACTTACCTCCTTGGCCATTGAAACCCAAGTTGGTTTGATAGTAGTTTAAAAATGTACCATCATTGACATTAATTTGTTTTATTATTAACCTTAATTAACTTACCTCCTTGGCCATTGAAACCCAAGTTGGTTTGATAGTAGTTTAAAAATGTACCATCATTGACATTAATTTGTTTTATTATTAACCTTACTTAACTTACCTCCTTGGCCATTGAAACCCAAGTTGGTTTGATAGTAGTTTAAAAATGTACCATCATTGACATTAATTTGTTTTATTATTAACCTTACTTAACTTACCTCCTTGGCCATTGAAACCCAAGTTGGTTTGATAGTAGTTTAAAAATGTACCATCATTGACATTAATGTGTTTTATTATTAACCTTACTTAACTTACCTCCTTGGCCATTGAAACCCAAGTTGGTTTGATAGTAGTTTAAAAATGTACCATCATTGACATTAATTTGTTTTATTATTAACCTTACTTAACTTACCTCCTTGGCCATTGAAACCCAAGTTGGTTTGATAGTAGTTTAAAAATGTACCATCATTGACATTAATTTGTTTTATTATTAACCTTACTTAACTTACCTCCTTGGCCATTGAAACCCAAGTTGGTTTGATAGTAGTTTAAAAATGTACCATCATTGACATTAATTTGTTTTATTATTAACCTTACTTAACTTACCTCCTTGGCCATTGAAACCCAAGTTGGTTTGATAGTAGTTTAAAAATGTACCATCATTGACATTAATTTGTTTTATTATTAACCTTACTTAACTTACCTCCTTGGCCATTGAAACCCAAGTTGGTTTGATAGTAGTTTAAAAATGTACCATCATTGACATTAATTTGTTTTATTATTAACCTTACTTAACTTACCTCCTTGGCCATTGAAACCCAAGTTGGTTTGATAGTAGTTTAAAAATGTACCATCATTGACATTAATTTGTTTTATTATTAACCTTACTTAACTTACCTCCTTGGCCATTGAAACCCAAGTTGGTTTTTGGCCTCTCCATTCTGCTCTGTTCTTTGCTGCCTCAGGTGTAGTCCCCAATTTGTGTATATCTTTGAGGACCTGATCTCTCCATCTAAGTCTTGGCCTGTCAAGGGGTCTTCTACCTTCTGGGTTCGATCGTTCAATATATTTAATAATGGAGGTATTTTCTCACCTCCACACATGTCCAGCCCACCTTAGTCTTCTACTTTTCACTAATGCTACTATATCTGGGTGAGTGTATATTTTTCTTAATTCTCTGTTCTTTCTTATTCTCCAAACATCTCCTTCGCATACTGGACCAAACACTTTTCTTAATACTCTATTTTCAAAGACAATAAACTTCTTTTCATATTCCTTTGTCAGTGTTCATGTTTCTGCTCCATATAGTAACACAGGGAAAACTATTGTATGGTATATTTTGATCTTAGTTTTCCTAGAGAATATCTTGGATTTAAGTAATTTTTCCACGGCCCAATAGGTCCTATAGGCTAAGACTAGTCTATTTTGGATTTCGTTTTCCTCTTTTATGTTTTGTGCTAGAGTTATGCCAAGGTATTTAACTCTTCAACTTTTTTGAATTCCCACTTGTCTACTTTAATATTTTGTATTCTAATCATTCCCTGTCTTCTGGTTGTATGCATATATTTTGTCTTATTCTGGTTTATTTCTAATTCCACGTTTTTATTTTCTTGAATGCGCACTTTTGCTAAATTTTCCAGATCTGTTCTACTTTCAGCAAGAAGAGCAACGTCATCCGCAAAAGCTAACATATTTACTTTTGATCCAACATAGATCCCAGCCCTTAAATCTTTTGTCTTCCTGAGTGCATCTTCTAAGACTAGGTTGAAGAGTAGAGGGGATATCCCATCACCTTGACGAACTCCTGTATTAACTTCAAAGCCCTCTGTTTATTCTCCATTTACCTTCACTTTACATCTTGATTTATCAATACATATTTGTGTCAATTTTATAAGCTTGTCTGGGATGCCAAACATTGCATTTTTTCACACATTTTCATCCTATTTATGCTGTCATACGCTTTTTGAAAATCTATAAATAATAGGTGAATATCCTTATTAAACTCCCAATATTTTGAGAGAGATTGTTTTAGGCAAATATTTGGTCTGTAGTAGAGCGATCTTGAACAAATCCAGCTTGGTGGTCTGTAATATTTTCTTCAATATACTCTTTCAATCTATTCAAGAGGATTTTTGATAATACTTTATATGCTGAACTTAGAATAGAAATACCTCTATAATTTTTGCACTCTGTCTTATCACCCTTTTTGAAAATAGGTGTTATTAGTATTTCATTCCGATCAATGGGTATTGTTTCTTTTCTCCATACTTATAATATTAATCTAAGCATACAAATTAACAGCTTTCTTCCACCAATTTTGAATATTTCAGCCGGAATTCCATCATTTCCTGGGGCTTTATTGTTGTTTAGTTGTCTTATGCTTTTTTCCACCTCTTTAAGCGATGGATCATCCACTTTTGGTTGCACATGTTGGAACATTAATTTATTTTCATCTTCTGCTCCTTCTTCTTCATCAGGTCTTTTATCAGCATTCAGTAGTTGGTCAAAATATTGTTTAATAACCTTCAAAATATTATTAACCTTAACCATATGAAATATTACCAAGGAAGCATTCATATCAAGATCAGATGGGCAATTGTGATTGGTTTGTTTATTGTATATTTTAGAGGAACAAGCTGAATTTGCTGACTTGTTTGTTTAAATTTATTAGGTTACACATGTGAAGATGGGATAGTCCATATGATAATGAAATAGTAAAGGTGATCCGTAATGGGTTAACAGTTTGATGGCATTTACATATACTGAACAAATTCATTGCCTACATATGTACTTAACCCTTTGCACTCTGGACAAAAATTTTGGTCGGTGCCAAAAACTCCAGTCCATGTTAGTAAAGTACTAGCGAAAAACTCCAAGCCCATTTTGCCAATATTGTAAGGGTTTTATTAAAAATTCATAATTTAGTTATTTTATAACTTAGAACTATGATTTACGTTTTGTTGTTTCTGTTATAATATTCTGCATGTAAAAAAAATAAAATTAAAATAATTTATATATATATTTTTTTTATGTTATTAAAAATGTATACCTAAATGGTTTTAAAAAAATTAACTTTGAACCCTTATAACTATAAAAAATTGCATTGACCTATTATAAATCATTGTTATAATTATGTTCCTTTTATAATTACAAACTTTTATGCAAAATTTCATGCACTTAACATCATAAATAAGTCCTTGGTAAGCATTTGTTGAAATCTTGACAAATTCTAAATTTTGCATATATACAGTGTATTATGTTCTCTGATCAACTTTGATTCTGCAGCACTAGTCTCATTTATTTTATAACTTCAAATGATGTATAATGTATCAGTAACAATGAAAAATTCTAAAATATATATATATATTTAATTATAAAATGTTTGTTGCTAAAGCCACAAGGTCAAAAATCGTAAAATAATAAAAATTGTCAAACAGCTGATAAAATGAAATGTTATAGAAACTTGAAAACAGACAGATGAATAAAGATATACATATATATATACAGTTTTTACAAATAGACTAGGAAGTATTGATTTATTAGCATGTGTGTCTGACGGTTCCCGCGCAAAACCATGCGACTGTGTCGGTCCCAGTCGTTCGCACGCGCCAAAACAGCTGTAAAAAACGACTGCTGAAAAATAATATTCCATAGAGTACACTATAAAGTACTACTATGCTAAACTATAACTATCGAAGTTTATTATATCGTAATTTGAGCGCATTTTGAAAGTATATAAAGCCAGCAAAAAATATATTTTGAACGTCCGATCAATCGGACGTCGGAGTTTTTGGCACATTTAGTGATCGTCCGAAATTTCGGACGTCGGAGTTTTTGGCATAAACTCAATTGTCCGAAATATCGGACGTCAGAGTGCAAAGGGTTAATGACAAAATTGTACTATAGCATGTTTATGATAATAACATAAAATGATAATGAGAGCAAGCTCAATATGAAAATAAGTATGCTATATGACTTACTAACTATGTGCATTATGTGTTTATTAAAATGCAAATTTGAGTCATTATTATACACAAATCATAAAAACACTCCCAGAGTTTTAAAACAAAATAATTGATATTATAAAGAAACTGTATCGGATATGGTTTCATATGAAGTCATTACATTGCATTTTGATTAACCTACAGATAACTTATTTTTTAAAGCACCAACAATGTATTTTATTGGGATCATCTTAGAGGTTACTGCTTCAGATACTCGCAAGGCGGCATAGAATGCATCAGGTTTATATCCTACATAACAAACATATTGATGCTCCTCTGCAGGTAGGAAATTAAAAATGTTATTTAGTAGGTTGAAATTCAACACAGACTAATCTGCAGTAAAAATGATCAACACTGATATATCAAATAATTTTAAGTAAACTGACAAAAATTAAGAATTAATTTGAGCATTCAATTACTTATAGAATTATACAAACCAATCTACCACAGATCCTAAGGAATTCACAACTTTCTCCACACTTTGTTAAAGAACTAATGCTCTAGATGTTTTTTACATCTAAATTGGGAAAAACAATTAATTGTTTGTATTTGAATAATTTAAAATCCAGTTGAAAAATACAAAACAGCTTGCTAGGATTGCCACAGGTAAACTTTAGTAATCTTGTTTTATATCCTAAAAACAGGTCCTTCTTGAACTGAAAAGTTGGCGAGATTATGAATGACAAGGATTTTATAAAAAACCCAATATTCATATATACATTAGTGAACCACGAAACATTGGAAATTTGTTGAGTTCACTTCCAGGATGGTTTCTGGCATGGTTTCATTCACTTCCAACTCAAGGGCTAAATCCCAGTCGCCTTTAAAGTTTCAATGATAACGTAATCAAGTTACTTTGACACCATCAGATGTTAGATAAAAACAAATAAAATGATCACTTTTGAAATAGGCTAAGTAATGTTTATTGAAATTTAACATAAACTAAAACATTACTGTTTATATGTTAATCCTGTAGCAAGACATGGGTAAACAGCTAGTTCATAATTTAATTAGATGCATTAATGAATCAACATTTAAAAAGAAAACAGTATCCTCAAGGATGGAGATATCGGCGTCATTGATAATTTAACTACGTTTAACATTGTGTTTAAATTTACTAAAGAAATATTTACTGTTAGGATTGTAAAACAATTTTGACATTTTTGGTGTTAACATTTTTATTTCAATTTTAATGAATTAAAAAATGTCTCTGCTTTTAACAAGAATAAATTCACTATTTATCCTCATTCAAAATGGATTTCCACCTTTACACAGATCTATGAACTATTAACCCTCACACTGTCAAAGTGTGACGACTCATTTTCGGCCCGTGTGTACTGGCAGCATCGTATTTCATGACTCATTTTACATTGCATGTTTATTAGGTAATTTTACAAATACTCAACTAATAAATTGGACTCAACATTATACGTTTAATTCGGCAAATTATGCGCTTTCTTTTCGTATGTTCACTTCATATAATATATAGTTTTACGTTTTTATTTATTGGAATTTGCCAAAAGGTTAGTTCAGTAGATCAGCTTGCACCAGTCACTCGAGTCGGCTATAAATTTAAAATTTTACAAATAATTTACAGAAATAAGTTTTTTTCAGTTAGCATTTTCTTTTTTAAGACAATATTTTGCATATTTTTATATCTTGGAATTGGATATTGATAATTGTTAGTGTTTGCTACATGGTTACTAATTAAACAATTGTTTTTCGGAAAATAAATATCCTAACTTCAAACCACACCAAAAATTGTTTTTTAAAATAATTTTGTACTTTTTTTAGCTTTATGTGGTAGAACAGAAAAGTTTTGAATATATTGATATATAATACATTATATTCTGATCAAATCCTGATTTTATAGTAATTTTCAAACAAACGTTTGCACAAACTACAAAAGTGGCCTGACAGTCAAGGCAAATTTTACCACCAGTGCAAGGGTTAAACTATGGCAAAGTAAGTGTGAAATTACATTGAATTCATGTTCAATTGTAAACAAGAATTTGGCCACACTTTCTTCATCATTCAATATTTATAGGAAATAAAATGTTTTTAAATACTAAGAACTTGTGCTTTGCAAACAAAAAGAAACAGCTCTGTTAAAACTTAACATAAAGTACTAAGTTAAAGTTACCTAAATATGTGTGCATTGCGTCGGCGTAGGAGTCAGGCCATTTGGAGAAGCCACCGGTGTTGGGGTACTGAGTACTCATCACATACTCTCTATTTTGCTTCAAGTCAACCATTTCAAACATATCTAACAACTGAAACATCATAATATACTGTTTTTATGGCTATTTACTTAAAATACAGTTTTACTAGTGTAACCCCTGTGGTTAGCTGCTTTTATCAAATTTACTTCATAAAACTGAAAGTTTTGTCTAAACCCTTATAATAGGAAATCTAAACCATTTAAGCATTTTGAAAGTCTTTAATTTAAATTAAATGCCCTTACTGTAAAGATATTCTGCGGAAGCCCTTTTATCCTGTTACAATAAAGGTTATACAGAGATAAATGCTTGCATCTATTATATTCAATATATACATAAGCGATTTTCTTAATATGACAGGTCTTTGTCTCTCTCCCGCACACACTAAAGTGATTTAGCAGTTCAGCTAATAGTATACGAAATATTGTCCGAGCACTTATTTGAAACAAATCAACATTAGACAGGAGAACTTGTGCGTATCTCAGAAAATGCATTGGCTTGGACAGTCTACTGTTTTTATAGTCAATGGTCCAAAACTAAAATGCATTGTTATTAAATTAAGACTGTAACGAGGACCTTCAGTTGAAGTTGATTTAGTATATTTAGTGTCATTTTTTGATTTTATTGATAGTATAGGATTCCATATGAGTAGTTTCGGCTTTGTAGTTTAAGTTTACATTTTGGTTGCAATTTGAAAAGTGTTATTTAAAAAGTTTGTATCTTTACTATATGTAGATAAGAGTTGAATCATCTGCAATATAAAAGATGAAAAAGTTTCAGTTAAATGATCCCTCTTTTTTACCCCCAGGAATGAATTTTTTATTTGTTTTTTAAAACTTCACTTGCCAGTTACCATGGGCCTACAGGCCAGTGCGTGAGTTTTATTCAATGAGTTAAATACCCACCATTAGCTCAGAGGGGATTTGAACCCTGGAATTTTCCCTTCACAGTCCGAAGCCTTAGTTACTAAGCAACCATGCTGGCAATTTATATATAGAGTGAATATCAGTCCATGTCTTACTTACAGAATGCAAAAATGTAGTGTCTTGTTGTTTTTATCTATTTTCCATTTCTTGATTTTCTATGGAGAACCTGTTATCTCCTGTCTGTACGGTAACCTTTTACTAATTAATGTAATATTTAAGGGAATTGCAGTAATATTTAGTTTTTCTAATTTTTAAATTAAACCGCTGAATACAGGATATAAAAAACATCAGGGAAGGTTCCTGATGCTGGTTGTTTTCCCATAATTCTATAATTGCATTGCAGAGTTCAGATAGTGCACTATTGACAGATCTTCCTTCCCCAAAACTGTGCTGTTATTTTGAAAGTGATTTTGTTCAAGATATTTTAGTGTTTGGAAAATATTGTTTTTTTTTAAAGGTATTTAGACAAGGTAGGAGGTATTCCATAAATTGTATTTTTAACTCACTTTCGCTGGTTAACACATCATCTATTTTGAATGTAAACAGAAAAATATTATTTTTAAAATAAAATTTGTGGAATATTTAAAGATGTGTTCTTTTTATCAAACCAAATATATTCCATCAAGAACACAAAACAAATAAATGTTGCCAAAGAATTGGTACAAACTTTCCCATATTAAACACTAAAAAATGAAAACTTTGAAAATTGCCAGTTTGATTCCCAAATATGTTTCTTGCCATAACTTAAAAAAAGTCAAGTTAGAGACATTTTTGAGAAAATTCCATTTTTTGTATTTTCTTCCATTAACCCTTTCCACTCCAATTATTGAAAACCCAGTTTCCCTATCAGCTCCATTTACTTTTAAGCAAAGATTGCCTACTACATTTGTTCAGTGGGAAAACATATATCTGATAGTTCCTAAAAGCTGATGTATTTTTTCTTTGTTTCTTCTATGACTAAAGTATATATTAATATAAAATAAAAAATATATTTTTATTTTCAAATTTTTTAAATTATATATATTTATTGGAACAACATTGAATTTCTAACAAAAAAAACGGATACAAGAAGAATTTTTGAAAAATTTTAAATAGGAAGAATAGTATTTGTTGTTTGTTATCTGTTGTTTGTATCCTTACAAACAAAAAAAGTCATTTTCAAATATTTTAGACTAAATTATACATAAAAAAATATATATAATTCTAAAACCGAGTTTTTATGAAAAACAACATTTTTACCAAAAAAATTGTTTTCACTGCAACTAGTAAACAATTGCTCCATAAATTTTATTTTATTGCTTAGCAAAAGTCAAAAGGTACATAATTTAGACCTAATTTGTAAGTAAAGCTTTTTTCAATAATTCAAAACATGTTATCAGCTAAAAATATAAACAGACAAAATCTAATAGCCTACTTGCAAAGCTCTTTCATTTTCATACCTGTTACACATAGGCCTATGGTAAAAATACTTATGAACATACAGAAAATGTAAAAGATGAAAAGAAATGTTTTAGGCACATAACTAGTTGGATAATAAATCCTCGTCAAATAGTAAGCTGGTAATACCGTCATCACTGAGGTTCGAAATCGAAACTATTCTGTCGCCACTTCCATCATTTGGTAGAATACTACTGCCGTCGTCTTCATCCATTTTATTCGACATGAATCATCGTCGTAAAAATAAAAATATTATGAATAAACAGTAAAACAACAACGATAACCTAGCAACAACAATGCATTTTATAAGCTCACTACGAACGATAACATATGACGGAACACCGTGAGTGCAGATAGCTGTTGCAGTCAGCCAGCTGTTTACAGAGCAGCCAACAAACATTACATTTTCTGAGCTTTGTTTACCGATAAAAACTAAACTCAAACGGTTCCAAAAAATTCTACAGATAGCAGCACATATCAAACAACAACCCTAGCGGTCAATAATGTAACTACGTCAGTCCAAATACAATCATAGAACGTTGTTATAGTGACGTCGGGCCCGGCCCGACATTGGAGTTAGTGCGGTAAGCTTGCATGGCGGGGCTGCCCCGCCACTTGAGTGGAAAGGGTTAAAATAAAGAAAACTAAAATTTCAACAACAACTAAATTGTCTGGAGATATTGGCTAAATACTCTTACATACCATTTCATAAAAATTGATACATTCGTTAGGTCTCCAGCAAACTGCACATTCACACAGAGACACCAAAAAAAAATTTTTTTAAACTCACTTTTTTTGGTTCAGGGGACCCTAAATTTGATTTTTAGACCAACTTGTAAAAAAATGTGTTTGATGATCACAATACTTTCTCTATGCTAACACATATGGGAGAAAGTAAAAAGGAGGAATATATTTAATAGCTTTCAAATAGGTATCTATTCAAATACAGTTTTACAATTTGTGACTTACTGACAATATTTATTCGCTATTTAAATGATGTTGCTAATGTAAGAAGGAACAGCAAGCAACAATAAATTACCTTAAGAGTAGCGCCAACCCAGAAGGAGTAACAGGTGTCCTCGGGTTTGTTTGGCCTACCTTGAAACCCAGAAACTTGCCTCATAATAGTCCACCTTTTGAGGCCTTCTAGCTACCAACACACAACAAAGTTTTGATTTGAAAAAAAACTAAGAACAATTATTGATCTAGCGATAAATCATACTTTTATGCAAATCAGTGGCCTTGCTACTTCTGAATTACGGCCATCCGGAATTCGTCCTATCCCAATTAGATTAAAATAGAGGTAGCTTATTTCTTTTGCAGTAAAATCAGGTAGGTTTGTACTAGTTTATGTATAACATAAGAGTATAGCAGTGTACATGTGCTTCAAATGAAAGTGTGTTCAGTTCCAGAACCCTCTATTGATTATATTTCTTACCCTTTCCATATTAATAATGTTGCACTAGGCACCACGTTTCCCACGCAAAGTAACTCATAGTAGACAGAGTACTTGACTCAGCTGAATAGTGAAGTGTATTTCACTATTCAGTGAAGTGCAACTTTCTTCAGTTTTTCAGCAATTATTTAAACAGTAAACAACACAAATGTACATAGAATATTAACACATCACAATAAACTTCAAAGAATAAAAACACCAAGGTATAGAAGAATTAAAGTAAACACTTAAGAGAAAAAGTCATTGAACAGTTAGATTCATTTTTTTTTTTTTCTTGGTAAAGCCTATGAATGACTACCTTGTGAATAACCTATGGGTTTAAAGATACCTTAATTCCATCAGGTATCCAAATTTAACTGTAAGCTACAGCTGTTTCAAAGTTTAAAACTTCATCATCAGGCTTGGGACACTAATTTCCTTATTCAGGTCGTCTTGTTAAAATTACAAAAACATTGTTCACACATGAAGAAATTTTACGAAAGACGTCATGAGAAACATGAAAACACTTGACACTTATCCAGTACAGGTACTAAATATTTTTAAAACGTGTGGCAGCGGCGGTAAAAGGTAGCTTAGAGTTAAATTTGGATACCTGACAGAATTATGGTAACTTTAAACACAAAGGTTAAAGTCTGGTGAATCTGTGAAAAAGATTGCTTCAGAATTAAAAGTGAGAACAAAATTTGTTTGTGATAGCAAAATTACACATGAGTCTTTATTTATCCAGTGTTTAATGGCAGTTTAGTAGATGCTATAGTCTACATTTCAGCATTAGTCAACTTTATTTGAAGAATCAATATATAACAGCATCTAATAAATAAGAAATATAATCAATAAGAAATATGATCAAGTGGTCTGTGCAAGAATGGTGATTTTTCAAGTATAATGATACCTAAGTTATATAACTTAGGTATCATTTACACTTAGGTATCATTTACACTTGAAAAATCACCATTCATGTACAGACCACTTGATTTATAACTCAAGCATATACAGAAATAAAGCTATCCGGATCGGTTGCCACCACATTGATTCAGATAGTCACAAGTCCACTGTACAATGAAATGAATGAAAAGAAATGGAAAATGACTTTATTAATCACTTGTTTATAAAAACAGCGAGGTTAGGGTCATAGAACCATCTTTTACACCAACCCATAAACCGAAAATAATAGATATAACAGACTATATACTAAAATAGAACATATGTGAATACAATATTAATGAAGTGATGTATTAAAAAAAATAATAGTAACATCTAAAAATAACAAATCATATCTATTGAGGTCTCAAATAGAACTAGTAAAGCAGCCACTTTTTATCATCAAATAAACAACCTACTGTGGGATGTGAATATACCCCTAAAAACTAAAACAATATTGTAAAAAACATACTTCTTACCAATCCTAACTTACAGCCTAGAAACATGTACATTAAATAAAAAAGACGATAGTAGAATACAAGCAGCAGAAATGAAATTCTTGAGAACGGCAGTGCAGAGAACTAGACGTGACAGAATAAGAAACACAACCATAAGAACCCAGTTTGGATGCGAAAAAACGGTAAAAGAGAGAAAATAAGAAGCTTAAGGCTAGGATGGTTTGGTCATGTGAAGAGATTGGAAGAAGGAAGTGGCAAAAACCTGGCTCGAAAACGAAATAATAGGGAAGAGAAAAGTCGGAAGACCACGGACGAGATGGATGGATTTGGTAAAAGAAGACCTATTCCTGAAAGGGACAAGCATTCAACAGGCGGAGGAGAGACAATTATTCTTAGACAGAGACAGATGGAAGAGGCTTGCTAGCACACCCGGGAGACTGGAGATGCTGATCAGATGATGATGAATTAATAACATATGTGACAGACACTTTCTAAGGTTTAGTCGGCCTTAGTTTGTAACAATGACTATATTCGCTCATCTACAGTCATCACACTCATTCAAAATCTATTTTCGCCCATATCTTGATGATCAAAGTCTTAAGAATAAATAAATAAAAATCAAGGACTTTACTAGCAATATTTTTCAATCATAGGCAAATAAATATAAAATTGTTTAAGGCTAAGAATACAGCCTTGTATACCTTATTACAAGTTTCACTCAAGAAATCAGCTCAACTCAGGTTTTTAGTGATAGTGAGACTAAGATTCTTTATCCCGTATTGTCTGGAATAGAATGGTAGTTATGTGTAAGACTAGGTGAGTTAGTCATGTCAATACTACTGAGAAGTCTGGAGGCTTCAGCCTAAGATTGCTCTCATGCAGTTTCAGACTGTGTCTGAAAACCGAGTAAGCAAATGGCTTCAATGTTATTAGTTTAAAATAGTGTATATGATAATGCTGGTTCTTAGCCTAGCTGTACAGTAATTTTCCTTGCACATTATAGCATACTGTTAGTGATGAAATTACAGAAAATTGTTATTTAGACTTTGAATGCAGTAAATAGTAAATTAATTATGAATTGTTTACAAGGAAACAATTAGATAGAGCTATAATTACTTATGTACATTATTTTTATTATAATTAGGAAATATTACAATACCTGTTTCTTAGAAAATACAGTGTGCAGTTTGCCCATGAGTGTGAGTGCAGCAACAGCACAATAAGTGACTCCCCCGTGAGATTCCAAGTCTGGCCCTTCTCCAACTCCGTAATCATATGACTAGGGAATAAAAGAAAATTTAAACTCATTATATACTGCAAACCTTTAACATTATTTAAAAGTTAGAAATTGATGGTGTCAAACTAATCAAACACTCCAGCAATAATTTTTAATAGATAAGGTCTGCCCCAATTCTGTACCCCAAAATTACAACATTAATTTCTGCAGAATGATACCTGGTTTTGTGAATAAATAACTAAGTAAAACCTATTTGTAGTGCAACTTTTTAACAAACTACGTACTGACTAATTTAGGATGACAGATGGCTTTTGCGATTTTACGAAATGAACAACAGCTAACTGCAGTGAGATGAGTCAGGAGCCGATCACCTTCAACGCATGCGCAAGTTCGCATAAACCCTAACCAAACTACACCACTCTAGCTAGAGATGGGTAACTTGCAAGATTAGTACACGACCGAATCGTTCACTGTACTGTAATGAACTAGATAATTGAACTAGTTCACTATGACCCAATGAACAACGACTTCTACAAGCAACAGTTGAAGTGATTTAAAGTTTTGTTATGAGCTTTGTTTCATAGACAAGCTTTTATTATTTATACTTGTAAATTTGTTCAACCAACTTGTTTCAAACTTAAATTTTTACTATTAATATTGATTAAGATAAATAATTACATTTAATGATTTTGTCAGTGTTCTTTTCCAGCTCTGATATTCCCTTTGAACTGAACTAGTTAAAATCTTAATGAACGAACTTGTTCACTCGTTGAACAAGTTGATTAATGACTCGATTGTTCATGAACTACCCATCTCTCCACTCCCGACTGTATTTACTGATTAGCTTTGTTTATTTTGGGGTTTTATTTCTGATAGATATGTGAAACAAAACTTACCTATACTTACCTTTGTAGGTAATTTTTGTCTAGCTTTCAATGCAGTTTGTAATTTTTGTCAACAGAGAGGAGGGCCCGTGGAGGATATCGTAAAAGTTTAAATGAAAGGCTATGATGAGTTATCCATCATTTTAAAGCCCATTTTTCTGAATAACTAAAGTTACTGTGAACGAAGGATATTTATGAAATAAAATAATTAATTTTCGGCAAATAACAAGATAATACTTTAGTGAATAAATACAAATTCCAAATAAAATCTATAATTCAACTATATACAATAGCTTGCTGGTAATGAGGTAGCCTGAAATATTGTTTTCAGTCTTTTGCTCACAAAAACCTTGACTTATCAATTAAGGGATGGCACCAGCATTTCTCTCTTTTTAGAAACATCTTTTTTTAAATATTATTATTTTACTATTTATTATTACTAGAGAACATTTCTTTGTTTAAGTTATTAAATAATCGTAATTATTACGATCCTTTGAATTTGACCGTAACTTTGGGGAACTAATCATATTAGGTTATTTCCACCCAAATTGTTTGCTCTCCAAACATTAAAAATAAAAAATGTAAACTGTCTAATCAATTCCTTAATTTCAAGTTTCTTATTTGCCTATTGAGTTTGAATGTAAAACACAAAAATAAAGTAATGTTTTAAAAAAAGCCATTTAAAATATTTTAATTTATAACAATGTGTTTCTGTCTTATTATTTAGGTAAACATCTTTAGGCTACATTCTATAGTTGGGAAATATACAAAATAACTAATGTTTTTCCAGTTGATATTTTACGCTCTTGGTACCATAATATAGTACATGCAGAAAGTTTTTGTTTTTTTATACACCGTCGCAGAAAGATTGAAGTTATTCTGCTTTAAGGAAGGCCTGTAAAAATTGAAATTTTCATCATCAGACAACACCGACTACAAAAATGTTTGATAGATTCAAAACTACCAAATTCTAATAATTTCCAGTAAGAGCTTCAAGATTGATTTTTAAGACATTTGTGATGTACCAACAGGCCAACCTTTACAAAGTCAATTACAGCGGACTTTGATATAAATAAGGGAAAGGTGTTTTTAAAAAGTTTACAAAGAGTAATTCATTGCACTGAGGTTTGTTACAAAGAGATTAGAATTGAAAAAAATTGTTTAATTGAAATCATAAGATTCAACTTTGTCATTGAATCATTTATTCAAAATTGACAGAAAAAATAATAAAGAATATAGGAAATATTATAATCAGTCATTTTAGCCCCGGACAGATGATCAACCATTACTTACACTTTTCAGTGAATCTGTCCACATGAAGAAACTTAACAACACACTTTAGTTTTAAAAATCTAATCTCAAGAACACTGTAAATTAGCTGTTATCTTTGTCTTTATTAAGTTCACTAAAACCACACCACACAAACACCAATTTTTCATAACTTTGTGAACTGTTGCTATTTGTCTCATACGTGGTTTTTAGTAAACATAATGAATAAAAAGCATAACAGCTATGCTACAGGGGTCCTGAGGATGGATTTATTAACCTGAAAGTGTTGCCAAGTTTTTCTATATGGATAGATTGACTGAAGCCCATAAGTAAAAAGAAATATATTTTAATATTATATGATTTTGCCCAAACGATAAAACTTTAATTTTATCCAGAGTTTAAATTGTGACATGTAGGTTTTCCACACTGCTTAACACATTTATCTACCTTCTTTTTTAAGGTTTAAATACAACTACAAAGTGGTTTAAGAGTGAAGTTGGACCATAAATTCCAGCAAAAAGTAACCAATCTTTAAGAGTTTACTTAAACAAGTATAAAATCTACAAATATAGACTAATCAAAATAATTTTTTCAACATTTTGTTCTTAATAAAGTAGGCTTTAAATACAACATAAATTACACAGCATTAGGTAGGCCTAACTTATTATTTTTGCATTTACAGAAATGAGATTTTTTAAAAACTTTTTTTAAAAGTAAAACTGTTAAAATATTACAAGACTTACTTTTTTTGTCATAGAAACCCCATAATTATTTAGAGAAACAATATTTTTAGATGGACAATTAATTATAAAATCTGTATCATGTAAAAATAAATTTTTGTAGGACAAAAAATAAAATGTCTGCAAAATTGGTCAATTTCGCACAAAATGACATATGAAGCGTTACGTGTGAAAGTAGTAGTGTAAACAATGAAAATGTCTCAAACACTGTTCTAATATAAACTTACTTATGATTACTTTCATCTCCAAACAATATAAATAAATAAAGAGTAAATAAATTGTAAATGTAAATAAAAAGTAAAGTAAATAAATTAAAATGTTAGTACAACGCTCGACATTCATTTTGAACACTAAAAAATCCCAATACTTTATTTCTATGGCAACTAAATGATAATATTTACTTTCACAACACTTTACTAGTGTAAACCGCGACAAAATAGTTTGATGATAGATGTGGCATGTGAAACCCCCCTCCTCACTTCTCGCCCAGCAATGTTGAAAATATTGATGATTTGTCTAAACATCTCTTGCAGTAAACAAACACTATTATTTGTTATTATAAACCACGGTACATAGAAAAGAAGACGGTAGGTATCACGTACATCTCCAATAACGTCACATTGGCGAAATTGCAAAAATAAACACAAAAATACTGTTCTAATTCCCATAATTATAAATCCAGCTGATAAGTGGTAAATAACTTGCTTAACTATTCAGCTGAATGCTTCTATGTCATTTATGGATTTAGTTACCAGTACTTAATAGAATAGACAAACTAGGTGATTGACTAGGTATTGAACATACACATACTTGTCATAGATGATACATGTGGTTTGGTGATTCTCAGAAACGATATGGCAACACCACCTAAAACGTCATCGGACTATTTTGATGCGGTTTACACTAATAAAAAGCACTGTTTGTTTACAAACAAACAACACAACAACAATCAGTTCTGAGTATCTGTTCGCACCATAGACAGACGGTTGGCTGACATGACATAGCAGCTGACCGACTGCGCATGCATATGCCACCTAAATAGACTTGTCGTACACTTTTGCAATGATACTTTTCTGCGTAATATCCGCAGAAGCCTATGTAAAAACTATTGTAGTTATCGATAAAACTTTCTTTTCTATAAATAAATATGTACATACGACAAATTATTTTAAATATAATAAACATTGTCTGACTACGAGTATACTCGTAGTTGTATGAATGGGTCCCTGATAATCACTATGAGTAAACTCGAAGTTGTAGACGAATGGGTTAATAGTTGACCGTTGATGATCAGTCAATACAGGCAAGTTTAATATGGATCATGATCAAATCATAAAATGGTGGTTTTTTTAATCAACGGCACAAAAAACGAAGTGCAATCGGATCACTGGGTCCATTCAATCAGTTATACACTAAAAAAGTAGGGATGTTTTACACAATACTAAAATATTTGACAAATTATGATAGATTTTTTAACTACTTTCAAATGTCTTTTGGTTCTTTTGAAGAACTGCTTGAGAAATTGAAGAACGTTCTTCAGCAGCAAAATATTTCTTGATTCCACAAGCAACATAAAAATGTTAGCACTACTATCACTTATTAAGAAAACTAACACAATCCACTATAAACCAAGCAAATCTCACAACTCCTGCACAACTAAACCGTGTAATATGAAATCGTTCAATTGGTCCCTGAGCTGTGCAACGTGAAAGGTCCCAAAACCTGTCCTTGTCAATTCGAAAAGATTGTGCAGTGTGAAAACAGCATTAGTGTTAAAGAACACTTTCTTAATTTTGTTTTAAAATATGCTGTGCTTACAAAATGCCAAATTCAATTCTGTTATGCATTTAATTGAATCAAACTCAAAGCACGTTTTTCAAACACACATTTCAATATATTTAGAGAACATCTAAAATGAAAAAGATTCTCTTAATAATGTATTCCTTCTTGTCTTCACATTAAATTACTAGCCGCCCACAAGACTAGAATTTAAATAAGCCTATCGATAGCAAGACAGAGTTTAAATCATGTTCAGATAAGCCACTCTAATTTTTGTATGCACTTGAGTTAGAGCAATTTGTGATGCAAATGGTATATTTATTACATAAAAGCTTGATGTTGAAACATTTAATATACATCAAAGGTCAGTTAATTTACCCCCATTACAAATTAATTTAATAGTTAAATAGGTATTAACTTATTTATTACTTTTATAAGCTCAAATAATTACAATTTAAATTTCAAAAAATGTGTTCCTTGTTTTTTGGGGGGATTTTTTTATCAAATGGTTTCAATACATTTCAATATATTTAGAGAACATCTAAAATGAAAAAGATTCTCTTAATAATGTATTCCTTCTTGTCTTCACATTAAATTACTAGCCGCCCACAAGACTAGAATTTAAATAAGCCTATCGATAGCAAGAAAGAGTTTAAATCATGTTCAGATAAGCCACTCTAATTTTTGTATGCACTTGAGTTAGAGCAATTTGTGATGCAAATGGTATATTTATTTCATAAAAGCTTGATGTTAAAACATTTAATATACATCAAAGGTCAGTTAATTTACCTCCATTACAAATTAATTTAATAGTGAAATAGGTATTAACTTATTTATTACTTTTATAAGCTCAAATAATTACAATTTAAATTTCAAAAAAATGTGTTCCTTGTTTTTTGGGGGGGATTTTTTTATCAAATGGTTTATGATGAATCATGTACACCTACCATACTGCTGGTGATATAAGACACAGTCCTGTCAACATCCATGCCGGACCAGTCTCCCAGCATGTAGCAGACACATGCCGCACAATACACAAACCTCATGTCGTTCTCACTGCCAGCCAACGTTGCACAAAAACTGAAACAGAATTACAGTTCAAATACTTTGTATGCAGTAATGTTTCTCTTAAACAAAAAACTTCCAAGAGCTAATTATTTATTGAAATTACAACACCAAATAATTAAATTTACACCTCATACCTTATTCATATTTTCAGTTAAGTCAGACACTACATTCCCTTACAGAGGAAATTGCTCATAAACAATGTTTAAGAATTGGTGATACAAGATACATCCAGCTTAGAGAGAGGAAAACTGAGTATGTATGTTTGCATGCTCAGGACCAAAAGAAATACATTACAGACAGATATAACAAATTGTTAAGTTCCAATAAACTTAGGGTACCTTCCATCTTCTTGTTGTAAGGCTCGTACACCTTGAATGCATGCTGCTCGATCTACCCGTGAGAGGTCATCCCCAAGGATCACCAAAGATGCTAGCCCGGTATAGGTCATAGCCAGATGACCAAAGGAGTAACCTGGGATACTCGAGGCATGTCCATCTTCATTTATCTTTAGATTAGTTGACCCTTGGAATCCACAGTGTTTTACTTCTAAAATAAACATATACAATAAACTTTATTTTCATATTCATCAAGAACAGAGGTGAGAGTAAAAAATACTATATATGATTAAAATAGGTGTTTTTTACTATCATAAAATTTTGAAAGTTCTTGAACTCGTCAACTATATAAATTGCTTTTCCATCAAGCCAACTGATGTCTTTTCTTCAGTTATTGCGGAAGACAGATTTTAAGAAACTTTGGAAGCATATTGAACTGTGTAGCTTAGGCATTTAATACTTTCTGAGTAAATTAAGGTGAGTGGTGTGTACGAAGATTGACTCGTGTTCGTGTTCTAATCATGCAAATTACCTTTATGGAGATTATTTGGAAAAAGGCATATGAAGTACACTACCACTGTACATGTTTGGGTAGGTCATACCATTGGGTATGTATGGGTGGGTCATGATTACTGTACATGAATGGGTAGGTGGGGGGGTCATGATTACTGTACGTGAATTTGTGGTTGACTGGGTCATCACCAATATACGTGTATGGGTGGGTGCCTGGGCCACTACCACTGCACGTGTATGGGTGGGTGGCTGGGCCACTACCAATGCACGTGTATGGGTGGGTGGTTGGGTCATCACCACTGCACGTGTATGGGTGGGTGGCTGGGTCATCACCACTGTACTTGTATGGGTGAGTGGCTGGGCCACTACCACTGCTCATGTATGGGTGGGTGGCTGGGCCACTACCACTGCTCATGTATGGGTGGGTGGCTGGGCCACTACCACTGCACGTGTATGGTTGGGCGGCTGGGCCACTACTACTGTACGTGTATGGGTGGGTGGCTGGGTCATCATCACTGTACGTGTATGAGTACCACTACAGTCAGTATCATGTTTCATAAAGGCTCTCCTGAGCAATACTAATATGACAATAAAAATGCTTTTCTACTTACCACAATTATTTGGCAACAATTGAAGACTGTATATCCAATCACAAATATTCTTTTTTCTATCGTCAGATATTTCACCAAGACCGTCTAATATATCTAGACCAGAAATTGCAAAAAAAGCAATAGTTAATCTGAAAAAAAATTTCAAAATTTAGTACATATTTATTATATTTTTTTACTTGATGATAGTAATATTTATTGAAAAATGTATTTTGGCTAAATACAGAGAAAATAGAGAGGAGAGGGAATAGAAAAGAATATATTTTTAAAAATATTTTATAAACAAATTTTAATGTAATCATTTTAAAAAAACTTCCATAACTATTTTTCTTCAAATTTAATACATAATACAACGTGAAAACCTAACTACTGTAGTGAATTAGTAAATTGTTGTGGTAAAACCCCTCATATCCAAAATTCCCGCAAATCCGAAACATGATTCTAAAATAACACAAAATAAAAAAAGGTATAGACAAAGAAAAAATCCGTTATTTAAAGAAAAAAATATTATCTATCCTAGATTTTAAAATTTTTGACAGAGTTATTTAATTGAAACGTAATGCAGCAGTAAGTTAATTGCATTTTTTTGAAATTTAAATTGTAATTATTTGAGCTTATAAAAGTAATAAATAAGTTAATACCTATTATGTCTAGTAGAATACTGTACTTACGTCATATATCAAGAAGAAACAAAAACATATTTTAAAAAATTTAAGTTTATAAACTACGCACAAAGAAAAAAAAGTACTATGTACAGTATCACTTAATTAATCTCTCTTGAAATTATCTACTTTTAACTGGCGTAGTGATGAAAACCTTCCTGTGGGGACAATCCCAAGCTAGGGTCGCATGAAGATTACGTGTTTTGGCGTGGCTACTAGATGTTGCTCATCAATGCGATGTCAAAAGGAGACGCAGCATCTATATAAGTTACAACCTCCGTTGTAGATTCTTCTCTCTCACTGTCACTGCTACCTACCTTGACATCGTGTTAAACTTGAACCAGACTCACTATGTCATGTTCACTGTATTCTTCAGTGACATCAACTGTTGCCCATTCTTCTAGAGAACCTTCTTCTGCAGTCTCACAGCCTATTAATCACTTAACAAGATGAAGGAGCTCATGTTGTATGGCAGTTGCAGTTTCACATGCTTCTTCAAACTCGAGCCTAGGCCAAAGCTTCTTCCAGGAACGGCGCAGAAAATTCTTGCTTGTGTTTTGCCACAATTCTGCCAGCCAGTAAATTACGCCTTTAATTGATTTTTTTTTAAATTGTCGTGGATAGAAAGAGAGTGTCATTTTCAATTAAAAATTGTAGGAGCATCTTTAATCTATAACTAAGTTTCACATTTTCAATATCCCTTGGTCCAATGGCTGGAGTAGTGACGTAACGTTAAGAGGTAGGAAAATTGCTTTTATATCCCCTCACTGCAATTCCATATTAGGATAGGAACTGGTATTGTCTATGTGGAATGTTCTATGTGGCAGTTCATTTTCTTCCTTAAACTTCTTTCATTCTTCCTTCATAGAAGGAACAAATTGTTTATAAATCAAACTACTCTTGAAAAAGAGCACGAGCCATTCATGACTTTTTCTGACTTCTGTTAAAAACAGAAAGAGAATTCATATTTAAGTCCCTTAGGGCTCTTGGTTTGGCAGATTAGCCAATTACCATCAATGTCAGTTTGTTCCTTCCCATGACGTTACTGTAGGCTAGAACTGTAATACGCTGCTTGTTCATTTTGGAACCCTGTGCCAAAGAGTCCTCATGTGAAGCCACACTTTTTGTGGGAAGAGCTTTAATTTTCAACCCTGACTCGAAAGCATTATAAATTTGCTGCTGCGAATAGTTTTTTGATGAAACTAATTCAGTAAATTCATCAATGTATTTTTCTGCTGCAGCTGCATCAGCTGATCAGCTTATTGACAGTTTTCTAATCCCATGTCGCTTTTTCCAGCGATTCAACCATCTGTTGCTTGTTGTGAAGGATGAATCACTATGCATAAGTTTGTTTAATTGCAGTGCCTTTTCTTCAATTAGTGGGCCACTTATTAACACTCCTTTTTGTCACTCTCTTAAAAATATGAAGACAATAAAAATACATCTATATCATAACCAAAGAAAATGATGACACTGCAGATTTGTCAATATTTTCAATTATGGGACACTGTTACATGGTGGCATTTATTTAATGTCTTTTCACTTGTTGAATTACAAAAGTGTTCGATTTTGGAACGATTATTTTACCAACCGCTGATCGTTGCTTTCCCTACTGAAAACTTGGAAGCTAACTTTGTGGCACTTTCACCACTGTCCAAACGCTTTAAAACTTTCAGTGTTTGCTCAACAATACAAGAGCTATGTTTCCTTTTGCTTGCTATGATTACAATTAACCAACACACTTCAGTTAAATAAAAAAAAAAAAAAATAATAAAAAAAATACAACTTTGTGCAGAAATAAATAAAAGAAATTTATATTTTAATTAGCATAATACGTGTTGGTACAGATACAGTACAAGTGAATGTTACACAACACAAATATATTACAATATAAGCACAAGATGCACAGATATATTACAAATATTATGTGCACAGAAAATGCACAAATATTATGGTGATCGATTTCTGTAAACCACGCTCACCTTATTCAGACCAGAGGGATTCACAAAAGAATCATTTTTTACTTGTATTGTAATATATTTCTGTTGTGTGACGTTCACTTGTACTGTAAAATAAATTTTAAAAAACAACTCAACATACAATATGTAAAACAAAAACTAACAGACTTTACACAAACAGAACTAACATAGACTACTGTATCATTTAGTACCGTACACGGTAACATACACGCTCACAGCAACAGGTGTTCAGCTCTTACACTACTAGACAGCACTGGCTAAACATTGTACTACAGTTGCCTAGGAGCAATGGGCTATGCGTGCGCAACTTTTTATAAACTCTACAATGTTTATAAACGTAGACTCGGCAGTGCACTACTAACTTAAACCAATGAATGCCGTCTGATGAGTCATTCCTGCATCGAGTGACCTAATTTGAGTGAATGTTTATAAGATGCCCTTTACAATGATACTCTTCCTTGCCCCTCACCTACTGCCGCTTTTGGAGCCAATTAGTTTGGATTTGAAGGGTTTCACTGTAGTAAAATCTTCCAATGAACAATTATAGTATGCCATTTTGTAGTAGCATGAGATATCAACCAATAAGCAACCGTCGTTAATTTTCTTATATTAAGATCTTTATGTAAGAAAATTATTGTAAAAGAGCTGTTGCTCAACAGGGCTTTACATTTAAAAAACTATTTGGGACTAAAATGATATTTTGAGACAAGGACAATCTTGTAACTGACCAAAAAGTGCTGAAATGTACTGAGTTTGTTTTATCTGAAAATGGTTATCCACACTTTTGATTTATTCTGTATACAAAATAAAACAACTGTTCATAAAAACAATAAAACAATTGCTAAATATATCTTAAAAGAATACTTTTAGGAAAACAAAATTTACACAGTACAAAACAACCAACTACTTTGGTAGCTACACTGAATTGAACGTGATGAGCATGCGTGCTAATGTTGAACATCTAAGTTACCATGCCATAGTATATTTTGGCAGGCACAATGTCAAGCATTGGAAGTTGTTGGTTTTCCATTGGGTGTGGTGTGTTTTTCAATTGAATACTACCAGACCGTCATGTACGTAATGAAAATAATATAAAATCATTCACTACCAAGCACCTGAATTTAACACGTTAGCTGCCACTGGGATGGACCTGTGATGTCCCCATATTGCCAAGTTTTATCGTTACTTTTTTTTCATTAATTTTTGTTGTAATATGTTTGTTACGTAGTGTAATATGATATTTTATAAATAAATGTTTCAAATAACAGCTGTTAATTATGGCCCGATCGGGTCGGCAGATTTTTTTATTAACGAATTTCAATTGAAAAATAAATGTGCCGACCCGATTGGTACAACACTGTTTTTGGGTATATTTCACGTAAGATATTGGCAGTACTGCACTCGCTGCGCGGTAAATCGTGACACACATGTTCGTGTTATTTCGCACGCTTTTTATTGTACTCGGCACCCACTTAGTGTAAATCCAACCTCACTTGGTTACAGTTTGTGTGTTGTTAGGTGTAGTGTATTCACACTGAATTTTACATTTTGTTCAGATATCCTTCCATGTTACGTATGTCTTTGAGTGTTTGTATTTTATTTTAGTTTATTTAGTTAGTTTATATTTTCAACAATGGGTGATTTGAATAGTGATGAAATAACAAACGCTTTGTACGATCCTATGACAAGTGAATATGACCCACAAATGGACCGTGTTAGTGATGATGGTTGGGGAAGTAATGAAGAGAGCGACATGGATAACACGGACGAAGATCACGACTTTGCTCCCAGATACGACTCTTTATCGGAGAGTGACTTAGATGGTGAGATAAGTAATGTTGTAGACAATAATTATGATGAAGATATGAATGAAGTTATGACTGAAATTATTAGTGAAAATAACAGTGTGAATGATGAAAGCGTTATGAATGTTGATGAAGTTGTAAATATAGAACATGTACAAAGAGAAGATGTAAATATTAGTTTAGGTGAAAAATACAAAGTGTTGAATAAAAAAGAAAAAATCCAAATGAAAAAAGATGAAGATGAAAAATGGCAATTGTTTGAGGGTAGGCAAAAATATATTAAATTTGACGGAGTACCAACATTTTCATTCAATCTTCCACAAAATGCAAAACCTGTTGATTACTTTTATGCATATTTGACTGATGAAATCATACAGGTTATGGTTGACGAAACCAATCGTAATGCTGCTCAGGTTATAAATAAATTACGATTGAATCGTAGTAGTAGACTGCGAAAATGGAGACCTACTAATCCAGACGAAATAAAAAAGTTCTTGGGATTATTGTTATGGATGGGTCTTGTGCCAATGCCTCGACTGACAGATTATTGGTCGAATAACATACTCTATAAAAATTGTGTTGTAGGTAAAATTATGAGCCGGAATAGGTTTCAATTAATATTAAGATTCTGGCATTTTAGTGATAATGAGAAAATGCCACAGGGAGGTAGACTATCCAAAATCTCACCCCTTATTGATCATTTGAATAACCAATTCAAAATTAAAAAATCTCCTGGTGAAGATGTTGTTGTGGATGAGAGTATGATCCCTTTTAGAGGTCGGCTCCTTTTTCGCCAGTATCTTCCCAACAAAACACACAAATATGGGATTAAGGTGTTTAAAATCTGTGACACAAGTGGCTACACTTTAAAAGTAAAAGTTTACATGGGAGCAGGGACTGGAGCCGATGACAATCTAACATTAGCAACTTCTGTAGTTTTGGACTTAATGAAAGACTACTTAGATAAGGGCCATACCTTATATGTAGACAATTTTTATACCTCTGTAGACTTGGCCAATATACTTTTGTCACGTAACACACATATTGTAGGAAGTGTTACTCATAATAGGGCATGGTTTCCCCACAAGAAATCAATACCATGCAATGGGACAGTAACACTTCGTAGAGGTGAGATGAACTGCCTTGAGTACCCGAATGGCATTGTATTCACGAAATGGTTTGACAAGAGGGAGGTTAGGATGATGTCAACAAAGCATCCTGTGGATTATATTGACACAGGGAAAAGAACAAGACAGGGCCAACCTATTTTAAAGCCTCTAGTAATAGTTCATTACAACAAGGCAAAGATGGGAATCGACGTGTCTGACCAGATGGCATCGTACAGCACTGCTGTAAGAAAAACGATGCGATGGTACCATAAAGTCGCTGAAGAGTTCCTCTTAGGAACAGCTGTTGTCAATGCCTGGTTAGCGTATAAAGATGCCGTTGGAGTCACAGCCCAAAGTAGAAGAAAACATGTGTACTCCATTACTACATTTAGAGAAAAAATTGTGTATGAGTTGCTGGGTTTGCAGACGGGACAGGTTGAGCCTGTGAAAGAAGTTGGACATCACTTCTTGTCTGAAACTTCCACATTCGTTGGTGAAGGGAAGAACAAACGAAGAGCGCGAAAGAACTGCAAAGTGTGCTACCAAAGAGTTGCCCGCACAGGAGACCGGAAGTTAACAAAAAACCTTAAAAAAGTAACTACCCTATGTAAAATGTGTCCTGAGAAACCCTTTTTGTGCAAGGACTGTTTTAAAAATGTACATAAGTAGACACATGTAAATAACCTAGTTTTTCTGCAAATGTATTTTATCCTATTACAATTTCTTTATAAAATGTATCGATGTGTTGTTTTGTCCATCTCCAATAAAACTACCAATTATTTAACATTAAAACATTGATCATAGTTAAAAAGAAAATGTGCCGACCCGATTGGGTCGGCATCATTCACGCTTTTTTAAAGTAAATTTTAACTTGAAGTAAATGGTTTTAGAATCTCCTGGATACATTTTTACATAACTATGGGATCCTATATTCATGAATTGTCTATTAAATAATTGATAAATAAAATTATAAACTTTAAAAATTGATATTTTGTAAACCCTTACTAATTGCTAACGCCGACCCGATAGGGTCGGCCGATGTTTCTAGCCCAACTACGTATGCCGACCCGATCGGGTCGGCACGGCAGCTAACGTGTTAACCCAAATTACAATTTTTTTAAGATTAGGATAAATTAAGTTACGTTAGGTTGGGTAAGTAAAAAGTGTATTTTTCAGGCCAAAAAATTAATTTTATTGTAAAACCTATAAGTTAGTATATTCGTTTTCAGCATAAAAAAAAGTGTAATGGAAAAAAATGTTCTTGGAGTTTCTAATCACTAGCCTATCGCATAAAAAAACTAGTTTTCTGCAGCAAAAATCAACCTCCTCAACAATTAAAAACTCATTTTTCACTACGTTATGAACAAGTATTTTCAGAGGTGTCTAGAAAGTACATAATTACCGTTGTTGCGTTTATTATCAAGTACCGTGAAAGTACTTTTCCTGAATTGTCTAAGAAATAATTGTATCAAAATTAACTCGTTCACTGCGTTGTTATAATTTCTCGGCCATTCATCCTGTGCGTCACACGATATCAGGGTCTCGTTGCATACTATCAATTCAATGCGGGACGAGATCTTGTTACGCAACAGAAGTTCTGCACACAATATCACGTTATCAGTTGAAGATAGATCACTTTAGGTTATTGTTTTAGAACTACCAAGTTTCTGACGTCATAAGTGATATGTAGGGTGTGGATATAGTGTATAACCACGAGGCCTCGGGATCTTGTGTCCCATATAATGAATTACTCTAATAAGTAATACTCTAACTGAGAAACTGAGGTTATGTTGTAAATAAACAGATGACTCAGCAACCACGTGGAAAAATCTCCTGCCATTTCAAACAACAGCTGACACTCTGTTTGCTAATATTGACGTTTAGTCTACCATGTGATCGACGAGATCTATAGGTCTCGTACTGTATATAACTAATACATCATTACTCTGGTGCGGCACATACGCTATAGATCTTGTGTAACATTTAGGTTACTACTAAATTCACCAAGAAAAATGCTTCCATATAGTTCAACTCCTGCAACAATGTGTTAATTACAACAAAAAATATAACAAACGCATATAAGGAATTAAATGCGAATTTCATCACCGTGTGAATGTAAGCCTACGATTCAAGACCCCAGGATCTCGTGATGCAATGAACATGTTAAAAAAATTAGGAGAAAATCAAGAAAAATAACAGAAATATAACAGACAATAATTTTAAATTGTAGATTTGCTGATTTTGTTCAATACAAATGTTCTGCAAAAGAATAAAAACTTTCTAGACAGAATTTATAGACCTGATACTATAACTGATGATAAAATATCATGATTTAAGGTCGAGGTCTAGAAAGTGCCTAGGCTTAACGCCTACCCAAAAAGGCCTATCTTCAAAAAGGCTTAACTTTGGGAAAAAGGCTTAACTTTGGGAAAAAATCACTCAAATGAAATTGTGTACAGTTTAATTTTAAAATTGTGTACATCTATGATTGACACTATATTTAAGGATTTTGGCTCTACTTACCTACTAGTATCAAGGCTAGATAAACTACGAGGAATCATATTCAAGCAATGCATAAAGTACTTTTTATGTTTGTCTTTAGCTAACAGAACTGGCTTATTATCAAACAAAGTCATTCTATGTCTTAAGATAAACAAAAGTGATCATAACAATAACGTTATGTTACCCATAACCTTAAAAGGCTTATAAATAAATCAAGTTTATCAAGATGTTATGGAATTCTGAAGCACAGCCAGCCGTGAGTCGTCTGCTTCTGAAAAATACTAACGTTTTTCCACTGTCAGGTCAGATTGGCAGATTGTAATTTCAGTCTCGTCGCCTTTGTCTGGGACGTCTACAATTTAATACAATAGTATTACGGTATTTATTGTCGCTCCATTGTAATACATATTAGTAAAGGTCAATTAACATGACATCATTCAGCAGCAACCTAAATATAACTGCATAGTAATATGCTTATATAGGTTTAGGATACAAATATTTACTGTAATTTTAAATCTAATTACTTGCACTAAATGATTGACACTAATGATACTATAAAATTAACAGCTTTTTCAGATTTTAGCGCATTAAATATTTCAATCACAAGAGTAATAAGTTAGCGTTGTGTTTTTGGTGAAACTAAATCAAATCAAATCATGTTTATTGCCATAAAACTTTAACAAATATTGATAACGTCAGATTACTGCCAGAAGGCCAAGTCAAAAGTGCAATAGTTTGGGTGTACTTATTTAAAACTAACACATAAAATAAATATTACAATCAAAGAAACATTAAAATAAAAAGAATAAGAAAAACAGATTAAAATAAGTCTGAGTATGTTTGTGCCCATAGAACTAGTTTAGTTGATCATTTAACTAAAACCTGAAACCCACAAAACAGGATGGTGTAGGCCTATTTGATTTAAGAAGTTAATATAAATAGTTAACAAACAATGTAACAATCAATAAGCCAACAAAAACATAACAAACTTAAACACTGAATTAAAAACAACATTTTAACAACTAAGAAAATACAGACTTAACAATTTTAGTACATTTCAAACTTAAAAATAATAATATAAACATAATAAAATTGAACTTATTATGAAAATAATATGAAAACAATAACAATTTAAAATTCTAAATTTGAATTTAAAAAATCCTGTAGTGAATAAAATGGAGATACGAGGAGCCAACAGTAAAATTTTAGTTTGAATAGTTTCTCTGAATATCTGTGAATAATATGTTCAAGCTTATTGTAAATATTTAATGAAATAACTATGTGGCTGTTCATTGATTTACTATGCCTATGAAAATTAATAGTTATTTTGTCTTTATTACGGGTATTATAACTGTGAACATTACCAGTAAAATTTAATAAATATGGGGGTTTCATTACATATAAAGTGAGATAATAAATATAAAGATTAATTACAGTTTTAATTTCCTTGTTAACAAACATGTGTTTACAATGATCTCGGATACCAGCTTTTGAGATTACTCTGACAGCATTTTTTAAAACACTAAATACTTTTTATTTTACTGTAATTTCCCCATAAGATCAAGCCAAATCTCAGTAGTGACTGAAAAAATGCAAAACAAGTGGTACATACATAATTTGCAGGAATACAAAGGGATAACCGTCGTAACAGGTAAATGACTCCAGATAATTTGGTTGAAATGTAATCAATGTGTGGATCCCAAGTTAAATGATGATCAAAATATACCCCTAAGAAATTTATAGAAACTACCAAGTAATTATCAAATTTATATTTGTAATCCGATTTTAAGCTAAATATTATGTATTTTGTTTTTTGTTCCTTTAGGAGGAAACCATTTGATTTAAACCAAAATGAAGCTTCTTTCATTGTATTTTCAGGTAAGATTTTTAGAGAGTCTAAACTGTCGCCAATATTAAGGAAGTTAGTATCATCTGAAATACTTGTAGCATTCACTGAATTAGGGAGATAATTTATACATAATAAGAAAAGTAAAGGACCCAACACTGATCCTTGGGGGACAACACACCAGCCGTTAGCTTCCTGTGACCACCTCCTGACTTCGACTAGTAAGATAAGGTTTCAACAAATCCTGAGAAGTTCCACGAAACCCGTAGTAGTCTAACTTTAAGAGGATGTCGTCATGTTCAACGCATTAGAAAGCATTGCTCAGGTCACAAAATGTGGCCTGGGCAAAGTCTTTGTTTTCAAAGATTGTAAAAATTGTAAAAATAAAGATGAACTAGTTTATCAACAGCATCTGGTCGATTTCCCTTTTACTGATTCAAGCCGTTTTCTCTACTACCTTCTACATAACCTGCAAACAAAGGGAGTGAAGGAGATGAAGTGGCACAACCAACCACAATTTTACCAGCTGATTGTGTCCGTTGTCCCCAAACCCAACACTGCCCCTAACGCCAACTAAAGACGGAGTGGTGCAACATTTCCTCTCTGCTGCTGGAACCCCTATATGCGCTAAATTTGTCACACAAGTCGCTTTCAACCCGGCCCAATTATAGAAGTACACATTTTTAGTTAAGGTGGTTCGGCTGGCATTAGGGACAACTGAATTCCACTCACAGCGCTGGCTGTACGTCTGACCGCGAGTTACTCACACAAAGACACTCAAACCCTCTCCCTCCCCTGGGATGGATAGAGTATCATTGCAGGAAGTCATTGAAACGTGGTCCTGTGGGTGCGGGTGCTGTGTCTCGCTGTATGTGTGCGAAGTGGTTGTATTGTAATACAACAAGCGGGTAAAAGTACAACCACAATTTGAGTATATATAGTCAATCAATTTTGTAAACTGTGTGATATTAAAAAGCATAAGATGCCAAAAACAACATTGTATTTCTAGTCGTAATAAAATAAAAATAAACGTATAACTTTAATTATTTAAAATCTAATTTACTAATTTGCAGTAAAATTACGTAATTTAAAATAACTGATGAGCAAGAACAGTCCTTAAGGGTCTGTTTTTAAAATTTGGGAATAATCGAAAAAGTAGTTTCTTAATTCTGCATATACCAAGACAGGCCAAATTCGCATCTTTGTGGTAATGTATTTATAAATATAAACATAATTTTTATGAAAGAACTATAACTCACGACGTTTACCAAGGCCAGACGATGCGCAGTAGACTAAGTGGAGTGGGGGGAGCCACCGAGTCAGTTTGTGCCGTATGGTAAATAAAAATAAAATCATCTAAAATTTAAATTGTTGTTTACAACCTGACTTAACCTTGTTATTGTTAATAGATAAACAATTTTGACAATCATTACTAATTAATTTATAAATGACGCGTTTAACTTTTTATTTATTTGTTTATAGATACATTGATTATATCATAATTTGATTTATTGGTTTATAAGCAAATTAATGTGCCTATTTCCAGAGCAGACTTTACAAAGGCAGCATATGTTGTTTTTATTTTAGTAATAAGAGGTTTCAATTCAAATTAAAAATGTAAACGACCTTTTCACTACACTACTATGAGTTCAGCTGTTTTCGTTATGTGTTTACAACCTGCGAAACATCATATTTTCCAATGTTGACTGTGGAAAATTTTCGGTTGTAAACAATGTTACTTTCGGTAGTAAACAATATACAGCTGTTGAAAATGTGATGTTTCGCAGGTTGTAAACACATAACGAAAACAGCTGAACTCATAGTAGTGTAGTGAAAAGTATCGTTCAAAACTCGAGTGAAAGTGTTTTGTATGTTCTCGACCATTTAAAGTGCTCGACAAGTCTCGCACTTCAAACATATGGTCTCGAACATGCAAAACCCCACTTTCCACTTTTGTTATGAAATATACTATTCTGATTGACCGTAAAACAAACAACAGAGGATGCGAAAACAAATTCTTTTCTACACAGAGAGGCGCTGCAATCGCAACTCGACCGGCAAAATGGTAACTAAGAGATAGGTCACATGGTGGAAGGGTATAACAGTGGTGGGACAGCCCTCCCCTCCACTTCTAGTATTATTCCCCTCACACGCAGGCAAAGTGCCTCGGTAAACCTTGGGAGGCGTTTAACAGTTGATATAAAGTAATTGAAATCGGAAAAATCGGAATTTTTTACCATACAGCCTTAAGCAGGGCTACGAAACTCCACCATTATGCAGCAATGACCCTAGACATAAAATATGTAACTATGTGCCATTTCAAAGATTATGTAAAACTCAAAATAGCTACTCGGTAATAGGTATTAACATGTATAATCACTTGCCATTAGATTTAATAAAATTGTATTTAAGTTTAAGTTATACAGGTTTTTAATCAATAATCTAATATCTATAAAGCTGCATGTATAACTCACTCACTCACACACATATACAAATCCTAACCCACTTCCAGATGTGCCTGTTACCGGACAAACCCGATTTTAGGACAAACTAGTTTGGACTAGGATGATCTAGTTTTTCCTAACCTAACCTAACCCTAACCTAACCTAACCTAACGTCCAAACTAGTTTGTCCTAAAATCGGGTTTGTCCGGTAGCATGCCCACTAGAAACTTGAAATTTGGCACACTTGTAGCTTTTACGAGCAATCGAAGGTAAAATTCCGAAAACTAAATATTTTTAATGTATATTTGTAATAAAATGTTCTACAATTTTGTTCAGATAACATTTTTTTGTATTTTTGATAATAACTACGCAAAAGATCGTCAATTTTCACATTTCGTTCAAAAAGTGTCATTTTTGTTATATTTTTGGTATTTTACTGCATTATTAAGATATTTTAAGCTGTTTTTCGAGATGTCACAGGTATGCAGAGTGCACTTTTGAAATCCTGAATAATAATTGTAGAATTTTTTACAGAGCAATAAACTTGGATCCAGAGTTAGCTTTAGACACTGTCAAGGCATGTGTTGCATAGAAACGTTGTTGTTTTGTACAGTTTTGTTACTGAATTAAAAATCTACAGCATAAAAGATATTATATCCGAAACTGGACTTGAACAAATCAGAAGAATAGATACGTTGAAAGAGGGACTTAGGCAAATAAAGTACAAAAAACAACAATGGATTACTTCACAACATCAAGCTACTCAGTAAAATAGCAGTATTCTAATATTTTATGAGAAATTAGACTGCACTTTCTAGTAATAAATAAAAAAATATGTTTATTAATAATATGTAGTAGGTTTTGTCATCCGTATGATCAACTCCTTATTAAAAACACTTCTATCCGAGCCCAGGTTGGAAAAATTGATTGAATCACGGACGATATTAAAATCATGAATACATGATTTTAACCTTCTCATACATGATACATGAAAAACCTTCTCAATACATATTCTAAATGGTTTTTATTCAAAGATAGTACCATTAAAGAAGAGTATATGCATTAGAAAAACAGGAAAAAATGTCAAGGAAAATTTTGATTTTGTGAAAAAGAAAAACAATGCTTAAGATAAATCCGTTAAAACTTCCAGGCAACTCATAATTATTTTCAAAAACAACACCAAATCTTGCCAAAATAGTAATATCACCCTGTCAGTGAATGGAACCTGTGTCAGTAATCCACATCTTATTTACAATATTTTCAATAACTTTTTTTCCACGAGCTTCTCGGTTTTGTCCCATTAACAATATCCACCTTTCTGACGGACCAGCGAAGCCTGTTTTTGGGCTGACTTGTTTTCCACTTACAAACAAAAAGAAAGATTATTCATTCGATGCCTAATAAAAAGTCATCAGGCTGTGATGAATTTTTGAGTTAATTGGTTCTTTATTGGATATGGTGAATTATTCTGTGGTAGGGTGATGGTGCGAAATTGACAATAGTCAACCCTCTGTTTAAAAAATATGACACTAATCCACATAACTACGGTCAAATCTAGCCCCTACCGTCAACTTCTAAGATCATCGAGAAAGTAGTTTGCAACTCACTAATAGACAATCTTTCAACTAATGGAATATTATTTTCCAACCAATTCGGCTACCTGAAGAGAAAATCAACGAAGTGCCCCCTTGTTGATTTTGTTAGCAAATTCCTAACACCTTGTATGAGGGAGAGGCAGCCATAGGCTACTTTATCGACCTCTTAAAGGATAAGCATTGTGTCATCAACTCCGTGTCTGACTTATTAAAAAAACTAGCTGCAACTGGAATAAAAGAGACAAAGATCATTACTGGATTAATTCTTATCTTACAAATTGACTGTACAACCCCAAAATAGTTGCCGTAGACAGAACTGGAACAAAACAATATTTTCTTTATGATTCACAACTTATTTCTTTTTGAGTCTGCAGGGATCCGTTCTTGGACCTTTTCTTTCTTTTTTCTTATTTATATTAATGACATCTATAATCACTTATCCCATAATATTCTCACTATTTCCACAGATAACACTTCCATGCTCACCATTCCAAAGACAGGTGAGAATTATTTACTGGAACAGGAAACATTCTTAACATAAACAGCATCTCACATTATTGTTCCGATACTAACGTACATGTAAATTCTACAAAAATCCCAATCGATAATTTTCATGGCAGATCACAGAAGGACCAATTTGACTAGGGCCGGTTCCATATTTTCATGATATAAACTTGAAGAAATACATAATTTCGACGCTCAATTTATTGTATTATCTAGGAGTGAGGTTAGATGTTGGTTTCAGGTGGAATGACCACATAGATAAATTGGCTAAAGAATTCGGCTATCTTCTAACATTTTTGTGTTGAAAAACATCTTCTCCCTAAATAACCTTTCATTGTAAAAATTAATGTACTATATTTATTTATTTCAACAGGAAACCCAATGTATCATATACAATCCATTTACATTTGATGGCATTAACTACAGATAAGAACGAGAAATTATGACAATATACAACTAACTAATACAATAACATCGATAATAGACTATATAGAAGCAAACTGTACTAAGTTAACAATGGCATTACAATCAATTACATATAATATTACATCTGATGGCCATTACAACAAATAAAGAACGAAAATTCACATGACAGAAGATAAATTAATACTTGTTAATATTGACATTAAATAAACTACATAGAATCAATCATATTATCACTGATAACTATTACGATTTAACAATAATAACAAATATTAAAGATGTGAATATTACAATAAATTACATTTCATATCAAAGCATAAAGAGCCTGATTTTTAGCTTTCGTAGCACTATCTGAAAAGAAGTCCACATAAGGAGACAGAATATTCCCAAGACGCTGAAGTCTCACAGGTGTACTGTTGGCTTCATAGTTCGATTGCACATGTCGTTGACTAAATAAATCACTGGACCTAGTTCTCATGGGGCAGCGGAAAGAAACATCACGCTGGATCTCTGGACAGTCTATGGCGCCAGTAACAAGTTTGAACAGGAACATAATCCTCTGGATACTTCGTCTCGTCTTCAGAGAGTGAAGTCCTACCATCCCATCGAGTGCCCTCAGTGGTACATCATTGTAGGCATAACCCAGCCTACAACCAAGTAGACGAAGGAATTTGCCTTGGACAGCCTGGATTTGCCGCACCAGAGTGACTTGATGAGAGGACCACATGATACAGTGGTCAAACTTTATAGTTCGATTTAACGTTTATTAGGTACGGTATACAGTTATACTCCAGGGCCTGTCCAGTAGCAATAATTTTAATAGAAGTTTTTATTCTTTTAAAAAAGCAATAAGAACTAGTTTAAAACTTAAGTCTTCAATTGCATGAGTTGGCCATTAAAAAAAGCAAACCTTTGAACTGTAATCAGTATTTATTTGTTTGAAACTATAGTTTATGCTAAGGAATTGGATCTTGTAAAGGCACGTATGCATTCTTACAACACTAAAAATAGAAACTTCAACCCTTCTATGAAACTCGATTTAAATCTAATTAAAAGCATTATGAAGTATATTGGCCTCAAGTTACTCTTTAAAATTCCAAAAGAAATAAATTGCAAATAATATTGGTCTGAAAAGTTTCTAAGCAGAGCTCAAAAGTTACTTGCTAAATAAATGTTTCTACCAGTTCCCTTAACCCGACTCTTAATATTCAATTTGACTCCCACTTTGAGTGTTCTATCAATTTGATTTGATGATATCCACTTGATCGGAATTTTAGATTTTAAGGCATTACATGACTGGTCTTATGCCACTGGACAGAGGTCCATCGGGACGACGCGGTATGTATGTTTGTACGAGCGTTTTTCATTTGAACTCTATCCTTGAGATTATATTGTTCTTTAGATTTGTCCAACAAGACGAGTAGGGTATATATTGTGTATCAAAATACGGTAATAGGAGCTACTACATCGACCTTCACTATGCTAAAGAAATGTATGTACACAACCAATCATCTAAAAACTTGTCTAAATCAAACCAGTTGTTTAATCTACTGGCAACTAGGGTCCTACTAACCTAACAGCTGGATTCGCCTGATCTGCCGATCTGGCTGCCGGGTAATCGCAGTTTAGACCTCTTTTTAGCTTAGTGATTAGCACTTCTGCTTCCTATATAGATGGTCACGGGTTCAAATCCCGGTAGGTCCACTAAACATTTTCTTGATGGTTTAGACCGTTGTCCCATAACAAAGTTTGTACAGTTCAATTTTTCTATTGGTAAACTCGAGCTCCGGAAGCAATGGTAGGTGAGGGATGAGGAAGAGGGATTTTGTAAAAGCCGTCGGTTTGTTCATGAGCTAAATAAATAAATAAATATTTTATTGTAGAAAAATTTCACAAAATGTATTACAAGCGTCAATACAATTATAACTAATTAAAAATAAGTAATTATCTACTCAAAAACCAATTCAAAAAACTCTTCTATATTATACAGAAAATTTTTAGTAAGTAAATTCTTAATTTTATACTTAAACTTATCAATAGATGCACCATAAAGGCCAAATTAGTCACTTTGAGCAGCCATATATATCCATAAACACATTGTTTAGAACTTTTCCTCGTAGCGCATTTATTACTTACATGGATACTAACAGTTTTATTCAAAAAGTTTCTAAAATAATTTTCGATGGAACACCTTTAGCTAGTTGGTTTGCCGATTACGGTTTGCATCTGATAAGTTTCAAAGAAGTGTTCCATAATAAACACCAATCTAACGGCAACTGGGTCACTCGGCTGCTGGGTTGTTGCTTAAAAGTCCGAGTTTTTCGACTGTGTAATATCATGTATAATAATAACATTTTATAAGTATGTAAAATTATGCTAAGAGGGAGTATGTACCGAGGGGGGAGACACCCTTGATTGATTAATTTTATCTACATAAAATCACTGTTAACACCAACAACAGGTTTTTTGGAGTAGGTAATGTGGCAGGCAGCATATTTAAATTTGTTCTGACTCTTTGGAGATAATTCAAAATTAGAGAAAGAATAAGGATGAAGGAAATTAATAACAAGAACAAACAACAAACTAATACTACTAATAGTCTACAGTGAAGGAACAAAGCTATCGTCAGTACTCAGTACTGTCGTTTGTTACCAAGTTATCATAGATAGGATATATCATCATGGCATATTATGTAGTAATTTTTTAAAATTTAAGATTTTATTAGAGAGAATTTTTAAAGTTAACCTAGTTCTAAAGGACCTACGTGCTGCATTTTGCAAGCTCTGCATCCATTAACTTAGAACCGTGGGAATTGGGTGTTGAGTTTGAATTGAAATAGGCCTAAACGAAAACTTGAATTTTCTTAGTGAGTAGCCTAGGCTGTCTTAGCCTGATATGGATAAATTTTCTGTTAAGAAAAAATTAATGTCTGAAGTCTCTTTAGATATAAGTAGGAAGGGAAATGTTGATGAGTCAATCAAAGATATGATTGATTTTATTAATAGCTTTGATGAATACATTACAACTAGCTCATGTTCTGGAAGGATAATAGTTGTTAGCAAGGTAAGGAATTAAAATTTAAGGTATAGGATTACTCAGTCAACCTCAAATCTTTTAATACTTTGATAAATCATTTTTGGGATGCCAAATACCAATATTTAATCAAAATGAGGCGTTGGAAATCCATAAGGTCATGTTTCAAAGCGATGAGCATGTTTAACCCTAGAACATGAATCTTGGCGTTTCGAGTGCTATTTTCAAACGTATACGCGATAGCGGAAGTAGGTACGTTGTGTGCTCTTTTGTAAAACTCAATAAAACATATATTTATCATCAAGCAAGTGCGACAAACTTGGTACCAATCGACGCAGAATTTTCTGTACTTTTTATTAATTTTTGGGTAATTATGCACTTTCTTGCCACCTCTGAAAATATGATTTCATGTTGAAAAAGTAGTGAAATATGAGTTTATATCTCTTGAGGAGTTTGAACTCATCTGCAGAAAATTTGTTTTTTACAGAAAAATCGGAAAACTAGTTTTTTATATGATGGTGAAAAAACCAAATTTTTTAAAAATAGTTTTTCGAAATTTTTTTCATTTCTCGTGTTTTTTTATGATGAACACAAATAAATAATTGGTTTTGTAGTAAAATTATTCTTTCAGTTCGAAAAATGTATTTTTACTGACATAACCAAACATTACCTAACTTATCCTAACTGTCTATTTTCTCACCAAAAATTCGTAATTTGCATTAAATTCGAGAGTTTGGCCTCCCGGCCATCACTCCGGCAGGAATATAGGTGAATTTGGTTTTTGTGATTAATAGTTGTTGTATATAATGATCGCGTAATGGCCGCTAATCGCGATTCGCCGCGATAGTATTTTTCTGTTATATCTCAAGAAATATTCGTAGTAGACCAAAATAGTTTTCAAATTTTTATTCAGCGCAAAAAACACATCAAAATACTAAAAGGATGATTAAAATACCATTTAAATTAAAGGAAATATGACAAAAATACTAAAAGTTGTGACATTGGTTTTTTTTTGAATTTTTTGGTACAATACGTTATTTCCGCAGAATAAAAAGCATATCTCGTGAAAATACAGCCAATTCTAGACCCATTTCAAGCAAAATATTCCAAATTTGTTTGGTGGCAAGAAACTGCATAAATACCAATTTTTGTATGCAATTTTATAAACGTAGGAATAAAATTAAAACATGTAACTTGAAATTCCCGCTCAATTCCACCCGGTGGGGGGTCGGGAGTGGCCGATGTTTGTTGCATTTAATGTACAATAACCAATAGTCAGAATCAGGTGTAAACTTACCAGCTGTCAGTCTGTAGTGAATGAAATACTCTAGCCAACGAAACAAATTGCAATATTGTAGGTGCTTTGGTTGTTTTACCAAAAATGTGTTTGTACACCCTTGTTTGCGTGTTCTTTCTAAAGCCAGTATTGGCGTGTTATGTGCTGTTGTAAAAAGTTGTAATAAATACATTATTTACTGTGATATATACAAATTAAAAAAATGGGTAGAAAGCCAGAAAATTCTTACGTCGGTTGGTACCGTCTCGAGGAAATTTCGGGCTGTACTGTGGCAATGGTTACGTTACAACGATGATGTTGAAGAGCGGCCTTCAGTTTACATTTAGCCATCTTGGTTTATACATAACACACTCTACCGCCCGTATTTACTATAATAAGTGTAGTGAATTGAAATGAAATGAAAGAGTAGTTTAGTGAATAGTGTAATGTAGTTTATGTAAAATATATTTTAGTTGAAGTGACAGTGCATAAAAGGAAATTAGTTTTATGCATTGTTCAACAAGTCCTACCACTAATCAACATTACATTATATTTATATAAAAGCACTAGCACTTCAAAATCATAATGATAAAAATCCTACATACAAATAATGCAATATAGGGCTAAAAACAGGCTGGAGAACTAAGAGTGAGTAAACTATTTCATTCTTTTTTAATGTATTTTAATTTTACAACCATATATATATTTATGTAGGTACTAGCCTAAACATTTCTTTTAATCCAATTTGATCAAATAAGACATGTAAAAATATGTTATTAGTTTAACATTCTCATAATAATTTAAAATCTTGAAAAAAATTGTATTATTTGGTTCGCTCAAAATGACGCTTTTATTTTATTTATCAACAACAATATAACGTAGTATGTTATTATCCTTAACCAAAACTTTATTTATGTCACGATTATAATTATTTTTTTATATTTCTATTCAGAAATTTTTGTTCTATCAATTTTTGTTATCAGAAAATATCCTAAAGAAATTTTAAATATTTTTTACTATGATTACAATATGCACAATTTTCAAGTGCCGTTCAAACAATTTGCGCACTCTGACTTGGTGTTATAAAGTTTATACTTTTTGGAATATATTCATATATTTTACATTTTCTTGTAGATAATAGATTATACTAACAAAGTACATGTAGCAAAAAATTATAAAAAAATCATACATACCCCATATTTATTAAATTTCTTAAATTGATATTACATTGCAGTGTTTTTTAGTCTCTCTAGCATATAGCTATTTGAGGGATTACCTAATTTTATCATAATGAAATATCTTTAATGTATGAGTAATCTTAAAGTAACTAACAAACAAAACAAAAATAAATAAACAAATCAACAAGCACCAAAGAAACATAGTTAAAGGAAACCAAACAACATTTGTTATTCATTATAAAAGTAAATTTTTTTATTGTAATTTTTTTTATATCAGTAGTCCTAATTTTAATTTTATTTTATAGAGTTTATCTCAATTAATTGTTTGATTGTTTAAAACTTCCTTCTGGATCACAACTGGTAGTCCTATATCCACATGAGCCTCAAAGCATTAAATATTAACCCTTTGACCGCCAATGTCCGATTGATCGGACGTCTAAGGTACAGCCGAAAACCGCCAACGTCCGATTGATCGGACGCTCGAATTTCAGTCTAAAAGCGCCAACGTCCGATTGGTCGGACGTCTCGTAATAAATTATTTACCAAGCTATTTATTGGTAATTATTTTGTATAATACATGTTTTGGACTAATAATACATCAAACTAAACTATACACAACAAGGTTTATGGTTTACGGCACTGCTGACCTTGAAACAGCTGATTGATTTGAGTGGTTGAAATAGATGTGTGCCGCCTATTTCAAAAAAAGGTAACATTCCACATTTTTGGTCGAATGATAACAAACTTATTCATTCTGTATAAAAACAATACAGATAAACCCTTATCCCGATTGAACTTTACCGTTGCACTGGTTGAAGGACTTGCAGCCGAATGGCTTGGTGACCAAGCGCCTGAACGTGTGCAAAGTGCGGGAGGTAGTGGTGATCCACTCGATATTTTACCAGAAAAGAAAGAACGTAACTGTTCAGTATGCAGCAAAATAAGTACAAGCTCAGGAGGTAAAAGGAAGAAAACTAGGTACATTTGCAAACGTTGCAATAAAGGTGTACACCCGTTATGCCTCCCCAAACATATTTGCTAAAGAAAATAAAAAAACATGTTTTGTAAATATTTGTATATACGTGTTATATTTATTACTATTATTATCTGGACACAAGTTGCTTTTTTTCTTCATTTTGTGTGTAAAATAAATTGAGTTAGAAGGAAAACATATACTTATGGAAATGTGAAGGAAACTGAAGACATATTAAAAATGTAAGTTTTAACACATTTGCTTAGTTTATTACTTTTTAATATTATTTGTTTATTTCTTGGTAAAAAGTTCTAATTTTTTGTACCAGCAATTAGAACCATATTGTCTATAAAATGCCCTTGTTTCCGACGTGTAAATTGTGTTTCTCTCATTCCGATTTTTGAGTGTAAAAAATATATTTTATAAAAAACAAGTACTAAATAGCACTATAAAACGATTGTAAAAATATAATTACTGGCCATAAGACACTTTATTTTACATTATATTTACAGCCGTAATACTAGAATAAAAACAATAAAAAAATTATTCAATTCGGATAAAAAATATGGAAACTACGACTAATAATGTAAAATCATGTAAAATGTCTACAATTGGCCTTGGCGGTTCTCGATATGGCGGCCGGCTTAGGCGCTGGCGGCGAGCGGATAGCGTTCCTCAAATTGTCTTGGCGTTCAAAGGGTTAACACAATGGAAATATAGAAATAAATAATATACATAACTATATAAAATAAATATACTATAAATCGGCAATAAATAAACAATATTAAATACTATATAGACTATGAACAATTCAAAAATTAATAAAAACAAAAAACAAATGAAATCAATTATGTACATGTAACATATGTATAATGCAAAGAAATAACAACAAATAAAATCCAACCATAATAAGAAACATAATATTCTAACTATAAACTATATGTGCTAAGAAATGACAGTGAAAATTAGTCTCACTGTTGTTCGCCAACAACGTTATTTATAGTAGTTGTAAAGATTGTTCCAATTTATTGATTGTTATGTAATTTTTCACAGAATTTTTCGTTTTTGTGGTAAAATTTTAATTTTCCACAACAAAATAAAAATATAAAACTTTGTGTATGGGTACAATATGACTATTTTTCCTATACAACTTTTTCTTGTCTATTCAGTGGTAATTTTTTAGAATTTTTACATGTACTATTTGATTACCTACAATGATTATACTATAACTTAGCACACTTTTTCATTTTTGCGTTTTATGTAAACAAATAATTAAAAATAAGCTATTAGTTTATCTAAAATGTATCAACATATTATTATAGTGCACAAAATAATAAACAATTTGGCTATCTCGGAATTATTTAAAAAAATTTGTTTGTGCTCCTAAGGAGGGTTATAAGTTATAATTAATGTACAAAGTTTTAAAATTTGTTCAAATCTTTTCGGGAGAGTAATTAATTTATATTTTTTTTAATAAGCTTTGATGGTAGTATGTGAAAGTACAGTTCTTGAAAAGAAAAATGAAATTATAAAATTTACATTTGGAGCATATTTAGTATTTTTTATGATTTTTACAACAAAAGCTGGCGAAGCGCTGAAAAGAAGCACTGTGCAGTTGGGAGTTCATATTGGCTCACCTACTCTCCGTTCACACTTTAGTTGAGACTGTGGGCGCTGAATTGCCCATGCAATTGTAATGGAGCTTCCGTGCTACTAGCCAAGTACAAAACATTCACAGACTCTGAATTTATATCGGACAAACATACTTCTACGTTAGTTTTAAGTAGTTTTATGTTAGTAATTTGTGCGTTATAGTAAATTACCAAATATTAAAAATGTATAAAATAAATCAGTAATGTTGTTTTAGTTTACAAAGCTGATTATAACTAAAAAAAATATTTAATCTAAAAAAATCTTCGTCATTTTCAAATAAAAGAAATCTTACGAGTATTATATAACATGTCTATTGTTTTGTTTTGATTTTTTATGCTCATATTTTTTACACAAGCACACAGAATAAACAATATTTTACATACTATGTAAAAAGTATTTATTATGCTACTGTAATTATTGAAATACAAATCGTTATTAAAAACAATTAAATTATAATGTATGGTAACACAAACACTCAACAAAATATCGAACACAAAACACCACAAAATAATAAAACACAAAGACTAAAAAAAATAACACTTAAAACCAGGTAAAATCAAACCTAGAAAACAACTACAATTTACACTAGCGAGAACAGCGTTACAAACATCAAAACACCACAACGAAACACTGGTATTAGGGCGGAAAACAGGCACGGCTATTTTCAGGCATTGTATTGAAGTTCAATGTCATGGACTTTCACCCCCTTCTTTACCCCTACCACCCTTTCAAGTTACAAATGAACTTATTTGTTTATTTTTAGCTGTAAACACTCGTCATCGAAGTTCTTTCATTTTGATTGTTTTGTTTTACGATTGAAAATAAACTCACATACAGAAGAGAATTTACTAACTGTATTGCATTGGATATACTGGCCATTTTACATGTTTAAAATGGCATACGTCTTAAGTAATTGATTTAATGTCCAGTAATGTATATAATTTATATAATTAATGTGTAATAGATTAATTACGAGAACGTTCAACTTATTTACTTTAAATTATTTTTAGTGTTTTCAATTTTAATAAATTAATGACAAATTATGTTGCCTTTATTAAATACAATTACTGTAATAGATATTAACTGAGCTCTAATAAATACTCTGCTGTCGATATTAATTAATTTTAAATTCATTTTACATGAATTATGATTCCCCCTATTGATGACAGTTACACTGAGAGCGATATAAAACATTGTTTTTTTATATGTGATGTATTTAGGATAGACAGTAGCACGGCGACTGTCCATAGCCCACACATTCTCAACTAAAGTGTGAACGGAGAGTAGTATTCACCATCATTACACTAGCGAGAACAGCGTTACAAACATCAAAACACCACAACGAAACACTGGTATTAGGGCGGAAAACAGGCACGGCTATTTTCAGGCATTATATTGAAGGTCAATGTCATGGACTTTCACCCCTTCTTTACCCCTACCACCCTTTCAAGTTACAAATGAACTTATTTGTTTATTTTTAGCTGTAAACACTCGTCATCGAAGTTCTTTCATTTTGATTGTTTTGTTTTACGATTGAAAATAAACTCACATACAGAAGAGAATTTACTACTGTATTGCATTGGATATACTGGCCATTTTACATGTTTAAAATGGCATACGTCTCAAGTAATTGATTTAATGTCCAGTAATGTATATAATTTATATAATTAATGTGTAATAGATTAATTACAAGAACGTTCAACTTATTTACTTTAAATTATTTTTAGTGTTTTAAATTTTAATAAATTAATGACAAATTATGTTGCCTTTATTAAATACACTTACTGTAATAGATATTAACTGAGCTCTAATAAATACTCTGCTGTCGATATTAATTGATTTTAAATTCATTTTACATGAATTATGATTCCCACTATCGATGACAGTTACACTGAGAGCGATATAAAACATTGTTTTTTTATATGTGATGTATTTAGGATAGACAGTAGCGCGGCGACCGTCCATAGCCCACACAGTCTCAACTAAAGTGTGAATGGAGAGTAGTATTCACCATCTAGGGTTAATGTCCATGCGCTGTCGTTGAAATTTTGGAGACATTGCGCTACGGCAGTCATGGTTAGGTTATGTTATTATATTGTAGAATGAACCTGTATTAACGTATTTTCACTGTCGCAAACGACTTATCAGTCAGTAGAATTTGTAAAAACATATTCTTCAATAGGCTATCCTAACCTAACCATAAATGCCATGGCGTGATATATATGGGCGGGCTCGGTGTATACTAATATTGTGCTGCGGCAGTTATGGCAATAGTTACATATATTAGTTGTAATATAATTATAACGTCATATAATCAATCTAAAATAAGTGTTTAGCGATCCTTTATACGTGTAGTGCCTTTTTATATTTATAAAATATAGTGTATGTGTAATTGATCAAGGATATTGCATATTTTTCTAGTGCTTACTAGAACACTAGTATTTACAGCAAATTTTAGGTGAATTTACAAACTATGGTACAAACTTGTAGGTTTGTGTAGGCCACACCATATATGGTTACAGTATATTAAATGTTGAATTTTAGGATGTCTGTTTATATTTTTAGTACTTGACCTTAATTTCTAAAACAATTTTAATATATTTGAATTGTGTTGTACAATATTTGACAAATTAAATTGTACTGATAACATCTAGGAGATGAATAATAAATAATTTGTATTAAGTAAACAGGTCAAACAGAACAGGGCCCAACTCTGAACCTAGACCTTTCAACCGTCTCTGTCCATCCATGTTTTGTTTTCTTTTGACCACGTTCTCTTCTTGAAAGATAGCTTTAAAACCATTTAACAGGAGTACCTTCAAAACCAAGAGGTTGGATTATGTTAATAATTAAATTGTGGCTGAGACAGTCAAAAGCTTTATTTAGGTCAAGGAAAACACTTGTAACTGTTCTTCCTCCATCCAAGTTTTCAATTAGATACTCCACTAAGTCAGGAAGGGTATTTGTGGTTGTCTGGCCAGGGACAAATCTATGTTATCTATCTAGTAAAACGTTGTAATTGAGGTGGTTAAGGATTTGGGTCAAGAGTATTTTTCTTTTAATTTTTGAAACATTTGGGATGAACATATGGGCCTAAAATTTTCTAACTCCTTTTTGCTTTCCTGATTATGAAAGGGATGAGTTTTGATTTAATTAGTTTTCTATGAATGTAATTATGATGATTTTAGTTTGCTAGGAAAACCCACCAGGTATAAAGACTTATTGATCATATGGATGGGAGACCCTGATATTTTTTCAATAAAAACTTAAGCAGTTTAGTACTCACATCGTCAATCCCAGATGAAGATGTAGATTTCGAGTTATTGTACTGAAAACTTAATTGTATTAAGTGAGAGTCCAATCTATTAGAAACAATCACTAGAGTCTTGAACACCCAGTCTCATACAGTAGTACAATGAATACTATTGTATGAGACTGTAGTATTCATTGTACATGAATATACATGGCATCGTCCTGAGGGTCAATACCATCATATATATATATATATATGGGAGGGTCAATATCAACGTACATGTATGGTTGGGCAGGAACCCTGTATTATAACAACTGTATGTGCGTGGGAGAGTCAATCCCACTGTACGTGAATGGGTGGGTGGTGTACCGTGTCTGACCGGTACATTTTGATTTCTCTACTCGTTCGTTTGCCAGGCTACCTAAGATCATTCTTGCGCTGTCTGCTTATATTTCGTGGCAGTTGACTCAGACTGGTCGTTCCGTAATTCCTCCTCCTGGTCTGTCTGCCTGCTTGTTGGCTTCTTCTCCTTCTCGACAGTCTGTCACTCCTTTACTAACCAAGATGACGAGATAATTTATTAAACGTAAGTTGATTAATTTGTTTTAGTTTTGAAAGCCTAATCACCCTTTTGGTGAACACTTTTTGTTTAGTAATAATTTTTATATTGTCACGTTCAGTTTTTGTCACCTGTGTTATTTTCTAAAGGTTTGTTTTACATTTTCTAGGCCTGTTCATGTTCGAGACCATGTGCCCCAAATTTTACATTTTGGTATTTATTTAATTAATTTAATCTTGTAATCGTTAATTTTTATCCAAATGTTTTACAAAGTCTGTCAAGTGTCTGTTTTTTTTAATTTTTGCAATATATTATTTTTTATTTCCGAGAATTTTGTTCATAGCCTAGTATACTTTTTCGACCTGTGTCATTTTCCATATACGTAATTCTTTTTTAAAGTGGTTAAATTTTGTATTTTTGTTTAAACCTAATTTTCTGTTAGTGTATTTTGATAGCCTAAAATCTTTCTTTTATGTCTTGTTGTCCAATTTTATGTCAGAACCATTTTTACCTTTTCTCTTAGGGTCTATTCCTGATTTGTTTGGCAGATACATGCTCTTTATACCTGTCCTATAACTTTTACTTATGTTTATTTTGTTTGGACTGTGCTTTGTACTTATGTGCTGTGTTTTGGCTGTGTAGTTTGGGGTCCTCGAGTGTAAGATTTCAACCCTCAGCCTGCCGCCCGATCTTTTGCCATCTTGACTGTTCTGGCTCGGCCTGGGGACGATGTAATTGTGCCAAGTTGCACAACCACTGCCCTCCTTACTATTTCTTCGGGTGTAATTCTTCTGTCCTCAGGTCAGTTCGTTCCATTTCTGTCCCCGGCGGCTGAGCTAGGGGTTTGGTGACAGTGTCTGTAATGTTAATAAAAAAAAAAAAAAAAAAAAAAAAATACTACACCAGTGATCAAAATTTTGTACTAGGGCTAGAACTGACGATGCACTGTTTGAATGAAAAATCTATTTTGATATATACAGCCCAAGTAAAATTAATAGGACATATTTTGAAACTAATTATTTTTAAATTAACTGTTATTTACTGTTCAAGTTTTTTGCTGTATAGATTTTTTGTCGTTATTTTTTATAGTTTTATATTCCTGTTATTATTTTTAAAATTGTTATCCATTGTTTCAAAATTAATTTTTAGCTCTGTTTAGTTTGTGAATTATTTATTTTAGGCCTAGTAATTAAGTTTGTATTTGTATGTATTTATTCTGTCTAGCGTTTCTTGTTTAATAAATTTCTGATAAGCCGGTACCGTCCTATATTTTATTTTTATTTTTTTAATTTGGAATTTTCACCAAAAGGTGATTGATTTTATAATGTTTTTAAATTTATTTCAATTTGGAGCTTCCCAGGAATGCTGGCTGTCTTCCTTGCCTCTGTGGAATCATGGGATGCAGGCTAAATTGCCGTTTGATTGGTTTTGTTCGAATTTCTAAATTGTTCTATGTAAAGTCTTTCATCATATTGTTTTTTAAAGATTTATTTTGTTTTCACTGTTTTTGATATTTTGCAATTTTGGCATTTTTGATAAATTTGCAGATAGGCACATCTGTTCTTGTTATTTGGTCTTTTACTTAATTTGTGTTTCATATATTATTGTTTACTTTTTGTTTTATGTTGTAATTTTTGAACTTGTGGCCTTCTGACTGATTTTATAATATTATTATTTATTTCTTTTTTCAATAAATTGTTTTGTTCTGCTCAGCTGCTGAGTTATGATTTAACCCTGCGAGTGCCACCTGTGATCCCATCACTTGTATAAACTTGAGACATCCCCTGGGACAGCGCAATTTCTTTATTTTGGTGGAGATGGGTCTCAGTGGGTCAATACCACTGTACATGTAGTTGTGAAAGTAATTGTTTCACTGCCTTATTACATTTAGCTTTGAAAACAGACCCAAAGCAAGAAGTTTATTGGGTGGGTGGTTGGGTAATCAAAATGTTCATTGGGTGGGTGGAGGGATTCGTCAACAAATTTGTTGGGATCTCTTATAGCGTGTTGGCTGTTGTGGTAACTATACGATTCCAAGAAAGGCAGCATTGTCAAAAACAATTGCTCTTGACAGGTTGTTTTGAAGTAGAGTTTGCTGGGTAATTTCGTAAAGAAATGTTGTAATTTTGAATTTGTAGATCAATCATATCTGATTTGTTCAAGTTCATTTATTTATTGTTTAGTTTTTTTAAAATGTTTAGGTGTGATTTATGCTTATATTGAACTTATTTGATGAGTAATATTCAGATAATTACTTTTGGTTAAAGATAAATTTTATGTTTTAGAGTGACGGGGATAGTTGTAAGAAAGGATGCAAATGGATTTTCTCAAGTCACACAACTGTTGAGCCAGATCATGTCTTAGAGAAATTGAAGTGTTCTGAAAATAATATGACTCTGAAATTTGAACCATTTATTCTCCATGTCAATTGCCGAGATATTATTGCAGCTAAGAAAATGGTGAGTCATCACATACAGTATTTATTTAGCCAATATTTTAATTTTGCTGGCAATAGTTTGGTGACTAGGTCAAACCTACTGATGTTCTGAGCATTGCTTTGCTTGCATACAAAAAGTAACAGCACATTCTCTACAAACAAAATTCATGTTTTTATACGAATACACTGGAGAATTTTGAAGATCCACTCATCTCTGTAATTTATTATGTATAGTGAATAAAAAATGAACTTGAAAGTCTTATTTCCAGTGAAATATTGACATTCTAGCACTTTTAGTCTATAAAAAAACAAATTGAATCCATGGAAAAAGCTGGATATTTGCTATACATTTTTCTTATTGTAAGATTTTGCTTGATTTTGTTGAAAGCATGGTGCTTATTGACAGTGAGAATATCAAATAGTGGCTTTTCATAAAAACCAATAAATTTTGAATTAAAATCTCAAGAGTTTTCAATTATTAAACTAAATTATTTTAAATTCAATTAAACCGTATAAATGAATAAATATTGTAGGCCTACTGTATTAAGTAAATTATAGAAAAATAGGAAGACTGACGTTTATAATGTAACAATTTCTGCTGTCTTTAAGTGAGTTTGCTATACCACTAAATTTGAGTTAAATAGATGTTCCAATTTTGAATGTACTTTAGATATTTTTTGTATAGAATAATATGTAATACCATTGATTTTATATACAAATAGATCTCCCATCCAATGTTAAATTTTGAGTCTCAAAATATCAGCTGTTTTTGTGGTCCATTGTGGAGCGCTAGTGTAGCTCCATGTAAATGTAATGCAGTTTAAACCAGCTGTGGTTGCGGGCCTCACTAACTAACCAAATTACAGGCACAAATATTCCTATTAGATGGTTTATCTATTGTAGGAGTATATAATCAAGGGTAATACTTTGTATTTTCTTAGAAATATATTTTTTAACAACAGTAAGTATACAATTTTAAATTTCCTGCACTATAGGGAAATTGACAGGCATTAATAAAAAGAAGTTTGATTTTATTGGTGACTTATGACACTTTTTTTATACAGCAAAATTTAAATTAGATTAAAATCTGCCTTGACTGGGAAAATCAATATGCATTTAGTTGCTCGTGGTTATAGCTAAATAATAATGATTATAGAAGAAAGCATTTTGTCTCAAGTAGCATTTAGTAAAGTGAGTTTAACGTTTATCAATTAGCTCGTGAACACCAACATGTATTATTACTGATAGTGTCACTTGAGACTCACCACCCATTCATGCACAAATATACATACCTGTATAGTGTTAAAATGGTATTGTTAGAACAATTCTAATAAGCTAAGAAATTTGTTTTATGACTAACATGTTGTTTGTATTAATCTAAATTGAAACTAATCTAGATAGGTTTGTTTTGAACAACTAAAATGAATATAGGCTATTCTCATAATAGTGTTGAAATTAATGTATTTATTACCATACATTGTTAATTTAGTGCTGTTGATATGTTTTAGCAAGATTGTGCTCTAGCTGCAGGATTTCGCAATTCAGGAACTGTGTTTGGTAAAAAGGGAAATATTATGTTCGCAGTTCGAGGTACACATGGTTTAGAAGTACCCTTATCAGAAGAGCATGATCTTATGGTTACAGATGATGTAAGTTTATTGAATAAATATTATTAAAAGTGACAGATTCTAAAATAATATTGATTGTACAGTAAACTCGATTTCACGGACTATATAAGGTAGGCTCTAGTCTGTTAAAGCCGATTGTCTGTTAAATCAGGGTGAATTCACTCCTTGCTGTCATGAGATTGCCACACCTTACTCAAAAGTAACTGTGATGATGCAAGATCATTGTTAACTCAAGAGTCAATAAAATATACATATATACTGTATAAAAATGACTAACCCATAAGGATAACAGGTTTTAGGATATACTAAATAATAAAAATAACTATATGTAGAATATTTGAAGTAGCCTTAGGAAAGCTTCACGTTTTATAAATGAATTGCTGTATAAAACTTCCTTCAGTGCCGGGTATAGTATATAGTAATTTAGATACTGTAGTACTACTGCAAACTGTTTGTTAAATCCAAAGTCTGTCCAACAGGGTGTGAGGGTTTACTGTAATTAAGTTATCTGTGATAAAGAGAAAGTAAGAAACAATCTTTTATCAGGACCTGAAAAATAAGTAAGTAATGTCTTTCCTATATCAAATTTTGTAATTTATGATACTTTATAAAACCACGTTTTTGCATGTACATGCTCTGGCAATAAGGCAGATATTTCTGAACATAAATTTAATGTAAATTTACCTTAAATATGTGAATCAAGTAAATATTATCTTGAAGTGAACATCTAACGTTAACCCTCTAGACTCATTCATGTGTATTACGCCTCATTTTAATATGAAAACTTGAATGTCAGCACTGGTGGTGCAGTGCTGTAACCCAGCTACTTAGAGATAAAGTGTTGAGGAGATTGAAGGCGATAGGCTCTATGCTTGGTCCTTTTAATACCAACACGGCATCCGCTCAATGATTACCATCAACGTGGACACTAGTAGAGAAGTGTGGGGGTCCATGTTGGGTGGTAGTCTAGGTTCGTATGTTGTGTAAGGAACTGAGTGTCAGGCTTGTCAATTAACTTTAAATCAGACCAACACTACATGGTTTGGATTCCACGTAAAGCTGTAGTCTCTACTTGGCCTTGCTATTGGGCTAAAAATAAATAGCTCTTTCTCAGGAACAGTTGACGTTGTTAGTAACAGTGACTACACTCGTTCATCACACTCATGTGCCTATATCGTGACGATCTGCGCCTTACAGATAATGAATGAATTAGTCAATAATCAATATTCTTTACTAACATTATTATTAAGAAATGCAGTAGTGTCATACATATAAATACAAGGATAAGTTAGACAAGTAGATTTTTAAGATGAGTTAGTGGACTACTTATTTTGGTAGTGGCAAAACTCAAAATTTCAAGTTTTGATCACACTTGTAATGGTTTAATATAGTTGTGAAATATCAGGTATCATAAATAGATGTGACTGTACTGAGTGTAACCTAACTGGACATTTGGCTTTATATTATTTATTTGTTTTATTCCAGTGACATCAATTATTATTATTGATATAATCAACTGTTTTTTGTCTCAATATCTTTAGTATTGTTTAAACCTAATATGACGTACAGTTTCAAAAATATAGTTTGTTGATTAATTTTCAATATAAATCCAATACTATATCTGAATATTTATAAAAATGAATCACCTATGGGCAAACAAGTACATTTTTGGTTGTAAGATCTCTAGCCAATTTAGATTCCAGGGATAGCTGCAGACCAGCATTTTAACTACTAGAAATAAATATTGTCTCAGCGATATCTATCCAAAAACTCAGTCTACATGTAAATTAGCTTGGACGGACACACTAACACAACCATATCACAAAGTTATAATACCCGAGATGCGTCTTTGACACCACCAGACATTCGACTTCAACTTGAGTCTAGTTTGGGACTGTCATGGGGTTCTTAAAACTTTGGCACGTTCCACTAGGGTAATCATGGCTGCCAGGTCACACCAGGATTCTAGGAAAAGAGAGGGCAAGAGAGGCACTGAGGAACGTCTCGTTGACCCAGAGCCGGCATGTGGGGTTGCTTACAGCCTTGCCAAGAGGGTTGCCTCTACATGGGTCGCTGGCACCAGGAGACCTGGGAGGCAACGCCAGGTAACAGGTAAACAAAGGAGGTCCTGTTGGAGCCATCATACTCAAACATGGTTGAAGCTCTTGCTATTGCAAGATCAGAACTCTGATTGTTGGTTGGTTTTATAACTGGACACTGGACGTTTTGAGCAAACATGAACAAGATGGGGTTTCCGACCCCCATTCTCTTGCGTAGGAAATGTTGGGAGGAGGAAGAGTCTGGACGGAACATCCTTTTCCACTGCCCAGCCCTAGCTAGGAAGTTTTAGAATGTGGCAAAGGTGTAGCACAGAAAAACCTCATCAAGACAACCTCAAGGTTCTCTAAGGATCTTGGATTGGATAAGGTTTGAAGTCCTGTAAAGGAGGGTTACCAGGTTTTTAAGCCTGGCCCTCCCAATCATAAAAAAATCGAACTGCTCTTTTCAACAAGAAACTCTGGACAGTTAGAGTTTGTTTGTATAATCAACTGGCTCTCATTTCAAACAACTAACTGTAAGGCACTAAAGGGGAGACTCGATTCATGGCTGAAAGAACATCCTATCTAAACTGTCCAAGCATTATACAAAGAAATCAACTGTAAATGACAATCATGTATTTTTATATCTTGAAGCATAACTGTTTTCAATATTCATATTAATAAAAATATTCTGATTCTGCTATTATTGAAAGTCTCTACAATAATAATGAATCAAAGATTTTGGAAGTGATACGGTACTATGAATTTTTTTATTGGATATATTAGCTAATATTTAGTTGTGGAAGTATTATTATATTCTTTTAATTTATACTGAAATATCTTCCAGTGCAAGTCTCTATATTTCATCCATATTTCATAAATATTTTCGTAAAGAAAATTTAAGAAAAAACTTGTACAGATAAAAATCATCTTCTGAAAATTTACAACTTAACAGATTTCAGGAATTGAATTACTGTTATCTGATTTTCCTCACATAATTTTTTCATTGACGTCTCCCAAGATATTCTTAATTGTTCATTTGCCATTTCTTTAGACATTTTTGTGATGCCCCAAAATTATTTGGATATTTGGTGCTCAAAACATACATGTGAGAGCTCATAATATAAATTCAAGGTTCTAATATAGGAAAGTATTTTGTAATGAACTATCCATCTTATTTAACTGTCAATCAAAAATTATGATGTATAAAAAAACCACAAATTTACAATTTGTTATTTTATATTCTTCTATAAAATGACTTTTTTACTAAGACTCATTCCTGTAAAATTATATGATAATAGACAATCCCACTGGCAGCTCTCCTCAACTGGAACTGTAATATCTAATTCCAGATTCACTGTGACATGTTTTGTAATTTTAATTATAATTCTGTGATTTATATTATTTTACAGTTTTATGTTGTTAAACATGTATTTGAAATTTATTTTCTCCCTTATGACTGAATTAATTTTCTGTCGTCAATTTACAATTTCTGTAAGCTACCTAAAAATAACAACATGGTTGGAATATAAATTATTATATTTGAACAGTTAAATTTTTCTGTATAGTCATAATTAGTTAAGTGCCATTCTAATAACATGAAATATATGACGTTTTGTCTTTTTCAAGTACATACGATGTATAATAGAAAAAGCCAACCAAAAAATGTGTGAAAATGAAAAGAAGATTGAACATTTCTCCAGAGCTATTCATGAACTGAAAACTGAACATTTCTCCAGAGCTATTCATGAACTGAAGACCGAAGATAGGTGAAGTGCAACAACAATGCAACTTTAAATCATTATAAGTGTGATATATCTGTATATATTATTATGTAAGTGTTGAAATTGTTATTAATTATAAGAAATTTAATATTTGTAAAATGCTTTTTACTGTTTATTTTTATACACCAGAAATAAATCAAACTCTGCTTCTTTTGGTAAGATTTAACAGGAAAAGTAGACATCCTGTTTATAAAAAAATTAATAAAAAAAAAAAATAAAATTATAAATTAATAAACATGGTAAGCCTGCTTTCTAATCTACTGTCCGATTCAAAACGATGGATACCTGAGTTTGAACAACAACTTTACAATAATCACTGGGCGTAAAAATATAAAAATAACATGTTAACTTACGTAGGTTTAATGTTTTTATTTTGTTTAGTTTTTTTTTTGTTTTTTTTTTTTTGAGTAAATAAACTACCACCATTTCACACCTTTGGATTGTTGTGTGACATTTAAAAAAATGCCAAATAAAAACTACTTTTCAGAGATAGGTGAAACTTTTATGTAATGTAGATAAATTAACTGACAATCAATTTGTACAGTTTCAGAATGTGTCAAAACAAAAAATAGTTCTTATGAATTTAGTGAAGTAACATTTTCTCAACACTCAACACAAAAATCATACAGGTCTTGTTATAAAGCTGTTGGTGTCATTAACTCAATTATGTAATAATTTTTATTGTATGTAGGCTGATTTTTTTGTCCTGGTTTATTATTGATACAGGTGTTATGAGTGGTGGACCGTGAAAATGCCACTTGGTCATCCATTATAACTTGTACACAACATTGCCATGTTAAAAATATGGCTTATTTTGCCATTCTGCTGCTAAAGTAAAAATTCCTTATTAACAACGAATGGCTTTTTTTATTAAATTTTATATATACCTTGAATGTTTATTTAACATGAAAAATAGACTTTTCTTACAATATACAATTAATTTGTCTTATGTTACTGACAACAAATGTTGATTCATACCCTTACTTGTCATATTCTTTAGGCCTACTCACAGTGTACAGATCAAGTTTAGGCCTACTCACAGTGTACAGATCAAGTTTAGGCCTACTCACAGTGTACAGATCAAGTTTAGTAAGTCACCATTTAAATTTCAAATATCCAGTGCTCATGACACCTGTATCAATAATCAATCAGTATAAAGTCATTCAATATGTATACAATACAAATTATTACACATTCGAGTTATTGACATAAATAGCTCGATAACAAAACTTGTCTGATGTCCGTAAAACAGCTCAGTTTTGAAAAAAAGTTACTTCAGTAAATTGATAAGAACTTTTTACTAACGAAAAATTCTGAAACTGTAAATTGGTTGTCAACCCACTCACCTACCTCCACTTTAAGAGTGAAGTTAGACCAGAAATTCCAGCACAAAGTAGCCAATTTGTAAGAGTTTACTTAAACAAGTGTAAAATTTACAAATATAGACTAATCAACATAATTTTTTCACCATTTTGTTCCTAATAAAGTGGCTTTAAATAAAATAAAAATTACATGGCCTTAGGTAGGCCTAACTTATTATTTCTGCATTTACAAAACAAAAGTTTTTGAAACAAACGTTATTTTAAAGCAAACTGGTAAAATTTTACAAAACTTACTCTTTTCACCATGGAAACCCCATAATTATTTAGAGAAACAATATTTTTATGTGGAAAATTGGTCATAAAATCTGTATCATGATTGTATGATAAATTTTTCAAATCTGTAAACTTTGTAGAACAAAAAATGGAATGTCTGCAAAATTGGTTAAGTGGTAAGTACTGCGCTCGACATTCATTTTGAACACTAAAAAATCCTAATATTTTATTTCTATGGTAATCAAATGATAATATTTACTTTCACAGGAATTCACTAATAACGCACACTGTTTGTTAATAAACAAACAATACAACAGCACTCAGTTCTGTGTATCTGTTCCCACCATTCAGAGACAAACTGTCAGCTGTTGTGACGTAGCAGCTGACTGACTGTGTGCGCATATACCATCTAAATAGACTTGCCTTACACCTTTGTAACGATACTTTTCTGTGTAATATCTGTAGAAGCCTTCCTAAAAACTATTGTAGTTAACGGTACTTTGTTTTTTATAAATAAATACGTATATACGACAAGTTATTTTAAATATAATAAATATTGTCTGACTACGAGTATACTTATAGTTGTATGAATAGGTCTCTGATAATCACTACGAGTATACTCGTAGTTGTAGACAAGTGGGTTAGTATATATAAATTATATATATGGGTTAGTATTTATATTATAAGTTTCAGGTATGATAAGTAGTTTGTATTTTGTGATATTTTAAATATCACCAAACAATCCAAAGGTGTAAAATAGTAGTACTTTTTTACAACAACAGCTAATAAAAAACAATAGAACATAATGAAAATTTTAAACTTACATAAGTAGATTAATGTAGAAATAAATAAGGATATTTTATATGCTATTTTGTCTTTGTTACTGCAGCTGTTGTTCAAACTCGGTTATCTATGATTTTGAATCTTACAGTAACTCCCCAAACATTCTGACATTTGCCCTTCTTTGTTTGGAAATAAAGTATGGCTATTATTTATTTCCATAGAACAATTTTATCTTCGCCACTTACAGAAAAGCTGAGTGTCATTAATATGAGATATCTCGGTTTCAAGCTAGGTTCAGAAGTTTCTCTTTCCACTTTTTTGCACTCTGTAAATTTTTAATTTTATCAGTGTTTCAGCTTCATTATGTGTGCAACTTACAAACTCAGTTATATTTTGTGAAGTGTAACCGTATTTGAGCTTTACTCTCGTCTTCGAGTGGCTATAACTCGGTAATCAAAATGAATCTTTAAATATCAAAGTAGACTGTGAGTTCTCATCTGAGGTGTGAAGGACAGCTTGAGTAAGAGAAGAAGGGCCTAGCAGTAAGTTATTTTATGGTTGACGGTAACTTAAAATTAAACTTACTCCCACTACTTTACTAGTCTATTAAATAACTTCTTTAGGAAAATGATGAACTTGTGAAATCAGACGATTTCTTTCTTTTTTTAAACAATCAGGTAAATGCTTTTGAATACACAAATTGAACAAATGGTACTTTTTGAATAACTATATTCAGATCAACTTTAAGTCCTAATCCACCTTTAATTAAATCGATGCTATTACGTTAGTGATAGAGGACTTCTTAGTCCTAACTTGGCCTGGTTAGATAAGACATCCTTTTTTTTTGAAGGTTAAAGACATCAAAACGAGAAATAAATGTAATAGAAGACTAGGGCATCAACATACATACCTGAAAAGATAAGTGTTAAACATAAAATAGATTAGTAAATTAAAAATACTCAATGCCACAGTTATGATTTGGTCTTCTTAAACTACAGTACAACCTCGGTTATCCGGCCTAATGTGATGAAGATCAAGGAGGATACGATAAAAGCCGGATAAAACATAAGTCATAAATAACTTGGTTTTATTGGAGAAACATGTTTAGTAACTAATAACAGACAGCACACGTAAGTGGGGCGCCTACAATTGCATGTGGCGCAACACGCTCTGCAGCAATTGTAATGAAACGAATAATGTTTATTACGATCGCCAACTTTGACGCTGCTTTACAATGCAATACAAAAGATATTTAAAAATACAACTGTGTTTTAAGACTCGCGAAATGGACTCTTCCATCCAGCCACACTAAACAAAAATGAACAACTTGCCAGCTCAGATCGTCAGTTGTATTATTAAATTATTACGCAGTAACAAGCAACTGTTTGTCGAGAGAGGGTGACTAGTCAATACAGCGCATGCAATTTGCAAAATGCAAAACCGAAACATTTGCGTTTCAAACCTGAAAGGCGCTTTCGATTAATTGTAATTTTATCTTGTAAATAATTGTTATAGTTATCTACTTGCTGAACCGGGTGACACGGACTGCCGGATAAAGTGAGGCTGGATAATTGAGTTTGTACTATGTCAATGGTTTCTACGATATGCCCACCCTCAACTACCCACCATAACTTGATACTGCTGTAGGCCATTAATTTTGATCTATATTGTAAATTTTTTACATATAGATACTACTACAAAAAATTAACTACAAAATGTCCTCTCTATGTACTGGTTGTTGAGTTAAAGGAGCAGAGGAGGTGCTTGTAATTAAGTCCTCTTAATTCATAGTTAACCTTCATTTAGGTGGATTCTGCATTAGCACCAACTTTGACAAGGGTAGATCTCTAAAATGATGCGATTTTAGTGTGCGTCTTTCTATTTCGTTTACTCTTCCATTATTGGGCTGTCAGTTAGATGTTTATTTTGTTAAAAGAATATGTTTTTGCTTTTAATTAACTTATCAGTTCAAAGAAGAAATAAGAAACTAAGTTATTTTATAATTTATAGAAATTTAAATTTTTTATCAAAGGGTGCAGAATTATTTGATTGAAGAATGAGAATAATTCTTTAAAAAAATAATGATATTTTATCCAAAAACTAAGTTTTAGATTTTTGTATTTCCTTTTTCCTCATTTATAACAAAGAATTTTTAGTTTTTAGCTTGCTTGTTAGTTTGTGGTAGATTATTCGTGAATATGGTATAAGATATCACATACTCCCCACTTTTTGTTTACAAACTAACACAATGTTCTGGGAGATAACAAACTTCTTCCATTTTTATGTGATAAGTAACTTAACTGACATACTTAGAAATGAGATGGTTTAGACTGAGTTAGACTTTTTATATGTAGCCATGTTACCAAAACATGTACACTAATAATAATACTACAAACAAGCATAAACAAATAAGGAAATAAAAAACCTTCTTTATTACCAAACCTTTTAAACTTTTTTATTTCAATTGGCAAACAAAATATTGCAAACGCAAAACGTAACATGATTACAAGGCAATGGTTGCGTGAGTGTGGGGCCGGCAGGGAAGTGCGCGCAGGCCCCGACACGCCAAACAAACTGCGTCGTTGCTGCAAGTTTATAAAACCAAGTGTGAGAACTAACCCGACTTAAGCTAAACTCCACTATTCACTTCTAAGAGTTCTTGAAATTATTCTTGTTTAAATTATTATTTACGTGTGCAACGCGGATACAGTAAGTAAAGTGGTGAGATGGACTTCCCCTCAAGTCTTTTACTCATAGCGTCCACAAGAGTAAAAAGATGTGTAAAATAAGCTTTTTTATAAGTGTCAGCACGTCACTCCCATCCTCATATTGGTGAAGTCCCTTGACAGCTTGGTAACACACTAAGGAACAGAAGCTGCACTTCACTGCAATCGGAGACAAACACGTCTCACTAAACTTGGTCAAAACTATATACAAAACTTGAGTTTGAGTAAAAATGTCACAAGAATTCAAATACTATTATTTGGCAGAGTTTTCACCAAAATAGGGAAGACATTTTGAAAAAAACTGACTGCCTTATATGTAAATCTTTGACAAATATTTCATTCTGATGACATTTTTGCTATTTTACATGGGATTTGTTATCTACTTAATACAATAAAACAGTGTGGTTTCAATACAATAAAATCAATAAGGTACAGTAATGTCAATAAATTCCTTAAAACTTAACATTCATTTTGTGCACTTGTTATTTGAGCAAATAAACCAAATATAAATAATTGTTTAACATCTTCCTTTGAAAAACAAATTTAAAGTAACACTTGTTTGCCTTTGATTACAGCTAAGTTGTATTTTAACTTTACTAACAATTATAGACTAGTAAGAACTGAGCACTAAATATGGATACTTCCTTTTTTATGAGAAGTTGTCTTCTCAAAAAATGAACCATTTTATCTTTATCCTGTTAAGAAAATAAAGTTAACCAAACTAATTATTTCTAGAAAAAAAAAAAAAAAAAAAAATATGTGCGTGATTGTTTGTTTACAGTAAATGGCATTCTTTAAGAGTACCTATTGGTAAGAAAATAAAACTAAGCACACCTAGAAAATTATGGGCATATGCAAATTTAAATGGTTCATAAAGCCTTAGCAATAGGCTTTTATGGACATTTTTATTAATAAATAAAATAATAATACATGGTATTCATATTCTATAGAAAATCAAATTTGGAAAAAGGTTTAACATTAATTGTAATGATGAATTAAAAATCAAATAGAGTGGTGTCAATTAATTGACAATTTGTCAGGTACAGTAGATAAATATTTTTAACAACAATTAAGTCTTAACGAAGCATGAAAGAAAATAACTTATTTCATATGAAATTATTTTGTTTTTATGATCAACATATATTTGGTCAGTAAAATGCAATTTAACTGCCCCTGAAGTAACAAAGTCAATTTCAGAATTATTTTAAGAAATAATTTGAATTCAAGTCATGTAGTAAAATATTTCTTTCTGTGCCTAAGCATCTATAAACAACAAATAACTCTTACAAACATGTGAGTTATCTTTATAAATAGTAAAAAGATCCGTATAATAACTATTAGTAAGGACGAATTAACATGCTTCAGTTTATATATTTACTTAACATTGATTGCTCATTAATCATTGAGAAATCATAAGAAATTTGTTTCAAATGTTTGATAAATTTCATTTGTTAGCATTCTTTTGCAAATGTGCTGTGTTATCTGTTCTTATCCTTTAATTTGGTAGACTATTTAAACAACTATTTAAAATTCAATTATTTAATAAAATTTCTAAAGACCATTAACTAGATTGTTTACCTGTTTTTAAATAAAGCTAAATTACACGTAAGTTATAAAGGTGAAATAAATTAAAATTATTGTTTGAGAAATCGCTATACAGCTTTATATAATCTGACTGCAAACAAACAGAACTGCGCCACATACACCTCTCTGCACATTGGTCACATGCAGGGAGAGAAAGGACTTGTACTCAACCAGATGTGTGGATTAGTGGAGAACCAAACTAAGAATAATGTGCCACATCATTTGTAAGTTGATGCAATTAGATCGAGTGGTTTGTACTCACAAAATTAATAAATCTGCTGACATTATTTCATTGCTGATATGCGTCTGCCTTCTTTTGTTTAATAGTTTTAGTATTTTCAATCTCTGATCGAAATTTCTAAACTACAAAATTGATTTTAAGATAAATTAGTTCACTTTGACTTGTACTACAAAACTGATAATATTTATTTTTTTATCAATCCAGCTGGTGCTCTGTCTTGCGTTGTGTGTGTAGGTGAACAATCGATTAAGTGTGGGAGGACCGGTGGATGAGAAGATACACAATCTGTTCTGGCAACAATTTTGTTTGTTTGTAGTTTTATTGCATTACAAAAATAACTACGTTTTTAAAAATAAACCTTACCAATAGCTTAGGTGAATTTATTGTCTATAGTTGTAAGGAAGTATACATATTCAAATTCATGGCATTAACCAAAACAACATTGTTAAAGCATTTGCAGACAACAATAGACAAATGCAGCATAATTTTATGTGTAAAAATATATCATACAATTATATTTCTTGGTAGTATCAAGTTAAAGATTTTATATTTTAACAATATAATTTTAAATTCACCATTAACTAACTTATAACATATTTTTAAAATTTTTATATAAAATCTTGTCATTTTCTTAAAAAGCTGCTAAAATTTTATTAAAAAAATTGCAGAAATGTACATATTAATAGTGTACAGCCCTTAAATTGTAAAACTGCCAAATGAGTTTACCGAACAAGATGGCAATGTAAATTACTCAACTGATTATATACAGAATATAATGGTTGGTTCGTCACTCAAGGAAGATAAATGACGCTCCAACCAGGAGAGAAGCACAGCTTGGAGCTGACCCAGGACGGAAGATTAGGAGGAAACTACATAAATTTGTGTTTGCTCTAAGTTCCATGTGAGCAAGTGATTATTGCTTTTTTGTTTGGGATATGTGTTTGGGAATACTCCGGCAACTGCTGTCTAGGGTAGGGATTTTGGGTGTGCAGTGCATCCACTTCACGATATTCTTGCAGACATGAAGAATAATTTTAAAAAGTCATGATTGCTTTGTTTAAAAATACCTAATATTTAATCATGACAATCATGGATTTTAATTTTACAAATAAAATAAGAGATTTAGTTTGATACTTACTGATAGTTTTTTTAAAATCCATTATCAATTTGAATATAAGCTATTTAAGTTATTCACTAATCCGTAAATATAAAAATAAAATGATGCTGTTGTTGATATATATATATATATATATATATACTAAAAAAGTATGCCTTTAAATAAATATAGCAAATTTTCTTTTAACCGAATTATTCTCCTTGAAAACCTCTTGTTAAATTTGTTCTTCATATAATATGCAAGCTTATAGTAGTAACTGATATTTTATGACAAAGTTTTTACTTATTCAAGATGAAGTAGCAAAGAGTATTGCAATAAAATATATACAATGAAGTGAATGAAACAATACCCACACCCTGAGGTGTTAATTGAATAATAGGAATAGATAGGATTAAATTTAATAAGTTGCCGGTGATGTTAGGGTAATTTAATCAACATCTTGTTCGTTAAAATCAGCTTCATTCACCAAGGATGGGGGACGTGGCCAACCTCAGACGTCCGCAAGTCTGGACGTAGTGGAGGGAGACCTTGAGTGGATCACAACTCTGTGTCCATTTTTTGTAACAAATCCATCACTCTCAACAAGTACCGCAGTCTCCCTGGCATCGTTGGAGTTGGGACTGTCTGCACCACCTTGTCTTTGCTGTTTGTGCTTTCTCCACGCATTCTGTATCAGTCGTGCACAATACTCTTCACGTTGACGCCATAACGTCGAAGACACAGGCTCGTAGCCAGCCTCGTCTGGACGACCTGGTGCCACTTCAGCCAACTCACCAGTCTCCTCAATTGGATTTCCTTTTCTGGCAAAGAAATCCTTGGTTAGCGCATCTAGAATGTCCACACAGAACATCAAATCACCCTTGCATATAGGAATGTCCATAGAAACAATTTTATATTTGTTCGGTTTGTGTATTTGTAGAGGCGGCTCAAGCACATCAAGGAATTCAGAGAGCTGATCGTACCGGATGTACTGCGTACCATCAGGATCAAACTGCTGCCATATCTCATAGTACATGTCATAGTCATCGTCCGTGAGACCTTCCTGGACGTCCTCTGTGGCTTGCGAATAGTTCTCCAAAATGACTGCGATGTACATATTGATGACAATGAGAAAACTGATGACCAGGTAGGACAACAGAAAGGCAATGCCAACAGTTGATGATCCACAGTCTCCGGGTGATCCCATTTCTGGGTTAGGTAACTCACAGTCCTCTTCATTGATTATCCCATCCAGGACTCCATCCCAGCCCGCTGAGGTGGACATCTGCAAAATACATTTGATTAACTACTCTGCAATAAAAAATTAGTTTAAAAAACAAATTTTCTTAACAGACTGCTTTTGAGCCTCATTATAAATACTGCCATTCATTATAAAATCAAATCATTAAGCTACGTTTTTACAGTCTCAATATTCATGATTTAAATTTTCAAAATGTTGTGACATTTCTATAGCACTAAAAACGTAAAATTTACATGAGAAGTAAACTACAGGAGGTGAAAACGGGTGATGTAGTGGCCCACTGAAGATGTTAGAAGTTAAAAATTCTTTATTCTTACAATTATAGAGTTATTTTGAAGATAAGAAATAACATAGATATACAGCTTATTTGAAACATTTTGTCTATACTGTATTTGTTAACTACAGATTACTACCGTGTTTAATACATCTCTTATTATTACCCATACGTAAGTTTTACGTTCAAAAGTGTTATTTTTTCTATAGAAATTTGTTTTGTATTTTAGCAATTTTATTTGCTAAAATAAGATTGTAATTTATTTATTAATTAAAATTTTTTATATACCGCATAGTGTATAAAATATGCATATATTCATGCCTGCACACAGTAAGTGTGGCAGAGAATTAAAAAAATACATAAACAATAATAATTACATTCAGTACATAATATATTAAAGAAGAAGTACTAATGTAAAATGTTACAATACAGTTAACAATAGGGTAAAAGTAACTAGGGTGAATAACACAGTTTATTCAATTGTCGTGATTTTGAGGTCCTTCCATTTCTTCAAGTCGTATGTTTATCAAGTAATCATCACCATGTAGTTCATTTTAAAGGAAACGAATTCAGGATCAGCGTTACTGTCATATTCATCTTCTACATTGTCATAATCTAAATTGTCATCTACACTAATTTCCTCTTCTAGAATAGGAGCAATAGCATTGTCACTTTCACGCGAGTGTTCATTACTAATTTTGTTGTTTGTAAGTTAAAAAAGGGAAAAGATATATTTTCTAAATATTACTGCACTACAAATATTTATTAAAGCTTATTTATACTAGAAATATATTTAGAGACCGATTATTACTACGGATACGTAACATATACTTACAAAAGTTTCCTATAGATACTACTGACACGTAACTTTTATGTCCAATTAATGAGAAACACAAAGATCTAAACATAAAACACTGTCACAGAAAACTACTCACAACAGCGTCTCGTAGGCATTATATAAGTGTAATTTTAAACCTTACACCATTTAAACTTTACAAGATGTTATTTAACTGGATCACTGTTTAATTTGCAGCATTCTTCCTTTTTTGTAGACTTTTATATGAAATGTCAGTCAATCGGCGATACCTATCGAAAATTATAAATTTTTCCTAAACCTCTCTGATTTCAGTGTGTGGTGAAATTCTCATGGATTAAAATATATAATTTTTAGTGATGGAACAATTTCCCGCAAGATACTTGTGTTTATACTACCAGACTTCAAGGTGTATAGGCATGATAATCCATAAAGGGATGGCTGAATATGGAATTCAAATGAGTGTGTATTTGTAATTGTATGATATATGGTCATGTAGAACCTTACTCAGTATTAAGCTTTGATAAAAAGAGAAAATAGTTCTAATGTACGCATAAAACAAAACACAATCCTAAATAACATCAAGACTTTTCTAGTACAATAATTAATGTACATTTTAATGAAAATATACACAATCAGATAAGCTTTCTCATCTGATGATTCTCAACAATATAATGGAAAGTTACTTACGGTAAATGTTTATTAGGCGATTAAGTACTTAGTTACTTTAACGTGCACTTCTCCACAAATTGACATTACTGTAATGAACTTTGTAATTATTTTAAGGCTGAAGATAGATTAAATATTAATTTTTATTTTATACCTAGAGATGTTTCTTAAATAATATAAAACAAAAATCAATAACCACCTGAAAGAGAAGTATCATTGACTTGGGAAATGTTTTGAAGTTGTACACATCGTCCAGTCCACTTTTCTCTTTGACATTCATGAAGAAGGACATGCCGAAAATGGCAAAAATAAACATGACCAGAAAGAGTAGAAGGCAGATATTGAAGAGTGCTGGCAGGGACATGGCCAAGGCAAACAGCAGAGTTCGTATACCCTTAGCTCCCTTGACCAGACGCAGCACTCGCCCTACTTTGGCCACTCTCACCACCCTCAGCAGTGTAGGCGACACAAAGTACTTCTCAATCAGGTCACTCAATATCAAACCTAAAACACACACAGTCATATCTCAGAGGAAGTAGTTTCTCTGTATGTATTTAGTGTCATTTTTTCAATTTATTCCCTAAAATTGTCAAATAGGACAGTCAAAAAAGGGAATTACTAATAAGAAAAAATAACTAAGTCCAATGGTGGTGCCTGTAGGTGACGCAGGTTGATGAATACAGACCATACCACTCTAATTGGTATGTGACACCAAGTGGCAACAATAATTAAAATTGCCTTGCTCTTCTGCTCACTAGATTATCCCATTTTATTTTTCATTTATTCTTAAGTAAACGATTACAAGCTATGGGAGTATACGGATTCTAAATTAATATACAGTATATGAATTGTGGCGGCAGCCACACGGCAGCAAAAGAAACTATCGCTCACGCATGTGCGGAACTCGGGGAGTGGGGTTGACGCGACGTCAGTCGTCGTCGTTGGGGAGTCGTCATGCTGGAGCCGCAAGGAAGGGTGTCACGCCGCGCCGCATCCCAGGAACCGGATCGGATGAGTACCTTAGTAGTAGTTCAAGTTTTTGGCCCAAAAATTCTTTCAATATGTCTCGTTTAGGCTAATCAATCAGGGGGGGAGTAGAACCATAATGTAGAACTCAATTACCCAAATCTTGAATGTAGGAAGTACATAATTAGAGGGCACGAAGGGATCGCAGCCAACCAATTAATTTGAACTCTTCACAATTAGATTATCCTTTTTTCAATTAATAGATTTAGAGCTGATCAAAGCTGGTTGTGATTAATAGGGAATCCGTCGAATAGCACTCACACAGCCGACGCTTCGACCAACCCACGTGCTTCTAAATTGTGCGGGGAACAGGGGTCAAACAATCGTATTTTTTACCACGGCCTCCGCTCAATTAAAACCAATTTTGCAACCTATCCACTCCGTCCCCCACATATGACTGTAGTAATTGTTACAAACTAAGGCTGATGGTTTCACGGCCAGGTCTTTACAGAATCTCTGGTGAGATGATCAAACCCTACGCTGATAAAATCACTAACCGCCATGAATCGTAATGACATTAGGTTGGTGATTGCGTATATTACTTGACACGGCCACTTCAGGAAACATCTGGCAAAGATTGGTCTCTACATTGAAGACACCATTTGCCAGCTTTATGGTGAGGCTTTTGAGTCTGCCAAACATTTACTAACTGAGTGCGAAGCTCTGGAGCTTAGGAGAAGGAGAATATTTGGGGATGAGCTCTCAGAAGAAAGAATGGTAGTCTAGGGAAAAAGATTTTAGAGCTGGCTAAGCCGCTTGGAATAGGTACCCCATTGTAGTAGGCAACAGGGAAACACAATAAACCTAAGGTTGAAGTGCAACCTAGGAATGGCCTCAGAGCTTTCCTTCCCCTCAGCAAACTAAACTAAGGCCGACTATTTGTTAGAAAGTGTCATTAATTAGCCCAATGACAAATGAACAGCCAGTGGTTATCAGCTGATCCCCTTCACAATTTGTTATGATTATGATTTGAATTGGACTTAAAACGGTTTGCTTTAACCAACTAAGGTACCATCTAATTACTTAAAATAAGAGGTCTTTTAGTCACTCTATGGAACTTCAGTTCATGATAGCTCAGTTTTTTTTTTATTGCCTAGTATTCGGGTGATAGGTACATTTTTGCCCACTAAGCATATAATAACAATTGATAATAAAAATCTAACAATAATATTTTATTACTTTACACATATTTGAACCTTACTTCTTACCAAATGTACTGTTTCAAACTATTTTTTTAAGTTCATCTCACAATAAGCTTTGAAGTTTATTTTGTTTTCATCGGAATTAAATCTAAGTAATTTAAAATTTGTTGAAAAAAATACAAATCACAAATGTATACTATTGGTATTTGTAACTAAACACTAAACATAATTTACAAATTTACAGAACTTTAAAAACAATTTTTTCGGACTTAAAAGAAAAAGAGAAAATCATATTTATTAAAACTAAAAGTAATAAACTAACAACTGCCTTGAAAATTCGCTATAATGGAACAAATCAGTATTATGGTTTATTTCAAATTAGATATTACAGTTGAATTTGAACAAATATTATTTATTGATTATTATCTTTTTATATTATTCATATTTTTATTTGTTTGAAACATCAAACACCATGAATCTTATTTAAATTTTCAAAGATTTAATTTACTTTTTTGGCATCCAAAAAAAAATGAGCCTCGAGTTCCAGCTCGCAAATTTTTTTAAAGACTCAAGCTCGGCTTAATAAAAAAATATAGCTTACACCACTATTTGTAGACATCTCAAATTTGAAATGTAATAATTTATTTTTACTAACATTGCTTTTGTAATAAATGTCTTCTTTTGACATCTTTTTGCACTGCCTAGGTTTTTACAAAATATTTAACCTAAGATCTGTGGTTCAATGCATTTGTATATTAAAATATGAACTTAGTGTCAAATTTTAAATTTATGTTTAAACATGTTCATGCATTGAACCACAGATCTTGGGATAAAGGATTGTGGTCAATATTTTGAAAATAACTAATTTTTAAACAGAAAGAATAGAAAGTCAAAATAATAAAATATTTTTACCTCATTTCAGAGATATTTATGGTGTTTTGGAAAATAAATGTATTCCAGGCAAAATTTAAACAAATTAATATCTTTTTTAAAATATTAAATGCCAAAAATATAAATATTGTGCATAATTACCTAAAATTGACAGAATGACGACCACGAAATCAAAGAGGTTCCAGGGCTCCTTGAAGTAGTAGTACCTTAGTGCGAAAATCTTGAGCATACATTCACTGCTGAAGATGACAATGAAGATGGCGTTCAAAATATCAAGAACCTTGGTGAAAATCTCAGTCTGCTGATAATGATCCATAGTCATCGTCAGCATGTTTAGTCCAATGAACAACATGATTATCATGTCAAACTTCTTGTCAGTTACTATTTCAAATACTATTGCTTGAGGCCGCCACTGAAAAAAATGGTAACTATGTATAACTACCACACAAACGTAAAACAAAAACCACATATATAATAAAAACATGATTTCTTTCTTTTTAGTAAAAACAGCATTACACCTGGTGTTATTATATGTTTTATTTAAGCACTTCACTCGCCAGTTTATGTGAGCTGCAGGCATGTGAATGAACTATAATCAACGAATGAACTACTGACAGTTGGAATTAAAACCTGGGACCTTGCAATCCACAGTGGAAAGTCTTGACCACTGAGCATTGTATGGAAAGTCAATATTTAGTTTTATTATTATTGTTTAAGTTGGACAGAAAATACTACTCCGAAAAAGAAGATTTAGTAAAGGAAATCACTCAACAAAAAATAGACATAGAATCATATGGTACAAACATGTAAAAAAAAAATAAATAATAAATAGAGCCAGAGAAAATAAAACACAAAATGGAAAGTCTACGACCTGAAGAAAACAGACAATCGGAAGATAAGGAGGATGTAGGAAAGAAGGCCACAGCCTGGGAGGATTTGAAGGGAGTAGAACATTGAAGAGAAGTTGAGGGGCTTGGTGCATACATAGACCCTGGAATAAGCCTTTGAAATAGGAGGCACTATGTATATCGTATATGATGCATTACTGATCAGTGACATAGGCACTTTTAAATTGTTCTTCATATTTTTTAGACAGTAACAGTATATGACTTAATTAAACTCAGAGAAATAATAGGAAGGTGTTCAGAAATTGAATCCAAAATAAAGAAATAATTGTAAACTTGACCTGTTCCACAATTAGCATGATATAAAAAATACAATCTATCAAAAAACATCATTAATCTCTCAATATCTTGTAATATTTTATCAAGTGAACCCACCTCAATAAACCAATGCACACTCTTATTTCAATTGTTCTGTACAATTACAACTTTTTATGAGAGAGTGGGGAGACACTTGGTCTGTAGTACAACCTTGGTTATCCAGCTTAATGTGGCGGCAGGTCAAACCGGATAAAACTTAAGTCACAAAATACAGATTCAATAAATCATATCAGATGGTAAGTGAGAGAAGGCCCACAATTGCATTCAAAGCAACACACAAAGGCATGACAAATGTTGACGAGACAAACGAGGCCAGCTATGTATTCTCAAAATTCTGTGACTTGTATGACATACGTTTTTAAAAACAACTGTGTTTTACTTATTTACAATTCTAAGATCGCATGTTAAGGTACTAAACACTATTTAGATAAAAACATTCTTTACAGTTTCATTTTATTGGTTCAAAAAGAATGCCCAGTAACTTGAACCACTGCAAAAACTAAATGAACAAGAACGTTTTTTCATTCCACCCCAGTAACCAAAAAAATGAAAATGATGAGGATGCTTACATAATGAACTTGTATATGTATGTATTTATTTTTTATGAACCCATATGAGAAATGGACTCTTCCAGCCGCTCTGTTACAGCAGTAAGCAAATTGCCAGCTCGGATAATCAGGCATAGGGACAACAAGTAAAGCACAAGTTAAAAGAACAGTACCTGCAGTATTTAAGATGCAAAATTGAATCGCCAATATCCGAGATTTGCATTGTAAGGCTGAACTGCACTTACATGTAGTTGTAATTTTATCTTTAAAAAAATTGTATTCATCTGATTGTCAAGCTATCCGGACATAAACAGCCGGATAATCGAGGTTGTACTATTTAGTAAACTGATTAGAATGCAACAAAGGAATGACTTTATCACTATGAATTAATAAAGCAGTTTTTTTCTTAATTTAATAATAATTTATAGGGGTTTTAAATATTTAACATTATATAGGGAAGAAGAGGCAATGGAAAGTTGTAACTCAAAGAATTAATTTCCTTCAATTATCGTCAACTTACCCTAGGCCGTGGAATTGCTTTGAGTGGTTTCTTTGAGCCCATCTTCTTCATAGCATTGTAGTACTTTTTCTGATCCTCAGTCATGAACATCTCCAGGGACCCTCCTGCGTAAACAAGAAAACAAAACTGATTCCATTTGGTCAAAAATATTTAGTCACTTCAGTGTTAAATTGACTAAATTTACAATCAGTTATGTACAGCAAAATATTAAGAACTATTTGTTATTGATTAATACAAAAGTTGAAGAGGACAAATTACCTACAGTACATTTGTTTCTGTTTCTTTAAGCACTTTAATGATAAATGATATGTTCACTAAGAAAGTAAAACAAATCAAGAACAAATCTGATAAATAGAACATATCTTTAAACTGTAACAACATTAAATTTTTAATAAAACACATTTATAACGTTTTCATTAAAAAACTTTATGTTTTAGAAAGTGTACTAAGAAAAACTACTTAAATTTATATTTCTATATAAACTCTAGTTATATATTTGGAATAAATTCTTCATTCACTGACTGAATGTCAAAAGATGGGCATTTCGCATTGTGCCAGAGAGTTGAAATTATTAAACATGCAGGTAGCCCCTAATGTGAAAACAACTAGAAAAGAAACAAAATCCCAATTTTAAAATTTGGGGAACTGCTATGAGGGGTAAAAATATCAATCCCATAAAAAATGCATTGGAAGGGTCTACTCAAGAGATGCACGTGAGTGATTACTTTTAATATGTTCAAATACAAGCAAAACGAATTATAAAATATTTAAAACTGTAACAATAACCACTAATGGACTAACAAATAAATATTTTCAAAGCAAATTGATGCAAAAACAAAAAAAAATACTATTTTAAACAGGACTAAAAAAATGTGTCGCCAGAGAAATAGCCCAAAGCAACTATACTGTATTAGCAAGTCGTCGTTTACCTTAATTATCAACAGAGAGCAATGCAACCAAGCACCACTAGTGTTACAATACACAACTAACCCTAGCAGTCACACAAGCACATTGATGTTAACACTACCTAGACACTGCTAAATCACTAACTTATTAATAGTTACACAAAGAAAACAAATATAAGTTACATTCTTTAAAAAAAACTAACGTTTTTCTAACAAAGTGTAATATTTCTTTTCTTATATAATGGCCAGAAACTCATATTTAATGTGACAAAGATGTAGCATACATTTGTTTTTCTTTGTGTCTGAAAGAGATGGCTCTTCTTTGTTTAATATATCTGTTCTTTGAACATGTCTATTAAGAATACCATGTGATACAGCTCTAATATTTCCTTTACTACACACAAAGAAACACTGTGCATTTTTATCTGTAACAATTCTAATTACTTTAGTCTCTTTAAGAATAATTTATAAGCTCTCCTAAATTGCTGTAAGCTGAGCCTACCTGATATTTTATGTCATAGGACCAAATTACTTTCCGAAACAATGTTTATTCAAAGGCATGTGTCAGAAGCTTCATAAACACTTTTTTGCTGATTAAATCTAGCTGATCGTTCAATAAGGTAATCTTTTTTTATATGAATCAATGTCCATCATCTAGAGGTGACTGAAAAGCTGCTATGAGTGATAAGAGATTTTAATAAACGTTTGCAAGATCAATTGCTAAAAATCCTGTTCTTGCAAGAAATATTGTTAGTGTACCAATATAACTAACATATGTTTAAGGCAATAGCTGTTTAAGTTTAAGAAAAACCTTATTTAAAGTGAATATTTATAATATTATGAAGTTGAACTTCTGAAATTAAGAGACACCTAGTTCAAAATACAATAGATACTTGATTTCAAACGTCATACAGATACATCTAAATGTTGTTTAGTAAGGAAAATGTTTTAAGGTGTACTACACATTCAATTCTAAAATAAAATAAAATATGTGGCTTTAAAAAGCTATTGCTTGATTTCACTAATAAAACTTGCTAGCCCTAAATATTCTGAACATTTATTGCCTAAAAATAAATCTTCCGAGCTGACTTTCATGAACCTAAGTTTATCTTCATACAGCAAAGAAAAATTATTGAATTGAAGACTCACTTTGAATTTAAATGTTTAAAATAATGTTATTAAATGCTAGTTCTATATAGCTGGGTTTTAGCATACAGTTTAGTATTTTTATGAAACAGCTGGATTAGAAACACAGAAATTATTATTTATTAACTATAGATACTTGGTGAGTTCATATAGCTAGCCAAACGCAGAAGCTTTTCTATAAATACGCTTAATTAACTACTACAAATATTATACTTCGACACTAGTTAAAGCTTACAGCATTAAGCTTTTTGGATGTTAGTCTTTGGAGAGGTAAGATCTACTAATGCCAAAAGGACCTGAGTCAGGTAAACTATTATGCATCCAGCTAAAATTATTCAATTTGAAAAACGAGCTGTAAAACATATAATTAATTTTCAAAGATGGGATTATATGTATCCTATAACTCAAGTGAGTAATCAAGATGTCACTGATAGGGTAGTCCAGCTCATGACACTTCAGTTAAGATTTTCCCACAACTTTAATTGTTTTTAACTTAGAATTGAATATATCTACATCAGGAACCAAGACATAAACATTAATATCATTAGTTATAAACATTATCATCATTATACAAAGTTGTTCCTGTTTGTCCAGAAAAGTAAATAGTTCAAATGTGTACCATTTATTTATTTAAATGAATTAGTTGGTAAATTAAAATTTTGTGTAGAGTTAACTCGATAAATAATTAATTCATTCAACTATGTTGACTGAAATATTCTGGGATAACAGATAAGAGTTATCAATGAAAGTATGTACTTTTATGTAAAAAGCTTAATTCAAGTTCAAGAATATCTGATAGAGAATGCATGAAAGGACCAATATTCATATCAATATCCAGGCTGAATAAAAATTCAGGGAGATAATGGGAAAGCTGCACATAAAAAGCACTCAAGGACGGTTATTTATCCATTTTTCTGCATGGACAAGGATTCAGAGATAACACTGAACTATAGCCACTGTTCAACCATTGTTTGAAGATTCAGGGATAAAACAAGAGTTACACATAAAAAGCACACAAGGACGTTGTTCATCCATCATTCTGCTGGGTAAAGGATTCAGGGATAACACCAAGTGTGCATATACAAAGCAAACAATGACCATTGTTCATCCATCATTTAAAGATTCAGGAACGATAGGAAAGCTGTGCTTGAAAAGCACACAAAAACAGTTATCTATCCATCTTTCTGCTTGGACAAAGATTTAGAAATGACACTAAGTGTGCATATAAAACATACACTATAACCACTGTTTATTCATTGTTTAAAGATTCAGAGTTAGTACAAGAACTACACATAAAAAGCACACGTTTGTTCATCCATCATTCTGCTGGGTACAAATTCAGGGATAACAACAAGTGTGCATATACAAAGTAAACAAAGACCATTGTTCATTCATCTTTTAAAAATTCAGGGATAGTGGGAAAGCTGCACATAAAAAGCAGAGATACGCACTTGTTCATCCACCATTTGCTGGGTAACAGATTCAGGGATAACACCAAGTATATACAAAGCAAACAAAGATCATTTTTCATCCATATCCAGACTGAATGAAAATTCAGGGATAGTAGGAAAGCTGCACATAAAAATCATGCAAGGAGGGTTATTTATACATCTTTCTGCTTGGAAAAAGATTGAGAGATGACACTAATTGTGCACACAAAACGTAAACTATAACCACTGTTCATCCACTGTTTAAAGATTCAGGGATAATACAAGAGCAACACATAAAAAGCACACAAGGACGTTTGTTCATTAATCAATCTGGTGGGTAAAAGATTAGGAATGACAGAGAATAATATTTATGAAAAGTATAACATGTTTGGTGTATGAAAATACTGTTAGTTAAAAGAATAGTTTTTATCAATTAATTGATTTTTCGGAAGATGTCATTGATAAATTTGGCTCTTTGCTTTTATTAATATTCAAATCATAATGTACAATGCACAGTTATCTGTGGAAACTAATTTTTGCATTTTCTCATATTTAAAGAATGGATTTTTAATACAAAATACCTTTGTACTATACACCTAAGACTATACTATGAAAGCATGTAAACCAAATCTAAATTCTTTTGTGAATCCCTCTAGTCTGAGGAAGGTGATGTGGTTTACCTAAATCGATCACCATAATATTTGTACATTTTGTACTTGTATTGTAATATATTTGTGCTTATATTGTAATAAATTTATGTTGTATGATGTTTACTTGTACTGTAAATCTAAATACACCTAAAATAAAATATTATTTTATAAATCTACAGTTATATGAATCTACTATTATTACACTATTTCACAAAATAAATGCTTTTTTTGTATTGTTTCACATAAGATAATGTTTTCTTATATTGATTGGCTGTTGTTTTTTATATAATTAAAATGTATTTAGTAGCATTTCTTAAAACTATTTCTAACGTTCTAAATTTTGAGAAGAATGAATGAAAAATGTTAAAAACGGGTTAAAATTTCCCTCATGATTCTATTTCCACGTTTTTTAAATGCTGCAAATTGGTTGAAAACTGATAATATAAAAAGTTCCATTGCATGCCTATGAAAAATAAGTGATAAATTTATTTTAAATTACATACCAAAACTAGGGAAAGAGAATGATTAGATCAGATCATACTTGTTCATCTGTAAATCTCAGGATTCCAAACATTGATCAGTTGTTACAAGTTGTAGTTGAGTAACAACACAAGAGTCATAAGTCATATAGTCATGAAAATAATACTTGTATGACTAGTGGCCCACCAAACAATATAGGTAAGGCATCAGATGGACTGACATATAACACATACCTATTGAGATATTTATTCAATAATAACAAAACTGTAATGGTTGATATATTAACATTTCTTTTAACGTTACTGCGGATATTCACAATATAATCTATTTCAACCTCAAATACTACACTCTTTAAAATCAATCTCTGCCCCATGAGCCTTTACCAGTCTATCAGGTTCCCCCTTTACCAGTCTATCAGGTCCCCCCTTTACCAGTCTATCAGGTCCCCCCTTTACCAGTCTATCTGGTTCTCCCTTTACCAGTCTATCAGGTTCCCCCTTTCTCTATGTTTAATTAATAAGACTTTTATTAATGTTAACTTAGCAAGTACAGACTGGTGTAGGTGTTGAACCTTTAGCCTAATAAGATTACCAGCCTTTCAAATATCTTATATTACATTTAAACCAATTAAGTTATACAGTAAAACCTCATTAAGTCAGCCCCCTTTAATTCAGATCTCAGGGTGAATGGTTTTGGAAAAATATAAAATGTGCATTATGTTAATGTATTGTTTATTTTAATGTTTAGTCATAGCTCGATGATCATATGGTCACTGTCTACTGAATGTGTAGTTGAATTTGTCTGTCCCAGCCCCTCCATGGTGACTCCCTGAATCACAGCAGTGCTTGTTTAGAAGGTTAGTAGTAGCTTCACGATCGGCTGACTTTTTGAGCTTTACACAATTTGTTGTGAAGTGCACACATCTTTTACTATCTCCTCAATGCAACTGTCACATAAAGCCCAATCCTTTATTGAATGCATATGTGCGGATTACAAAAGTTTAGTACTGAAAGGTGACATACAAAAATATATAAATTTCTTTACTATAAAGTAGTTGTTACTGTACAGTTCGTACCAATTTTTTTAAATTAATAGTAAATTATCCCCCCCTGACACTCTTCAGTTAACTTAAATTTGTTTATGTTGTATCAGCTGTGGTTGTATCCTACTGGTCTGACTTAATGAAGTTCTACTGTAGCTACAAACACCAAAGTGGAAAAAGTAACACTGTAAGCGTGGCGCGGGATAGCTTCAGCTGTGCCACTTACAACATTTATAGCAACAACACACCAAAAGCTGTATAATGTGCGCAATATTTACTTTACTTAGTGGTTCACCTTGGTCTTGCACATCTGACCAAGTTATAACCTTAACTACTAATATGCAATTTAAGTATACAGTCTGCCGACAATGTTGGACAGTTTAGTGAATAAATTTTAATTGATTACAGAAAAGTATTATATTAAAAACAGATGAAAACAGATTTATATTAAAACAATTTAATAAAAATTTGTATCTAGTGTAATTGAACACTTTTTTTCATGTATTTTTAAGTAGCTGTGATGGAAGTCGTTAACTTAATAGGGAGTCGTTAAAAATAATTACAAAGTATGAATTGTTAAAGATATGCCGTCCTTCACTGATTTTACTACACAAAACTTAAAATACGCACATAATTTGGAAATACGTAATCAATTTTTATTACTAATATGTAACATACAAATACATTTAAAGAAATTCAACAAATGATATTTAGTCTGTTATACTGAACAAAACTAAAATATACATTGCTTTTTAAAGTTATATGATTTTAAAAATATGTTTCAGGGAATTACAAAAAATATATAATAATCTGTGTGTGTACATATTTTTTTATTCATCTTATTTCCACTATCACAAGAATGGGAGGAGTTAAATATGTCCATTGAATACAAAAATACTCTTTAATCAATGTGGTGAATATATTTACAAAAATATGATTATACATAAATATAGCAAATTCATTAAAAAAGTTGTAAGCAGGAATTTACCATTTTGAAAAGGTAATCAGTTTGTTAACTAGTAGGAAAGTTTTCTAGATTGAAAATGTTCACTACAGTTTTTGGATGTCTGATGACAAAAATAAGGTTCTCAGGTACATTAAATATAGAATTTAAACATATTTACATATTCTTAAAAGAAACATCTATGTTTTGTAGATGTGAATGACAACACCTCAAAAATCATAAAAAACAGTATTTTAAAATTTGTCTGTGGATGGTTTATATTCTACAAATAGATGTAAAATACACACTTTAATAATTTTATGAAATACTTATCTTTTTCTTTTGTTCGTTGAAGTTATCAATGATGACTCCTATAAATAGGTTGAGCGTGAAGAAAGATCCAAATATAATGAAGAAAACAAAATACAAATACATGTAAATGTTTGTCTCTCGAATTGGCTGCTTTCCCACCTGAAAAATCAACAAAGAAAAAGGATATAAACAATAAGATATTGAAGATGTTAACGAAGCAGCTGTAATACTGCCAGATTTTGTTTTTTCGCATGCCATTGTAATGCTTAAATTACTGGTATATGCTGTCATCAAACTCTAAACATTGCTCCGCATTAGATATATTAGTTGGTATATCAGTAAAAATACCACGAACAAAGCTTAATTTTAGCCACAGATCTGATGTAGCACTTATTGTAGTACAGTAATATAGCAGAGCTTCCACCTACATACGCACTTTTGTTGTTGATGATTCTCCCACCAATTCATACACTTACACTGTAAATTCCCTCCCACTCATAAACTTACATTGCTGATGATTTTTCTACCTGCTCTTAAATGACTACACTTTAGATGACTCTCCCTGCTACTCACACGTTGTTGATGATTTCTCTACTGATCTATATCCTTACTTAGTTGATGAGTCTTCCACCCACCCATACACTTACACTGTGGATACTCTCCAACCTACTTATACACTTGTCTTACACTATAAATGACACTCCCCCACCATACAATCATACTGTAGATAATCCTCCCATACACTTATACTGTAGATGGGCCAACCATCCACCCATTCACTTAAGTTGTCAGTGTTTCTCATCCTCCCATACACTTATACTCCAGTACCGCTGGAACTGACTCAAAATTAACATTTAATTAAATAAAGTAAAAAAATAGTTAAATAAAAATAATTAAAGAGATAACATTTGTGATAAAGCTTTTATTAAATTATTAAATAATGCCTTTATTCAATGAGTGATAATAAGGGGGCTGTTTTGTTTCATGTAAAACACCAAAAAGATGTCTTCTATTTCAAGGATTCAGTCAGTAATAATGACCATATCATAACACTTGAAGTGTCATTTGATAGGCGAAGAACTGTTTTATTGGACCATTTTAATTGTTATATTTTCATAATTTTGTTTCAGTTAAATATGTTAAATTTAAAAACTCATGATATCAACTTATAGTCTGTCAGTTGGACCTCATACAATTCACTATAACTCACAAGAATAAAGACAAACTTTACGGTTGAAATAGAACACGTGTTTAATACGCTGATGTAAGATTGAATGTCTGCTATAGGGCTATCAACTTGCCAACGGTGGCCTTAATGCATTCTTTTAGAATAGTAAAAGAGTCAATAAAAACAAGTGAGATTTGGAATCAGCAGTTTGATCAGTTTATTGATTGTACTTAATCGTTTTACATGTTGAACACGCCCAGAATATGCAATGCAAAAGCCACCAGCTGATCTGTTAAGAAACTGAGTCTTGTTATTCAACAACTCTTTGGTAAGAACCAAATACATTGTACATTAATTATTGCTAATCTCATAACTATATAAGTTATAATAACATGTTGAAGCTAACAATGAAATATTGTAATATGGATAAACAAAGTAACATATTCCTTGATTGGTCAGCTATTGAACAATTATACAGGGTGTACCGTAGTATCCAGTCAAACCTCTGGAGGCCATTCCTTGGGTTAAAACAAACAAAAAATGTCATTTGTATAAATTATCTATCATACACTGTTATCTCTGTATGTGATTTTTACAAACATGTTAATATATCTGAAGTTATTTGAAATAAAATCATGAAAATTGGTATGAAGGTTGATCTTTATATTATTATTAATATAACATTTAAACTTCTTTTTTTTTAATAATCATTTTCAAATTGCCGGCCATTTTAAAGCTAAATATCTTAGTAACCTTAAGTTTTATTAAAAACTTGTTTGTTACAAAAATAGTTGAACATTTATTTCTACACATAATGGTATAAAAAATGTTAAGACTGAACAACAATTAACTGAGAAATCAAAGTTTTTGTTTTTAACAACAGAGTTCTTCAGCCAGGAAATCTTTTTTATTTGATACATTTCTCATGTACTGTATTCGTTATTTTATTTATTTGTTTATTATGCCTTGTATTTCTAAAACATATAAAACTTTGTTAGTAGTGTATCCGTTGAAAAATAAATGGACAATTTGTAAAAATGACATTTTTTGTTTGTTTTAACCCAAGGAATAACCAACAAAAGTTTGGCTGGATACTTATGAGACACCCTGTATAACTTGCAAAACTACTTTTCTTCATTTATTTTAAGAATCAATCTGTTTTTATCTGAAATTCTTACAGCAGCTTACATATTACATGGATCAATGTAGTAGAGACACTGTTGAAAAATGTTAACGATATAAAGTTGATAACATAAAAAAAATCAATTGCTCAGTTAAACACAATTAACATAACAATCACATGCAAACTACCAATTAACATGCGGTATCCAGAGGAACAATTATGTTAGAGAGACTTAATTTACCTCTCTTGAGTCAATTGCATCATTCATGATCTGAATCCAACCCTTGAATGTAGCTACTTGGAAAAGGCAGAGGTAAGCTTTGCCTACATGGTCGAAATTCATTGGCGAGTTTTCCCATGTATAGTTCTCTGCGATGCAAACGTTCTTGTCTGGGATGATCTCATGACTGAGAGTTGTTCCATTCGCATCCACACACTTTAACAGATAAAATAACATTACTACCACCGATGTCATGGCAAACTCAGAACATCATGCAAGTCTACTAGTATTGAGCACCAAGTAGGCCTACTACAGTGAGCGGCTGTTTAGCTGATGATTTTAATGTCAATCTTTTCTAACATACATCAATACACTATCACAATCACAATAGAATTGCTTTTTAAATTATAACATTTTATATTTTAAAGTGCATTAATTTTAATAATTTACATATACAGTGTGATTTATGACGTTCTCCCCCCCCCCACCCCCCACTTCCACAATACATTCTACTAACAAAAATATAGAAGAAATATGATATAAACATAGGTGTGAAAACGCTTTGTTAGTGAATTACACCCTGTCAAAAATATCATGAATAAAGACTGAAATAACATTGTATACAACTTATGGAAAGATAAATTCAGACGGAAATAGCATGATTTATAATGTAATCTGACATGACAAAACTAAAAAAATAGGTTTCTGAAATGTATCTTTAGTAGTTTTTAAGTAATTTAAGGTTAAATACAAAAAATTGGCTTAAAAACACTGTGGTTTTACGTTTAGTGTATAATAAATTTGTTAAAAAGGTGATAAAGTCATAAAGTCACTTCACACATAATTTGTAGAGAATTTGATTCTGAGAAGATTGATGTAAGCTAAGTAAAAAACAACACATAAATAAGTACAGAATTTTAACTTTATTTAGTATAATACATAAATAATTTAACAGAAAAATAATTGGTTTGGTCTAACTTTATAACAACAACAAAATGAGGCCACATTACTTGAGTCGCTTTCCTTAATTTACCCCTTTATATGTGTAAGCGAATCCATAATAAGGGCAATTAATTCTTCCAAAGAATTAACACTTCTTTCATCCTCTCCCAGACACAATAATCCAATGAGATAGACCTGGCGATATTGGTGGTCAAGATTACAGCCCTCCATGACCAACTAATATTTTAGTGAATTTATAATGTATGTTAGCTGTAAGGGCTTGAGAAAAGTGGTGTGGTGCTCCATTGTGCTGGAAGTTCGTTTCTTTTAATATGCAAAGGAACATATGCAAAGAACAGCTGCAGCAACTCTTCTTGGAGGAAGGTCAAATAAAATTCAGCATTAGCCACGTAATATTAATGGACCAATTAGCTGATTGTATAAAACATCACATCAAACATTGGCACTAAATCGGTGTTGAAATTTCTGTTCCACTACCTCATGAGGATTTTTTTCTGCCCATAAATGCTCATTAAGCAAGTTGTTGACACCATCTCTAGTAAATTGGCCTCATCTGTGGAAATAAAATATACTTGTAGAATTGTTGATTAGTATTAAAAAAATTACCAAACTCCAAAGGAAGTGGACCATCCCCTGGTTCTAAATGTTGGACCTTTTCTTTATGAAGTGGGTAAAATTCATTTCAATTTTTAAGTACCCTCCTCAGTAATGGTCGCGAAACTCCTATTTGTCTCTTAAGACGTCATGTATTTATACTAGCATTCTGTAGCTTGCCATTACCACCACAACACAAGTGAGACATGACAATTAGAAAAATATTGTTAATCAGCTGTTGTTTAAGTGTTACCAACTTAAAAACATAAAAATAATATTATGATACATTATGTTGCATAGTAGACAGTAAAGGAAAATTAATTAATTATTTATTAAATTGTTATTTATTTCTTTATACTATGTATTACTTTAATAATAAAAAATAAATTTATTTATTGGACACAAACAATACGATTTTATTATCTTCATATAATTCTTTCCTTGCAATCACTTATGCATTATACTAAATAAAGTTAAACTTTTGTACTTATTTTTTTGTTTTTTACTTAGCTTACATCAATCTTCTCAGAATCAAATTATGTATTACATATTTATGACTTTATTAACTTTTTAAAAAAGTTATTGTACAATAAACTTAAAAAAACACTGTGTTTCTTGAACCAATTTCTAGCATTTGACCCAAATTACTTAAAATCTACTAAAGATACATTTGTGAAACCTATTTTTTTAGTTTTCTCATGTCAAATTAAATCATAAATCATGCTATTTCCTTCCGAATTTATCTTTCCATAAGTTGTGTACAATATTATTTCAGTCTTTATCCATGATTCTTACAGAAATGTTTGACAGGCTGTAATTCGCTAATGAAGAGTTTTCAGACCTATGTTTATCAAATATTCTTTCTTTATTTTTGGTAGTAGATTGTGCTGTTGAAGTGGGGGGATAATGTCATGAATCACCCGGAATATACAAACAAACTTGTAATAACTGCAATTTATATAGAAACACAAAAATATTTATAAATATATTATAGCTGCTTGTTTTACATGCATTATAATTATTTCTTCACTATAACATATTAAGGTTTTACTTTATTTATACACTTTCAATGATACATAGAACATTTGGAATCATTTAGTGCTCCTTAATTTACTTCATAGGTGTAAACTTTATTGTTTTTAGATGCCAGATACTTGATTATAAGTAGCTTCACTTGTTGAGGCTACTTCCCTAAACAGTGATTTAGAGTTTGTATATATAAAATGTTTTAAGTCCAACAACCAGTCAAGTTGTAACCCATTGCATAGGGTGGGGTATACTGTCCCTACAGGCCCAGCTGACAATAGTTTCCTTCAGCCTGTGCGAGAAACATGCTATAAGTTAATATTTATATTGTTCTTGTATTAAATATTGTTATTTCTTAAAAACTCATGAATGTTTACACAGAAATAAAAACAAAATATCGTTACCATTTCTAGTGTTATTTTTGAAGATTTCAGAATCAAAATACATGACAGACCTAAATTAAATTGTATTTTCACTGACAAAATATTATTGATCTACAAATATCAATGTTATTTACAATATTTGTATTATTAATACTTCTGCCATGTCCTCTGCTGGCCTAGACACAGATGAAAATGCCACTTTGTAGCATAGTAGAAAATTTACACACAGGTCATCAGTCTCAATTGGACACTAGTAAGTGACATTTTATAAACAAAATCCAAACACAAGAAGGTGGAAAGCGAAACACAACTATGCAAAGGAAAATGAAGGGAGAATATAAAGATATTTTAAAAACCCATCAGTATACAGATATTTAAAAAGTTAATGTCTTATTAATCCTACTTTATACCTTGTAATACTTTCCAGCGAACAGTTGTACCCCCATGATGGCAAAGATAAGCCAAAAAATCAAACAGACAAGAAGCACGTTGAAGATGGAAGGGATGGCTTGAACCAGGGCATTCACTACCACCTGAACATCAATATAACCAATCAGAGAGACGTATTGTACTTTACTATTTATTGCTGAATATTGACAAGTATTACCCTAGTATATTATGAAAATAAGAAAATTATTTTTAACTTAAGTTAAAAATTATTCACACTACAGCATTCAATAATTTTTCTAGAATACTAGCACTGTATTATTAAAAAGAACCTTTTCTGACCAATGTTGAAAACGTTTTGTACCTCTCATATTGCTTCATATAAAATTCATACACAGCTAATTAATAATTGATAAATCATTTTTTTATGTGGTACAGACATGTGCTGCTTTGCCTGGAGTAATTATAACATATAGGCCTAATTATAAAATATAATGATGGAATAGTTAACATTAACTATTGGCACAAAAATGTGTTATATATCGGTTATATTTAGGGTATGAACATGAGCTAAAGCCCTGTTGAAAAATATGTCAGCAGCTGATCTATTGTGAAGGAATTATTTTTCATTGTTTAAGTAAATGTGTTGGTTAAACAAATTTAAATTCTTTTTCAATGGCTTTTTCATTTTCAAGACAAAAATATTTTCACACAGATAAAACTATAATTATAACAAATAATAGTTACAAATTTAAATAACTGTACGAACAAAATATACTTTCAATATGCTTTGTGAAGATTCTATAACACTAATACTTTGTAATGAGTACATTGTTTTACTCCTAGGCCAATATTGACAACAAGAGTTGTGTGTCTCTTGGAATTACACTTTTTATGTAGTTGTTATATGCTTATTGTTGGTTTATACGGTAAGTATATCTAGGAACTTTAATAATTAAACTTTGTAATACCAAATAATTACCTTTTATAAAAACTTATTTATGGTTTATGATACAACTAAAAAAATATACAAAAGAAAAAGTGGCATTATTCAAAACTACAATACATATGAAGTAATAAATAAATTAATTTTAAACTTATTACAATTTAAGTATTTCAACACACAATACAACAGAGAAGAAGACCTAACAAAACACTGTGAACATTCAGGCAGAATATTTGGATACATGCAATATAATTAGAAAAATGTTAAAAAACCTGAGAGACACTAAAATGTCAAAATGTTGTGGTGCAGTGGCGGCTCTTCAGACCTAGCAAGTACAGCCCGACAGACCAGGTGTTTCCACAGATGAACTTATATTTTAAATATAATTAAAACTTTCATATAATTACAAGACTTAATATTTTGAAATGAATATTACAGTTAAATTAGTCTGTTGAGTGAATTTGTGTTATTCCATTAGACAATATGTAAAAATAGTGTTTGCTCACCACAGAGCGCAAGTTCAGCCTAGACTGGAACAAAGCAATTCTTTTAAATCGGTTGTCATGATAACAGATACACAATATTACTATGCCTTGTGTTGGGGTGAGGTGCAGCCGAAATTCTCACCAATGATTCTGGCTGCACTTAAAATTAACTTAACCAGTATTTACCGATGGCTTCCAAAAATTCCCAATAGCAAAGCATTAATGTTTTTTTTTTCATTTTAAATTACTTTCGACTATTCCCTGCGTGTGAAGTGAATTTTCTAGTTTAAGTGTTAGTATAAGCCTTGTGATTTCAAACAGTGTAAATGGCTTGATGTGTAAATAGTCAGTATATGTTTTCTAAGTTTGTTTACATCTAGAACATAAATATACCACAGTCCGTTTTGTATAGTGATAAATATTTAAATAATTTTGTATTCACTCGAATCCGTCTTATCAATTGGATCCTTGGAAATTTAGCAATATAACAGGTAGCTAGTCCCAGTAAGTTAACCACTCTCACTAAATGATAGGACTCTTTGTTGAATTCATAAAAAATATTTAATTGATGTAAAACCATTCTTGTATAAATATTTTCAAGCATTATTTTAGCTTTTAATTTAGAGTTGTTCACAATAAAATAATTGTTCAACCAATTTCTGGGTCTTTTTCTCATCTTTGTTTTTTTAAATTGTTAATGATGGAGTATCAGATGGGGAAGACAAAGGTTGTTGGACATTTGCCATCATTACGTGAAAATTACCAATCACGACGTTTTGAAACCAATCAAAACGTCGTGATTGGTAATTTTCACGTAATGATGGCAAATGTCCAACAACATTTGTCTTCCCCATCTTTTTCTCATGTAAACGATGACTATAGTAGGTTGGGCTCTACCTACTATTTTGACTCAAAGCCGCCACTGTTGTGGTGTAGCAAAAAATAATGTTTATAAATAAAACATTTGAGCTAAAATAAGCACATCAAATGACTAAATACGCAGGCACAAACATATGGTGCATAATTTGACACATCCTTCAGTGTAAGTAATTTTAATACATACAACAATTATTTGGTTCCCAAAACTATACAAATTATTAAAAATAAAATTCTGAAGTCTGCTGATCAAAATATAGTTATTTTCTTGCAAAGGAACAACTGGAAAAGAGAATAAAAATTTAAACAGTTTATTTTTTATTGCACCTGATGTTATTTATGAAATGTTATTCAGAGTTATAAGTACCTTTTTTAAAACCTTATTAACATTAAGTTATTTTTAGGTTGTTTATTAACCCTTTTAACACTACAGGAAATAATATAGACTTTTCAGTATTTCAAAAATTTTGCCACAACAAGCTGATATTCTAGACAAATCATTTTGATGTGAAATCCACCTTCAAAAAAACAGCTTATAAGGTTTGAAAATTATAGACCAGAGGTAATGTGTTACAGCAGCAAGCGATCAACTTGTGGTAACGCCAAAGTTCTATGTACTTCTTCTTTGTCACTGGTCTACACTGAATGACAAATAACAATAATACCTACGCTCCTGCAATGATTCCTAATGCTAATATTGACCTTCTAACAAACAACGCAAGCAGGCTCTGATGTAAGAGTTTAATAAGATCTTGGCCTATCCTAACCTGCCTATTTTATAAGGCCACCCTCCAGAGGTAAGCCAGTTAAAGTCCCGTAAGCCACTCCATGAGACAGTATCCCTGCTAAAAGGTGGTAATTTTTCAGCCTAAACTAACTGGTCAACAATCTGGGGGCCCTTAAACACACATAAACAAAACCCTGCTAGAAGACCCATCCAAATAATCCCCTGGCATCAACCTTTCCAGGAGGTAATGGTCCTTGATTAACTGCTTCTGTGTAGGCGTTGGTCAGTGCAACAATTGGATGTTGAAATTGGTACAGATAGAAAAGCCCAAATAATGTGGACTGACCAGCCAAGTGTAGAGACACATTTTAATCATTGCTCTTTGCGACATTTTTCTCGAGGAATGGTAGAACTCAGTTTGTTTTGACAGGTAGCTTGTTACTGAGTAAAGGAGTTGGATTTGGCTCTGCGACAGAAGATCTACTGAACTTACTTATTGGACATGAGTACTTTGTATTTATTTTTACAACAAAGTACTGGTTATTTTTTCTTATATTAAGAGCTTGTTCAATGCCATACGATAAAAATATTTGTTGAAAAAAATAAGCTTATTTTAGGCTATGTTTTTGGATTTCTGGCTGAAATTGTCATAATTAATGGCAGAGTTTTTTTGCATTTTACTCATATATACAATCTTCAGTTAGTTTCTGATATATTAAAAATTTAATGTTTATTCATCGATGATTTATAAATTAACAATTTTAACTAAGTGATCAGTTTGTTATGACACTCATAAATATAATACTTGTGATCTTTTGATCAAATCTGTAGTGATTACAGAACTCTAAATGCTTGGTTTAGCTAAATAAAAATATGAGTGTATTTTGCCATCTTACACTTAAATATTAGGTGCATCTGTCAACAACCGTTGTACGATCTTAGAGAGTGATTGACAGGATTCCCACATAAAAAGGCATATGGTTATGTTTCTACTTCTAAGGAGGCTTGGATCTGTATATTCTACTCATTATAACTCAACTTGCACAATGACTTACTGTACATCCTTAACTCATGACTTTTAAAATTTATTTTAAACTTCACTTGCCAGCGCACATAGCCCTGCAGGCCTGTGCATGAAATTTATTCAACAAGTCAAGTACCAACGGTTAGCTCAGTTGGGAATTCGAACCCGGACCTTGCACTTAACAGTGCAAAGCCTTAGCCACTGAGTGACCACAACAGAAACGTACAAACTCCTTAAGTAACACTTATTTATCGTTTAGCGATGAAACATTTATGCTACACTAAACTTAAGGATCAGCCTTAAATCAGTCATATTTACCCTTAAACCACATACAGTAATAGTTATATGAGCTTAACTAGTCCTTAGAATGGGAAAAACATCTGCTGAACACAATTTGAATCTATTAATTTAACTACAAAACCTGTTGGATAGCCTGTGTTGTTAAAAGGGTTAAACACTTTATCTGTTAATAATCTATGAATGAAGAGTTAATAAAAACAATTTTGAGAATAACTTGTAGCATTCTACTATTAACACTTTTGTTGCAATATTTGTGTATCATTACTAATAATATGTGCTTTAAGAAATAAAAAAAAAGCAATTTTTGAATAAACTTGTGATATAAATAAAATTAAAATTTGATACTTAGCATTTATTTTGATAAATTTGGATCTGATATAATTTTAAATTGTATGGTGATCCATTGCATTCTAGACAGCCTCAGTTTTATGAAAAAAGGAATGAACAAAACAAAACATTATATGACTATACTGTGTTGATGAGTGTGCGTGCACTACCCCGTAGGTTCTTCTATAAGCTACTACCAAGGGATTAGAAACGAGCAGAGATTCTTCCCACAAAGTCTACGTTCTGGGGAGGGGGTCAAGACATACCCGCATCCCTTGCATCCGGGACATGGCCCTGAGCGGCCGGAGGGCTCGCAATGTGCGCATTGTTTTGAACGCTTGAATACCACCTGCCCCCAATAAAGAGGCAACGAAGTTTATGAGAGATACCTGAAGTGACAGAAAAACAAACACTCACCACAAAATACACAGTTTACAAAGCAATAGGACTCAAGCAAGCCGACTAGAGAGGCTCACTGTGAAGGAACTGGACAGTTTGGTTTAAGGAAATTTAATTAGTCTGAATTAAAGTACAAGCCTGCTTGTCTATTTTAAATGTTAAATGTATATAATTTTTATAATTTTATCTTTTTTATATTTAATAATATTTGTGGTTCCAATTATTAAAATTGATTGCAAAATTGTCTACTATGTCAGTAAAACTAATTAAAAATTTTTAATTTATCAATATGTTGTTAGTTAAATGGAGATTGTTAATAGTTAATTATAGGTTAAGTTAAAGAGCTCTAGGCCAGGAATTAGTATATTGGAGATATAGGACATCAGCAAACTTCATATATATATATACTAACTGAAATACTGCATCTATACCTGAGTGTTGCTCTATGGCTGTACAACCCCCGCCACTAAACACACCCAGCCACATTACTGACATGGCTTCCACTTACAGCAATAGTGGAAGCCATGTCTCTCTCTCTCTCTCTCTCTCTCTCTCTCTCTCTCTCTCTCTCTCTCTCTCTCTCTCTCTCTCTCTCTCTCTCTCTCTCTCTCTCTCTCTCTCTCTCACTCTCTCTCTCATCACCTGAAGAAAATGTCAGTGGCATTGAACATTTGTGAGATTATGTGTTTATTTTGTGTGTGTTACTACTACTCTGGTGTTAGTGAACTTGTCTTCTAAGGTAAGTTTGCTGACGTCCCATCACTCCAATATATTAATAGTTAATTAGTGGCAATAAATCTGTAGAAAATAAAATATCTCATTTAGTAACAATTTTGGATTTATATAAATGGCTTAATTTTATTTTCTTAATTGTGTAAGTATAAAAATATGCATTTAGAATATCTTATTTAGTGTCAGTTATTATAACTATAAATTATGATGTTTAGTAGATAATATTAAGTTTGCTAAGTGATGTTTTTAAGAGCAGTTCTTTAATTTGAAAGCAATCTTCAATAACAACAATAAGTTATTTATGTTTAGATTCATGAAAGGAACATATCAGGGAAAATGTAGTGGATAAGGACAAGGAAGGATTAGAACAAGGGAAGGAGTGATGCACACTACAGCTGTTGTAGATTGTTGAATTGAAGCTGGAAAGATATCTGAAGAAGGTAGAACAAAACATTGCCATTATCATTGTTAAACACATAGGAAATTATCAAACTACATAGCAGCATTAAAAAAATGAAATATACAATTTATTTACGATTATAAACTATAAAAGGAATGAAATTGGTTAGTGTACATTTAGAAAAAAACTTATTGCATATGATTTTACTGACCAACTAAGAGAATGATTGTGGTTCTGTCACCTAACGAATAAATAGCTAGCTCATGAAATCTGCTAATCTTCCTAATGTTTTTAACAAATCAATGGCAATAATACAACACCGAGTTTAACACTGACGCAATGTACGAGACGCTCCACCTGCAAAGGCACAGTGCGCACACGCGCTACTTACGCGCATGCCTTCCCAGCGCGACACAGCGCGCAAAGGCCGGAGAGCACGTAAAGTGCGCATTGACCTGAATGCTGGAATGGTAGCGGCCCCCGCAAGACTGGCTACCAGGTTTATCAGAGACAGCTACAATAAAACACAAGTTAGATCTGCTCAAATACTTAATACTTGTAATTTTGTTGCCTTTTTAGGTCATAAATCAATATGATTCATTCAGATGAATGTAAAACCTACTGCTTAATATTTTATAAAATCAATTGATATTGTGAAAGAATTAACAATGACTAGATTATTAAGGAGATAAGTATTTACCTTATACCGAATTTAATAAACAAATTAATTTTTGAACTTGTAACATTTTAATTGGAATAGAAAACTGGCTTACCTCGTTTATAAGGCCACTTTCCAAACAGAACTGTTATGTAGGATAGTATAAAATTAAAGTATTTTTTTTATGTTGCAAATATAGTTGATTACGATAAAGTGTGTTAATTTTCAATGCTTTAAACAACAACAACAAATTTTTAAGATGGTTTTCAAATACAAATGAATGTTTATTTTGCTCTAAATCTAAATCATACATAAAATTGAAGCATTTTAAAAACAAAGAGATAAAAAGAAAGAAGAAATAAAATGTTCAAAATTATGATACAAGTCAATAAATTAAGGTGAAACTATATTAAATTTTATATAATTGATTCTGATTAGATCATCAATTTGGATCATTTAGATAATTAAGAAGTTCTTTCTTGATTACCTTCCTGGTTTTATGAACATATTAATAGAGAGAATCCTATGCAAACATAAGCACTTTTCAGTTTTAACTCTGCAACCTCTTACACCATTTATTCGTTTAAATATGAATGTTTATTGAATTGCCTGTGTCTTATGAGGTATTGTATGGAATTTGTCAGGATTTGAAAGGTGCCCATTAAAACGTTCAAGGTGAAGAAAATGCTTAGGTGGACTATCCAAGATCATTTAGGTTGATCAGCACCCTAACTCCTTTACATGTAAGAGCAAAGAGTTTCAATATCCATTGAGACCATAATTTCCTGAAGTTTAAGGTTTCTAATAAAATGTAATAACAAAAATATAAACCTAGTAAATTTCACAAAAAGAGTTGTAATCATGAATCTTTGACCTCATGAAGTTTTATGTTAATTACGTTGATAAAATCTTCTGTAACTACAGATGGTTGGATCTTAGTGATCTTCATTAGAACCTTTCCACAGTCACCCTAGAAATGTAAAGGTTTAGCAAAAATATCATACATTTGCTAAACTTCAAAAACATGACAATGAATGTCTTCAGATAATACATTTCTTGATTTGAAAAAAATGTAACATTGAAAGAATCTTATATGCAATGTATGATTTTAATAAACTTGAACATTTTATAGACCGACAGTTAAGCCTATTGGTTATTTACAGAGTTGTAACTATCGCTTGTTTGTTTGCAAGGGATTCCAGGAGGCTGGATACATACTTATTTCAGCAAGCCTGTGAACCAGATAGGTTTATGAGAAAATTACCCATACTTGTCCCTCATCAAGCATATACAATATGACATTCATTTTAAATAGCACTTGCCATCTCCCAAAGATCCTAATCAGTTTAAATCAGCTAAATTCAATATTTTTCCGATAAGTTTTGCTTCAAATAAAAAAAAAAAAAAAAAAAATTAAAACAAAGTAAATTGTGTTGATTATGATGTGAAGCTATTTTAGTGTTTTAAAACTGAAATGTGTCATTATAAGTCTTAACTGTAAAATGAAGTGAAATAGAATGATTAAAAAGATTATTGAAATCAGGCCTTGACTAGTGTGAATTCTTCGTCTTTAACAAGTTACCTTAATATATATTTAAATATAATGAATTAGATTCAACATTATCCATAGATATTTATGAAAACATTGGCTCACCATCACAATAACGAAATCAAGCCAGCACCATGCATTTGTGAAGTATTTTGCAAAGCCAAGCGCCAACCATTTTATTAACATCTCCAGGAAGAAAATCACAGTGAATATCCTGTCCATGTAGTAGAGGATGTCTTGGAGAATGGGCCGAGATGGTAGGTTCACGTCCTCTAATGCCTGCAAATTACATACAAATAAAATTTACGTAATACATCAAATTAATTATTTATTTAATAGTTGTTGAAGTAATGTAGGTATGAAGGTCAATGAATCAATGGTATTACAAAATTATGCATTACTGTAAAGGCAAATTGATTAATGAGTTATTACATTTTTGGCATTATCAGTTGTGCAATATAGGAAGTAAGGAACTTGCTAGTAAATAAGAATCAAAATCTGAAAGTTCTAAAGGTGGAATAACTTCTTTCAATCAAACAGAGACAATTCAGAATTTTTAAAATGAAAATAGTTATCTAAATATTTGTAAGACATGGGTGTGCCCATCCTACGCATCAACATAGCAACATTAACCATCTTCTACCAGATATACTGCCCAGTTAGTCACAAGTCATTGATAACCCTTAGTTATATCTATACGCAGATATGTTAAGGACAGAAAATTACAGAATAAAAAATACTTCACGCTGCTACTATACACTGTTGTAATTTACCTATCAGAAGATTTATTAGGATGATATCTAAGCTTTGATATTACACAAATTTTGTCTAAAAAAATGGAAAAGTGTCTACAGTCACTAATTTTTGAAGAGATAGAAAAATACAGAAATATCATATTTTTATAGAAATGTCCATAGAAGGTTTAGTTTAGTAACTAAGTCCCAAGATTTAAAACTGTAGCCACTAAAATGTTCACAGAAGCTACTGCTATACTTTTATATAAGCTTTCACAATCTACCTTTTAGGTTAGGTTTCAAGAAATAATTAAATGAGTTTTTCTAGTTGTTACAGCAATGACATTCCAGAACATTTCTTTACATTTCCAGCTTTAAATAACTCAGTTTCACTAGTTTTGGGATTTGTCAATCAATTAGTTTTACGTGATGGCCTTGCCTAAGTTTATTAAGTATAGTATTTAACCAAAACGTTGATTATGGGGGTGGATATATAAGAGCATTTTCAGTTGGCAATGTGAATAGAATTCTTCTTCAGAAAAATGCCGTTAGAACTCTTGGCTGATCTTGAACCCCAACAAAGCTGCATACCTGCCTTCAAAACCTTGGAATACAATTACAGCATTACACATAACTGAATAATTTTACACATAGACCAGCTGAACCTACAGCTAATGGAAAAAATCTATGGATGTAATACAAGACTAATGAAACTACGCACTGCCAATACATTATACATCACTCTTTGAAAAAAATTCATCATACTGTGCGTGAGGGGAGATCATCTGACTGATCTCTTAGTTCCTGTTTTGCTTGTTGAGCTGCGCTTGCATCACCTCTCTGTCTAGAAAAGTATTTTTTTTCGTCCCTTTGATATTTGTTTACATTAATTATTACGGCTAATCAGAAAGGTCGTTTTAATTTTTTATTTTAACTAAAACCTCTTATATCTAAAATAAACATAACCTATCCTGTATTTGCAAAGTCTGCTTTGGAACTCAGCACTTTAACACACTGATTGTTGAAAGACTGCATAATTGTGCACCAAAATGGCTAACCACAAAACACTATCACTTAGTACAGTTACCCCTCCTAAAAAAATGGTGGAAACAGAAAACAAACTTCTCTCGAACACAAAAACTGGCACAACAAGTGGCGAGTGACACAACGTTTTCCCACAATAGCTAAACTCACGCTAAACCAATTCATTTGAAGCAAGAGCGCTACGTTGATCAACATAGTCCGCCAGGCGTGCCATTGCTGCGCTACGTTGATCAACGTTGTCCGCATTCAACATGTTAATTTGCTAAAATGCTTGTACATCAATGTATAAAATTATAATATCATCAAGAAATCTACAAACGAATAAATAAAAAATAACTTAAAATACATGATTAACTAGTAATAATTACTAAAATAACCAATAAAAACAACAAAAATAAAAAAAGAGTCAACAATCACAAAAAATAGAACAACTTTTAAACTGTACTAGCGGAAAAAACGAAAAACAATAGCAAGGTTAAATCAGGTTATAAACATTAATTTTAATATCAGATGATTTATTTTTTTTTATTTTCCATGTAACAAACACTGGCATGGCAACTCATCCCACTCTTTTGAATGACAGTTAGTATACTGTGCATTCCCTAGCCAAGTGTCACTGTAAGTCTCACCAGTTATGCCACTTACATACTACACTTACATCCTGATTTATGTTAAATAGCTAAACATCACATCGTTTTTTTTTTAAATGTTATATTTCGGCTTTACAATCTGAAGCCATTTTCAAACATTTAACAAGCTATTTTTATGTTTTTAAATGTTTGAAAATGGCTTCAGATTGTAAAGCCGAAATATAACATTTAAAAAAAACAATGTGATGTGTAGCTGTTTAACATAAGTCAGTAATGAACACCATCACAAAAATATACATACCGTCAAGAATTTACTTACATACTATCTACCACTTAAATAAGTGAAAGCTAAACTTCCTACCACAAATACTAAAATAACTGAAGAGAACTTCCTTAAAAAGAAAACTCAATAGTTTTGTTGTGAACATAGCAATAAATGCCATGACAAATTAAAAAAAAAAAACAAGTGACATTCACAATATAAGTATAAAATAAAAATACTATAGTGATAAATTTCGGTAAACCACGTCCTTTGTGGATCCCTCTGGTCTGAGGAAGACAAATATGGTTTTCCAAAATTTACCATCATAGTATTTGTATATTTTGAACTTGCTGTAATAAATTTCTGTTGAGTGACTATCACTTGCTTTGTATGTACCATCATATAATATGCTAATTACAAATATATTTGCATTTTTAAGTATAAGAGAGGAGGTCACTGACTAAAACTTTGATGTGATCGCTGCTTTGTTGTGATGCCATTATTTTATGACACAATTGATATTCTTGATGAATATGTAATAAAGAAGATAGTTTATTGTTTATATTTAAATATTCATGTTCAAACATTGTTTACATTAAGAACTACGAGTAATTATGCCTTAAAAACAGTAAAAATACTGTACAAGTAACAAGAAATAGTTTTGAAACTATTCAAAGGAAAACTGTCATATATGACATGTTCTAAGATTATCAAATGAATAACTACATTCATTGTCCATTTATTAAAAAATAATAAAACGTTAGTCAAGTACAGAATTTAGGTTTTTTAATTTAACTTATATATAGCTAGTTATAGAAAATATTATGGTTATAGGAAAGGCTAGCAAGACTGTATGGACATATTCACAGGATGAATGACAACAGACTGTCAAAGAAGATCTTTAATATACTAAAGAACAGTAAAAATAAAATGAGTTGGATGAAAGAAACTATGGGAGATCTGATAAAGCTAAACATGTCCATGTCGAACAGGGTGGAGTACAGAGAAAAAATGAGAAAACAGAAGATTATATAAACACACACAGAGAAAAGGACAGGAAAGAAGTGGAGAGAAGAGTAAAAGACAGAACAGAGCAAATATATGAGAGGTTTTTGGGAAGAAAGAAGAAAATACAGAATAAGAGACCACAATAGTTGATTGTGTTTCAGCGCTTTCCATACAGGGGAATTATTGATAACAATAATTGTATTATAGAAAATTACGGGTACAAAGTGTAAAATCTGGATTGTGTTTTTATGCTTAATAATATTTTTGTAATATTTTTCATACTATGCAAGAACAATGCACATATTTGCGCTAACAAACAGTGTAGTTACAAAAGGGAACTAAGTACTATGAATATGACAGTGTAGTTACCAAAGCCAAACTACTGAGCAGAATCATAGTAATAACTGCAGTTTCAAAGTATTTGTTCTCGATGAGCTGGAAAGTCTTGAGCCGAAGATTGGCCCATCCTTGCCAGAAAGGAGCGTCGTCATCTCCAGCAAGGAAGGGGAATCTGCGATAGCAGTCATCAGGACAGCAATCTGCAGGATAGTCTGACACATCCTCTGTGCCGGCGTCCATCACCATCTCCTCTTCCTCCACGTCTATGACACACATCAATTGTGATAAATGACATATCTGTATTAAAATGAGAGCTTAAAAGTCTGTGAGGTTTGTGCGCTAGCCGAAATCAGCTTTTTGCTGAGATCTAAATATTATGGAGAATTTGCATTTTACTTTCTTATATTGCCTCATTTCAATTTCTATTGCTCTTCAAGGCCCTACAAAACAAAATAGTATAAATAGTTTTTTAATTAGCATAATATGTGTTGGTACATATCAGTACAAGTAAACGTCACACAACACAAATTTATTACAATATAAGCACAAAATGCACAAATATATTACAATACAAGTACAAAATGCACAAATATTATGGTGATCGATATTTGTGAATCCTTCAGGTCTGAGGAAGGTGAGCGTGGTTCACCGAAATCGATCACCATAATATTCGTGCATTTTGTACTTTTATTGTAATATATTTGTGCATTTTGTGCTTATATTGTAATAAATGTGTGTTGTGTGACGTTTACTTGTACTGAAAATAATATAGGTAATAAAACACAAAAATTATAAAGCTGAAACATAATGACTATGCTAAGAAAATTTAAAAATCTTTACAATTTATGACCAATACATTTTTAGCAAAACTAACAATTACCACAGATTTAAATTTAAGAATTAATAAAATGTTGTCATTCTTTGGCCAAAGATTAAGGTTTGTTGAAAAAGACATATTTTAAATTGGGGATAACATTTTTTTTTTAATACAATTTGAAAATAGGGAAAAACCGAAAATGGGACAATGTTAATAGATTAATCAATAAACAAAGTGCTTTATTCAATTCAGGAACTTCAGTAGCCAAATTATTACATTTTTATTGAATAGAGAATATTGTGTAGATGCATTGATATTTATTGCATCACACAGACACGAATCAGTATTGGTTTACAACCAACGAGGAGACTCATATCACATGTTGGTACAGGGTGGTTTACATAGTTTATTGGAAATTGGTCATCGTAATGCAAGACTGTGTGCCTCTCCTACCTTGAACAATGACGGGAAGTCATGACTGGCAGGTATGTTGTTAATGTTATAGTCGTAATATGAAACTGAAGAACAATAAATTAGATATGGCAACGTTGATTGTTAAGTTGAAAATAAGTTTGAATAAAATAAACAAACTTTAATTTAAAATACATTATTAATAACTTGTTGTACATAGAATGTAAATTTTAAAAATATATTCATGCCCTCTTGAAAATCTCCAATGCCTCTTCAGGAGGCTTGCTCCCATGTTGAACATTACTGTTAAAATGCACTACTACTAAATTTATGATGAATGGAGTTTCATTTATTTGAAATTGAAGAAACCGTATGGGATATTATATTTAAATTTTTGTTTAACTAAAAGGGAAGGTTTGACGCTGTCACTGTTTTATCTAAAATTTATTATTATAGCAATATTAATTTGAATCAACAGACATGAGCAGTTTACTTTAATAAACCTAAACAAATTTTTGTGTATTATGAATATTGCTCTAAGGTAGAATTAGAGAAAATTTTATTTGTGGGGTTTAACAATATGTTAATTGTAATTACTACTTTTACATTCTTTATAATCATTGTCAACCACATTTGTAAGGTTGCACCTAGATTTTAAAGCTTTCCTTCAAACAAATTATCTCTGACAAAGCAAAAAACTGTATCACATCTTGGCCCAGCTTAAGTTATCTGATCCCAATAAATGTATGTCATGAAAAAAAGACAATACCTCTTGAGATGAATTCTCACAATCAAAAATGATCTGAAAATTGCTCAATTAATCTTTCAGTCCAAGGTAACAACATTTTTATTTATCTTTTCAGAGATGTGTGTGAGTTCTGCCACACTACAATAACATATCCGTAAGTAATACCTAGAAATTACCTGTGACTCGACTACACCACTTCCCAACTCAAGTGCTAACATTGCTATACCCAATACATTCCTCTTGTTAAATCTATTTTTAAATACATTTTTAGCCCTTTACTTGAAAATGGTACAACCCGCCAAAAATTACTTGTGTAAACCAGGAATGTCATCAGTCTTCAACACAAAGTAACTAAGGTTCGTTACACTTACAGCTAATTAGCTCCTGCCAGAAGAACGCAGTCACCTTACCAGTAGTTGTGAAATTCATCACAACCGAAAAATTACTAACCTATCTCTCAACTATCAGCAAATTTTCTTATACGTAGGGCAGCTTCCTGAGCATTCATCAATTGATTCTCTACACCGGTTGGGAGGTGGAGGGGTGTCTTTTCCACAAATATTGTGTTTCGCATCTAACACTGGATGTAACTATGACTGATGGCTCAGTTCACTATCTATATGAGATTGCCAATGATAGTAATCATGCACACTCAACTATTTACCCTTCGGTTAGCCCTTTAAGTACTGTCACCATATATCTGGGTATATAACTGAGAATCGTGTGGTAAATGGTTAAAACTTGAATGTATAATGAAGATAAATAAAGATACATCAATAACATTTAAATAAACTCAAATATCCTTGAATTGATACATTAAGATTATTTAAATAAATCCCATTTAAACAAATAACTGATATTAATTTCTAGGAAATAATAATCTTATTACCTGGTTCATGTTCCAAGTCTTCTTTGCTAGAGTCTTTCTTTTCTTCTTGATCATCTATACTCTCCAGGCTCCCTTTGTGACTTTCATCTTTGTAAGGTCGATGCTTATGACTTCCGTAGGACTTATTACTACAAAATAATCAAGTGAAAAATAATGCATAAGGATAGGTCATGACATAAGTACATAAAATGAAGAAAGACGCCTGTTACTTTTAAATCAACATGCTTAATTTTGTGTTATTTAATACTGTTCAGCTTGACACATCTTAAGAGATATCGGATCTTATTATATTTGGTTCAGGACATGCTTGAACTGCGCTGTTTTCATTTTCATTTGTGTGAGATCAGATTATTTCAGAAATACTAACCAAAAAGAAAATAGCCTGAAGAATATATTAACTAGAACATACACAAATTAAAAAAAACTATGTAGACATAGCTTATTCTTTAAATCAGCCATTTTAGTCTTGGACAGATGATCAACTATTGCTTACGAGTATGGATTAATCTGTCCAGCATGTGAGAACTTGACGAGGCGTTTCAGATTGAGCGATCCGTCATCATCAAATTAGCTGTATTGTATAAGTTTCATGTGTATTCAATTTAATAGAGTCAAATACCTGATGATGTATCGCTAGATCTGAAACACGTCATCCTGTTTTCAAATGTTGGACAGATTGACTGATGCACGTAAGTAATACTTAAGTATTAAATATTAGAACAGAGGTAATTTATTTTTTTGAAGCCTTTGGTTGTATCTTGTGTATACTTGGGTTTTACTCTTTAGTTTGTTTAATTTTGTATTCACCAATAGTGAGTCTTAATGCATAGCTCTAAATTAATTTGGCTGTTTCATTATATATTTTGAATATATCACAGTTCAATAATATTATGTAAGGCAGGGGAGCAAAAGATTTATGATGAATATATATAATATAAAAATGATTATATATTAAAAAAGTTTAAAAATAAATTAAAGGATTTTTTTAATTGTAAGGGCATCATACTCACTGGAGGAATTTTATAATAATGATTACTACTATCCGTAACAAAACTTTGGAGACTCGAGTTTGGATGACTATAACAACGAAACTAATAAAGCTATGGTGATGGGACTTGTACCAATATTTTCACAATTTCATTGTGCGTTTATTGATGTAAACTAAAAATTTTTTATGTAACATTTGCATATTTTTAATGCGTGCCGAACAAAATAAATACACGATTTTACACGCCTTTCAACCAAATCTCGACTTTAAAAAATCGCTGAATAAAAACCCATGCATGAATCGTTTTGAAACTTTAATACGTGATTGGTTATAGTGTTGATAACGTAATACTAAAATATAAAAATTGTTCGTCCATTAGAAAAAAAGTTGTTGTAGATTTTGTACAACAACTTTTTCTCAGCAATGACTGATCGGAATAAGTTCAACTTTACACTGTTATACAAAGCTAATTTTACATATTCAACTACAAATTGTGATAATCGTTTATAGTCCATCATGTATTTTGTAGCGATTTTTATTTGATAGCGTAGCGATGTGCACTCAGCCGTGAGTAACAAGCTCGGCGGGATTGCGACGTTGCCGAGTCGCTTCCAGTCCTGCCGTCATCCTGGCTCGTACAAGAGAAGCTCTCAAGCTTGCGTTAATTTTCCAAATCGCCAGTGGAGAAACAATACCGTCTATCAGAAAAATCGAAAATTTTACAGGAGAGACGAAAAACTGTTTAGTTTTTACAGAAGATAACCATACACATACAAATAAATGCTCTGTGTTTTAACAGTAATATTTTTGATATTTTTAATCGCCTATGATATATATTCATACATATGTTTTGGTCAAACATTAAAGTCAAATTAATTGTTAAAATAGTTAATGTAGGCGGTATTGTTTCTTCTCTGACTGTACGTATTTTGTTAATTTTTATACCATTTCCCATCACTTTTTCTCATGAGGGCTTTGACATACCGCTGTGACTCACAGTGTTCGACAGTTCGACCGGGCAACCCCGCATTCCGGACGAATACCGGCGGACCAGGCGCATCGGTGGGGTCGGTTACTCACGGCTGAGTGCACATCGCTACGCTATCAAATAAAAATCGCTACAAAATACATGATGGACTATAAACGATTATCACAATTTGTAGTTGAATATGTAAAATTAGCTTTGTATAACAGTGTAAAGTTGAACTTATTCCGATCAGTCATTGCTGAGAAAAAGTTGTTGTACAAAATCTACAACAACTTTTTTTCTAATAGACGAACAATTTTTATATTTTAGTATTACGTTATCAACACTATAACCAATCACGTATTAAAGTTTCAAAACGATTCATGCATGGGTTTTTATTCAGCGATTTTTTAAAGTCGAGATTTGGTTGAAAGGCGTGTAAAATCGTGTATTTATTTTGTTCGGCACGCATTAAAAATATGCAAATGTTACATAAAAAATTTTTAGTTTACATCAATAAACGCACAATGAAATTGTAAAAATTTTGGTACAAGTCCCATCACCATAGCTTTATTAGTTTCGTTGTTATAGTCATCCAAACTCGAGTCTCCAAAGTTTTGTTACGGATAGTAGAGCTGTTCTATTGTTCAGATAAATATATTAGATTTTAAGAAATGACACTGAATACAAATTTTGTAATCTAGCATAAGCATTATTTGACACTATTGAATGTATCAAGCTGTGCAGATGATGAATAAAGATATTTGAATCTTGAATTATTTAACTACAATAAATGATATATTAGGAGAATTAGGTATTAGGTAATTAGAAAACGTACCTGAGAAGAAGGTGAGTTCTTTTTATGCATTCCCATCTCTATCATATTATTATAGCCTTCCTACAACCTAACCTTAAAATAATTACAGAAATGTGTAGAAAAAGTTTGCTTATCTCTTAGAAAATAAACTAACAAAAGCTTGAATGAGAACTGCCGTCTTCTAGGAGAAATAACATTTTATTACTCAAAGACCTTGATGTATTTTAAAAAAGAAATTATGTTTAATGTCTTTTATATATTAATGAAAAATTGAATACTCAATTTTACTAACTCAACTAATATAACATGAAATAATTTCCATTATTATGTAAGCATTAACTCCCTAACAATCTAAGAGCACAGCGAGCTTGGGATTGTCACTATGCCAATACTTTTATGGTATTCGATGCTCTAAGCAGGAAGACTTCTCATTTCAGTACATGTTTTTATATAAAATGAAATAACGAGAAAGATGGTAAAACTCACCTAATATTGTCCTCGTCCAGCCGATGTCTAATATACTCAGCGTCCAGCCGGTTGTCCTGATGGTTGCCTATTGAGTTTCCAATGTGGTTTTTTCCCTTGTAAAACTTTGGCTTGAGGTCTCCTTGAGGAAAAGCGAAAAAAAGCAATTCCCATCAAATTCTCTGACAGTCAACACCGATACGACACAACATGCATCAGTGAACTGGGTAGCAAATTAAAGTAAAGGAGGTGGGAGATATAAATTACGGAGTAATATTAAGCTTGCTTGTTCTAAACTGTTTCTTGATCAAATTTTGAAATCTCATCATAAAAAAATTCGTCTTGCATACTTTCTCATCCTTAATATACCCTGTTTCATTCTCATCCTGTTGAATTAATTGTTATATTGAGATTTGTAATTCAATATTTATTTAGTTCCCAATTTTTAACTGACAAAAGTTAATTAATGGTTTGCAAAGTGCAAATTGATTGAAAATATTAAAAAAATTAAAGATAATACGATTAAATTTGTAATTTAATTGAAATTGAACTATTCAATATTCTATGTACAAACATGAGCTCAAAGGCCTAACCATTAGTAAATATTTAATTTGTAGTGCTATTAAATACTTTACTTGTACAATTTTATTTATAATTTGAAGCTAGAAAATTTTCAAGTAGTTAAAATGGATTTAGTAGTTAAATTTTTCTAATACTTAAATAGTGACACAATCTGAGTATTCCAGTTTAAAAGGAATACACCTGTCTATTAAAAAGAGAAATATGGAATTAACGCTCTGGTTATTTTGTGAGATGCTATCGCCATGCAGGAAACATTATAGCAATTTTAATTATTTAAAACTCACCGTGAATAGTAAACTCCATTCCGTCACCGATAGCAACTTCCAACTGATCTTTCTTGTCTCTGTAAACCATCCCGTCGGCAAGAATCTCATCTGTCGTCAGGTCAAGGTCAAGATCGCCTCGGCCACCACCCACTGTCAACAGACCTCTCGTAACAACAGTACTATCAACCAACGCATCAACCAAACAAAACAAGCTCAGCCGCTACTGCTCACTATTCTACTGGTACTAGCTCCCATTGTGATTTATTAGTATTGTTTCTTTCCTCCACCCAGAGAGAGTTTGTTTTCATATTTAAAAGGTTAGCTTTATTGATTATTTTTCAAATACATTTTGTATTTTCAAGGTATTATATATTTTGAAAATATATTATATTCAGTGGTAATGAAATAAGTTAATATAAAGTTAATGTTATAATTTTATGAGCATTTTAACTTAAAAATAAAATAATCACTTAAAATCTGAACGTAATTTTTGTTTACTTTATGACTAATCCTTTATCAAAAATGTTTGGTGATGCACAAAAGATGCAAGGAACATTCTTATCATATTTGGAGTTTAATACTAAAAATAAACTATAGCTTATTTATTGGTACAAATTATTACCCTTCCAATATTAGAACACTACATTACACTTTATATTCATTCACATGCAGTAAATTATACAAAACGAATGTTACAAAAGTTACAAGCTACCCCACCAGCTTACAAAATGCCATCATTAACATCTAAAAATGATAATATGAATATAGAAAGGGAATAATAGAAAGGGATGGAAATGAGAGTGAACCAAATTTTTCCATCCAACGTTTTGTTGATTCGCAGGACATACAAACTCTATTACTCTTCTGATAGAAGATGTCACCAGTCCCCATATAGCTAACATAGCACCACGTTCCCCACCTACACTTCCTAAAATTACACATAATATTAGGAGGATTTCTTATAATCTTTGGAGAGGAAAGGAAGGGTAAAATAACTTAAATCCAGTATTCAGGTAAAACAAAATTCAGCAAAACCTCTCCATATTTCATTAAAACACTGACAGACTTAAGGAAGTGTGTCAATTTTTAAGAGCAATAGCCTCCAATATGAGGTGGAAACCTCACACAAATTAAGCCAGGAAGTGATCTGTGAAATGGCAGCAGTTGAGATCTGTGTGAATTGGAGAAAAATCATTTATATAATTGGAATTTACCTTCCCCCTCATGTTGTCCACTACTATTGAGGAAATCCCCAATGGAGATACTGTATCCGTGAATTGAAATCAATTGACTTTCGCCATTGACTGATAACAACAATAGTTTAATCAAGCTTCTCTTGCAATTTATTATTTATGACAACAACTAGTAGATCAACATCTATTGAATGCACCAATATGTGCTTAAACAAAGTACAGTGTAAAGTCATTAGCATTGTTATATCTGACCAACTTTGCACCTTAGACTTTCCTACCATGGAGAAAAGACTTCTTTCATATACCAGAAGAAATCTAAATTTTAACATTTCAGCTCTAAGTGACTTTTGGAATTCAGTCTATGAACAGAGTCTACTGAGTACCAAACCCTGATAAAGCATACTCCAATTTCATTGAAACCTTAACTGAAGCTCTAAATATCCTGCGTCCACTAAACAAATCTAGAAACAGGAAGAGGAGAGCAAAATTCGATGGCATATTCAATCTTGAAGCTATCAGGCTGCGATCATTGTTTATTCAAGCTCAAGGGAATTAACATCTAGCCGGAAGATTGAAGATAAAGTAGATGCATTTCAAAAGAAGAAACTTTTTGACCTGGAGCTTCAAGAATTAAGGAAGAAGCTAATCTCGATTTCATCTTTAAAGCAAAATATAAGATCTAAGCCATATGAGGGATTATTAAGAAGGAAACGTCATCCAAAAAGAGGTACCAGAAGACCACTGGAGGTTAAACACTATAGGTGGCTTTGGAGAGGATATGGTTATTATTGCTGAATACTTCAATAGCTGCTTCACAAGAATTGCTAAAGGGGCGCTCAGGATGAATGGCCCATAAGTTATATTATCTGATCCATCAATGATTCTCCGGAGTGGTGCCAATTGACTTCAAATTAACTACAAACAGAGAAGGGCTGAATATAATTAACTCCATGAAATCTACCTTCTCAACTGGAATAGGTGAAATCACTTTGAAGCTAATGAAATTTTGCTAAAATGTAATCTACTATCCTTTGACTGCCGTGAAACTGTACGAGAGTGTTAACGTCGTACGAGTGTTGTTGTGCAAAAAGGCACTTAGATCGTGTCGATAAGTGAGGAAGGGCCCTCAACATTGTACATATTTGGGGTTGTATTATTGTATATTTCTAATACACATTTTAATTTACATATAGTGTACAATCGACTTATAGCACATTATAGTTTATATAGATATTTTTAGCCTAATATTTTTTTTTTTTTTTTATTTCTATAGCTTTATTTGTAAAGCTGATTTTAAATGACTAGTTCTGTGTGTTGCCTTATTTTAAATATTTGTATAACAATATACAAATTTAAAATACATACTAAAGTTTTCCCCCACTTAAGAAAGACAACATTCAAAAGGATGAGGAGATAAAACGTTTAGAGATCAAGAGCTCTTTACAGACAAAAGCAGAAAATATTAGCAAAGATGATATAAAGCAGAGCAGTATAGGTCTACAGCAAATCCAGAAAATGCATTAGCAAATGAACTATCAATGATAAATGGCTTAAGCAAAAATGCCTCTCAAACTAAAATCATTAGTGCAGCAGTTTGCGACTTGTGTTAACAATAAAAAGAGTACAACATAAACAGCCACCAGGTACACTAACCAGTGTATATAATAAAATAGTAAATTATGTTTACCTTTTCATAAAAGCCTTTTAAAAGTATGAAAAAAACACACAAAAATGGAAGTATTTCAAGGCCACTGGCATCATCATTAGTCCTCGAGGTAGAATTTCTGAAGAAGAGCCCATCCTACGACAGGCTGATAATAAGGCCCATAATTTTGATTTGTTTTATTTGTGTGTGATTTTTTCTGAACTCTAAAATGATTGATCAAAAGGACTCGTTATAAAATGGTAAACCTTCCTATTCAAAAGAAAGAAAGAAAAAGAAAAGAAAAAATCAGTCACTTGCCCTGTTGTGAAAAACTAACACATTGAATTAATTTAGGTTCTATTATTTTCCTTCAGTTTTGGGAGAGTTAGTTGTAACGGAGGTAAATTCAGATAAATCTTAACGGTATATTTATAATAAATAATACTGATCCCCTAATCAAATGATCCATCCCACCTAATTAATAGTTACAAATTAATAGTTGCATTAGTGGGTTACTGATACCATAAATCTTTTATAGTGTTAATGATCATGTAATTATGATTATGAAATAATTAAGACGTCTTTGAGTGTATATTCCTGTGACTAGAAGGATGTTCACACACGTTGAAAACATCAGTTTCATTATAATAATCTTCAGTCTTTCGGCGTAATCTTGTGACTTTACCTTCCGTAACGAACAATCTACAACTATAATAGACAAATACCACTGACTCGTTCACTCATCGCTGTAACTAAACAAGTACTAAGCCTACGAGAGTCAAAGGTCTTATGTTGTAGATGTGTAATAAGAAAGTATTTTGACAAATTTTTAATAAATCGAAGATGGCAGCCTTTTTTGTGCCAAAAATTTTAAATGCCAAAAACAGCGTTTCTCTAATTGGACTGTAGCGGCTAAATAAAGGTTCTTTAGCAAAACTAACACCATTTTCTGCACCTGATTTGAGACTACCTACAACTTTGGCTCTATGACTTTTTGCTCTATCTCACCTCCTTCATCCTTAGGTAGAGCTAGATTTTCAATTTGTGCATGTAAATCAAATTGGTTGATTTATGGCCTCCAAGAGTAGACTTACAGATTTTTCTAGACTGTGAAACTTTGTTATCTAGTAGAACATACTGTATTTAATGGGAAAAAATACAATTTAATCTGAACACATGTATAGCCAGGTCATAGGAAATGGCTAAACATGGCTAGAAACACGATATTTCACTGATTCAGAGTCAATTACCATACTTTGCGCCCTCTAAAAGTAGACTTACAGATTTTTCTAGACTATAAAACTTTTTTATCTAGGAGAACAAACTGTTTTCAATCAGAAAATCAACAATTTAGTTTTAAATCATACATAGCTAGATCATAGGATATGGCTAAACATGGTGAGAAACATAATATTTTATTGATTCAGAGTCAAATAATGTAGTACATTGTGCCCTCTAAAACTAGACTTACAGATTTCTCTAGAATTTGAAACTTTATCTAAGAGAATAAACTGATTTCAAATCGGAAAATTTTAAATTTAATATTATATATATATATATATAAGCCATTTACCACTCATCATGATTTCTCCAAAACTATACGTCCAATTGACTTGAAATTTTGTAAATAGGTTAATCTTGGCCCCTAGAGGCTCACTAAGAAAAGTTTTTAATCTACGTCCCACCGGCCTCCAAAACTCCCATGGTCCTCTTATGGAGCTATATTAATTGATTTATTTATTTGATTAACCTTAAATATACTTTTTCTTATTGAAAACATTTTTAGCTTATACTCCACTCCAAACAACTGATATAATGATTTAAATACTAAACTGTGGGATTTAAATTGTAAAGTTTTAATTTAACGTTATTTCTTAAGCATATGGTTGGAATAAGAGAAAGAGTGGAACAAGCAAGGTTGAGGTGGTATGGTCACGTAAAAAGGATGAGTGTAGAGAGGTTGCCGAGGAAGATGGAGGAATGGGAAATGGAGGGAAGGAGGCCCAGAGGAAGACCACGAAGAAGATGGCTGGATGGAGTGAGGACAGACGTGGAAAAGAGAGGGAGTGTGTGGGGGGAAGTGGTGAGAGAGGAGATGTGGAGGGACAGGAGAAGATGGAGAGGCTTGGTGACAACCCAGACCCAGGATTGACTGGAACGGGACCGGATAAGTAAGTAAGTATGGTTGGAATAAACAGTAGATAAAATCAAAAAATCATGTGTCACCCAACATAAACACTCCTCGGGTCTTTAATGTTTAGTCTTTAATGACTGAACATTACACTTAGATAAATTATTATCAACTTAAAAAATGAAAATAAAATGTTAAAGTCATCTGGCGGTAAACAATGCTTTAGCTACTTTTGTTTAAGAGGGGATTTCCTAAAATACCCTTCCCCGTTTCTCACTTGAAAATAAGTCAGAGTATTGCCCAACTCAGGTGCTGATGACGGCATACTACGGACTGATCTACCCTCACCTCACCTACGGGCTGACGGTGTGGGGTGGCTGTTCAAATTCAAATATTTCAAGAATATTCATTCTTCAAAAAAGAGCGGTGCGAATAATTGCGAAACTGAATCAGAGTCGTGCAAAGCCAGCCTTCAAAAACTTGAAGCTGTTGACATTACCCTGTCTCTACACCCTAGAAACATGTCTTTTTTTCAAATCAAAATCTGAAACCATAAGAGGTAGCGATATACACTATTATGCGACTAGAGGCAGGGATGACTAACGGACTGCAAGGCACAGAACGGTAGCTCATGAACGTTTGCCATCGCAGACAGGCGTTCATTTTGTCAACAAGCTGCCAAATGAAATCAAGTGTGCCCATACGCTCAAGGCGTTTAAAACTCGTCTGAAAACCAAGTTGATTGCGGAAGCATTCTACAGTTCAGACGAGTTCATGGCATAGCTAAAACTTGCCTTATTATATGTTAAATTATAAATTTCCTAGATATTACTTTTTCATTTTTTCTAAATACTGAAGGGTTCAAATTTCATACCACCTGAATATATAGTTTTATATTACTGTATACAAACATTATAATCATTACTTTTATTTGGATCAACTTGGTTCAATGTTATTGGCAAATGTTCACAATAACTTTACAACAGTGAAGTCTATTTCTGAAAAGAAGATTCTAAAGAGTTAAACATATAATATAGTTAGTTAAAAAATCCTCATTAAGTAACTATAAGAAGATATTCCAGAAAGTAAAGCACGTTTTGTATCAAGTCTATCATAAATCTGACATCATCTTGTGAACCAGTTGAGCGGTCCATTCACCTCTCAGCTTCAGGATCAATGCGGTTTCATTGCTGTAAAGTACACATAATTTGTTTCTCTTGTTCTTCCAAAATGGTAGATGCATTTCAATTTCTGCCAAAAGTGAGAGCATAGCATAGTGTCATTAAATTTGTGGACGTGCAAAATCTTCCTATAGTAATGTTTAGACAATAAAAGCTATTGTGAAAGTATGATAAAGTAATCTTATGTAAGGAAATGTGCTGTAGTGTAATGGTTGTTGCAGATTAAGGGCTGGCAATTACTCATTACTGATTTATTTAAAGAAAATGTTTGTAGTAATGTGGTCTGTGATAATTTTATGAAGCAGAAATGAAATTATTGAAAAAATTTATTACATAACATGATCAAACTTAAACGCTCATATTCTGATTTTTAAAATTATTTCATGTGTTTGGAACAAGTCGTGACATGTAAATTTGATTCTCTTTGTTCACTTCAATAATCCAATTTATTATTGTATACTAAATACTATTTTCTCAATAAAGTTTGTTTTAGTAAGTTGTTACTATAAACTTGCTTGATTTGCCTAAAAATCTCAAAAACAGATATAATATCACTGTTCGTGTATGGGTAGGCGGCGGATAAGCCAATACCAGCAGCATGCTTGTATGTATGGGTGGGCAGATAAATACCACCCATCTATACGTGGTTAATACCACTGTATTTAAACCCAAATAAAAAAGTACATCACACTTGGAGGGATTTTTAAATAGGAGATGCCATTTTGAACAAAATATGTGACCAAATGGCAATAAAACTTTGCTGAGGCTGGGACGCAAATTAGCGCAGGTTGGTGGATCGTGAGATATGCAGTGTGCAAACATTCTGTACTTCCTGAATTATAATCATAATACATGTATCTGGGCTCCTATGTTAGAATGACAATTATACTTATTTAAGAGCAACAAATAATCATCACTATTATAATAGTCTAATTTAAAATGAACTAACATTTCATTAAGAAAACATTTGCTAAGATGAAAAAATAAACAGAACTAGAAGAATATACATTCGGACTTTTAATTAAAGAATGGTTGCAGATATGGGAAATGTTAAAATCTTTTTTGATAAATTAATTGCTGTTTTTCCAACCGCTCAGTCAATGATGTGTACCTGGTGGCTTGTGCATACAGGTATGAGAGAGAAGGGATATAAACCTTGCTTCCAGCTGGGGGCAGGCCGCTCACCTGTGGTCTGGTCTGATATCTGATTGGTCAACTTGGCTCGAATCATCTTTGCTACGTTGAGCATGCTGCGTTTCACCCATGCACTGAATCGGCCAATGCGATCAAATGCCTCAGCAATCTTGTTGGTCTCAGTATCAGCAGCTGGTGCGGATAGGGATGACGATCCAAAATTCGACAGTAACAGAGCCAAGAAAAGATTTAACACCTGTAAAAGTTACAAAACTGTTTTAATAAAATGTTAATGTTATTCTAAATAACTATTTATTATGTATAATTCAAAATGGGTTAAGTCGTAAGCCAGAGGATGGCCCATGAAGGAAGTCTTAAACATTTTAAATAAGCCTACCTCGAGTTATAACTCATTTAAAAGGTTTTTGTACAAAACAAAAGTGCAAACCTGAGTTCAAAAGGATGACCAAGTCAGAAAACACACCCAATCAAAGAATTTAATGTCATATTACTTAGCTATATAACTATTTATTTAACAGTTTGAAATCCCTGTTGTTGGGTGTGTTGTTGATTGTTAAAGATTGTAATGAAAGACTGTGTTACAAAAATAACTATGTTATTTAACAAAAACTAAAATAAGAAAACTTATTAAAACCCTTTTGATAGTAGGTTAACCCTAAAAATAATTTATGAAAATGATTAAAATAATTTGTTACATATTTTTTGTTGTTGTGGTGAAAATGAATTAATTTCTTATATTCAATCAGATAAATTAGAGCTCTATACGGCAGTAGATAATTAATATCTTATCCTTTTTCATAAGCAGTATTAGTTATATGACATTAAATTCTTTGAGAGGCTATATTTTCTGATTGGGTCATCCTTTTGTCCTCAAGTTTGCACTCTTATATGTTAAATTGAGGTTTGCACCTTTAAAATGAGGTATAACTCAAGGTGGACTTACATTTAAAATTTTTAAGACTTCCTTCATGGGCCATCCCCTGGTTATGCAAAAAAAAAACAAGTAAATTACGTCTAAATGTTTATTATATGAACATATCCATAACTACAAAATTTCATTACACTTCTCTCAATAATTTTAAAGATAGTAAATATATTTCAGACTTATGCCCAACCTTTTGTAGTATCCAATGTAAAAAATCAGATGACTGATGAAATACATATATGCGCAAGAATCAATATTTCAGTAGCAAACATGTCAGCTAATTGTAATAAATACATCAAGATGTAATTGAGGTAAGGGGGAAAACACATCAGCTTACATTAATTATGTTTTCTGCCACAATGATATACCACATATCAAAACCATTTGTTTTATTAGGGTATTTCCCTAAATTCACTGTTACACAATCCTTTCATCAAATTATTATAATAAAAATTTGATTAACTACTGCCGGTGTGGTAGCTCAGTGGCTAAGTCTTCAGACTGCGGAGGGTAAGGTCCAAGGTTCGAATCCTCAGTGAGCCAGCGGTCGGTACTTCACTTTTTGAATAAAGTTCACACAGGCCTGTTGGCCCATGTGAAGTTTATTTATTAAAAAAATGTTCAGATCGAGAACAGCATACTCCTTTACCAATATTTTACTATACCCCTTAAAATGTTAACTATAAAAAAGTCATCTAGCTAGCCAATAGGTTCTGCGGTAATCTCATTCCTGTTGGCTGATCTATATTTTTCTCCAAATTGTTGTATGAGTTTATTTTCTGTCAGTCCTTCCCTCTAGGGTGTTCCCTAGTTTGAAAATAACACCAAAATACAATATAAATTACTTGACCTCAAAAAGTAAAGGTACAATGAGTTTTTTAAAATAACTTTTCATACTTACAACCAAGTTTCCGATGACAACAGTAGCCAAGAAGAATGGAATACAAGACACATCCCCAACGTACATACAATCCCACATTGATTCTATCCACTCTCCACATAATACTCTGAACACAATCATGAAAGAATGCATGAAGTCTGTAAAGTTCCAACGTGGTAATTCCCCGCCAGGAAACCGATCCACATGGTCTGGAACAAGTAATTTTGGCAAAACCTCATAGTTTAAACATAGAATGGTTCAAAAGTGGTGGTAGATATAAAAATGACTGATTTTGTGTAAGTTTACACGTTGATATCTGTAATATTTGATGAACCAAATGTAAGTGAAAAATTGTAATTACTAATTAAGTTTTATAACTACTATAGAAAACTAAAACGGATCTTTTTAATCTATCAATTGAATAATGCTTAGCCCTTGTAAGTAAATTATACTTTTTATAGTAAGTAAATTATAAAATCATACAAACAAATGTTAATCTCTTTACTATTCTATAATTAATATCTTCAAACCTGTCACTAGATTTAAACTTCTCATCTTTGATAATAGTATGAAATCCAATAACAGTACTAGACCCTTCTCTTAACTTTTAGTTCAGTTCAGTCTAAATAAGCTGATTGTCATTGTATTTGTGATGCCCATTTTGGGAGCCATGTATGCAAAATGGAGATCTAGTTCAGGAACAGTACAATTGGACATGGATTATCTTTTTCATGTATAACGGTCAGAACAGAACTATTAAGACGCATTAGAAAAAACATTATACTAAATGGAGGAAAAATGAATAAGTGAAAATGTGCCAAAATCATAGTTTTTGTCAAACATTATTCGAGGGACCTAAAATATTTGGTTTTAGATAAAATATTCATAGGACCAAATTTTGTTCACATTGACAATATAAGTTTGGTTTCAATAATCATGCATGAAACATTAAAAGAGGGTCTTTTTTATACAGTTATAGAATTACTTTCTATCATGTAATATTGACTGCAAAACTGTTAACAATTTTGGTGATCCTTAAGTTTGGCACGGTGTGTCACAGCTGGTATGAATTAGTTGACCGCCCCAGCCTGGCGTGCGGCACCGATAGCTGAGCAGCACTGTTTGATCAAATGCGATGAATGACCCGTATAATTCAAGTTAGCTTATGTTTTGTAGATTTACACATTTAAATTTGTCAGTAGGTTTATATTTTAATTGTACGTTACCTGCAGTTCAAATTAGATAAATGTCTAAAAATAATTAATTACATGTGTTATAAATAAATTTAAAAATAATACCGATATATATCAATCAATCCAACTAAGATGAACGTAAATTTTCCATTTTGCACTCAGCACTAAATCACTCCATCATTCGCACACAAAATGATTTCTAATGGATAAACTCACACTACCTAGTGAGCGTTACATTAAACATGTAAAAGAGCGTTATAAAAACCCGGTAACATGAGGGTAAACGAAGGAAGTTGTTATCTTCCTTAGATCTACATCTGAACATGCTCTCTACATATAGCAGAAGAAATTAAAAAACTTTCATAACAAAACAAAGCACAGAACGCAATGACTAGCTCACCTCGTCAATGTGCCGCTGGGCCCGTGCAGTACATGACAAGATATCTCGTCAGTAATCCACAATAGTTAAAAGGAAATTTTTTAAAAGAAATGTACATGAATTTTGTTTTCAAGGGAGTAAAATAACAACCAAAAGCACAATAAGAGAAGGGGTAGAAAATTTAATAAGGAGGGTGGCCCGTGCAAAGTCACAAAATGTCCTCTATCAACATTTTAGAGACATAGAGGAAAGCCCATGAAAAGTACTTAGAATGCTAATATTTACTATAGTTTTGAGATCTCAAGTATACAGTTTTGTTAAATTTGTGGTGTGTAATGACTCAATACAGTTTAACTGGTATATGGGTACTAAAGCGTTAAGTTTAATCTATCTTATTTCCCGTTGTTTAAAGTAAACAAAACAATGATGTTCTAAGTTCTGTTTTTAAATTATATAAAGATATTTTGGACTTACCAACATAGTTCTTGCCAAATAGTTGCATGCCCATGACAGCAAATATGAAAATGATGATGCACAAGACAAAAGTCAGGTTTCCCAAAGCCCCTACAGTCCGTCCCATGATGGAGATGAGCAGATTGAGAGTTGGCCACGACTTGGCCAACTTGAACACTCTCAACTAGACATAAAAACACACATAATTAATTAAACAATGCCATTACTATTAATATATATATGAAAAATATTTAAACTTCCCAATTTTTACCAACTGGGGTAAACTGAGACACCAAAGTTGTACATGCTATGTCCCATAAAATAAGAGGGAAAAAAAACAAAAATATCCTTTAAGAGAAAAGAAATTCGACATTGGAAAAATTGGCGAATAACACCAAACATAAGGAGAGATTGAATGAAAGTACAATTAGCTAATTTTATTTCTTTTTCTCTAAAATTTTTCTAGTTGTCTGAATGAACAAAAAATTACCAAATTTTTTATCCAGAAACTTTGTAATTTTGCAATATGATTAAGCTATCTAATTCTAAAATTAAAAAAATACTACTAGAGGCACTCATGCACACTTCATCAACCCCCCCCCCCCTTGCAGACGTACACAATTTCACACTCCTTCAAATACAGTGGCATTAACCCATCCGCTCACTTATAAATGTACATTGCTATTGAGGATAGAATTGGTTTTAGATCATTCAAAAACATTAATATATCTCTTCCCAGCATCTTTAGAAAAAATACTTATAAAATGAAAGATGGCAATTCTAATAATTAAAAGGTAATATGCTGTTGTATGAAATAACAACCCTTGTTGACATTTTTCAACAAGTTTTTATTATTCTATATTCAGTGATACAATGATAAATTCAAGGAAATGTATTTAATTGAACTGCCTATAAATATAAATGATAGCATAGTTCATTTAAAAATATTTAATTTAATGAATGATAAAGTTTGTATTATTTCAGTGCTTTTCCAATTCATTATGAATTTACAAATAGACAAGTGATTGATTGATTAACTTCAGTTCATCTTTAGTAAACAGATAAACAATAATTATAATAAATGAAAATGGTCTAAAAACTTGCCAAGAGTTCACAAAAAATGTAAGTTGTAAATAGAACACATTAACAATCCACTTTATTAAGGGGAACAATTATTTTTTAACAAGTAAGGCCTGTAAAAACCTATAAATTAAACCTCTTATACAAATAATTAATTAAATTTTGTAATTAGTTTTTTTTGGTGGCTATAATCTGACTCTTTTTGTATTAGCATTGACTATAGAAACAAAGAGACAGACCAAGACAATGCAATTGCTGTAGACGAGCGCCTGTACTACTTAACAGTAGTTGGTCTGAAATACTGTTGTCAAGTTGCTCGGACAACTGTTTGGTGTACAATTAGCTCAACTAAGTAAGTATTTTTAGATGTCCTGAAGAAACAGAAAGAGGAATGAAGAGAGATGAGAGAGAGACTGCTAGACCTATCTGTGAAGATCGAACAAGAACTAATTTCACAAACATGAAAAACGGCTTTACAGGACCTGTATGAGCAGAGAGTCTTCTTGTCTCTATAGCCAATTAGTAAAGTAGTTTATTAATAAAGAAGCTGACAGCAAAGTATTATCATTATCATTGAAAACCCTACAGAGTGAAATTTCTTTAATTTAAACTGTAACTGAAATCACTTCTAAAGTGATCAGAAAAATGTTATGCTTACTTCTATCTTCGTTCTTGTTTGAAAGTTGACTTATAAACAAGGAAATTCACATTTTCCTTTGAAATAATGACACACGTCTCTCACAAATGACATTGACTACAATTCTAAGATGAAATATAAAACAAATTTAAAATTTGTAATGCCTGTAAAAGCTAAATATTGGTATACACACAAATTATAATTGGACATTTTATAAAATAGTAAATTTCTTCTCAAATGTAAAGTAGCTTTACTTACCAATCTAAATGACCGCAAGACTGAGAGACCTTGAACGCCTTCCAAACTCAACTCTAACAATGACAGAGCCACGATTATGAAGTCAAAGATATTCCATCCTTCTTGAAAATAATATTTTGGACTCATGGCAATAAGTTTCATGGCGGCTTCAATTCCAAAGGTTGCACTAAAAAACTGAGAAAAAAAACAAATACTTGAGCCTGATTTTGTCGCTAACATTTACTATATTTTTGCACAACATTGAAATATTGAGAATATTTGTGTCACGTTTAATTTATAATTTTAGGTATTTCGGGCAAAATACAGCTATTGTTTCTAACTCAAACACATTACAAAAATGAACCTGTCAATTGGATGATCCATTCTGTCTGGCTTGTTGGCTCTGTCTTTTTGGAAAAATAAAATGTGCACAAAATATTAAAATCTTAAATCACAAAAAGACCTAAACATAGTTTCTTCAAGTGATTTGATACAATTTGAAGTGAAATACCTGCTATAAAAAGTTATGACACTTTTATTGAAGTTCCATGGAACAACACGTGTTTTGCAAATGTTTATTGACAGTAAGAAGAGGGGGATACGTTATTCTTATTCTTCTGATTGGCTGAACTTTTTACTTACTTAGACTTTACTTATATGTTCAGTGCATTAAATGATGTATAAATAATTGAACATAAAAAATTTAAGCATAATAACTAGACATATAAGAAATGCATATAATGAACATCGCAATTTATATTTTGTCAATAACAATTAGGATACATGAACAAAATCACACATAAAAGGGTTCAGCATGTAAACGGGATTCCCATAAAATTAAAAAGTAAAAATAAAAATTCATATAACAAACAATTTCTATATTATTATTATAGGTTTGCTAATGACACACAAGTACAAGATTTAATATAAGGCTCCCTTACCAGGTAAAGATGCCAGGAACAGCGAACATTTGTATAATGCATTCTATCTTTTGTTTGTTTTTCTTGTGTTTCATGTTAGTATTAAAAAAATAATTTATTTAATTGTATATAGATACTCAATAGAATTAAACTTACATAATTTCCACTTTTCAGAGCTCTTTCCATGTCTTTGTTCATGTCATGATGGTCCAAGGCCATGAAGAGTGTGTTGACGACAATGCAGAGTGTGATGAACAGTTCCACGAAGGGGTCAAAGACAATGAGGGCGACATACTCCTGGAACTTGAGCCACAGCCAGCAGCAGTCCCAGACACAGAAGATGTCGATGGCTCGTAAACAGCCGGTCATGAGCTTCTCTTTCATCGTAGGTCCATCCTCGTCCTCTTCTGTCGGGAAATAGTAGATGGCTACTGTACCTGAGACCGCACGCACACGCAAGCAGGCACCACAACAGACAAACCAGCTTACTCAAAGTGACCAGTGCTAGTGTTAATTCTGTGTATAACAGTTTTATTTTGTGCTCAGACTTTAAAAAAATGAGAGATTTAAGTAGTTGATAGGCTCAAAGTACATAAATAAATTGTATAAAATTATTCTCATTCTAAGTGTTCCAATATAAATTTACTTTTCTAACAAGGGAAAATAAGTTTTTATAAAAACCTAACAGTTATAAAAATATTTTAGTTCAATGTAAAAAAAAATTGTATGTGTCAGAATAAAAAATTATCAGCTCCCAACAAAATGTATTTTCATTTTTGTATGAGAAGAAAAAGGTCATGGTCAGTTAAAATAATAGAAAAAAAATTATCGCTATATTGAATTAAAATATCCAAGACCAAAAGACTAAATACTATTAAACAGACGGTGCACTGTTCTAGACTGTAAAATAGAACTCGCTTTTAAGAGTTTTTAGTGAATTATAAACACATTTAAATTCATGATATTTAAAAAGTAAGTGCACAGTAATATTAAGGCAGTATGCTGTGAATAAAGTCTGTGACAAAATAACATTTTAAAACAAAATCTAAAACTATTGAAGACAATTTTCTATAATAACAATGAGGGGTAGCTAAAAAGTAAGCATCTCTTAAACACATCTAAACTAAACAAATTATGTATAACAGATTTATAGCAGATTAGAGGGTTAAATCTGGATGGTCTCTGCTACTAGACATACTAAACATGTTTATCTAGGTGAACAGCTGTTCTGCTCTTTATAAGAACCTATAAAGAACACTTACTTTGTAAATACCCCTCAGAGACAGCTAAGTTAAGACATTTCCAGAGTTATACTATACCTCCGATGTTAGTGAAATGCTTTATTTCACTTGATTACAACAACAGCAGAATATAATAGCAGTAAGCAATAGCATTATAATGAGAATAATGTTTCCACTCTTCTTTATTATTCAGATTAAAAAAATATATAGTACTGTAGTTAAATTTATCTGCTTGTAGAAAATAACTATGTAAGACTAAAGTTATTTCCATAAATAACAAAATTATAAAATAAAAAAATATACACTCAGTGGTAATCATTGAACAAGTTGAAGATTGGTTGCTAGTTGCCATTTATATTTATTCTGAATTAAAAACATAATAATTATACAAACTAATATAAGTAGTAGAAATGTCTTAGCATAGATGGCAGAGGTTTTGGCCAATAATAATACATTCTTGGAAATGAATTTTAAACAGTTGAAACTTGAAAACAACTAACTAACTGTAGATTAATACGTTGCTACAAAACTTGCGCGTGCAATCATTCCGGCTGTGATCTGTTGACCTTGTCAAGTAAAGTTTTGTTAGCCACAGCCCTGTTGAGCATGAGCTAAGTAATGTTAGTTGAACTGACTGGCCTATATTAATTTTCATATCATCTTACATCACTTAAACTCTTCTATCATAACTTTGTGCAAATACCTTAATACTTCTTTATCATTAAAATCGTGTTAAAAGGAATGTAAGACAACTTTATTTGTTAATTTTATTTTAACTATAGTTTTGAAATGAGTCCACTTTCTTCAAGTAAGTAATTTACATAACTTACACTTTGTTTGTTTCGATATAACTTAAAACTATGTTTACTATTTATTTACTTTAATTTTAAGATCAGCTATATTTTATTTTTTACCAACGATTTGTTAAAAATAAAATATAGTACTTCTTCCACTGCAAAATATCAGAGTGAAATCTAATTCTGTTATAGTCCATTTACTGAATCTCCCGACTTGACTTCAGAGAGCTCCTGCAGCAAAAGCTGGAACTACAAGGAAATTAGGAATGTTATGACCAACGGTGTGACGATATTAGCAATATAAACGTAACAATGTCTTGATGCCTTGCATAGTTGTCTTGTTTCAATTCTTTATCTTAATCTGTCAACTAACGTGCTCGTTTGAATATGTCAGTTTCATACTTTTATCACAGATTTTCCTTACTGTTTATATTGCTTTACTTTTTGTTTGTTTGTTTCTTATTGTTTAGATATTGTTATGGATTTTCAAATGAAGTGTGTGCTCTTTACAACATCATACATCAAAGCCTCACTCAAAGCACGCCCACCTTAAGTCAGGAGATTCATTCAATCTAGTTTAGCTTAGTAGTATAAAACAAACAGTTGACAAATACTGATTATAAAATTTAGAATGTACATTGATATTTTACTACTAATTCATTTTACTTTTATATCACAACTGATATTTGGCAGCACTGACAGTATAGTTACTGTCAGCTGACACAGTGTTTTTAAGAGGAAAACAAAGAGTATTATATATCCCATATAAGGTTTGATATTTTTATATCTACAAGATAATATAGTAATAATTTGTATTACAATTTCATTTGAAAAGCTTTTGATATTGTAGTTTTATTTATAAAGCAGTATAAAATCCAAATAAATATTCTAATAAATGAGCACTTCGAAATACTATTTAAAACTATTTCTAAATATAAATTATTTTACTATGTATTACGGCCACTTTCAACTATATTTCTATATAAATGATGAAGGGTTCCAGGATGTTAGTACCTTTTAAATATCTAAGTACGCAATAAATACAATATTGCACGCTTGATATTTACAATTGATTTTTAAGGCAATACACTGACAAAGTTATTTTTAAAGAGTCCTCGAAATGTTTAAAAAGATATTGAAATATTCAAAATTTTACTAATAGTTGGTAGTATTTATTATTATTATTCAAGTATCAGATTACATGAATACAGTCAACACTGTTTCAATGTGTCAACATTTCTATGAGCCCAAACTTGTACCATTCTTCTGAAATTAGCTCTTTTTCTCTCATTTGACTGAGAGATCAAATGAGAGAAATCAAAAATCATTTGCCTGATTATGTTCTTTTTATTTATTTATCCATTCATAAGACGCCGATCGTCAATATATGGGTGAATATCATCGATTTTGAATGAGTGTTATGAGTGTAGATGGCGAATGTAGTCATTGTTACAAATAAGGCCGACTATTCCTTAGTAAGTGCCATTAATTAATTACAAATGAGTAGCTGGTGGTTATCAGCTGATCCCTTTCAAAATTTGTTCTGACTCAGATTGGGATCGAACTGTCAACCTTTAGCTTATGAAGCTGGGATCTAACCCATTACGCTACTGGCCAATTAGAAATTGGTTAAATATTGTTCCTGTTAGAAATGTTAGTTTTATGCTATACCACCTACTTTTGAGTCTTTCTTTATTTCATTAACTCCTTTAACTAATTGTTTCTGTTTTGGTCCTACTTTTCATATAACTCTACAATTCGGTTTGTTGACCTGGTGGAGTCAATTTTCTTGATATGGTCATAGATAGAACTTAGTTTTTGTTTTCTCATGTCAGAATGTATATCTAAAACTATAAGTTTGTAAATCAGTATTTAACCGACGTAATAATTTTCTGATAATCTATCTTTGTAGATTTTGTTATAAACATGTATATTTCTAATGGTTTGTAAGAAGACATGATGCTGTGATAGAGTCCATTATAATCAACAAATATTTAGTTGTCTAAGATATGTCTTATATTGATATAATTTGATATATGGGGATCTACTTTTAATTAAAATGTAGGATAATATAGTAAAAAATGTGAGGATGATAGGAGTTTTTTGTACTTGTAAAAACATATCTTCAACAAATTTCATAAGTCTTTCTTTTTTGAATTTGTTTAGAGTGAATCTTTCTAATTACAACTTTCAACATATGACTCAATATAAATATCCTCTCTAATCTGTTTACTGTGAATAAGTCGCATATTTAAATAATTTGCAATTACATTAATTTAAATAATTATTGTTGAGTTTCAGCCTCCAATGATTTCAACAGTAAAACTACAAATAGAAATTTTCTTCATAAAAAGTTTTCTTTGATAGTAGAAGAAACATACAAGATAGTACCCTTTTTATTTTTGTAACAATTTTATTACCACATTATAGTAAATGTGAAATCTATTTTAATATTTTATATTCTATACATTTAACTTTTAACTATATACTCAAAGTTATGGTCATTTCAAAATAGATATTTCTTATTTAAAAAAAATTATGTATAACATTTTGCTACTTTCCGACTTTAAAGTTTCTTCAAGGTAATTGGAAGATGTTTTATAACTGATCCTAATTTAATGTAAATATTCTTCAGAGTTATAAAGCATATTGTATTTTTGTTACTACTAAAAAATTGAGTTGTACAACAGAAATTTAATCAAAATGTGTTGTCTGACGCTCACTTCCTTGTTTGTAATTTGTATATACACTTAATAAGCTAAATATGAAACTATTTTAGTTACTTATATAGTTTTGACAAAAATATATAGCTTGAAAAAATGCAGTCGACACTTAAGTATGAGCCAAATATTAAAAATGTCAGTGTATTATCAATGTTATATAAATGATTTGGGAACTGAGCAAAATGTGCAAAGATCACAGTAAGAATGGCATATCAAAAAGCCAAGCCAGAAAAGCAGTGCCATCTATGCTACAAGCTCTGCTGTAGAATTCAGCTGTAAACAACTAAATATTCTAAAGAACTATTCAATTAATCTAAGTAAACCAAACACAAACTTAACAACTTTTTTTTAATCTGAACTTTTTAAAAATTGTTGTATAAAATATTTTAGTAAAAGGGACCTTGAAAAAGGTTCAAACATTTTAGTGAAGTACCATATTGTATTGTATCAGAAAAAATATGTATTATATGAATAGTAATATACCATGGCGACCTTAAGTTGACGAGGGGTGAACAAAGTATTTGACTTAGAACCCCTCGCCTTATGCTATCCTGCAGCCACAAAATAAAATATATAAAGTCAGCTGAAATTTGTTTAGAAAAAATTAAGTTTTTGGTTATAAAACCATTTATAATTATGGAATATAAGTATATATAACAACACTACCTCTTAGCTTAAGGATGGAAATAGGTTTACATATTCATGTCATAGAAAGAATGCACATTCATTGTGTACTACTACACTATAAAATGATATTATTTAAAAACTGGGACAATCTGATGTTAGTGATTGTTTACATTCAAATTCAGAATTTAAACTAGAAAACTGGAGTCTTTACTAAAAAAAAAATTAAATTTGAATTTCAGTAATTGAATGTTCAGATTGAATTAACAATTTATTAAAAATGTTCTTTAACATTTCATTTTTATCAGCAAATTTCTTTATACTAATTTACAATATTCTGTAACTATAAATAATTTTGTTTTCTGTGAACAAGGTGTTGTTAACATTACCAGGAAGAACAAATTATATGTTCTCTAGTTTTTGTTTAAAGTAACTTGATAGTTTCTGTCAAGCCTGTGAGGCAATCTAAAAATCTGTTTGACTATATTATATTGCCTGGGAAATTAATTTACATGTGTTTGAAACTTTTTGAGTGATTCCTGATTTTTATTTTTCGTCAATTAAATGAAAAATTAAGGCAGACCACTTCCAAAATAGTATTCAACAAAACGAAAATGCAGCATAAAATTTCTGTACTACCAAATTACCACTGACAACTTCAAAATCTCATGAAATAACACATTTAATATAGCCTATCAGCAAGGAATTTTTGTTTTAATACTATTCCAACTATTCCTTATTTTTCCTTAATTTCTTTAATCGAAGCTAATTTACTTACTAAAACCTGAAGATTGAGTGTTAACTCCAAAACATATTGTGTGAACCACATAAATTTTGTTTCTGTTGGACCGGTATTGTGCCATTTTATGTCGTATGTTGTAAATAAACTGTACTATCTAATAGTTAAAAAAGCATAATTTAATCTCAAAAATGTATCTTTCTTACTAAAAAAATTCATAGGTGCCCAATGGAAAGTTTAATACTCAAATTTGAGTAGTAATAAAGAAACCCCAAAACAAATAAGGAAAAAACATAAGTAAAAAGCAAATATACAAGAAAATAACTAAAATAGACTGTGAGATCCCATGTCTCTTGATAGACATGAGAAGATATACACGCTTTCTCACCTTTACTTTTCCTTTGTCCTTCTTAAAAAATTGGATGTCTTAAAAATGTTCTTTTATCTGAAATAATTAACCTTCTCCAAAATACATAATAATGATAAATATTTGTTTTAAATAAATTGAAATTGACCAAACAAATATGTTAACACCACAGACGTGGGCATTTTGAAATTACGTGATTAAAAATTACTCTATGTATTTTTAACTTTTTAAAGATTTTGATGTTTTGAAGGGGTTTTAAATGTTATTCCATCCTAAATACCTTTTCCTTATTTAGTATTGTCTACTCTGAAAGTATAATAAAGACAAACCAGTTAAAAGGGCATCACACATCTTCAATTTATATTTAAGTTTGATGCAGAACCACTCTTTCTTATCATTTTCCATGTGATAAGGACGTTTTACTAGATTTGGGATTAAGATGTGTATTCTCAATTTTAATTTTTTTTTCTCGAAAATTACTTGCCATTGAAACAAAAATTAAACCACAGTCGTATCTTTAAGCAGTCAAAACGCAAGACACATACACTGGGCAGTTTTGAGATACAAACTGGGTTAGAAATTCCAGTTTACTAAACTTTGTCTAGCCAAGGATGTATGAAATCTCGCAGTCCCTACTTTAATTTACTTTAACAGTGTACAGTAGAAGTTCCCAACCATGTTAGTACTAAAAATACATGCACAGATTAACAAAAAGACCTGAACTTAACTAAACACTATAAACAAACAGCTTCATTACAAACAAAGTATTCCTAGAATATACCCATAGAATATACAAGATTCATGGTACATTCAACCCTAACTACTTAATTACTAGTTTATGTATGTAATACATACATTATTCATAGGTGCTTTATATAATGCAAGATATAATTGTTGGTTGTGTATTATACACAATTTATTATGCTTAAATGTTTTTTTAAACTATCAGCACAAAATTATAATTTTATGATAAAAACTACAATATTAAGTTTGCTTCAAAGTTACCATTGTATTCTTATTATGTATATAAACGATTTAATGTCACATCTGGCCTTTATTTAAGAATTTGATGGAACCTTATCTACTATACTCATTCTCTTGCTAAAAAAATCTAACACAACAGCATTCTAAAATTCATTCTACTAGGCAAACAATATATTTGTAAAAAAATACCATGCAGATTATAAACAAATAACAATGCACTAGTTTTGATTAGGTGTTAGTAATACAACGATCATTACCAATTATTTATCATTCCTGGAATTACTTATGTGTGCAACTAACAACACTACATTAATTAAATGTAATTGGTTTTATACAGACAATTTGTTAATTGAAAAATAAATAAAATTGTAGAATCCCTCTTATGGTTCAAATAATTAGACGGTCAATTAAAATAATTTATATACTGATTTAATAAAGTATAAAAAATTAATGATGGGGCCACTTAATGAGCTTTTTTTTATTATCTAGATTTAATTGCTTTTAATTATATTTGCAAAGAATTCTTTTTTCAACAATCAAAATCGATTATTTGGTTGATTATTAGGATATCGTTTTCAGGTTCGTAGAAGTATCATAATAATAAGGTTAAGATAAATAAATACTTTGTCTTCCCATGACCATCAGTTTATGATATGTCTACAGACCTGAGTTCCAATAGTCTATGCAATAAGATAGAAAAGGTTTTATTATTAGTACTACTGTTTTTTTTTTTTTTTTTTTTTAACAGGAAAGAGGTTAAATGAGCAAGCAAGATTTCTTTTCAGAGCCAAATGGCAATGAGCTTTAAAATAAAAAGAGACACGAAAGAGAAGTATTAAGAAAGAAAAATGCAACATTTCTGATCATGCTTTGAGCAAGCTGACATTTCTCTCACACATCTCTCATTCCACTCCACTTACCAGGATCTCAGGGTAGATGCAGGGTTACCAACATTACAAGTGCAATTCATTTCAATATTGTATTGTTGGTAACCCTTGAACAGGCATTAAAGGAGCAAAGCTGTAGTTACACAATGAGTGGTCTTCATAACAAGAGAAAATAGTAGGAAGAAGGAGCCCCTGGTATTACAACAAAATAAGTACACGTAACAAATATAAACTAAAACAGAGATGGCAAACAATAAAAGCAGCATCAACACTTATATCCCATAACTACAGTTATTAGTTTCAAAATTATTATTTAACAGAAAAAAAACCCACAAACAAGTTACATTAATTTGTTATGAAGTTTTTAAAAATCTGATAGTTCTACCCTGCAAGTACAGAGAGGAATGAATACCAACATCGCTTCATTAAATCTTATGCATAAATAATAAAAGCCATAATAAAAAAAAATCTTTGGAGAAAGAATTTTTTTATGATTATTGAAATTTATTACTGTTATGAACATAAACACAACAATTCTCTAATGTTATTTAGTTGACGTTGGTCTTTAATATGACTATAAAAATTGTCTATCCTGTAGCATCAACATTTTTCGTAAAGCACTGTACAAAATTAAAAGGAACAATGTAATAAAAGTTTAAAAGTTGGAATTCATACCTAAGTTTGAAGACCCAGACTTAATTTTGTCCTAATGGGTTTGCAAAATCCCCTCCATTTATTTATAAAGTATTACTATAATTCTTTTCCTGCAAAAAATACTTTAAAACATGAAACTTACGTAAAACAGTTTCCTTTTTCTACTGAAATATAAAATAAAATAGCCATCTGGAAAACAAAGTGTGTTTTGATAAAACATTTTTTATGTTTTATATTTTTTACATACAAAATCAATTCTCAAATGTTGGCAGCTTACTTGTTTTGTTTAATACTTTTTTGTTTATATCTGAGTTTTGGTTGTCATTATTGTATTGTTGTAGTGTTTTAATTTCCTGATTTAAAAACAGATAACAGAAAGAGCAGATTTCCTATGGTTGTGTTGGTATGAGAAACTGAAAACGAAAATGTGATTTTTTTTAGTTTCATGAAATTTGAATCAAAATTGAATTATTTATTTATATACAAACACATTTTTCCTTCTAAATGGCTATGTTTTATTTAGTTAAGAAATGTTTATAATTTTGTTGATATATCTATAACTAGTGGAATTAGGCCTATGCATTTTTTTTAAAGCTTTGCAAAACCTACATTTTGCATCTGTCTTTTTCTGAAAAACAAGGTCTCCTATAATTTATTTTATAAATGGTACACTTAAAATTCCAAAAGTCTTAAAAGGGTTAATATCATATAACTATTTAAAGTGGCTTTTAAGATTTATGTTGTTTGTTGGTTATTCTTATTCATTAGATAATGTTTTAAGTTTACGACATTGTGTTCTGATTGAGCATGAAGTCAGAGATTATGAATTTGCTTACAACAATAAATGTAAAAAAACCACTAGGGTATGCAAAGATTATTATAAAACACTAACATTGTGAATTCTGATTGCACATATATGATAGTTTGTTTATATTTTTAAAAATACATGACAATATTTTAAAAAATTGTATATATGGACTGCCTCTGAAGACATTTTTACAAGAAGTATTTTTCATGCCGGTTAAGAAACTGTGTTCTTTAATATTTGGAAAAATAATATACTACTAACTGTACCATATCCTCCATGAGATAAGATCGAGGCATAGAAAGGGGTAAACATATCAGCCATTGAAAGATCTTATAAAATGTGAGTATTGCAAGGGTGGCTTAGTTGGCATGCAGACCATGCAAATGTGACAGATCTTGTTAGAGGCCATTTATTCCAACAACATAAATTAATTGGCTGTATTTTATTTTTTAAAACTTCTAATAGATGTTACTATTTATTTATGACATTTCCATTGTCGTAACTAACTAATTAAAAAAAAAGACAAGCAATCAAAATATGTCCAGTTTGAAACAAAAAGTTGTAGTTTTTATTTGTTTGGGAAGGAAATATTTTAAACCTTCTATTTTTTTGTATGAAAGGAGTTGTAAATAAGTCTATCACGGTCTTAACTGAATCTATAGGAGAAAGGACAATTTAATGAGGATTTATAACTTCATTTACAATAGAAAACAAGCTTTTCCAACACTACACTAAAGAGTTACATGACATATCTCATCTCCATTCCCACTGGCTGGCTGGCAGTTGACCTTTCGGCTTTCATTTCGCATTGTGTATTCTCAGTCATTGATAAATATTTTTAGAGTTTTGAAAGAATAAGGGCATTAAAATTAAATATTTTTGGAAAGTCCACCATGAAGCCTATTCTTTGTTGAAATAACAATGAATACCAGTCACTTACTCAGGTTTTTGAGTAGTTTAAGCATTCAATAATGTACATGAGCACACTGAATCTGACTAACAATCAGAATGACCGTCAACATCAGTAATCAAGAGAAACAATACAAATTTGGAGATTTGATGCAAGAAGACAAATAATTACGTATTTCTGTGGTTGCTAAGATTGTACAAATTAACAAAAAACAGCCAACTGGATTGATTTTATATGAGAAGAGTTCATCCAAAAATGGTTCCCAGAAGTTTTAAGCAGGAGTTCAAGAGAATGGGATGAATCAACACATCCCAGATCTTAATCCGGGTTACTCTTTACTATTTCTGAAAGTGAACCCTGAGCTGTTAGGAATGAGATTCAAAACAATTTAAGAAACAAAAAAAGCAACACTGACTGCGAGCATATTTTCAGAAGCCGTCTAAACATGTTTATGATCAGTGAGACATTTGTATGGACCAGTATAAGAATTGTGGAGAGGAGTATATTAAAGAAAGCAGTGATAATATATTCTAAATTAATTAGAAATTTCCAATGTCTTGAATATTTAAAAAAGTCACATTTATCAGATATGTAGCATATTTCCTTTTATCACTTAAGAGGAGACAATCAGATAAAAAAATGTTATTTTGAATAGTATTTATCCAATGAATATTAAAGAATGAGTAACTCTTTTCCTAAAAAGCTCTAGCAAAGGTAAGGCTAGCTTAGTGAACTTATCACGATTCATATTAATAGATGAATAAACCTGATGAATGAATATAAACATCAAACATTTCATCTGATGAGTGTTCTCAATACCTGCAATGACTATTAAGGAATTGCATCAGACCAAAAATGGTGCCCAGAAATTTTTGCAGACAATCAGTGCTTTTTTTGTTTCATAAATTGTTTTAAATCTCATTCCTAACATCTTAGGTTATGATTATGTTTATCTTAACAGATTAAGATCTGGGAGGAGTTCATTCATTCAATTCTCTTGAACTCCTGCAATAATCTTCTGGGCACCATTTGACTGTTTGTAGATATTGTTTATGGTCACTTTAGCCGTTTTTACTACCAGTACAAAATATGATTATCATAGTTTTTGTGGACAACTAATTCACTGTCAACGTCCTGTCTATAGCATTTAAGAGTTTATATCCAAAGCAGATTACATCTTGTACAACTTTCTGCTCTTAAGTCTGTGTCTTTTAAAGAAAAAGAACATTGCTCCGCAAAAGGATCTCATAAATGCACTCATTTCCTAAGACCCAAACATCAAAATGAAATAGATTTAAAATCAAAATACATTTTTTTTAATTATCATTTGTGAGGTCTTAAAAAGGGTCCTTTCACTTGGGATTAGTATCTGACTTAGATGAAAGATGTTAATCCTAGCAGTTTAGTTATGAAAGTCGTAGTTAATTTATCACCATTTACAGAATGCAATAAGATTTACAGCACTCCATAGATGTGAACAAAATCATCCAAATACTAAAAAGAATACAGTATGTTTGTAATTCATAAATATGAATTTAAATTGTTACTGGAATAATGAGGTTATATTTTACAGCTTGGTTTGATTTTATATTAAGATAAATTACAATTTACAATTTTAGTACTAAACTATGTCTCGAGTTGAGGAAGGTGAATATAATGGCAACAATATTTAACTAACTGATTCTAGGAAATGGGATTCGTCACAGCTGTGAAAGTGTATTCACATTAAATAGTTCAGCCACATAAACATTGATGCTTTATACAAATTATATAATCATGCAACACTTACAACACATATAAAAAATAAAAAACTGTACTACTATAAAAATGGCCAGTTACACAACTCTCAGAATATACAATTAATAAATGTTAAAGTAAAAGTAAAACCTGGTTTGTTAGTACTTTTATTGTTACAAAATACATGATTACCTTTTCTATATACTGCAAAACAAAAACTTGAGTAATAAAGTAACATTTATTCATACAAATTTACATGTCAAATTCTAAATCCTGTAAGGTCTGTTCTCTTAGCCTTTGATCTTAATTCTACTAAGTGTATCAATGTTTTGACTCTTCCGATTAATGTACCCCTTAACTGTTTGTTGATGAAGTAAATTAAAATGTTTCTGCCTACATTACCGTAACAGTTTTAAACACATTATCTATGAGACTTGTATTTTTCAGTCGGGTTTAACAAAGAATGTGCAGTCAGTAATGTGTAGGACTTACCTCCGTGTTCTCCACTTGCTCTGCTGTGTCGACCGGCAGCTTGTTCTATGATGTCGTTAAGAACCATCACATCTGTTAACAAATAAGAATTTTACATTAGTTAAATAATACCATATAAACATATTGACTTGGATATATTTCTTTTTTATAAAATTTAAAACAGTTACTTTCTCTTTTTGACTTCATTGAACATATGTTTGTTTTGTATTCATACACTTTAGATATCAGGTATGGTGTATTCTGTTACAGTTCGTACTTTATAAAACCAGTTTCGAACATATGAAAGATGCAAAGGAACCCTATGCTGAAATTAAATAAGCTACTGCGACTTTAGATCAACTGAAATAAATAAAAGTGTCAATAAAATGTTTGGTGTAAGAAAAATGTGATTGAAATGAAGTAGGCCTCTGTACCTTTCATGTCGACCAAAGTCTGTTGCTGTGTTGGTTCAATGAACGGATTGTCTTGGTGTTTACTTTTTGACATTCCATCTTCCATGTCCACAGACGTGTCCTGGAAATTGAGACTATGAGTCAAAAACTACAAAATGAGAATTATGTTGATACAGTTTAGGCAAATCATAAATAACTTAAGCTATGTTAGGTTTTTTTCAATAGATTGATGTGCTGAATGAAGGGAAGTCTTAAACGAGAAGACTAGCCTTGATTTAGAAATCCCTAAACAATTGTCTGATTAGCACATAATAAGTAATAAATAGAAGGAACACATGAATACTATCAATATTTCAATAATAATATCATGTACGATATCAATTATTTACAGTTCCTAAACTCAGCAGTTGTTGGGTATATCAACTTCAATATGTTGTCAATCATTTTTGTATTTTCACTCATTCTATTATTACTAATGCTTATTGTTGTTTGTATCGTTCAAATTTGGTCTCCACATTAAATTTATTATTGAATAGAAAAACTATACTTTCGAACATCTAAAAATTCATATAATTTAATGTACTATTATACTAATACTAATGTATTATTATTTATTACATTTTACTCTGTAATTTTAATATTTGGCCTTTATTGTAGAGGCAAAGTTAGGACTATAAAGTAATCTCTTCCATTTAAACCACATAAACAATACTAATTTTTAACTCAGACTGAACACTGAAAATACAAAACAGGTATCTCAATTAAATAGTGTTTAAATAATAGACAAATTAATAAATTGCCTATTTACTTATGAAAAAAGAAGTAAACCAAAGATTCAACTAAATTTGAATAAGAATAACAGCTAATCAAAGAAAAATAAAAACTTAAGTTTGAACAAAAACAAATATGTAGAGACAAACAAGAAAGAGATAATTAGAAAAAAGGCCTTTAGAGAGTTTGTATAGCAACTGAAAGATATGAAATATTTATAGACAAATTAAATCTATCTGTGGCCTGCAAAACAACACACTTTATTAGAATATGCAATGATTAAAGAAGTTACTCATGAAGAGTCAGTTAGGCCTAGTGATGTAGTTTACTTACATAGTCTCGATAGTGTTTGTCCAGAAAGGGTTGGTGTGTGACTGTGCTAGTGCTATTCCTACTTGACCGAGACCTCAGCCGGCTCTCCTTCGTGGGGGGACGGGGGCCTGACAGCAGGTCAGCATGTGATGTGTAACTGATCCTCGACGCATGGGACGTGTACGACGAGTGACGGCTGCCAAGGTTGGCATAGTACATAGGCACAACAATCGCCCCGTTTTCTTCCGACATGGGCGTTACAGCGTTGGAATCGTCCGCATAAGGCAAATGCTCCTGAGAAAAGGCACTCACTTAAACACACTGAGGCATTTAACCCTTCATTATATACTTGAATTCTCAATACCAGTATTAATTTATTTTACGTTTTTGTAGATAAATAGAAGTATAAGCTCAATTACCTTGGATTTAATATAATAACTTACCATCAAATGATTAAAAATACTATGAACCCTTTAAAATCAACTTATGATAAAGCATTGAAACTGACACTAATACCCTTATTGAGGAATCCTGCTTTATTCATGCCTGCTGTTGAACAACAATTTATGTACTATGAGCTATCCACAACTTCAATAAGGTAGCAAAGTATGAGGCTTTATTCTAAATAACATTTCTAAAATGTTATTGACAGAAAGAGAACAAGTTGTTAAATTTGACGCTTTTTATAGTGAACCATGCAAAATTGTTAAAGGAGTCCCTCAGGTATCCGTGCTTCCCACAACACTTTTTAATTCTCATTAATGACTAATTACATCAACATTTTAAAGGTTCTGTTGTAGCATTTACTGACAACATTGCGTTTCTGTCTTAGAGTGAAAATAAACAGCAGTTATGGGACAACATACAATTTAATTGAAATATTTTACAACAATGGTGCTTAGAGAATAGAATGATTGTAAATGTTGCTAAAACTAAATTATTAAACTTTGAATTTAGTAACTTTAAATTTGAAAACAAAATTAAATTTAATTCTTTTGACTGTGGTCAGGTATTACCTTGTAATTGCCAATCAATTTTATGTGTATCCAAATTCAAATACTTAGGTGTTATAATTGATGAAAGATTGTCTTGGAAAGAACATATTGACCAGTTATTGTGTACCTTGAGAAGTAATATAAGAATGTTTTACTACCTTAGAAATATGTGCGATGTTCACATACTTAAATGCCTATATTATGCGCTGATTCATTCTAAATTTTAATATGGAATATTCTGTTTGGGAGGTTCATATAAAAAATGTATTAAGAAAGTGAGAGTCCTACAAAATAGATTTATTTGAATTATTTTGCACAAAAGCAAACGAGAATCATTGTTTCCTCCATATTTACAATTACAAATTTTACTCGTCCAACATCTTGAAGTCTTGAAGGTTTTACAGATATTTTTCATATGAAGTGGAAATAGTGCAACAGAGAATGTACGTTACAATTATGGCATACGCTGTCAGACATCTAATTATATCAAGAAACCGAAAGTTATGAAAAGTTTTGTACAAAGATATTTTATTTTTCTTGGACCAAAATTATTTAATGAATTGCCGGAAAATCTTTGAACATGTAAGTCAATTAAGAGTTTTAATCCAACTACCGGTGAGCGTCGATTTTTTGACGGTCTATCACTCTCAACTACTGGTGACCATCAGAAATTCGACGATCAAACATTACTGCAAATAAGCCTATGGTAACGATAATGTTTTATCTGATTTTTTTTTATATTAGATGAACCAATTGATCAACATAATACATTTGATATGCGTTTCTTTCGTATTCTGAACTACAGAATTAATAATGTAGTTCAGTTTTCAGTTTCGTCGTTCCCGCTGCTTTGTTATATATCATATATTATATGCGTCAACATCTTGTTATCTTTCGTTGTTTGTGCTGTCAAATAACACTGTTTTTTAATGTTTTTTTAGAGTAATAACAATAAAAATGTTTTATATATTATATTGGTGAAGTGCACATTGAGTGTTTATTTCAAATAACATTTCTTTAGTTTCGTAATTAGTGAGCTATTCAGGCATATGAGGTAAATATTTTAGAAGATTGTACATATTTTATTTTTGATTATTGGACTTTCTAAATAGATTTGAAAATGGATAGGGATTTTTAAAGAACATTCAATCAAAAAAAGAGATGTATTTCAGAGTGAACCCCAGTATAATCTGATTCAGAGAGTAACATTTCATATCATGGTGATTCCTTGTTCCTCTCTGATGAGGAAATACTTCTTGCTCTGTTGTGCTTTTAGGGCATTAAAAATTTAATTTATAAACATATATAATAATTTATGTGTATTTTATGAAACTAGACAGGTAACATTTCTGCCTATTTTTATGTTTTGGAATTTTGATTTATTAAATGTTTACTTATTTTCTTGGTTGGTGCCCCCCTCCCCCAATATAAGAAAGTTTTTTTTCAAAATATTAAAAAAAAAAAATAAAATTTATGAAAATCCTACTTTATCATACAAAATTTTTCTAAAAATAATTATGTATAGCAATATAAAAATATATTTCATTTACTATTTTTAATGCTTTTTGAAAATATCCTTGCGAAAAATTCCAAAAAAGGCTTGCCAATAGGGGGATTAAACGGAAATCCACAAATTGGTTATTTGAACAAGAAGACATTATGCGTTTAGCTACAATTTTATAATAAATTAACGACACAATTAAGAAATTACAGTTTGTTAAGTAAATAATTAGTTAACTACTACTAATTACTGACTAAATATCAACTTTTTGCACTCAAGTTTCTCAAAAAGATTTCGAACTTAAAATATTATTTTCTCCAACCATTAGTATATATTTATTATTGTACATATTTATTCAATATAATATAGTTGTTTTTTTAAACAACATAATTTTATGTTTACATGGTAATTATTGTTGGCGTAATGTTTGTATATACGGGTACGAGGTTGCTTTCTATATTTGTGTTTTGTATTTTGTACTGTTTCTTAAAATATATAAATTGTTTTGTTTACACAGGTGTACACTTTAGTTAATTTTCGTTTACTAACCTAAACAAGTTATGTTACTATATTGCTGTTTATTTACTATTGCTGTTACTTATAGGGAATATTATTAAGATAGCTGCACGTCCGTTTAGTTTAAGTGTTTATAAGCAGGCAAATCTTATGTGTTTGTTATGTATTAGTAGTCATCAAGACTGATTAGTGATAACTAGTATTTCCATGCCAACAATGTACAAGAACTTTTTATGGAAAATAAATCATTATTATTAATCAAATGTTGAATATATTTTACAAATTATTCCTTATGCTTGGAAACCATTTCAGTTCTAACTTTATTCTATTAAAATCTTATATATGTTTATGCTATTTATTAACTGGATTTGGCTGTATTCATTGTATATTCATTATTCATGTTTAAACAAATATTACTTAAAATTTAATGTACTGTTTAGGTTGACAAGTTTTAAGACAAAGAAAACTAATATATTCATCCAAAAATTTCAGCATCCAAAAATACTCTTTATGTAAAGTTTGCTGTTGAACCCTCTCGACAGGAAAAATTGATGGGTACCTGTGCGTCTAAGTACGTAGACAGTACAAGAGGTTTCCGGTCACCACCGGGTGGGGCGCCGATGAATCTCGTTCTCCCATTGCGCAACGTAAACTGATGGGAGCCTCGAGATCCTCGGCGAGGGTTGAAGGGGGACCCGGGCAGACTCAGACTGGCCTGTATAACATAATATATCGACTTCATATTACAAGATGACAATCTATTTTAAAAGAATATTATATATTATACCAACATTTTGCAGAACCATAAGCTCCACACACTGAATACTATAAGTTCTGTATGACTAATTTGTATGCTATTTTACTACTACTGCTTTACTTTATTGATAAAGATTTGTATATTTATCAGTAAGTTGCTCATTATTAGGATATGGGTGAATCTTGGTTGCAATAAGTGTGATAAACATAGATACATAAATGTGGTCTTTGTTACTATGGTGGATTGATCTTTCAAAGTGGCTATTTATTATCAGCCCAATATCCAAAGTAAAAATTGACCAACAAATTTTATTTTAAAAATAAAATCTGTAAATATTATTAGAATAACAGCCTTTTTTACCAGAATATCAGTAAATTAAAATTCACACGATAATAATATCAGTAAATTTAAAGGAACAATTAGATACATTTATGGTGTAGTTAGTTGAACAGTGGTAACTTGTTTCATTGTTTAAAATTGAAACAATATACTCAACACCTAAAACTAATTTTAATTTACTAGTATAATTAAATGTTAACTATTTTACAATAAATTGTGTAAATGAACCTAATAAAATAAAAATAATTTGACAAAAAAACAAACTATAATCAAGGACATATATTTTTGATGAAAAATAAAATAGCTGGTAATTAAACACAGAATGGTGATGCAGACACTTGGCAACCTTGCTGGGCTTGAGGGTAGGGGTTGAGGAGAATTTCAGGCAGGCAGAAATGAATCAGACCATTTTCATGCGGTAAATTTAGTTAGACATGATACATATTAAGAAACTGTTGATGTTAAACATTGTTAGTAATGTAAACTACTATCAATGTCTTAAATCATCAATCTCGACATAAATCCGAACAGCATAGACAATTATTTATAAAACAACAGTAATACCGCATTTTGTTTTGTTAGTGTGTATTTAAAACGTTATATCAGTAAGTCTATAACTAAGAAAATAGGTTTTTCAATAAATTAAACTGATAATGTACGAGGATTGTCTCAAAAGTAAGTCACACTAATTTTTTTAAATTGGTTAAAAAAATTTGCTACCGCTTGGAACTTGATTACCACTGTACATGTAGGGGGGTCATCACCACTGTAAATTTATGAGTGGTGGGTGGGACATCACCACCTTACATATATTGGTGGGTGGGTGGTAGACCGAATAAGAAGATTAGCAAGTTTAGTAAACCCCACCTACCAAGTCTTGTTTAGTCAAAAACAGCAAAGATGCAGTATATTCATTATAATGCTTGCAGTTTCTATTTTAGTTTCACTCTTTATCGTGTATGTTAAATTTATATTTATTTCATACAGTGGAGTCCCGGTTATACGAAATAATTGGGACTAAACCCATTTCGGATTACCAAATTTTTCGGATTAAACGGATATTCCTAAAACACTCTTTTAATAAAAAAATAACATAAATGATACGCTTAACATTAAGTACGGTAGTTAAGTTTTTAGCGTAATAAGGGCCTATGATGATAAGAAAGGAATAATGAACCCTTTAATCGAAGACTAAATTAATCTGAGACGTACGATAAAGCTCCGTTTTTTTCAAGACAAAAGTTAGAGTCACCAGCGGAAATTGATCTCGTGCACAGCGCTACTTGAAGCTGTTGCAATAGCCACTAGTCCACGCTATCAGTTGATGGAAGTCGTGTGTATATTTCTGGCGTTCTCACGCTACCTCAGACAGCACTGTACCCAATTCCCACTGTCAGTCTCTCATCAACAATTCGAACTCGTGTGTTTATATATCTCAGTTTTGTTATAACACATACAGACAATGCAGCTGCCTTGATCTCACAATAGTATATGTAAAGCAACATCCCAACATGACCCCAGTAGACACCACGTTTTTGAGACGCTGGCGTAATTTAGTTGCGAGGGAGAGGAATTCTTACAAACCAAAGTAACGTTTGAAACACAACAAAGTAACATTTCCTACTACCACATGCTAATAATAAAACTATCTGTCAGTATTACTTAAGGTTATTTTTATTCTAAGAAAATAATATGTTTTTGACCAAATGTACAATTATAATGACGTTATTGTGCGGCTTGTTTGGCTGTTTTAATAAAGATTATTTTCTTTCTTTCTGTCTTTTGAAAAGTTTATTAACAGTTAAGTACATGAAATAATATCGTCTTATCATTTTTAGATTTATAAAGTAGTGATTCTTACAGTAACTGCATTTTATTTTTCCAAAATATTTTGCCAATTTCTGTTTTGGATTAAGTAGACTTTCAGATTAGCGGGACTCTACTGTATTTTCAAATTTATTGTATGAGCACTTTTTAATTGACCTTGGAGTCACAGGGTATTCGCATCTGGTTTTAGTGGCAGCACTGTAAAATACCAATGCACATTCCTCGTTCGATCGGTCAATCAGGGTAAAGGCAAAAATGGTGACTTCCACTTGTTCCTACTGCCGATTGTAAGGTCGTGCTGTTATTCATTTTTTGGCATCACAAAAGAAAAATGCAACCTAAATTCATCGTGTATTGTGTAGTGTGTATTGTGAAAATGTGACGTCAATACCAACTGTTTCTTGTTGGCGTCAATCATTTATTGAAGGACGAAACATTACATGATGATCAAAGAAGCACTACTTCTTGCATGTAGTTGAAGATGTACAAAAAATCGTCTAACACTAGATGAAATCCTTTGTTGATTGCCTTCGAATGTTGAGATAAGCTGTGCATTACTCCATAGTATTATCTTGATGATCTTCAACTGTTCATAATGTGTGTAAGATGGGTTCCATGCTTTCATACAGAACAACACAAAGAGCAAAGCGTAGTTGCAGCTTTGCAGTTCCAACAATTTTTTATTTTGAGGGAGAGAACTTATTTGATCATTAAGTGACTGGGGATGAAACATGGATTGATCATTGGATGCCTGAATTCAAAAGACACAGTTGTGTGGAAAGGGAAGGATGAACCAACACCAAAATAGCCAAAATTATGGAATTCATTGGAAAAATCATGAGGACTGTCTACTGGGATAACAAGGGTGTGTTATTGATTGACAACCTTTCTCATGGAACCACAATAACAGCAGATCAATACCATGAGTTATTGCAACGACTAAGAAGAGCAATTCAAAACAAAAGAAGAGGAAAATTTACAAAAAAGTGTTTTTATTCTATGATAACGCTTGCCCACTTACTGTTTGCCAAACCTAAGACCTTATTCCTCTGACCTTTCACCAAGCAACTTCCACCTTTTTCCCCAACTGAAACAACATCTTGGGAAGACGTTTAGCAAATTATGACTAGTTAAAAGAGTTGAGTGATGGCTAACAAATATGGCAGTGTTTACTGAAAAACTGTTGCGATGTTAACATAAATGTACTGGAATTTGTGGAAATTATATAGAAAAATAAGGTTAACTTGAACTTTAAAAAAAATATTGTTAACTCTTTTTGGTGTTTTTTACTTTTTAAATAAGATAGTGCAGTTCACTTTTGAGACGATCCTTTTATAAACAAATAACAAATAACCATCAATTACATGCAAGATCACAAATTTGTTCACTAACTCCTTGATGATTTTCATATAAGATTTAATGACCTTAAAATAAATAACAAAAGTTTATTAATAAAATTATTGCTGTTTCCAGATCAAATTTGAACATTTTTGTAACAGTTGCATATCTAACTACTATCTGGATCCAATACTGGCTTTACTTCTTTATCATGCCCGTTTTTTTTATTTTTTTGTTTAGCTAAACATATATGAACCTATCTTCAATTTGTAGATATTTTTATTTAGCTTTAGGCCTGTCTGTAATTTGTGAAACTCTAATTTATTGTACAAAATAATAAAACGAAATAAAATAATGAATTGGTTTACCCATTTTGCTAAAGTATCAAAATTTAAACTTAGTAATGTTTAAATTGTGCTCTGTAGGTAATTACATTTAAGTAATGAAAAGTTCAAAATGAGAAGCTGGGCTTCAACTAACTAAGCTACCGACCAATTTTTGTTACTATACAAATAAATCAGTATTCTTTTTTCCTAGTTTTTACTAGGATAATTCAAATTTTTCATAACAGTTGATGAAAATAAAAATGATGTTAGAAAAACATTAAAAAACAGAAAAAAAACATTTGCGAAAAGAAAACAAACATGGTAACTTTGACGCCATTAGATAAGTTGGAAAGATTTAAATAGCCTAGTACTTTCTGAGGTTTATATGAAATTTTAAAAAATTTCATCAGGTGACCTCATTTTTCCAAGAAAAACTAACAAAAACATGTTCGCAAGCATTACTGTCATATGGGCAAAAATTAAAATGAGACTCACCTCCAGTTCTGTGGTGTACAAAACATAAAAATATGCCAAACGAACACTATTCTAAGCAATTTACAAATTAGTACACCTTCGTTTAGTACAGTATGGATCATAAAATACAAAAAAATGCTCTTTCTACACAAAAAGCTTAGAATTAAACATTATTTAGGATTGATTAAGTTAATTCCATCTACAGATTCATTATACACATTAACATCTAAATTAGACAATGACAGAAAGAACTGTCATATCAATGTAGCATTTTCAAAAAGATAAGAATAAATATCAACATGTAATTAGTGAAGTTTATTTGATATCAGTCCACATAAACAAAATCAATTTGTTAATATAGGGGTACCATAGCAAGCATTCCATAGACATAACAAGCCAGTACCAGCAGTTAGAAACAATTTGTGCAAGCACATTTTTAGATTTGTCTCTTGATGAATGGATTTGAGTTTGACATTACATATTATACTAAAGTACATATTATACTAAAGTAACAATAAATTACATTTTTAATTAATTAATTTAACTTGTGTAATCATCATTACCTGATGATTAAACAAATTACTGGCAAAAGGCCTAAAATAAAAGTTGATTTATTGAAACTTTATTGAAAATTAAAAACTTAGTATTTAATATGTAATTTATCAATTACAACTCAACATCAAGTTTTATTTACATATTGTTTGTAAACATAGGAACTTGATAAATTCCGTTTAAAAGTGTTCCATAGAATAACAGTTCTTTGAAGGACATCTGTGTACGAATAGAGCTTTTTAAAATATAAAAATATAGATGATTAGAAAATTATGTATTGAACCTCTTAGCATCTTTTGGTGTATAAAATCATTGACCGGTTCCAGCATAATACACTGCAGACAGGTTCATTTGACGTACTAATCTTCTATAGCTTTCTGGGTCAAGTATATTCTATTATTGTTTGATTGTCACGAGATGGTGTTGGTATTAGTTTTTACACTGTTAGTGGTTTATCCAGCTGTTATTATTTTATTTTAAGTCTGAATGACCTTCACTGATTAAATTTACAGATGCTCATTTATACAAACTATATTTAGTGAAAAAGTGAGTTAGTGAGAATATACATGTTAATAACATTTGTTCACACATTGTTAAACATAATTTATATTTATAAGATATAAAATAAACATCTCAAGATGAATTTTGTATGTTATATTTTTAATTTATTGGAAAATTAGCAAATTATACCATTTGTTTTTTATGGTAGTGGTCAATTCCATAATTATTGTCTTTGTCGTGGTTATGGATTTCAGCATTAGGGTGAATTATAAAGTTTGGTATTATTGATACATTATCTGGATTTGATGATGATATATCTGGAATCTCACTATCAGGGAAGTGAAAATAATCTGGGCTAATGAGTGGTCAGTTTCTTCAAGAATTTAGAAGTTTCAAACAGAAATTCTAAAACTTGTGCTAATATTTAAATTTTTAAAAAATATTAAGTGCTAAGTTTTGTTACATATATTCTCTGATAGAATGATTTTATATTGGAAATATAAAATAATTTTAGTCCAAAGCGGTGAGAATATCATATAATGTGTAAGTTTTCCTTTTTTTTTTAGGTATTTTATTTTTGTTTTTGGCATTTTTTTATAATTCACAATAAAATTATAATATTTAATCAGCACTTTTTATTTTATTTGAAAAAACTGCTAAGATGTTAAAAAAAGTCCAATTAGATGTTAAAGAACTTAAAAAATTGTATGTCAAAGAACTTAAACAATCCAATTGGTATAACAGCACTTTTTTTATATAAATTAAATGAAAAAAGGTCAATCTTTTAGAAAGTATGTCCCTGTTAAAAATATCATTGCAAAATCTACATTCCTTGGATATAGAAATAACCTAATGCGTTCATAAGTCTAAACTAAATACACAGGACTAAATTTTCTCAAATGTGACTTATTTTTATTTTATGGCCAAGAAAAATTTCAAAACAAATTTCTGAGAAATTATTTGAACTGAAAAATCAAACTCAAAATTTCTTTTATCCAAGCAACTAAATTAGCTCTTTCAACGACATTGGAACTTTTTTGCATTTATATTATTGTTGGTGCAAAATAATCGTCAGTCAACAGGCATAAAACAGATAGGGAAGGAAACATCGAGAAAGACAGTCATAGAAGATTTCCAGAATTACCTCCATTTCGCTGTCCTGGTAAGCAAAATGAAACTGGCTTTTAGTTGCTGTTTTTCTCAAGGCGACCTACCCCAACAAAAACAAATAAAAAGGCCTAAGAATATGATCCACCCCCGCACAAATAAAATAACACAATCTCATATCTATAACTTTTTAATGTACAACAAATGAATAAAACAGTTAAATCTAAAAATAAATTAATAATTGAAACTGATTGTGATCTTTCAGGTAGAATCACATATTGTAGTTGTACATATAATAACTTCACCAAAGAAACAATAAAGTCAAATTAATGCAAATACTATATTTACTAAAAACATTATATTAATGAAATTATTACCTTAAAATGTTTATTTTAAAACAATTGACAATAATTGGCCTGCATCAAGCCATACCTACTTTTTTTTTAAATAAAACATTACATTTTCCAGATCTAATTAATTATAAGGATACTAAGTAAAAAAAGAATGAGGGAGGATGTATGAAGAAAGATAGGTTATGTTCCTGGGGGAATAGAGCACACTATACAACATAAATAATAAAGCAATGTGTTTTCTGATTATTTCATAGCAAGGTGAAATGAAGGGAATGTCATTTTAAAACAGGACCTAAATGAACTTGAAATACTTTCATTGGTACTATGTTGTACAACAGTTATCCTTAACCCTAGTCAGTCCACTTTACATAGAGGCTAACAATAGTCCAATAAAGAGACAAACAAAGTGTCCCAGTAAGAATGTTAGATTTCAATTGTGAACTAAAGATTGATTTCAACACTAAATTGACAAAATAACATATATCTTAAAGTCCATCACTTCAGCTTATTTATGAAATACTATGACTGATAAGTGTCCACTGACTCCTGTTGCTGAACTGTAACGCTTTTGACAGTGTTCTATAACTTTTACATACCCTTGTGAATGAATCAAAATCATTTATTTGTCATACAACTTACAGAACGTATTAACAATGTTATGTTCAAGCCAGTAAATGCTAAACCAGTAAAATAAACTCAAAAAACTAAAAAATCAATATAATTTATAGAAAAAAACTTCTATAACATTTTTTCAGTGAATAAAATGGATGTTCTAAGTGCCAATCAAATAGTTCGTTAAGAAATGTCTTCAGAATACATTTTAATTATATGAGACAATTTATTGTATAATCTTGGTGAGTCTATATCCTGATATTTTGATGTTTTGTCTGTCTATGGTAACGTATTGCGGCATAATCTTTAGATCTAGTATTGTAACAATGTAAAACTGGTTTAATGACACTGGAATTTTTGTAAATATACAAAATTAAGTCAATAATATAGATATTGAAAACTGGGATAATTCTCAATTTTATGAAAAGAGGTTTGCAGTGTTCTGTGGGACCTACATTTGAAATTGCTTTTAGAGCTTTTTTCTATAGAATCAGGATTTTGGTTATTCTACTGCAGTTCCCATATAGAACTAAGCCATATCTAAATATTTATTGGAAACAGGCAAAGAACACAGATTGGATATAATTTAAATGCACACAAAAAGTCAGTTGTTTTAGGGTGGAAAAAAATATGGAAACGCTTTCAAACTGTTGTATGACTTTACTTTTAAAAATGAAATCTTGTACAATATCATGGTTACGAAGGACCATTAGCAACATTTCAACTTTTCAGAGGGACAGCCCGTGAGGAGTTGAACGAAAATCTTCAATGTAAGCCTAGGTCAAGTTTATTATAAAATAAAATGTCTATTCAAGAGAAATTATTTCTGCAAACCAGACTTCAAAAGGAAATCTAGATAATTTAGTACTCATATAATGAATATAGAACTACCAATGTCATTGACAGGATGGTGGGTTTTGTCTTTGAGGCTTTGAATATTTGAAGTTGATTGCATATACCAATGGTCCACAGACTATTCCTCAAACAGGAAACTTGCCATCCTATTAATAACATGTATGTAAAAGAGTTAATGAGTTAGTGTTTGCCATCACAAGCAGAGAGGCACTTTCCAGACCTAGTATGTAACTTATTTTAAGATTTATATGTATAACTTTTGTCTTTTTACATTTATGGAGGAGCATATCACTTTAACCTGCGTGTGGAATCCATCTTAAGATATGTTATTTTAGTTTGGAAGTAAGCTCGGGGGCAAGATTGGTTTTTTAAACTACAAAACAGGATCATTTGTATTAAGACATGCTCTTATCCTAAAAGCTCCTGAAAATGGTATTTCAAAAATTTGAATATATTTACATTAACAAGCTTGTATGCTTTGGAATCATGAACATCACTAAATAAAATGGAATCATGATTCACTAAATAAAAAAAAAACTATTTTTACCAGATGATTTGAAGTTTTCTCGCAATTATGGTACATGAAATGAAGTACATATATTTCAAAAAAACACAGATCATTATATTTGAAAAAAGTCATCAATATATATTTTACTACAAGATACATAGGCTGTCAAACATCCCTGGGATCAACACATTGATTGCAGGCTTTAAATGTTTATATGGAACCTTTATTATTATTATTCATTATTCATCTCTAAGACGCCGATCGTAGAGATATGGGCGAATATGATGCGTGAATGAGTGTGATGAGTGTATATGATGAACGAGTGTAGTCATTGTTACTATCTGAGTTCGACTAAGCTCAGAAAGGACTATTTATTAATAGCCCAATAGCCAGGGCAACTATGGGACCTACAGCTTTATGTGGAATCCGAACCACGTAGTGTTGGTCTGATTTTCAGCTAACTGACAAGTTTGACTCTTAGTTCTCTTCCCTAAACAACACCCGAACCTTGACTACCATTCAACACGGACACTCCAGACTTCTCTAGTAGTGTCTATATTGATGACAACCATTGAGCGGACGCCGTGTCGGTATTAAGAGAACCGAGCATGGAACCTATAGCCTACAATCTCCCAAACACTTTGTCCCCAAGTAGCTGAGTTACAGCACTGCGCCACCAGCCAGTTACAGCGACATGCCTCACTATATCAAACAAATATTACACAACTTTATATGATTGTTACCAAATAATTTTTTTTTAATGGAGTTTAGCGAATTAAAAAAAGAACTAAAATCATTTATCTACAACTAAAATAATGTAATCACATTGCCGATCTGGAATGTTTTTGTGAAAATAAATAATGTCTAATGTCTACGTCTTTTTGTTGTTGTTGTTAATTTAGTGAGGAAATAATTAATTATTATGATCACAATTTAAATGCGGCATTCTTAGTGGGACACACCCTTTACATTAAGATAGCCATATCCTTAGGGTAGGCCTATGGTTTTTACAGATCAACAGATATTTATTTTGGGAGGAGGGGGGTCATCACAACAGGTACAAAACTTACTGAAACCACTCCAGATGGAAATCGAGAGTATGGTTGAAGTAATGAGAATCACACAAAATACCTTCTGTCTTTACATAGGTTGAGCTGCCATCAACACAAACTGAAGGAGGTGGAAGTATCAAGAAAAAGGGAAGAAATAAGTAAAAGGAGGAAATGAGTGAACATGTTTTTAAAAGCTGGAGTTCCACATAGCTGTAAAACTGTGTTGTATCGCACATATTAGTCACTATTACTTACTTGTACACCAAACCTTGGTTCAATAAAAACATGGACAGTAATGAGCAATAACTAAATATGACTATAAACTACTGTTTTAGTTTTAAAAAGCAATGCTTTTATGCTATTTTGTTTTTACTCACTTTTCGTTAATCCTTTCGTTAAATTAAATTAAAAAAAAAAAAAAATTACTACAAGATACATAGGCTCTCAAACATCCCTGAGATCAACACATTGATTGCAGGCTTGAAGTGTTTATATAGGACCTCACTATATCAAACAAATATTACACAACTTCATTTTAGTGAATGTTTGTTTTATTTACTCTCCATAACTGCATATTAATTCAGAGTATATATTGAATTATTCTATAATCGGTTCATATAAACATGACTAATTAGAGTAAAACATGTTACAAGAGGAGGATAAAAGCAGTATAGCATTACTATTTCCACAATTGCTATTATAAAAAATATAGTAAATTATAATGCATTGCATATAACATATTTATAAATTGTAGTACTTATATTTAAAATAAATATACTAGTCATAAATATGTAATACAATCAATATTTTAAATGGTATGGGATTTAAACTAGAAAAATATAAAGTGTACTGTAACATAAAAAAGTGACACGACCTTTTTTACAGTCATTGCCTTCGGAATATTCTTCAAATTCAATGCTTGCATCTTTTTATCATTAAATACACAGCTGTTTTAGAATACAGCTAGAATAAAACTGTAGCCTTATTCATCAATTCACACATATTATAATTTTATGAAACTATTATTAGGTAATATTAATTAAACCACAACAGCCAATATCGGTAGGGTGGCTATAAGGAGTAGCCATATGTCTTGTTGAATGATTCAACTCACTATCAAAGTGATCATTAAATGGAGTAAAGGTAGAAAAGAGCCTCTAGCCAGCTTTTTTACACAATTCATAGATGTTAATTTTGATAAATATTTGTTTAAGTTAAATTGGGAACAAATTAAATATGGACAATAAAGTCGAACATCGGTAATAGTAGGTGGTGATGGATTGATACCTTAAGTAAGAAATCAAAGTTACAGTTTCAGTGCTAATATCAGTTTCAGTGAACCACAGCTCTGGCTGACTTCTGTATAGCCAACAACATGACACTTTGCCAGGCTGTTCTTGTTTATCACAAGTTTAGTGTCAACTTGTGACAGTGAATTCTATTACTACTCATGGAAAATTTTTTCACCTAACTACAAGCTCCTTGAGAAGGTACAGCTGAAACCCAGGGGCCTGTCTCTCAGGGCAGTAAAAATATCGTGTTACTGTTTTCAATATGTTAGAAATCAGGAAATATTAAATTATATGGTAAAAAAATATGATTATATAGTAGGTTATGTATAAATTAACAATTAAAATTGGCCCTTTGAGGTTTCAGTAATCAAGTTGTGAACCACTGGGAGTCTGTGTTCCATGTTTAGCCAGGGTTCTGTCTAATTGCATACCATCACAATTAAATGAATTTTATTTTTCAATTATTTTCACAACATAACTCTGCTGAACAGTATTGTATTTATATTTAAAACACACAGTTATTTCAACCAAATTAAAATAGAAGTGGAATACACTCACCGCACTGACTTTCCGGACTTTTTGGCCAGTAGAGGGTCTGCCCTGGCTGAGAGAGTCTGATCGTATGCTCATCTTCTCTTTGTTATTGTCATCAGCGTTGCCCTTTTCCTGTCCGACAAACAGCTCATAGCTGGCACAGCTCATGTCAGACGGGGACTTGGCAACACTCGCCACTTCACCAGCGGCTGCTGCCGCCGCCGCTGCAGCTGCAGCTGCTCTCTTATTCTCTTTATTGGCAGCCGCTTCTTCAGCCTCCTGAAAAATTGTTTTACAATTAATTAATTATATAATAACTGCCAAAGTTAACTCATTCATCAAACATACATATATGAAGGCTGTGTAAATAAATGGTGTTTTCTACTAAGTAAACACCACTGGTGCCCATTCAATCTAAATTTAGCCAGACTCTCATTGAGCACCTGAACATATTGGTAGCATTGAAAGTATGTATGCTACTTAATGGTGATGAAAATATAAACATATTTGGAAAGTTCAAAATCTTGGAAAACCCGTCTCTGCTCAGTCTTTTCCACAAACTTAAATAATATTTTACGGTCTCTGCACTTATGAAATGTTTTTCACCATTAATAATGAAATTGAACATTGGCTTATTACTATATTATGGTATATGCTTTATAATAATGTTAATCTCCTTGGATAATCTGTTACTGACTTATCTCCCTCAGATTTAAGATTTAAACCCTCCATGTATTTATGATGGACAGCTTTAGAAACAATCAACCTTAGCATGAACTGACAAAACCAACTTGAAACTTAATAGATATTTGATGAGAGCAAATTATTGAATGAACGAGTTATTTATTTATGATCATAAGTTAGGCGTATAGTGCTCTTATTACAAAGTCCCCAATTAATATAAAGGACAAAAGAATGTTCATTTCCACTGAAACAAGACAAATTTGTTAGATAATTGTATCACTAAATTGGTCAGATTTTATTTTACTTCAGTATTACATCCATAAATATGTTTGTCAAGTAAAAATAGTATTAGATTAAATTAATTAAATTAAATTAAAATAGTATTACATTAAATTTAATCCTTGATTTGTAAAGGATTAATCATGCTAAATCATGCGGCCGCACTTATCAAAAATCTAGGGTTAACATAAAATATTCATGATCTATGTTCATGAATGTACCCTAAAAGGCCACAATAATGGCGTTGAGACTGATATGTGAGTATGTACTAACCCTAATAGCTTCTTCCTCTGCCGCCTCTTCTTCCTCAGCCTTCTTCTGGAGCTCATCATATGACATGGCGACAATAGCCAATATCAAGTTCACCAAGTAGAACGAACCCAAGAAGATAATAACAATAAAAAATAACATGTGCCATGGTCCCGCTGATCTCAACACCTGAAACAGTAATGGATGCCTTAAATATAAAAACTACTAATAAAAATAACATGTGCCATGCTCCCGCTGATCTCAATACCTGAAATAGTAATGGGTGCCTTAAATATAAAAACTACTAATAAAAATAACATGTGCCATGGTCCCAATGATCTCAACACCTGAAATAGTAATGGGTGCCTTAAATATAAAAACTACTAATAAAAATAACATGTGACATGGTCCCGCTGATCTCAACACCTGAAATAGTAATGGATGCCTTAAATATAAAAACTACTAATAAAATGAATTAGAACAAATTGTATATACATATTTGTGTGTTTGCAATTTATATGTTATTCAATTCCACAGACCTACAACCAGGCTACTAACTCTGCCTCCACATGTGTTGTCACTACAACCTTCTTTAACATATTTCTGATGTTCATATTTCTATAAATATAAATGAAAGTCTTTGTAAAATAAGATATTTTCTACTTAGTTGAAATATTTACTGAAAAAGTCAACATCATATGTTGAATCTTTGAGGACATGCTTCTAAGGTCAAAGTGTAAACTATTTACAGATTCATAATCCAGGTAGAACCGTGAAAGGTTACATTTGCTACTTAAGTAAGTTTACTCAGTCCTACAAAAACTATGTAAATAGTTTTAAAAATATGTTGAATATCAATTAACAAATTTTATTTACTAATGAAGAGAAATATAGGGCTGACAATATCGTACAGTCTGAGTTTTCTTCATAGTAACATATTTTTATTCTTAATCCATTTACATTTTGATTATGTTTTTGATTTGAAGGCTCTTAACCAACATGTTAATCTGTCTTGTCTATCGTTGTCAATGCAATTTAAAAAAAATTTATTCTTAAGACGCCAATCTTCAAGATATGGGCGAATATGGATTTCGAATGAATATGATGAGTATAGATGAGCAAATGTAGTCATTGTTACAAACTAAGCCTGACTATTACTTAGAAAGTATAACTAAATAGCCCAAATAAGCAGCCAGTGGTTATCAGCTGATCCCTTTCTAAATTTTGTTTGACTCTGATTGGGATTCCATCCCAGAAAAATGCAAGATATACATAGCTTTGTCTCCTCTACCAATAAATTAAAATAACATATTATTTTCTGTTCATTTTAACCCGTCAGTAGGATTGTTCATTTGTGTAACGCTAATAGGATTGCGTGTAGCTGCCATCTAAAATCTGACACTTCCTGTATTTTTAAATAAATACTTGCTGCTTTATAATTCTTTTTACTCTATTTATGAACTTAGCGTATACTAAGGTTATATTAAGTATGTTAGGTTGGTTTTTTATTTAAAAATTATCCTTATTGTATTTTTTTCTCTTATAATAAAATATAAAAAAACCTAATTTAAGAAAATCTCAAACATTCCAATAAAATATTTTATTGCGTAATAAAATATTTTATTGGAATGTTTGAGATTTTCTTAAATTAGTTACATTTTTCCAATAAAGAAATCAAAGAAGAAATGGATAAAAAAACCTGTTTTACTATCCACGGGATTTTAAATAATGCACAATTCTGGGTTAACTTTTTTAAAGAATTACAATAGTTTGTTGAAAAATACAAATGCTATAAATAAATAACATAAACAGTATATTATTTATATAAAATACAGTGTTTAAATACTAATAATATACATTGACACTAAAAAACACTTAATAGACAATGATAAAACACAATATATAACTATAAAATACTGTAACGTGAATACGATCGTGCTTAAACGGTGTCTAACATAAATTGCAATGCAGTCGGGATCGTGTAGATGACAACTAAGGACACTGACATGGCGTGCTTTCGCAGCCCCCCTCTCAACTTCCTGCTGATGAATCTCCTCTGAGAACATAAGAAAGCTCTAGAAGTTTTAGTAATGGAGAAATTTTTTTTCTTCAGTGAGACTATTTCTGTTAGATGTCATCTAACAATGATTCTACTGACAGGTTAATTAAAATAGGCATTGATTAGAGTGTATTTTATTTTTAGTCTCTTCAGTAGAACAAACTTATTATCAAAAGCCAATATTCTTGTTTTAATTTATAGATATTATTTGTTTTGTCCTTTTGTCTTTTGTATTGTTTATTATTTTGTTTTTAGGGTTATTTGTAAGAAAGGGCCTAGTGGCCCTAATTTTGCCCTTTTGTAAATTATAAATTTGCAATTAAAGACATTTATTATTATTATTATTGGGATCAAACTGAGAACCTTTAGCTTATGAAGTTGGACTTTAACCAACTACACTACCAACCAATTGAGACAATGAAGAGAAAGCTAACATAGACCTTTTTTTATTAAGGATTCTACAGTGTTACAATCATTCTGGGTTCTACAGTTGATCTTGTATCCAGGTGTGAAAGAAATTAGACCTAAAAAAGTAAAGTTAATGTAATAATACTAAACTTAGAGAGTTTTGTTTGCAAAGCCGCACCAACATTCATAAATTAACAATAAACAAAGGAAAAGACTGAAAACTGCTAATATTAATATAAAACTGACACTTCTCTTTCCCTACAGATCTGCTATTTTAAGTTGAAACAACATTCACAATAGAGGGAATGAAACAAAATCATAAAGATATCTATTCAAATATAAATTACAAACATATCATAAATCTTTCAACGTTTTTCTCTGTCAGTAAGTGGCACAAAACTACAGGCCAACATATCGTGAACACCAGAGTTCTAATATATATTTAATACATTACTGCTTCTTCTTACATTCTTACATATGAGACACCGACACAACGTTGTTGGTATTTTAAGGCGAATATGAATGATTATGTGAGTGTAGGATGAGTGTGGATGAGGTAGTCTGGTTACTAACTGAGTTCAACTGTTCCTCAGAAAGGGCAATTTATTAATAGCCCAACAGTCAGGGCAACTAAGGGACCTACAGCTTTACGTGGAATCCGAACCATGTAGTGCTGGTCTGATTTTCAGCTAATTGACAAGCCTGATACTCAGTTATCTCCCCCACACAATCCCATACAGTGATTACCACCCAACATGGACACCCCAGATTTCTCTAGTAGTGTCCACGCCGATAGCAACCATTGAGCGGACGCCAAGTCGGTATTAAGAGGACCGTGCATCCAACCTATCGCCTACAATCTCCCAAACACTTTGTCCCCAAGTAGCTGGGTTACAGCACTGCGCCACCAGTGCCGACAACTCACTTTGCCTTTGCCTGTATTTACCAATATACTTCCAAGCATCTAAAATTGTTAGTATATTTCAATTATTCTTCACCATTAACCCTTTCCACTCCAATTCCTGGGAACCCAGTTTCCCTATCAGCTCCATTTACTTTTAAGCAAAGATTGCCTACTACATTTGTCCAGTAGGAAAAACATATATCTGATAGTTCCAAAAAGCTGATGTATTTTTTTCTTTGTTTCTTCTATGACTAAAGTATAGATTAATATAAAATAAAACATATATTTTTATTTTCAAAATTTTTTAATTATATATATTCATTGGAACAAAATTGAATTTCTAACAAAAAAACGGATTCAAGAAGAATTTTTGAAAAATTTTAAATAGGAAGAATAGTATTTGTTGTTTGTTTTTTGTTGTTTGTATCCTTACAAACAAAAAAAATTCATTTTCAAATATTTTGGACTAAATTATACATAAAAAATATATATAACTCTAAAACCGAATTTTTTTGAAAAACAACATTTTTACAAAAAAATTATTTTCACTGCAACTAGTAAACAATTGCTCCGTAAATTTTATTTTATTGCTTAGCAACAGTCAAAATGTACATAATTTAGACCAAATTTGTAAGTAAAGCTTTTTTCAATAATTCAAAACATGTTATCAGCTAAAAATATAAACAAACAAAATCTAATAGCCTACTTGCAACGCTCTTTTATTCGACAGGAATCATCGTCGTAAAATAAAAATATTATGAATAAACAGTAAAACAACAACGATAACCTAGCAACAACAATGCGTTTTATAAGCTCATTACGAACGATAACATATGACGGAACAAAGTGAGTGCAGATAGCTGTTGCAGTCAGCCAGCTGTTTACGGAGCAGCCACAGACGACAAACATTACATTTCATGAGGTTTGTTTACCGATACTAAACTCAAACGGTTCCGAAAAAATTCTACAGGTAGCATCACATATCAAACAACAACCCTAGCGGTCAATAATGTAACTACGTCAGTCTAAATACAATCATAGAACGTTTTTATAGAGACGTCGGGCCCAGCCCGACATTGGAGTTAGTGCGGTAAGTTGCGTGGCGGGGCTGCCCCGCCACTTGAGTGGAAAGGGTTAACAACCTAATCATGAAATGTATTTTTCATAGAGTCATAGTACTATATGACCCAGCTACTTGATGCTAAGTTTTGTGGATATTGTTAGGATAGACAGTAGAGATAGATTCTGTTCTCAGTCCAGCTAAGAAGACAGAATATAGATTCTGTTCTATACAGACATAGTGTTCGTTCAATGGTTGTATGAGCGTGGACATTAATGAGGCATTGGTTTTGTGGTGTCAGGGTTTAGAGAGGTTTGAATATCAGCTTGTCATGTCGCAAAACAATCAGACCAATAAATGAGCAGTTCAGATTCAATGATAATCTATAAGAATCTTACTTATATTTCTAAATCTAATGAAAGCAATTTATATATCATAACTTATGAATACAGGATATTTGTAAAGTTTCTAGTTTTTACCAGCTGGTAAAGATTTTCCCAGTAGTCCTGCGTCATCAGTCTGAAGGCTGACAAAAACGCCCAACCAAACGTGTCAAAACTTGTATAGCCATAGTTGGGGTTTTTGCCAAACCCTTGTATACATGTGTAGCCAGGCTTGCACATACTGCAAATAAAAACGCCTTAAATTTATTGAAACGGTAGAGATATTTCATAACTAATATATGCTTCTAATCTCATAACAAAATAATTGTATTGTATTTTGCATTTTAAAAAGTTACTTACATACTGAAACATGAGTATTAATTTTAAAATCTAATTACTTGCATGCAACATTCAACACACTTGTTTTCTTCTTACATATGAAAAATAGCGACAGTATGTTGTTAATGGTTTTTTATGTATAATTAAACATAAAATACCAGCTGAAATTTATGAAGTACAATTAATTTATATTAACTACAGCAAAGAGTTTTATAGTTGGGATTTATTTTAAAGGTTTGAAAGTGTGTGATATTGACTGATATTAATACTATCAAGTTTAGTTTTGAATTGGCAAAATTCAAAAATATATACAGAAAAGTAAATCAATGTTATTTTTTGCTTTAGAATAAACAATAAGGTAAAATAAAAACTTCAATCATTGGTAATGCATCCATGAATATAGTGAGGAATCTTGTATACCGTACCTATATTCTTTAGATTAAAAATTAAACTATATAACGAATTGACATCCTAGACATTTTTAGAGAATGTTGTTAAACATTTTTTAATTACTCTGATTATATATACAAATGAAATGATTTGGATGAACAAATATTTTTACTTAATAAACTTCAATTTCAGTAAAACCATTTACATGCTTATAGATTGATTAAAAGTTTTCTTACATTGATATGTGTTAGACAAAAATATTAATTTTAAATATATGAAAAGGTGGTAAGTAACACCTAAAGATAATAGGAGTTTGATACCTGTCAAAACATTGCATTTGTTTCTTACAACACTTAAAGCATTGGAAGACTCCAGCAAATTTACCAATCGTGAATAATCCAATGCCAACAAATAACTTTCAAAAATAGTTGATTATTTGTTTAGCCTGATAATTAAACTATTTTTAGCCCTAAAAGTAACACTTAATTTCTGAGAAATAAGTAATAAAGAAATAGATTGACTTACCCTGCCCCTGACGCATTCCCACATAACGGATAAACATCATCCTCCCCATCCCAGTTGCCTGAAAAAAACATGCCATTTTATTTATTTGATTCCTTCTTATTATTATTAATAATCACGTATGGGCCAAATAAAACCAAAGGAAGAGACAGGCAACAATGTTTTAGTTAATCAGGCTTTCTTTGTGTCCACACTTATTTCAATATTCTGTAATGAGCTCTCATTCTTTCACTAGACCAGGCCATCCCGGTTCTTTTTCTGACACCTTGACCAACATTCCAGTCAAAAACCTATTTGCCTGAATGTGTTTCTGTTTGAAAGTTAGTTTATGTAGTACACTCTGCTTTGAGATCTTCCTTTATTGTACCAATCCACCTAATTGTTTCTTATTTTACCATACTTAATATTTTTATGAAAATTGGAAGTTTGTTTGCTTTTGTAGTTCTATTTTTATGATATTGGTATAGAATATTGGGGGTTTTTCTCACAACAGAATGTACGTCAGTGTGTTCTTCTACTTAATACTTCAATGCCTCTAAGTTTGTATTATTGAACCTAATATTTTTCTGACAACCTACCTTTTTCAGTTTTGAATTTGTTTGATGTCAATCCTTCTGTTTTAAACTGAAATATTAGCCCCATAGAGTCATCCTAATTTTATTAATGTGTTATAATGATTATATTTTTTACACTTGAAGATAATTTTTTTACTGTGAGTTGTTTGTATTAGATTAAAGGCAGCTGTCATTTTTTAACAGTGAGCTTCATTTGCAACATTTTCAAAACCCAATTTTGGTTTAATTTTATGGAGATAATTGAATCAGGAAACCCATTTTATTTTCCCATATTTGTGTACAAGAATACAGGAGTTGTTTTAAAACAAGCCATGTATTCTGTCTTTAAAATTACGCTTGCAGACATACTTTATATTTTATTTCCGATAGAATTTTTATGGGCAGTGGAGATTTCTCAAATTATAATTGCAAAGTTATAAAAGTAAAAGCTAGACAATCAACTTCAATGTTGGTCCTTCCCTATGTGATGGCTTAATCCAGATTGTTTTCTAATTTCTGTTTTTCCCATTTCTCGATTATTTTGACTAAAATAGGCATTAATAGTAATAGGCAAAGATCATCTCATATCTTAACTCCAGTTTGTATTTGAAATGATCCAAAAGTTTCTCCAATAAATGACTGCTCCACATCAGTGAACCATTACAAATGAAAATCAATTTAAAATATCTGTATTTATATATAGGTTAGTACAGGCTATTATTTATTATTAATCTTATCCTAATTATTATTTTATCCTAAGCACAACAACCCTTTGTGGGTCTGACATGCTGGATGGCTTTTTATGGCCAGTTGACATGCACAACAGGTCCTGTTCACCATTATTCCAGCTTTCTCAACCAGGATTCGCTACAAGTCGTAGATTTCCATTGCCTCACAATGCTGAGTCAACACTGGGGTATACTTGAGGGGCAAATTACCAAATGCCTGGACCGGGTATGAAACCCGGAACCTCAAGCTCCGGAGGTGAGCACATTAACCACTTAGCCAGTGGAACCACTCATATTATCCTAAATGACATTCAGTAATGGAGTTTGAGTAAATAAAAATGCAAAATTTATGAGCAGTGAAATCGTAATAAAGTGGCTATACTAGGATGAAAATTCTTAAAAATTAAAATAAAATTTTAAAATGTATATTTCCTATCAAAATTATACATGGAAAATGATAATGTGATTGGGTATTTGATAGGTTTTTCTTAATAAGTAACTGCCTATCTCGAGTGCACTCATAATTTCTGCAAAAATAATAAATTATGTTAGTCTATACTCTTTTATATGTTATTTACAAGTATACACCTTTTTTTAGTTAACATATAGGCCTATAAAGTAAAAATTAAAGTTTTTGAATACAATCAAATTATTTTTGTTACCAAAACAGTAGGTAGTAAAGTTGCACTGCAAAATGTTATTTTTTCATATTTTGTTGCTACTTCTTACGGAATGAGCAGTCTACCTTAAGCTTAATTTTTAAAACATGTTCATCTGATGTTAAATATATTAGCAGAACATCATATTGCTCATTCCTCAATATCATACTGTTTACATAAAAATGAACTATAAATGACCATAGAAACATGGGATTATTACTGTATGACAAATAGTTGTACATATTTGCATTGATACCGTCAACACACCTGGAATTCCATATACAGAACGTCAGGAAAATATTCATCGCAAGCAACACTTAACCCAACCCCCAAAGTAAATTTTTAATCAACCAACTTAGACTATGCACACACTAGAGATTAATCACCGCCGATTATTTAATTGACCAATCTGTGCATCATAATTTTAAATGGGAGTGCGCTCACAGGGCGGACTGTGATTTTTAAATTGCTGCCAATTTAAAAATCTGCTGCATGTCACAGATTTGTAGGCGAGGCAATAGTCAGTCTAAAATCTGTAACATAAAGGTTTTAACCTCTCCGTACACATTGGCAATTGTTTAATCACCCGTCTGAATCATCAGCTAGTTACTAACCTGGATTTTCAAAAGTTTTTCTGTTGTGTTTTATTAAAAATGGCTTTTTTTTTTTTCACGGAAATGTCTATTAATGAAACTGAAGTGAAATATAGTCTTAGTTATATAATAAAATATCAAAGAATTTTGTGATAGAAATATTAAAGAAAACTTAAAGAATTAAATGTGCATTATGTTTATTCCAAATTTCATCTGCCTTCATGACAAAGGAAGGAAAAAGGTAGTCCTAATATCATAAATTAACTTGTCAAGCATATTTTACATCGGCCTATCTATGAACCATACCTTTTAACTTTAATGGACAGTTTTCTGTACATACATCTGCTTGTGTTTATTTAAAATTTAGTACTACAATCTAGCTTACAGATTTCTATTAAATTTTGAGGTTTTTATATTGGATAAAATAAAATGACAGATTTCTATTTGCGCAAGAAAGGCTTCATTTTAGGTGTATGCATATTGTTAAAAGATAAACCAGGCTACAAAAATATTTATTTATATGCATTCATAATTATATGCATTAATATATATATATATATATATATATATATATATATATATATATATATATATATATATAATATCATTAAAATTAGCCGTTAGATTGCTTTAATATGCACTATAAAATTTATATCTATAAAAGTTTATAATTAAAAATATAATATACACTTGATCTTCCCTAAAACCATTAGTAAATTATTGAAAACATTAAATAGACATAATTTAATGAAGAAGATTTTTTCTCCTCTTCATGTAGATAACTGTATATTTTTTATAAAATTTACCGTTCAAAAGCTTTTCACTAAGGAAAGGATGGACCCGATATTTTATCTTCTTTTTCTCAGAGGAATTTAAAGACCACATCTGCAAGGAATCTCAATAGAATTCATTGTTTGACTATAGGACCACCTCAATCTACAAGCAATAAATTACCCTAGTGTCCGCCTCAACATTCGAGCGAGGCAATTTTTAATCGGCCGATAGAAAAATCGCTAGTTTGCGCTAAGGCTTAAGTGGAGTGCATTGAATAAAATCATAAGAAATTTTCATTATTTAATATAATATATAATTGTTTCTAATAATTTCATTTTACTGTACTTAAGCAGAGCTCCAACTGTTTTTGCCCCAAAACCTATTGACTATTAGTACCCACTCACTTTCGTTGCTACACCACTTGAACCAGTTGTGGTCTGTGAGGTTTCCTGCCGATCCATCCTCTGGGAAGTTCCTGATGCATTTTTGCGTCAGCACACCCATGTAGATCTGCAAGCCCATCAGTGCAAACACCGATAGCGAGAACATCGTTAGGATTATCACATCACGCAGATTTTTCACAGACTCTATGACGGCACCAACGATTGTCTTCAGACCTGGCACATAGTTTAGTTGGGTTTAAATATGAGAATAAATCAGTTCATAAAATAACACGTTAACTGGGTGACACAAGTGTCGCCTAGTTCCATGATTTTGTCACCCAGTGGAGGTAGCTGGTGCTGGCAAATGTTTGGGGACAAAACCATCAATTTAAGTGATGTTCTTCAAAATTGAAAATTTGACCTCACGCAAGTTATTAAGCTTGTTAAGCTTTGTAAAAGGTATCAAAAATGATTCATTAAAGTTAGAATTAATGATTTACTTTATTGTGATTAAGGTCAGGTATGTATAGTGTAGTGATATGCACTTAGCAGTCAATGCAGTGGAGCGTGTAATGTGTGGGTGGGTGTGAAACAAAATGTTCCACAATAAAACCGTTCTTCAATTTATTGTTTACTTAAAATATTTCGTTCTGCCACAGTAAAAATACAATTCAAACTATCGTATCTTAATTAGTTTTTATTAAAAATAAAATAAAAAAACTTGGTTTCTCAACAAAATATTCTTACAAATACATTAAAAAATCACAATATGTAAAAAATCTCAATAATTCCAAAATAAAGCTTAATTCACGTTTTGAGGCTTTAAAATTGAAATTTGTCTAGGAAGGGCCTTGAATTATTCATTGAAATAGGAGGGTTCTGGTATTCAATTTAACTTCTGGACCTTGTGTATTCCCCCCCTCTCTATGTGGCCCAGAGAAAATCTGTTAAAATACACTCTGGAATTAAAAACTAACAGCTCACTAATTGACAAGTAGCAATGACAGTCAATAAGACCTTGCCTTTAGAATATTTCTACAATGTTATAATATTTGACATTACTTTAAGCTGTTTCATCCCAGATAATGATAAAGTTAAATTAAGTCTAAAAGCTTTGCAAGGATAAAATCTGTCATAACTTATCTCAAACTGAAAATGGAGAGAGCCGAAACTTGTCATTGTTACCATTCTTGGATTTTTAAAACAAAAACTAAGAATATATTTCAATAAGTGTTTTGCATGAAAATGTAAAATTATTAAAATAGTATTTCAATAAAACTTTGCAGAAGAAGATAAATTGAATATTTATCCTAGTAGAAATTCAAGGTCCTCTAAATTTGTTAGGTTGCATGCTCATTATAGTAAACTATACTTATCTCCCAATATTTCTTGTTTAATTTACAAATATATCAATTAACTTCTCTTTAAATGGTTTTAAATCACAGAAAAAAAAACAAACAAAAATAGCAGAAGAATGTTAATTTTTTAATGAAAAAATATTTGTACATATATAAAACTAAAATCTACAGACAAAACCTCTATGTCATCTTGTTTAATGTTTTTTAGTATAATAGAGTTCTGATTATTTTCTTCAGCAAGCAATATTCAATAAGTAAATATGCACTTATTTAAGAGCAAATGTATATTGCTTATCTGTGAATAGTTGAATGTCTCGTATTCTTCCTACGTCAATTAGTGTCAATTAATCCTACCTCTAGAACATAACCATTGACATTTTTAAAATTAACCTTAAATTGCATTAGTGAACAAATAGGAGACAAAGAATCCAAAAGAAATATTTTTTAATGCAAATCTAACTTTCCTTCAGTAAATAAATTTTTGTTTTCTGCAAACATGTAATTTGTCCACAAAATGAAGCACATACTAAGCATTATGTGTTTTAACAACTACAGTGTTGATAGGTCTAGTTATTAAAACAGTCATTCATTTATTATAGGTGTATGATTGTAACTTTATATTCCACATTTACTTAAAAAACCTTTTATTCTCTATTTTTATTCAAAAATTTGTTTAGGAAAAGTGTAAAAAATAATTTGATTAGATACATCACACCAATGAATTTGTAACACTTCTAAGGCATCAGTTAAGTTTTATTAAATGCAAAATTGTTAAGATAACATAAATAATTTCAGCACATTTGCAACCCTAGGTGTCAACTGTTCACCCATGATATATATGGATTTTTGATGTAAATAAACATTAAATTCATCATTATAAAATGCAAATAATGTATGTGTATGGGAGTGTGGATGGGTTAATTATACCCATATTAGTTAACCCATACCCATCGTTTATGTAAGGGCGGGTAGGTGGGCTAATACCACACGTACCACACGTGGGCTAATACACGTGTGTGCGTGGGTCACACCAACGTATATATCAGGGTGGATGGGTGTAAGCAAGTTGTTTAATTAATTATCAGAGTGAAAATAAGCCAGTCATGCTTGATCTTAAAATGATAATAAATTAATCATTTGACTTATTATCAAACAACACAAATATATAGACACTTTCCTGATAACACAGATTTACTTTAATTTAATTTTGTTTAAAATAGAACAAGTTTTATAAAACATCAGTCAGGCAGTCTGTACATAAGAATTTTGGTAATGACTAGAAAGGAAAAAATAGTGAACATACATAATTAAGGCTTTAAAGTTCTCTAAAAAAATGAATTTGAAATTAACTACTTATAGATTTTACACGTAAAATTTGCAATAGTAAATAATGAAATCTTTCAAAATATACACTCACCTGGGACGATTGCGACAGTTTTGAGAGCTCGTAGAACTCGAAATGTTCTCAAAGCTGCCAAGTTTCCCAGATCTATTCCCATTGTAACATAGCTGCAAGTGGCCAGAGCAAAACATTTAACAAATGTGAATCACAATTTTTAATCGATAACAATTATTATTTCTGTGATCAGTCAGCCTATCACAGTAGAAGCTACTTGCAGATAAGAGTTAATTCATTAGGAAGTGCTTGGAAAATGTCTAAACTCTAATATAGAAAAGTTTATAGCTATCGAAGCTCATGAAATATTTAAGGATCATAGTAACTACATTTTTTTCTAAAATGAGGGCATTTCTAAGGAGTATAATATCAAAATTAGGAGTCAGAAGAACATTATTACCTTTACTAATTCTAAAATATAAATAAACAGCATTTAAATTTGTTTGACATTTTATCAGATTTCAACGCAATTGAAATATGCACACATTTTTTATTGTTTAACACTTACTGCATTTTAAATTAGAATAAAAGTTCATAATAAATTAAAATGAGTTTTTGTAACTTTTAGATATTACACAAGTAATAATAGTGTTCCAACGGAACTAATCAAATTACTATATTATAAGAGATACTTTATGTAAATTATTTGGTTATCTGCAAATATTTTCATTACATAATTATTTATTGGAATAAAACTAATAATGATGAATGGAATGGAAACTATACATCTAGATACACACGGAAAGCTGGGGTCTAAGACTCGACTTCACACGAATACAAATATTTCAATAAAATACATGCAACAACTACCTAGGCTACCAGGTGACTTTACCTTCACGTGACATTAAAATGTTTTACAGTATAATGAATTTTTAAATTTATTATGTTTGATTAATAAATTTTCAATGCACTCTGACAAAATTATAAGTCAATTTTTTCAGATCATTTTTCTTTGGTATTTTTGCTTTATAAAAAAAACTGAATTAATTTTATTTTATGTCAAAAAAATCTTGAGTGATACAAGTCTACTGACCCCCAAAACAAAACTATATAAGGCCGATGAAGGGCTTTTCAAATAATCTTTACTGTTAAATAATTAAGTTGGAGTGTTAATCCATTGCAGGGTAGATAACTTGAGGCGCGATAGGTATAGCGGTCGGAGTTATTTGCTATGCCAACCAGTTCTGTTTACGGTATACTGTGCACCGGCAGTACTTAACGTTCTGCTTTCAGTCACTGTATTTCTTTATTACTATAAAAAAGATAAAGATGAATTGATTTATTCTATAGTCTTGTATAGAAATACTTATATAGTTAAAATAAATTTATTTCAGAACATAAATTATTCCCCACGGCAAGCGATACATGACTGTTTCTCGTTTATTGAATTGAAACAAACAAAACTGAAGAAACACACAGTGTACACTTGTGAGCGTTATCTACCAGGTTTGAATATAACTACTCTACCAATAATGTAACTGAGTGACTGCAATCAAATGGTTTCTAGTGCCATAAATAAGAATTAAAAGCAGTTTGGGTTAAACAAAGTCCAATGACACAGCAATTCCGTCTCTCAGCTTCCAGTCCGCAATGATGCATTTTTCGCCTGCAATGGGTTAAATTTAATTATTACATTAGCTTTCATAATCTTGATATTTAAATTGATAGTTTTTAGAAGGTGTTTGTATTTGGGTTTTATTATTTTATGAGAAAGAGAAAAAATTATATTTTTTAATTAATCACTTTGTACCTCGTTGACTTCATTTAACACAATATAAATATAGGCAAGTATCAGTTACTGTATATAAGTATGAACCTCTCAAATATGTTACGTGTTATTCAAAAGAAAACATATTGAACCGTTTCTAAATGGCGTTAGAAAATATTTTGGGGGACACCTTACCCTGATACCTAGCCACCTGGTAGGAGAAATATAAGTTGAGTAAAAAAACTATACTATACAATAAATATTATTTTTGAAATACCTAACTACTCTACCAAAACCAATTGTAAACAACTATAAAATCTTACTAGACAATGAAGACTACATCCTCAGACAAAATATCTATTTAGACAAATGTTCATCAAGAAAACATGTCATCTCACAAAAACCAAGAGCAGCATGTACAATATTTACAATACAGCTCTTCTTTGCACAGATATGATTCCTAAACATCATCTCATCTGTCATAACCCTTAAAACATTTAGTTTATTTTCAAAAAATACATTTGCCCTAAATCTGAACAATGTACACAACAATTATTTATGCAAAGCATTATAATTAATGTTGTGATAAGAAAACATAACTTTTTCCAAAACAACTCCTCAATGATATTGAATAGTCTACATAATTTTGTAAAACCATAGAAAATTTTGTACTCCTGTTTAAATAAAGATAAACAGCTAATCAACTGTATATATGCCGTGTATAAGTAATTATAACAAAAATATCAGTTGAAATACAAATACTGTAATAATCATGTAAAAGTAATTTGAAAAATGTCCATAAACTAAAATAGCTTCAAGTTTAACTTTACTCCTTACGACAGGTTTAAACTTTGTTTCATTTTTATTATAATTCATTATAATTCTGAATCTTGAAGCTACAGCTCCTCTGCAGTTGGTCACAGTAAATGTTTTATAAAACTTTGAAACACATGACCAAAATTAGTATATTCATAAAATTCTTCAAAATAAAAAATGTTAATTACGAATATATACTAAGAGAATTATTAGATATTTTATCAGGTTTTCTAGTACAAGGCAAATTAATTCTTGTGAAAATTAAGTGTTACACACACACTTTAACTCTAGTTCTGTAAGTAATACGTGTGCACTACAAACATGAATTGAACCTTTGAACCAGGTGTTTACCCCTAGTTAAGGCATGTACAGAAGTTACATACTTCAACACTTACATCCAATTCATGTTCAACTGTGCATGTGCCATTTTCACAAAACTAGAACTTAAACAGAGATGACAAATTTATATAATCATAATATTGGACAATCTTAGACTTAAGTGGCCGGTGTCATAACTAGGATCTATATTTTCCGGTAACAACTACGTCAAGGTGCTATCTACACTATTTACAAGATTACCAGACATCTCACACATCCTATGGTATGCTGAGTGGTACTGCTGAGAATGAGATCGACGAATGGCCTTCCAGCTATTAAAACAGGTGGTATAGTGGGAACTGGTTGGGCAGTTATGCTGGAGAGGGGCGGAGGCAAGACCCACGTGACCTATTGCCATTGGCCGGAGAAAATCCATATTGCTGACTCTTCGATTTTATTTCAATTTATATAAAATGGGTTCCGATGTCTTCGAAGCCATATACTTTCATCCTTATTAAAATTATTTCTTCTTTTATATATTTCTATAGCTTTCATTATGATTCTTGGGTAGTAATGCAGGATGTTGGCAAGGATATGGCATAGTTTGGTGAAATAACATTCAGTGATTATTTTTTGTGCTATGTTCTGCTACTGCAGACTTTTCTGTTTCTTCATTCTTGGTATGTCTTATATGTTCTTTAATTGTTGTAGAAATTAACCTCTTGCTTTCTCGGAACATAGCACAAAAACTAATCATGGCATTTTATTTGGCCAAATTAAAGGTCTTGCGAACATCCAGCATTACTACCCCAGAATCGTAAGGGAAGCTAATATAAAAGAAGAAATCATTTTAATAAGTATGAAAATATACTGTTTCTGAAGATATGGAAATCCATTTCTCTAAATTGAATTTAAATGGAAGAGTCAGCCATATCGATTTTCTCTAGTCAATGACAGTAGTAGGTCATGTGGGTTGTGCCTCCACCCCTCTCCAGCGTAACTGCTCAACCAGTTCTCTCCCACCACCTGTTTTAAAGATGGAAGGTCATTTGCTGATCTCAGTCTCAGTAATACCACTGAGGATGCCACATCACAGCATGGGCGAAACGTCTGGTTATTTTGTAAATAGTGTAGATAGCACCTTAACGAGGTTTTCACTGGAAAATATAAATTTTATCTCTCTAATATATTCCTGGCCTAGTGCCCTTTAACCTAACCTAAAATTCTATTTTGGAAAATTTTCTTTAAATATGAAATTAAATGGATTGAACAAAATAAAAAAAAATATATTTGCTTAATTAAAACAATTTAAAGGATATCTTGCTTGTTGTTCATTTAAAAATAATTGTTGCTCTAATATTTTAAAGTATTAAAATTAACTGAATGTACATAAATTTAATAATTTTGGTTAGAGGATTGAGGGAATAGCTTTGCCCCCTCTCCTTCACACAGCTCTGTGAAACATTGCTAAGTCTTTGACTTGTACTGAGCATTCCTTAAGTTATGAGTTTTATATTTGTGTGTTTTGGAGTTAGCATTTTAAAGCAACTAAGACAGTTTTAGTTATTACACAACATACATATTTCAACTGTTGATTATAATTTATTTATGTTTCTAAAACATTTTATCAATTATACTTGACATTTTATCATTAAAAAATGATGACATAATTAGTTAAACTATTATATTTATCACCAAACTCAATTAAAGGGATTCAAAATGGAAAGAAGTGACTGAATAACCAAAACATTAAAAGTGTCCCCCCTCCCCCATATAATCAATCGTTTTCAATTTGGAGCAGTTTCACATATTTTAATTTTTTTAATCTGAAAGTAAATTCATATTATGGAATCAAAATTTTGTAATTAATAACACACTTGAGTATACTAAGTCAGTATTAAATGCCTTTATATTTCTAAAAATGTTTGTCAGCTACCAATATAGTGAATTTTTGATTTTTAATGCAAACTTTGTATAAGACTTGTCATATAAGATGCCAACACAGTTATTATGCAAGGGGTTTATTATATTTACTTTATTAATTTTGAATATAGATAAAAAATTGATATTGATCCAAAAGAGGTCCTTAAATATATGAGTTAGGAATTGCTTGAATTTTTCTAACAGGCCTATATTTTGAAATTCCTTTTATTATTTTGTTTAAATTGTTTATTATTTTAAAACGTAGTTGAGATTATCTACTTTTTTAGTACAAATGTCAAGTATGATAGTGAACTTTTTACACTAAAAATGATTTAACCCTAAATCCACTTTTCAAGCCAATGTTCGATTATCACATTTAAACATAACTTTAATGTAAATTCATGTTCAAGGGTGCTAATCATGTATAGACTTAAAAAGGGGGTTTTACGTTATGCTGATTGTTGTATGAAAATAAAAAAACAAATCAAAGTTAAAAATGAATGATATGACTAACTGAAAAATACTCATCCAAAGTTATATATAAAACTAAATAAAACCACCAGATACACCAACCTGGTTTGTGCTGTTAAACACTAATCACGGAAGAACATAAAACTAACACTAATGCTAACTGTCTATTGAATGGTTTAGATCTGTTCACTGTTGATGATGGTAAAACTACGTTAACATGGAAACAAATTACTATTCTAGCAAGTTTGGGTCTTTACAGGGTGTCTTATTTGGAGTAAATTTACATTCTTAGCAGTTTGTTAAAAACAATCTGTTTTGAAAATGTAGTATTACTGTTTTCTTGAAAGAGACATGTATTTTTGGTTTTAAATTATTTATTGTCAAATATGTGGTGGTCCTAAATTAACTGGTCTCACACAGAATAAAACACACCAATAAAATGTCAGTATGGACATTCTAACTTAAGTACTTTTGAGCATACTTGAACCATGCTCAGCCTGATGAAAATCATGTTTGGTACTACACATTTGCTGATATTCCACTCACAGACTAATGATGTGTTCTTTATCATCCAATCTTTGGAAATACATTCTGTATGCAAATTAAGAGATTATTTTTTTGCGTAAAATTCCCTAGCCATGATGACAGAACCAAGTTTCTTGCCGGTCAGGTTTTTTTGACTGTTTTATTAGAAGATTTTTAAAACTATTTTACGTAAATTAAAAAAAAAAAATTATAAGATAATTAATTACAGGATATGTTGGTAGCAGCCAATAATAACACTCAATTGTTGTTAGCAGTGTTACTATCAATAACTTTGAGGTTAGGTTTTAGGGCACTAGGCCAGGAATTAATGTAGTAATAGGAGAGAGAAGGGCATCAGCAAATTTACCCTAGAGGATAAGTTTTATCTGATGACGAAAGAAATATTGTGTTTTGTACTGTCTCATTTGTATATGAGACAGTACAAAACATATACAAATGAGTGTATGTAGTCCACTGACACACCCCTGTGAACTGTGTCAGTGGACTTATCTTCTAAGGTAAGATCACTGATGCCTTATCTATCCTACTAAATTAATAAATTGATTACTTTTAAATAAGATTTTATAGAACAGCACATTACACATAAGTTGCATGTAAATCTTTTATTACACTACCTTTTGTTAGAGCATTAAATTCTAAATTCAGTGAGCATCAAATTTGTATTAGAAAAAACTTGTTGATAGAAGTTTTGGAAATCTTTCATTATTATTTATGTTTTTAAAATAGAATAAATCATGTGATAGTGTTCACCGATAAACTACTAAAAACATTTGTTCAAAATCAGTCCCCACTATTTGAGTGCCAGATATACAATTGTAGGTGAATGAACACAACTTTTTTACAGCCAAGTAATTTTTAATACAGTTTTTATGTATTATTATCACTGTATGTAAAATGTACTGAACAATTTATCAAATTTATAAATAATCAATAATTTTTCTATTGATAAAAACACACAACAGAATTTAGTAAGGTATGGTTAATTTGAAATGGCTCAATAGGAAAGTCTATAGAATGTCCATAACAACTGATAAAACTTTGTTATAGACCTTTCTTAGCAAGTGTTTTTGGACCTTCGAGATTTGAACCTGTGACATACAGCATTGAAGGCAGAAGGCAGACAAGACCTATTTAATCTTTTTGGAACAGATGAATTATTGTTCATTTTATTATAATCATTGAATATGTGTTATTTTGTATTGCTTATCATAGTTAGTTTTTTAACCGTACAACAAAGTCAAATATAAGACACCTTGCAAAAAACCCACAGAATACGCTAAACTAACTTAACACAGCGACATCTAACATTGTTGAAAATATTCAACTTACAATTTATTCCTCTTTTGCCAAATAGCTCACTTAAGAAATAAAGGTATACGAGAAACTCTTTAATATTAGTAAAGTTTATTCTCGATTAAAATCTTTAAATAATCTTTAATTTGATGGTGTGAGGGTACAGACTCCTAAATTAAACAGAAAATAAAAGCTTTACTCAGCTGAAGGTTGACATTACAATATGTCAATATTAAAATCAAACTTTTGTTTGGTAGATGAAAAAACCCAATAATTCAGTTTTTACAGATTGAATTCTGCCAACATCTTAACACTGATTCTACTAATATTGAAATAAAACTATTACATGAAATGTTTTAATGTATATGAGTAGATTTTAACTCTATGTAGCCTATACAAGTTGAAAGCAGTGCCTGGTTTTCCTATGTAAGAATATATTTCATTACTTTACACTAAGTGTACAGATAATCTTTATCCCTCCAAGTATAATTAGTATCAGCCCTTTTTTTATTTCTATAGCAATCGCTTGTGTACATTAACAAAAGCAAAGATTAACATTTTAAATAAGATTGAAATTACAAAAAATTTAGTATTTCAGATGTAGTGATGTAATGAAACTAAACAGCCAAATACGAGTCATGTAAATATGACAAATTTACCTCCTAAAAATTTAGAAAAGCACAGTATAAGTCCAAAAAATGGAACAAAGCTAATTATTTCCACATATTGGTGAACTAAAAATGTTTACAAAGTAAAGATTCCTCCATATTTATTTACTTTTGTGTCTTAATAGCTTATCGGACACAATAAAATCAACAATTTCTCTACGCTTTTTTTCATCCTTGTTGTGAAATACTAGAAACAATATCAATTATTTGAAATTTTTAGATAATACAATATAAAATACAGCAGTGTTTCAAGTTTTTTTTTTTTTTTTTTTTTTTTGTAAAAATCGATAAAACCCTAAAAAGTAGTAAAGAAGGGCAAATTAAAAAAGAAATTATACAAATAATTTAGAAAACTATTAGAGGCAATCAAGTGATGGCCCTTATCAGAATATAATTTAGAAAACTAATAGAGGCAATCAAGTGATGGCCCTTATCAGAATATAATTTAGAAAACTATTAGAGGCAATCAAGTGATGGCCCTTATCAGAATATAATTTAGAAAACTAATAGAGGCAATCAAGTGATGGCCCTTATCAGAATATAATTTAGAAAACTATTAGAGGCAATCAAGTGATGGCCCTTATCAGAATATAATTTAGAAAACTATTAGAGGCAATCAAGTGATGGCCCTTATCAGAATATAATTTAGAAAACTATTAGAGGCAATCAAGTGATGGCCCTTATCAGAATATAATTTAGAAAACTATTAGAGGCAATCAAGTGATGGCCCTTATCAGAATATAATTTAGAAAACTATTAGAGGCAATCAAGTGATGGCCCTTATCAGAATATAATTTAGAAAACTATTAGAGGCAATCAAGTGATGGCCCTTATCAGAATATAATTTAGAAAACTATTAGAGGCAATCAAGTGATGGCCCTTATCAGAATATAATTTAGAAAACTATTAGAGGCAATCAAGTGATGGCCCTTATCAGAATATAATTTCAGCCTGCTCCATTTAATATCTTCATTGTATATCAATAACAAAACGTGATCAAAAGTATTCCTAGTTAAAATCATTGGTTTAGAAAAGTATTTCTTTCCAGAACACCAAAAATAGTTGAATTTACTGTGGCAAGCACTAGCTAATGTATTTTGTAAAATAGTACACCTAAAACTAAGGTGAGTCAACGTTTATTTTCTATAAAAATGTACTGTACTACTCAACTGTAGGCTGTAGATAATCAATATTCAAAGGTTTTGGGGTTCCAGATTCTACCCTACATGCCTCCTTTATCTAGACCTGTGATAAATATAGAGCATTCTAAAAAAATTAGGAATTTGGTTGATTAGCAACAAAAAGTACATCTGCTTTTATCTTATGTCTATGAAATTGAACATCTATTATCAAGTATGAATTAATAAATATTTGTATATTACCAAAGTTCTAATATGCAAAAGCCCTTTTTGCAGATTTAGGACTTAAGAGCCGAACAAGCTCCAAACTTGAAGGGATATAGATAACACTTTGCTTTTTGTAAAGTCTTACCTACAAATTAATGAAAAGCTTTTTTCTTTAATTTTCTATTCAGTGTTAATTTGTTTTCTCTAGTTATAAGAACAATTTAGACTCAAAATAATAACTATAACTACGGTATGTATTTTTCTCTGTTTTAATACATAAGTAGTTTTTGATTAAAATATCAAATGCTAAAACCTCTCGTAGTTTTCTTTCGTATTGCATTATTTTTCCTTATTTTCATTTTGTTTTAGGTGAGAGATTAATTAAGAATACACAATATGTTACAAAGTTCCAACATTATAATTTGTTTAGTTAACATTATATTTCTAATAATAATTAATCACAATATTTTTACTATTGTAATTTCACGATGTGGTTCTAGAACGTGAGGCCTGTAAATGCTAAATTTTATGGTGTTTGAAACTAAATTGATGAAGTTAAGAATACTCATTTATCACTGTATTAAATTTCTGAGAATCTAAGGACTGGCTAGAGTTGTGTGGCATTATGTGCTTGAAATAAAAAGTTGGTGTAGAAAGATCTATTACAAATTATAAGGTATGTGAATAATAAAATTGTATTATTTAGACTTTTATATGTTGTTGGAAGCGTAGCAGCAATAAATCTGAGGTCCAAATCCCAAAACGTGTCCCCACCACCTTATTACTAACCTGTCATAGTGTGTCATAGTGTAAAACATTACTTTTAGGCGGGCTACACACTGGTGTCTCAAACATTGTGTCTTAAGACATTTGTCTTGTCTGATGAAATTGTATGAGACATGTATGTTCTTTACATGTCTTGTGTCTCACGTCTCATGTCTGATGCCTGGCCGCGGATGCTGTTGTTAGTCGAGTGCAATATGCCATCAGAGCAGGATGAAGTTATGTTATTACTTGCAGTTGTCAGATGAAGATGCCGTAGATTTAGGTTGTACATTCCCTGTAGATATTGGACCCAATCCTAATGGACTGCCAATGTTGAGAGTTCAAGCCAGTCTGTTACTACTCAGCAGTTGAACGATCACCCAGAGAAATTCAAATTATTTTATAGAATAGAACTAAGTGCATTCAACAAACTGATTGATTTAAGGAAGAGACTCTGTACTGGGGTGACAGCAACTTTCGCCCATTTGATGAAAGGCTTTAGACATTGATGAAAGGCTAAAGATATTTTAACCCTTTCCACTCAAGTGGTGGGGCAGCCCCGCTACGCAACTTACCGCACTAACTCCAATGTCGGGCCGGGCCCGACGTCTCTATAAAAACGTTCTATGATTGTATTTAGACTGACGTAGTTACATTATTGACCGCTAGGGTTGTTGTTTGATATGTGCTGCTATCTGTAGAATTTTTTCGGAACCGTTTCAGTTTAGTATCGGTAAACAAACCTCAGAAAATGTAATGTTTGTCGTCTGTGGCTGCTCTGTAAACAGCTGGCTGACTGCAACAGCTATCTGCACTCACTTTGTTCCGTCATATGTTATCATTCGTAATGAGCTTATAAAACGCATTGTTGTTGCTAGGTTATCGTTGTTGTTTTACTGTTTATTCATAATATTTTTATTTTTACGAAAATGAAAGAGCGTTGCAAGTAGGCTATTAGATTTTGTCTGTTTATATTTTTAGCTGATAACATGTTTTGAATTATTGAAAAAAGCTTTACTTACAAATTTGGTCTAAATTATGTACCTTTTGACTGTTGCTAAGCAATAAAGTAAAATTTATGGAGCAATTGCTTACTAGTTGCAGTGAAAATAATTTTTTTGGTAAAAATGTTGTTTTTCAAAAAAATTCGGTTTTAGAATTATATATTTTTTGTATGTATAATTTAGTCCAAAATATTTGAAAATGACTTTTTTTGTTTGTAAGGATACAAACAACAAAAAACAAACAACAAATACTATTCTTCCTATTTAAAATTTTTCAAAAATTCTTCTTGTATCCGTTTTTTTGTTAGAAATTAAATTTTGTTCCAATAAATATATATAATTAAAAAATTTTGAAAATAAAAATATATGTTTTATTTTATATTAATCTATACTTTAGTCATAGAAGAAACAAAGAAAAAATACATCAGCTTTTTGGAACTATCAGATATATGTTTTTCCCACTGAACAAATGTAGTAGGCAATCTTTGCTTAAAAGTAAATGGAGCTGATAGGGAAACTGGGTTCCCAGTAATTGGAGTGGAAAGGGTTAAGGTGTGTTTTTATATGTGACAAAATGTAATACATATCATGTTTCAACAGTTAAGAGAACACAGACATATTATTTATAGATACATCCATTGCTGTTTAACGTTTTCAAACAATTTAGATGATAGAACAAAATTAAAATGTTTGCATAGCAATTTATTTTTTAAATTGAGTATATAATACTTTTTAGGATATATTTTCACTCTGTAAACCAGAATGAAACTATACAGAGTGTTTTAAAAAGAATTACCTGATTTTAAATAGCTATATTTATTTAAAAACAAGGGCTTTACCCAAACATATTGGAAATTAAAATATTAAAAAAAGAATGAAGTTTATGAAAATGTATCATAATGTTCAATATGTTCTCCATTTGCAGCACAGACAACACCTAGTCAGTAGATGAATTCGTCCCAAACTACACAAAGTGTCTATATGAAATTCAGCCCTTGTTTATAATAAATATAGGTATTTAAAATCGGGTTATTCTTTTTGAAACACCCTGTTTTTAAAAGGTACTTTGTTAACCCTTTTAGTGCCAATGTCCTGTTAACAGGACGTCACAAACAAAATTCATTAAACAATTTAAAAATAAACATTTTATTGATTTAGGATTATCTTCTAATTTCTTAACACATACATTTACATAAAAAACCATTATTTTTATATGTTTTGATAGTATTTAGTAATATTTTGATAGAAATGGTTCCAAAACTTGCCAGAAAACAGCTGTTTTATAGCTGTTTTGCACAATGTAAAATTTGCTGTAACTTTTTTATCTGTCAACATATTATTGTGAAATTTAAACAGGATGTTGTTAATAACTAAATTGTTTTCAAAGTAAAGTGATTTAATAATACCCACAAATTCTTTTCAGAGTCATAAGGATGCCAAAAGTAAACAAAAGGGACGACAAACTTTTGTATCTCAAAAATTTATTTTAAATAAAAATAGCATATATAGTGCAAGGCCATTTTAATATGTTATTTTAATAGATTGGTTATTTATATATAATTAGGTATAAACAGTATTAATTTTGTGTGATAAATAACAGAGATAGGAATTATTTAGTGGGACACTGTAACAAATTAATAAATAACCCTCCGGCACTGGCATAGAGTAACTTTGAGAATTCCTCAGGCACTAAAAGGGTTAATTTACATAGTTTTAAGATTTATTACACATGATAGAATATTCAAGAAATATAGGAACGAAATAAGCACGACTACATCGTTCTTTCTCTTCAATAACACCGTTGCTGTTTTATTTCCAAACCATAATATACAATGAGTTGTGCGCATGGACGAAGTCGGTGTGTCATGCGTCATGTCTTACCAAACACCAGCAAACCGTTCTCGTGCAACACATGTCTGAAGCAGAGTTGATGTTTCAAACATATGTCATAAGCAACGTGTAAATCCTGATTTGCTAATATTAGTTGATTTCAAGTGTGACATATCTCACATTTAAAAATGTCTTAGACACAATATCTGAGACACCGGTGTGTAACCAGCTTTAACCTTCTCACAATCTATGTATTATATCAAAGATTCAACCGAATCCAGACTGGGAAACTTTAGATGTAACAAAGCAAAACGCGTTAACCATGATTGAAATGAACAACTTAAAAAAGTTTTATGAATACTGACAAATAACAGTTCAAGACAGTTCTCAACTCTACTAGTAAGTTATGAGAATCAAGAACACTCCTTTAGTGACGGTTGGTAAAAATTGCTAAATGTACGACAACAGTAATGCATTGCCAAACAATCAGTTTTATTGCCTGCAAACACATGATATGCAGTTGGACCATGTCAAAGAGATCACCCATGTACCAAGAACACATACATATGTAGACGTCTATTAGTCTGTAAAAGTGAAAAACAAAATTTTAACTAATGCAAAAAAGAGGATATTGATGAATATTGCAAATTACAAGAGTGCCTATTTAGTTGGCTACACTGGATCGTAAAGCAAGATTTGTTAGCACCCAGAATGAACTTAATGGCCCTATCAATAAAGAACCTGATTAATAAGATTAAATCATAAAGTATTCTTGTAATCATAGCATCAGCTGATTTAAAGGAATAAATACCTGTTGTATCAATAATTTAAACTAAATAAATATTAACAAATAATAAGACATAATGAGAAATGTAGAGTTCAAATCATGAAAGCTTTTATTTCCAAACTAGTGAACAATAATGAATATTACTAGATTGAAATAATTAGTCTCATTAAATATTAAATATTAAATTTAATTCACCATAATATTATTGCCTAAACCTAAAGATCTTTAGTACACCAACTTTAAATCTACTTGTGTCAAAGTGCTGTTTTCAGTCCATGCAGTATGATATTTTCTAATAACTTCTTCATCCATAGAATTTAAATGTATTATTACTAAATTAATTATATGGTTAACCAAGTAAAAATGTTAGTGGAAGTATTATAATTTAATTAATTATTGTGTGACAGTGATTCAAAAGTTTTAATTAGGGTATGTTAAATTTATTATCAACCTAATTAAATTGCAAAACGGAACTATTAATTAGCCATAAAGGTAAAATATTGAATGAGTAGGCTAATCTTAAAAGAAGAAAACCACTTATAAACGTTACAACTGATGAAATGGTTTTTGCTTGCTAAAATACCTTGACACTTTCTTTCTACCAATTCATATTTAGTAAGATTGCAATTATAGTTTGGCTTGTTATATTCGTTCACATGCTCATATTTATTGCAAATGTAACAATGTAGCCAATCTTAAATAAGTAACAATTGTGATCAAGTTCAGTTAAACTTACACCTGCGTACTTCCAAACAGCCACTTCAAAATACTGTAACCAACACCTTATGTAGAACTATCCTGTTCATAGATCAACTTATAGTCAGTGTAGATGGACAGACTAAATCTGCAGAAAACCTAGAATACTTATACCTATTGATAAGGATGAACATTTATTTATTTATTTAGCAACTAAGCTCTGATATCAGCCCCAAAGACAAATTTTTTAAAATTGAATAATTATACCAATGAAGAAAATTACTTAGCAATTTTTAGACAGCTAATCCTAATTTAATTTAGCTTTGACAGTAACCCCCTACCCTTAAATTATTTCTAACAAAATAATCAAGTGACAAATATTGCCAAAATAAACTATAGTTCTAATATAAAGACAAAGTATATTATTAATTTTTTTAAACCAGTTCTAGTAAAAAGTAATATCTGTGAGGGCAGTCATCAAATTGACTTAAGATAACATATTTAACACATTTACTGTGGAATCCATAAATCCTGATCCATTCTTAAGGGATTCCTTCATTGATTAATTTTCAAATACACCCAAAAATATATTTTTTTCAATACGTTTAAAGCATAACATCTATTAAATTGAGGATTAAAAATGAAAATTACCCCAGATAAATTAACAGAGGAATTATGTTTTACTAACTAAAATTAATCTGAAAATAATATTTTTATATGATTGATATTATAATACATTGAATAATACATTTTTTTAAATTTATGCTTTACCAGATGAATTGGACCTAAAGAATGAACAAACTGGATGAAACTATAGTGTCAAGATAAATATATAAATGTGTCTATTCCATTTTACAGGATTCTTAATTGAAATATAGAGGAGTCTTTATTTCCAACAAAACACGGAGGAAACTGAATCAAAGTTTCTGGAGGCACCACTGATATTAAGTATGAACGACAATTTAATTTACTTGTTAAATTGTAATAAATGAAGTTGAAAAACACATTTTCAATTTTACTACATAAATTTTTCACTAGTGTTGCAACCTTTATATAACCAAAATATGCTCTCTACATTGATGCTGCAAATTATAAACTAACGATCTGCTCTGATGTCAACTTTCATCAATTTTCGCAAGTTGAAGCCATGAACAGGTAAGGTGACTACACGGTACCTGTTCAGTGCTTGGTACCACATATAAAATGAACATGTTTTAATTCTGGATTATTTAGCTTACCTATTTAAATAGTGATATCTTGACAATCAGCGTTTATGAATAAATAAGTAAATTTAAAAAAAAATTAACGCTATTAAAGAACGTCACAACGTGATTAGGTGCACTGGTGTGGCTGCTTAGTGGCCAAAACTTCAGACTGCAGAGTCAGGTCAAGGTTCCTAAATAACTAATAGTCAGAACTACACTCTTAGAATAAAGTTCATGCACAGGCCTGCAGGCCATGCAAACGAGTCCCGAGAAGCACTAACCCACCCGCCCACCCATACACACACTGTAGTATTGACTCACCAGCCCACCCATACACACACTGTAGTATTTACCCACCCGCCCATCCATACACGCATTGTAGTATTGACCCACTCGCCCACCCATACATACGCTGTAGTATTGACCCACCCGCCCACCCATACACACACTGTAGTATTGACTCACCAGGCCACTCATACACCCACAATAGTATTGTCATACAAGCTCAGTGGTACTGGCCCACCTGCCCACCGATACACACTCAGTGGTACTGGCCCACCCGCCCACCCATATGGACTCTGTGGTACTGACCCACCTGCCCAACCATACAAACTTAATGGTACTGGCCCACCTGCCCACCGATACAGACTCAGTGGTACTGACCCACCCACCCACCCATACATGTACAGTGGTAATGACTAACTTGCCCTCCCATACACGTATAGAGGTAATGACCCACCCGTCCACCCAAACACGTACAGAGGTAATTACCCACCCATACACGTATAGAGGTAATGACCCACCCGCCCACCCATACACGTATAGAGGTAATAGAGGTAAATAAAATAAAGTCCTTGGCCACATTATATTAATATCTTCTTGAAAAAATATAATGGTTGCCATCGACGTGGACACTACTAGAGAAGTCTGGGTGGTAGCAGACATTTAAATCCCATTAAGTCATTTAAACGACTGATAATCATCGATGTGATAAGCTAGTGACGAATTTTCCGCATTCCAAACAAGGCCGCGGCCTTCCCCCTCCCGGACCTCAATCCCCTAGCTGATATTTCGTAGAAATATGAAGTATCATGTACACACACACACACACACACACACACAGGCACGCACGCACGCACGCACACACACACGCACGCACGCACACATGCACGCACGCACAAATACACACACGCACGCACGCCCAAAATAACTTTACCCACCTGCCCATACATGTACAGTGGTATTGTATGGGCGGGTGTATGATTTGTTAGCTTGGGAGATATATATATATATACCTCCCAATCGCCCACGCATACACGTATAGTGGTTTTGACCCAACCGCCCACCCATACACGTACAGTGGTTTTGACCCACCCGCCCACCCATACACGTACAGTGGTTTTCACCCACTCACCCAACTATACACGTACAGTGGTTTTGACCCACCCGCCAAACCATACACGTATAGTGATTTTGACCCACCCGTCCACACATACACGTACAGTGGTTTTGACCCACCCGCCCACCTATACACGTACAGTGGTTTTGACCCACCCGCCCACCTATACACGTACAGTGGTTTTGACCCACCCGCCAACCCATACACGTACAGTGGTTTTGACCCACCTGCCCACCCATACACGTACAGTGGTACAGTGGTTTTGAAATGAACTAACGTTATGATTAAAAGAATGGTCACAACATTGAAACATGACATATACAGAGTATGTTTCAAATATAAGCTTAAATGGCAGAGTACAATTTATCAATTTAAAAAGCAAGATAATCCAGTTAAAAATTATTATCCAGAACTTCATGTAAGATATGTTTATTATCAATTTATTCTTCTAAAGATCAAATACAATGTGAATCACTTATGTTAAACATATTAAATGTATAAGAGATTTCATTTTAAAGAATTTGTATAACTTTTATTTCATTGGATGATATAATTATTTATATTGACTTAAAAATGTACAGCATAGTCAATAATTTACATATAGATCCTAGACTTAAAACAAACTGAACACACACAATTTATATAGTTGAAAAATTGTTAGAATTCACATTAAATTTGTATTCAATTCTACAAATTTTGCACACACTCCTTTGTTCTTAGATTTAGAGTTAATTTATGAAATTTTTTCCTTAATCTTGTTTTAAAAATAAAATAAACAGGACTAATGAATTCAGGACCTTAAGAACGTAATTTTGTTACAAGACTAGAAATTAATACTTTTGAGATCAAAATATTAATTTTTAGTACAACCCTTAACCCCCCCCCCCCTCAGTAAAAACAACCGGAAATTAATTTTTGAACATGTTCCGTAGTCAAGGCTATTGTCAGTGGCTTTTATTTTGATTTTATTATATTGATTCTTTTGTGAATCCCTCTGGTCTGAGGAAGGTGAGCGTGGTTCACCGAAATCGATCACCATAATATTTGTGCATTTTGTGCTTGTATTGTAGTATATTTGTGCATTTTGTGCTTATATTGTAATAAATTTGTGTTGTGTGACGTTTACTTGTACTGTATAACTTTTATTTTGATGAAATTACAAAATAATTATGTTATTTTAAGACTCAATATAGAAACTGATCAAGCAAAATCATTAAACTAATAGTGAAAATATAAAACACACAATTAGAATACGTTGCAAACTGTCTTATTGATATCATGATAATGTCCAAGTTTAATCTTTGATGGAAAATAAATAACTAAGAGCCAGAGAAGGCAAGTAATAAATTAGACAGTAGAAATATTCAAAATCTGAAACGACCATATAATGGAGAAAAACAGTAACATATATTAAAACCAGAGTAATTAATTTTACTCCCAGATCAGTTTTATGGTCACCAGAAAGTTTGATCCAAACAACTTCCTTTAAGATAGTATGTACACAGAGGGACTACTTGGCTATATTACCGTATGGGGTCTACTCTAGGACTATATCTACTCACGCTAATGCTATAACTACGAAGTCGAGCCAGTTCCATGCGTCTCTAAGATACGTGAACGGCTGAAGAATGAACCCACGAGCCATCACCTTCACGGCTGACTCGAAGGTGTAGATACCCGTGAAGATCACTCTGCACAAAAATATAAAAGAAATAAATAACTAACCAAAAATATATTAGTCAAAGTTTGTTAATGAATGAGTTGAGAGTTCATATGAGTTTTGTTTTCGTTTAGTGTAGGGTGAGTTTTCTGCACATGCAACTTGTTGTTCCTATACCCTATTTTTACTACTGGATTGCACCCCATATAACTATTGAGTTAGAAATAGAAAATACATTACCGTATACTAAAAAAACAATTTGATATATTGAAGCATTTGGCTAAAGGTGAAAGCACAACAGTTTTGTCTGTGCAATTTGATGTTCAGATCTAAAGCAACTTGTTAATAGTGATAAATTATTTATTCTAAGTACAAGATTGTAAAATAATGGAATTGTTACTAAGCTTAATGAGCGAGCCAGTGGCGGAGCGGTGAAAGGCTATCTCTAACCCAAGGTCTATAAGGACTTTGAGCTTGGGTTAGAGATAGCGCTGGTTCGAATTGAGCCTAGACTGGAAGCTTTATCAGTAATATTCACCTTCTACTGTACTGGTTCACCCCTTTACTCTGTCTAAATAATTTTCTCGCACAGATCGGTAGTCTATGAGGAATGGGCAGAGTAAGTTTAAGAATGTGATCGGCCTCTCCTTTATAAAAAAAAGGAAGAGCTTCAGCAGACCAATCAATACATGAGAGATTTCACTAATGAGAAAACTTACTCCTCTTAAAAAGATGTTTGATGAAACAGTTTCATCTTTAAAATATTGCCTGGAAAAATTTTGCATCAAAAGAATAAGCTTCAGGCTCAAAAATGACCACAAACTAACTGTTATCAATGGTGATCCTTGGGCATTTAAAAAATATAAAAATAAATAATAATCTCTGTCTTAAAAATTTAAAAAAATCTGATAGACAGGTGTTCAGTGAATGGTTCTTGCTGTAAAACAGGTAAACAAAAATTGATTTCCAATGCAGTAACATCCATTTTCACCAAAATGTTGGTAAACTAACTTTCTGATAAATAACGGTTATGTTTATGTTCCAAACTTAAACTTTCCCATACTTAATTCATGTATCATTCCATGATTTATTACTCATTGCCATCACGACTCATGACAAACTGTAAAAATCTCAGACAAGAAGAAATGTTGGAGAAATCTTATAGAGGTTGACTCCTGTTCAATGTACTTGGTGAAAAAAAAAACAACAAAAAATACTATAAAATTGTCAAAATGTCTGAAATATGGGAATGTTACTGAACTGAGGCAAAGAAAAAATTCGGAAAACAGTACATAGATAACCTACTTTTGACAAGAGCATACATTAGAACAATAAAGTAGAACAACTTTAGATTGTCCAAGAAATCACTGGTTGTGAAGAAGCAGACACATCCAATTTATGGATGGTAGAAAGAAGATAGTGCTACGCTACTGATGAGAAATGGATGGATGTATGAGGGTATTGTAACTGCAGTCAATCATCAATGCTGTAACCCAGCTTCTTGGGGACAAAGTGTTTGGGAGATTGTAGGTGATAGATACCATATTCGGTCCTCTTAATACCAACACGGCATCCGCTCAATGGTTGCCATTGACGTGGACACTACTAGAGAAGTCCGGGGTGTCCATGTTGGATAGTAGTCAAGGTTCGGATGTTGTGTGCGGAAGAGAACTGAGTGTCAAACTTGTCAGCTAGCTGAAAATCAGACCAACACTATGTGGTTCGAATTCCACATAAAACTGTAGGTCTCTTAGTTGCCGGGGTCTTATATGTAAGAATAAGAATCAAAAGATAATGAACAGTATTAGGTTGAAAGTGATGAACCAGGGGATCATACCAAGCAGATTGTCACAACAGATTGTAGTTGGCTGCCTCAAGCAACATGGCATCTCTACACCCACTGACAGGATGATAGCAGAACACAGCAGAGTGATTGACTGAACTTCCTCTGTCAAGTAGTGAGATTCTAAGATCAACAGCAATTTGTTTATTTTCATAGATATGAAAATAAACAAATTGCTGTTGAACAAATAGATATACTACCTTGTATTGTATATTAGTTTAATTTATTTTTCCTCTCTATCTAATTTTCCATCATTATATATATGGCATGTATTTGTTGGGTCTTTCATGGAATGTCGCTGCATATAGTAAAGATTGTCTACCAAGTCTTGAAGTCTAGGTACTTACTTAATTTGAGATCTCACTTCACAATTATCTAACCTTGGCCTATTGTTTATTTTGTTTATTGCATGTAGTTGGCCATTATATTTATCTTTGCATGGACAACTTATTTTAAGGCTTTCTCTTGATTATGTCGATTGCATGCTAGGTTGCTTGAAAAACAATAAATGATTGATTTTGTTTGAACTAAACTAAACATACAAACAATGTATCTTTCATATTGGTCATGTGGTTTTGATCTACAAGAAAATAATAAGCATCATCGCTTTGAATATAAATTGACACCTTCTGGTATTCAGGTTGGGTTAGGTTGTTAGCATCATGGGTTCTTAGGTTAGGATTAAATAAATATAATTTGCTGTGTTACTTCATCATATGATGTGAACTTTCTACTTCGTTTGACGACTAATCATTGTTAAATAAATGAGGCCATTCCAAAAGGCCTTTTTCAGCTGTACAGGTTTCAATACCGAACTGTATGTCACAGCAAGTAACTCATGTCCAAGGTGCCCTCTGTTATGAAAATTATTTTTTTATTCGAGTATATCAATCTACTCGAGGAGATATTGTTATGAATAATCACATTAACTCTTACGTTGTTCATGCAAAACAAATATCGGTCCATAATTTGATTATGATATATATAAAATTTGAAAATTCAAAGAATTCTTTATAAAGTTTTAATTGCTCATAAAGAATAGCAAAATCCCAAAATATAAGTAGAATAAATTTGTTTTAGGAGGTAAGTTAATAATAATATTTTTGGTACATGAGAGGGGTAAAATATCATCACATACAACAACAACAATGATCGTTTATCAAACCTATAAAGAGAATAAATGACTTACTCTGTAGACTCGACTGTGGGTGTTGTGGGCATGATCATGAGAATACAGTTGAGCAGGATCGTACAGATGATGAACACAGAAAACAACGGATGAACAAGGATATAGATGGCTACTCTTCGGATTGGATTGAACGGATCCAATATCCAGAGAGCATCCGTCGCACTGAACCGGAAAATGTCTTTTCCTTTACTAACGACGACAAATGTCTGAAAATAAAAAATAAGTACAGTCAAGAACAAATTTACGGTAACATAAAGGCTTGCTTTGTAATTTTATTTCAAGCTTCAAAATGAACAATGCATTTTCCAAACACATGTTCAATTATAGTTTATAAATTATATGTGCTTACTATGTGTGATGGAGTACTTACAATGCATTTTTGAAGATTTTCAAAGCTTTATACTTTTCTGCAGCTTGTGTTTTACCAAGGCTCAGTAGCTTTTAAGACATAAAATGGTTTGGATTCAACTAAGCTTACGAAAGCCACTTCATTGAAATTTGCATGACAAAACATGTGCCATACAGTACTAATAAAACTACTACATTACACACATTTTTTAATGATTTATAATACAGTAAATTGCTCATCATATTGCTGTTTTATAAAGGTTTCAGTTAAAAAAAAAAACACGTAAAAAGCATAAAAATACATTTTTATACATTTTACTTAAGGGTGCTGGTTTAAGGATAGCTAGTATTTCAGATTGAAACAAAATTTTGATTTATTGAAACACATTACCATATTGGTATATAATCATAGAGAGGTAGGAAGGATATATGACACTAAATTTCCAAGTTGAAGAGCTGAAATACATCATGAGAATGTATAAATATTTACCTAGTTAATAAAAAAACACTGTATACACAGGGTGGAAAAAAATGGAAACGCTTTCACAACAAGTTTATTTTTTCGTATAGACAATTTGATAATTTAATTTTTTTAAACAGTTGTGTTCCATAAAGTATAATTTTTGATCAGAATAATTTACTTGAAACCATTAAATAATTGAGAAATAATTTTGTTAAAATTAGTTACTTTGAAATTTAAATGACCACTACTCTGGAAAGGATAAGTCTTTGCGGCAATTAATTTCTCCTGAATAGACCTTTCATTTGATACCAAACTCGACCTAGGCTTATATTGAAGATTTTCATTCAACTCCGCATTGGCCGACCCCTGAAAAGATAAAATGCTGCTAATGGTGTCAAAAATGTGTTCTTTGTAACTATAATAATTTCACTTTTACAAGTGAAGTCATACAAAATTTGTGAAAGCATTTTCATATTTTTTCCATCTTGTAAATAAAATATAAGTCAAATTATCAATTTATAAATAGAATTATTTTACTAGTTACCTCTGATATGTGTGAATGCTTCATTGTCATTTGTAATTATTGTGGACAGGAATAGTAATAACAAATGTTAGTCTCCGGAACATATAATACAGTAAAATTAATAATGTAGCTTCAAAGACAACTTCTTGGAAGTTAAAATGTATATAGTATATTAAAATACTTGAAAAGTATTAAAGGTAATATAATATTATTACTTTTATAACACCAATTTGTTTATATCAAACAATTTTCTACAAGTTTGTAATTTGTTATATTGACATTATAATGTATACATTTACGGCTTTTGTGTTTTATTCTACAGTTCACTCATCCATTATTTACAACCTCTCCCATATAAATGCTTCCTATATAAACTGAATGCACATACTAAAGTAGTAAACACAATAAAATTAATCTCAAAATAAGTGAAAATAAGTTCATTTTTCGATTGATCACTAATTCACTAGTTTCTCTGATGTCAATTGAAAAAAATAGAGCAAAACTAATCTATTGAAACAAAGGGGACTCATCAGCTGCCTAAAAGGAAGGGCAGGCAGCTGTAATAGCTTTCATGTGTTCCCAATTTAGGTAAATCAATATCCCACATAGATTCGCTAGGATTTGTAACTATTTTTTTGCTTCAAAATAACACGTTAAAACAATTAATAGGCTAGATGTTTTTGTCCAATACAAAAGACATTAGTCAGGTTATTTTCCAAAGTGACACTTAAAGCAGTTTAAGTATCAATGGGTCTGTTTGGAACACAGTTCTTTCAAACTCCTTTCAAACATCTTTTTCTCCATCACTCTCATCCAGTTATCTTCTTTTCTCCACATACCTCCTACCATCCTTCAACCAAGTATTCCTGGGCCTTTATCTTGTTCTCTTCCCAATTCTCTTCTGAAAAAGTTGTTTGATATAATTTATACCCCTCCTCTTCAGATTTGAAACCATCTCAAACCTTTCGAGCACCAGTTCATCCCTACATTTTATCAAATGAATGGCTCCTCCGAACAATGTTGCAAGTGACATTTTTTGTGAAACTGAGATTTTAACAGAACAACGTTGCAAGTGACACTCTACATCACGTGGGCTATTCTGTTTTGAAAATATTGAGTTTGGCAGGACTGAAAGTCTGCCAAATTAACATGAAACTGAGTGGCATGGCCAGAACAAAGTTGCAAGTGACAAGATATTGGTCACGTTGGGTGTTATTCTATCGCCAGGCGATGAGAAAAGGATGAATAGTGTAGGAAAAGAAAATTGAAAGAGTCCAACTGGAAAGACAAGTGTCTTATATGGACAAGAGATGCTAAAAATCTGTACTTGATATGTGGCCTATTCCAGGAAAACTTCCACCAGAAGACATGAGTAGAACAACGTTGCAACCTCGATTCTGACTTTATTAAAGTACAGAATTGAAACTTTTTCAGTTTTTCTGCTAGCTAATGTAAATTAAACTGAATATTTATAAGAAATTTAGTGTAAGCCTTTATTTCTACGTTCATATTTGTCTATAAAAAGTTTAATATTTAAAAAATTAAGTACATTATTTTATACCCTTTGCAGTCATGTCATATTCAAAGAACAACGTCGCAATTGCCGTTCAACGTTTTACTTTAAAATAATTTGCCTATAATGTCAAAATCTCAGTTAATGACAGCATGACAAATTTTCTATTTATATATAATATAACTTTGGCATAAATGAACAGTTTAAGAAAAAAACACCAACTTTGAGTAGATATATTCAAAATAACATTTTTTTTTAGTTCCTGAAAATTTTTGTTTTTCTCACTTACAACGTTGTTCGCCGGAGCTATTCTAATGTATTAGGGGAATTGACTCACAAACTTATAAGTCTTAAAAACATTGGGGAAAAAAGTTTGGTGCTGGGGATATTATTTATATAACACATTTATGTTACCATAATTGGAAGGATGGATTTTTAATATTATTACCAATTGTTCTAATCTACCTTCGAAGATGTTTATTTTCATCATCATAAGGGACCTCATTCAATTGAACAGTCTGTCATTCTGGTTCCGAATCTTTACTAAAGAATTTGTTAATTGGTATATTACTCATTGCTTTACTGAATTAAATATTCTATTTCATGTTATACTATAAACGTTACCTTTCATCCCCAGCTTTATTCCTTAGAATTAAGCTTAATTTAGTCTACTTTATTGGGGAAGCTGATGGCTGAGTGGTCTAAGGCTTTGAATTAGCATGTAATATAATTGTATAAACTTTGTTAGACATAGCCAATAATGATCCTGTATAATGGCCAAATAAAGTCCATTGAATCACTTGAGCCTGAATTAGACATCGCTCAAAATCAAATCCAGGCCTGGACTGAAAATATTTATTTGTACACAATCTCTTTTGTTTTACTACATTGGTTGCCCCCTTACTCCGTTATTTATTTAATAATTTTATATAATTTAAATAGTTTATTATTTTTTTAACTTAGGTTTAAGCAGCCGATGTCATAACTAGAATCTATATTTTCCGATGACAACCCAGTCAAGGTGCTATCAACATTATAACCAGACGTTTCCCCCATACTGTGATGTGACATCCTCAGTTGTATCTCTGAGACCGAGATATCTTTGAGGATGCCACATCACAGCATGGGAACGGCTGGTTATAATGTAGATAGCACCTTGACAGGGTTGTCACCGGAAAATATAGATTCTAGTTTATTGTTTTTTTAATAAGTTCCCCTGGCTGATCAATAGCCTATGAAGTATGGGCAGAGTAAAGTTAAAAAGGAGATCGGACTCTGCTTTAAACAAAAAAATTATATGTTACATATTTTTTTAATAATCAACAGAAAAAGACATTATTACAGGAACTTTGCGTTTGGAAAGACTGCAAAATTACAACAAGAAGACTTATTCTAACCTACCCTCTGATTGTGGTAGAAGCTATCTATATCCTCGAGGGGAGTGGAGGCCAGTTCTGGGGGGAAGCTGCTGTGCAGACGGACAGGAATAGGAGCCCCCTGTTCTAGAGTCGGATCCGGCTGCGGACCTTCATCTTCGTCCTCGTCCTCATACCGAACCTAGTAAAAAATAACGTTACATTAATTTTTACAAAACAGTTGTTGGTAAATGAATACTATATTTTATCAAAACTATGTAGCTCTTACACTACAATAAATCTAGTCTTGAAATAATTAATATCTAATCAATAATGCATATGTCGGTTAGAGCATAAAGCACCAGAATCCTTTCCACAGTAGAATCAATTATTTTACCGTTGATTTTATCCATTATCTCACCTTCCAAGCCATTGAAAGTAGGTATCAAACCCTTACTTCACGCCTTGTCTTGTGAGTTAACTACCTCTCCATTATTTTAGGAAAGAAAACTGACATTTTTATTATATTCCTAAGCATTAGTTGGTAGCCATGTTTCAAAATAGATAGGAAGGGGTACTACAAAATATATACTTGTTATCAATCAAACTAATATTGATTGATTGATTGATTTATTCTTTATTGATTGAACTTTTGATATTAAAAAATGGTTAACAATTTATAAGATTTAATTTTATTTTTTTTTAAATACTAACTTTTAGAGCGAAGACACTAGATATATATATATATATATATATATATATATATATATATATATATATATATCTGTATTGCTTCAAGTATTAGACAATTTTTATTCACCTTATCACATTCATCATAGTGTAATTAAATGCATAAATCATTTATCGATGTGGCAATGTATACTTATGTTCAAAGCTGTCAGTAGTCAAGTAAAAGGTCCCCTTATTTAAGTTATACAGATAATTAGATGTAATTTAAGTATGGTTTTAGATTATTTACTAATCATGCCAAAGATAGTATGTTTCATGACTGAAAAATCAAAGTGAAAGTTCTCTATGTCTCACCAAAAACTGCTGCACTATAGTCTTTTAAGTTTCTGATGCTAAGTATCACATTGTTTGTTCCATATTTGTATATAATTCCGTCCTGGTATATAATTCCGTACTTTGGATATACGGTTAAGCTAACTCTCAAGACTATTTCTTTGAAATGGCAGATATGAACAAAATTTTAGTGTAAAAAGTGTGTGTGAGCAAATAAGCTTTTGCTACAAACTAAGGCTAAATTTTGTCATAACCTTCCATCGAATGCTAAACAAATGTATATACAAGCCAGAAAAATTCATTCAGCTATTTAATTGAAAATTTGTTTTAATTTTGACTGAAATCAAACTAATAATGTCTAGTTTACAAATCTGAGAATCTGTCAAAATACTGAAACATGTTTCTAGCTTGCCACTCTACTACATTACACTATATAAAACTAGAAACAGAACTACCTAACTAGCTGAGTGATGGGTACAATCAAAGTAGTGTGCTGACAGTAGTGTGAGCATCAAAGTACTCTAAAGAAAGGACATATTTTATACATTACTATAAAAAAAAAAACCATAACAGTTTTTGAGCTTTGGAACCCACTTCATATAATTTACTAACTCAAAAAGATGAAGTGTGCACAAACATTAACCAATCAGGCCTTGCAGAAAAACATGAGTGTTTCATCTGTCAACTTTGAGAGAGGACATTAAATCTCTGCCAGACAAAACAAGTCCCCAAGTCTGCATTGTCTGTAACACTTCAATTCATAATAATCTTGTCCAATTACAGACATAACAACTCATACAGCTCTACGCAACAAACATCATTTTTATTTTATATATTATCTATCAATAATGCTTTAAACTAATCAAACCAAATACTGTTCCAACTTCTTGACAGCTTAAAACAACTCAACATGTTATTGATTTACACATTTCTAGAGACAAACTTTTCGTCAAGTGATAACGTTGTGGATGCTTGAATAAAATTACCAATTTGAAGACACCACCAAACACACACTGGGCAGACTTAATGCCGTGCACAACTTCCTTAGGTAAGATCAGACCTTCCACATCTTTACCTGAGGAACTTGCCAAAGACATAAGAAAATGTGCTGTTTAGACTATCTTCATTGATAATGCTGCGATTAATTAACATTTTATCCAGTAATGTGAAACAGACTTACTATGGTCAGAATTGAAAATCACTCTGGAATCATTAAAGAGAGATGAGGAAAAACTCTGTTGATTACTGGTAATGACAAAACTACATTAAACATAGTATTTAAAATTAATAAGGAGATTTCATTAATCATTAACTATTATAGAATTCTATTGAAATACTGTATTCAGATTATTAGAGTATTGCAGGATCTCAAGCGTACTTAAATTCTTTAATTTAATGCATATGTTAAAACTTAGTCTACAATGACTTTGGAATAATCTATATTAAATAGAATAATTAGAATTTCTCTTTTTTAATTAAATCTGTTAAGAATACCTACTAGTATAAGTTTGGCATATAAATACAACCTATGAATGAATAGTAGTAATAATGAAATCAGAACAATTTAACTAACTTAATGTCATTAACTCTAGCACATTCAAAACAATTATTTTATTAGATCTTCATAGGAATTACAGACGAGTAAAACCTTGTAAAGCTCAAGTTTAATCCAGTATAAGTTCACAACAAAGTGATCAATTCCAGTAAACAAGGTTTACCAAACTCACAACAGAGGAATTGAGGAAAATTAAGTTTTACTTGCTTTTAAAATTGTTCCAAGGGTTTCTCAGGGAAAGAAGTATTGAAATATCAATTAATGGTGTAGTGAATTATTGTCAAGATGTTACTGACACTTTCACATAATTTTTACCTATAAAGAATTCTTGCGAGACCTTTAATACAGATGTTATCCACTAAGGTGAGTAAATCACGTACTAAATGCTATATATAATTTGTGTCTATTTTTTGACATATTCAAAGCTGTTAATTTTGACCAAGATAATTTTTAATTGGCAGCTGAATTAAAACAGAATCCTAAACAAAAAAGTACTTTTTCAACAACCATAATAAATCTGTTTCACTTGTGTTTCTGACTACATCCATCTATAGCTTGCTAGACCACGCTACCGGACCAGCTAAGAAGCAGAAGCATCCAAGCACATGCATACAGCACCACAATCCTAGTGTTTGTGTAGCACGCTGCTTGTACCTGCTTTTTACGAGTGTCTTTTTGTGAATAGTAACATAGAAAGTTTAAACCTGAGAAGCTGTGGTAATCAAAATATATCAATACAAAAATGGCTCGTAAACACTGCTAGATAGTTACTTATTGTTTGTGAAAATATTTTATATTGACAATTAAAAACTTTAGCAGAGTAATGAATTCTTGAAACTTATGCGTTTCTTATAAAAACATTGGAACATATAAAATATTAAAAAGCGTATTATAAACTAATAGATTTAAGAATTATAATATTAGAATGTTCCATTTTTATTTACCTTGTTTATTAGAACTAGTTGAAAATATTCTTCATCTGCCATGAAAATGCAAAAGGTAAAATAATATTTTCAAATTATATAAAGTAATTTAACTTTAAGTATTTAACTAAAAGGTTTTACAAATGTTTCTTTATAAATGTAGGTAACGAAATGTTCTAGAAATGGATTGAATCCAAGAAGAGATTACAAATACTATACGTCAAACTTAAATTTTGTGGAACATAGCAAAAAGAAGTTAGAACTATTGTTTCTTGGAGAGGGATTTTCCTGTATCATTCAGGAAAAACGAATGTCATAAAAGCAAAATTTAATTTAAACTAGCAATATAAGCAAAAGAGCGAAATATATTTCATAATGTTTTACAAACATCTGTACTTTTATTAATGTGGTTTTGATTTTGCTGGAAAGTACTATAACAAAATTAAATTATTTTTAAATAACAAACTATAAATATTATTTTTATAAATACTAGTTTGATTAATTTTGTTTATTGGATATGATACGCTTCTATAAATGGTAAGAATTGTAGGTTTGTTGCTACAAACAAGTTGTCTTAGATTCATACTAAATATCATGCCATTAAACATTAAAAAAATAAAATTTAAATATGAAGTTTAGAATTTAAATGATTTGATTTATTTTATTTAAATTAATAGGTGACGAGTAGATTTCTCCTATTGCTATAAATAAATTATCATACTTTCAATTACCACAAAATTTTCACTCAGTTTATGTCAGTTTTAATGTTTATGTGAACATTAAAAATAATATATGAAATTCAATTTGTACTTAACTCCTTAAAAAGTGAAATAGAACATTGTGAGTTGTGCTTTTGTGAACCTTTAAGTGTCATATTTATGCCTTTATTTTGTTAACAAACCAAAGTGAGCAAAGTAAGCCTTGCGGCATCCCGTATCTGGTGAATGTCAGTTCTCATTTTTCTTTGACAATTATATCTAAAGTGTATAGCACAAAACAATAAATACCCAATTTTATTCAGAAAATAAAACCAACATTTTATCTATGGAAAACATTATTAGTTGCTAAATACAGAAATATGTGTTGAGGATTAAAGAAAAGTTAATTTTTGACAGTGTAATACTTAACACATATGGCCTGAGTTCATATTTAATAGACCCTTTCAATTTTCTATCCGTATAACATATTCTTTGTAAATCCTCCAACAAAATAAATTAATTTTTGTCTGGTTTCGATAAAATTTAGAATACCGAATTTGTTTAGTTGCAAGACGGAAAAGAGATGTTTTGTTGTATCAAATTCTTTTCATACATTTTAGGATGTCATTGTAAAATAACATAGAAAAGTTCTTATTTAAATTCTATTGTTTTATAACAACATCGTAAGTAAATACAATTCAAGTACTACACTAATTTTTTAAAGAATGGTATGTAGTAGGCTAAATAAAATACTAACCGATTAGAAGAATGAGATTTAATATTTTTCTCAACGATAAAGAATTATTATGCTATTTTTTCTTACAAATTATTTAAATACTTTTTTTAAATAACAAGCTTTCAGATTCAGATTTAGTTTTTTTTTTTAGATTTAGATTCAGATATTTCATCTCATGACTTTAGAAGCTTATTTTAAAGACAATTCAGGCAAATATGAATGTAAATTTTAAAGTACAAAGAGGAAGTTAAATGTTCAACAGTAAGCTGCACCCTGCAGAGGCCTTCCGTTACGTGTTTCTTCCATTTACATAGCTAATAATTTGGGTGCTAAAGATTAATTTGTCGCATCTTTAAGTCAATTTAATTATATAGAAAGACTAGTAATGAATAGTGAAAACAAAATTAAAAATGTAATAAAATGAGGTTAAATATAGATAGATAAAATAATGTATATATTTATATTATGGTCTTACAAATATAACTGATCTGACATTAGTTAAGTATCTGCTCTATTTTGTACCTGACCTGCCTGTTAACTGGTAACCTTACTTGGAATGAAAATTTGTATACAAAATAGGGAAATAAGTTTTTTTTATTATTTATTTAGATTTTTGTTTATACCTGAAGCATAAAAATCCAATTTATTTTTAGATTTTACTTAGTCAAAGGTTACATCTACATTTGATATATGGAATGTTTATATTCAGAAATGATCCAAAGTCACATTGAATGAAAAGATATTGAATTAACATATTATTGTTGTTTGGATCGTATTCTTCAGTGTATACGTTTGTGTGTTTTGCAAGAGAAAGCAATCAGCTGGTAGATACAGCTTACTATTGAACAACAAAGAATTGTTAAGAAAAGTCTACAAACTAACGTACGGCAACTATTCTATGACGGGATGCCAGGAAGGGCCTACAAGCAGAAGCGTTCCTGCACAATCTAAGATTCAAGACAGAATACTCTTGAATCAAAGACATAACTGAACCCAAAATCCTCAAGATTCAAGTTCTAAGCTGGGTGCAACAACTCAATGGGTGATAGAAGACGGGGATTATTACAAAGTTATAGCTTACTTCTTTTTTCTTTTTCTTCCGTCCAAAATCCTGAAACGTTGAATGTGTGAGAATAAAAGAGAAATTGAGAGTAGGAGGAGAAAAGGAGACAGATTGTTGGTACAAACATTCAAGTGAGGTTGATATCCACAACAATGCGGCGACACTGACTACGACATGAAGCGAGAAATGTGTCATTCATACAATACACCATCGTCATTACATCCATTATTGTTAGTTAACTGATTATCCTCTGCATAGTATTCACAACAATACATACTTGCATTATAGGGGGCTGTCCTAAATTACGTAATGCTAAAATCAACCTTCTCAGACTCCCCCTCTACCCGTCTAACGGACTTGTAACCCCCTACCCCCACCTCCAATTCATCTTAGTCTTGTCTAGTACCTACTGAGTCATTTTTTATCTACTTACATACATATTTTGATTTATGATAAAGGCATTCCTGAGACTTTTTCTGTTTCTTTTCTTATGGTGGCAGAACGTATTACTATGTTAAAAATCTGGTATTTCTAAGTAAAACAGACAAATTTGGTTAATTAATTAAAATAATTGTTGAGACTTAATAGCTTGATAGCCAAACTCCCCCCCCCCCCCCGGCATTACGTAATTTAAGGACAGCCCCTACCTAGAATCTAAATTTTTCAGTAACAAAAAGAGCTTTAAAGTGTTGCTTACACCATTTACAATATCAAAGACGTTTCCCCCATGCTGCGATGTGGCTACTTTAATGGTGCTGCTAAGACTCTGCTATGCCGTAGTCTCAGCCATGTCACTGAGGATTCCACATCACAGCATGGGTGATATGTCTGGCGATTGTAAGTAGTGCAAAAATAGCATTTCTCGGCTGTTATCAATAAATCTAGATTCTAGTGTCAAGCCTTAGATCTAAGCGTACTGTATTATACATGGACTAATTAGGCCAATCCTCAAAAAAGGAAATGGCTGAAGTTCTTATTGTAAGTAGTAAATAGCAACTTCATAATACAAATATATTGATTGATTCATAATAAAAAGTATATTACATAAATTTATCAGTGTTAATAGATAAACAATAAGTGAGGTAAAATTAGTAAGAAGAATTTGGAAAAGATGAGGAACAAGATTGAAATTTATTGTCAGAAGTAAGTACAAAAAATGTTATTTCAAAAGTACTTTGATACAAGAAGTACAAAGTACAACTATATATAAGAAGTATATACAAGATATAAGAAGTACAAATGACCACTAATTTGTACTTTATATTTAGTCTTCCCATGTCCAATGTACAGATGGCTTCATTACCGTTCTTACAAATAATGCCACTTATTTACGCCAATATAAGTGTCTAATTAAGGTAATTTCTATAAAAATTGATTATAGTACAATTTTAATTAAATTTACTTTATATAAATGACATTTATCTCATATTGTGACTTTTGTATTCCTTAAGCCAGTCCCTTGTATATCAGTAAAAAATATTTAAAATGAAGCTTTCAATATTTAAAAATTTTGATATTATAATCATTTCTTATACATTGATTAATATTTTGAAAATTTATGAATAGAATTATGCACTTTACTGATGTCAACCTAAAAATAAATTGACTTCATATTTTTTACTGCTTGTTTTGATCTGAAAAATGTATTTTCTAACTTGAGTCCTATGTATATACTTTATCAAATTTTAAAATTAATACAAACATAACATACCTTGATTAGGTAAAGTTGATAAATTCAGAAAGAAGTTTTTTTTCAGTTGTTACGTATATTACTGAAAACAATATAGTATCCAATGATATAAAATAAAATTTATAACATTTTGATGTTTTTTTAACATTTTTGCTGAATAAGGATGTTTGTTGTTTAGGCCTCAATGAAAATTTAGGAAGAGATGAAGAGGTATGGAATCTATTAAATACCTTTTTATAGTAACAATATTCATCCACAATATGGGTTTTAATTTTGAAAGATCAAGCCATTTTAGTTAATATCTCATTATAACGATTGTAAATGGGAAGTTTCAACACAAAAGTTATGCAAGTATTGACAAGTAATAATATCACTTTTATGAACTGCAATTTTGTTTTTATTACTCCATTTTCATTGGGAAATCAGCTTTTAACATATTTTTAAACAGGCTCTGATTCATTTTAGGAATAGTCAATACTTGGTTGAAAACCTGTTGCCGATAAATATGTATCAATGAAGTTGGCTTTAACTTATAAAATCATTGATACGATGGAATACCCGGCCAAATATGGAATTGTTCTGCATTGAAGAGTAATCAAACCTATCTTGGGAAGTAAATAACAAAAATACTAATTTAATGTTATAATTTAAATTTATTGGTTAAATTTATTTACTGGAGTGCTTGTTAATCTTATAACATTAAATTATATATCCATCCAGTAAGAAACAAGCTTGAAGAATGAAACAAAAATACTATTCTAACAATAATTATGTACACAATTGTTAAACCACCGATTCTTTAGGGGGCCATTCAAGTATTACGTAAGCATGCTCAAGAAGGATATAAAAGAAGATTTTGTAACTTAAGTACCATTCCCAAAAAACGACAGTGGGTATATTAAAACGTATTGCATAAATACGTTAGTTTAAAAGCAACAATTCTTCCTTGCGACATATAACATATTTAATTGACATTTTTTTTGTTTTGTTAAAAAAATTCTCATATTCATTTCAACTCTTCAGAGCATGATAAAATTACATATTTTTGTATGAGCTTTGGTTTGGGAGTAAAAGGAAGAAGTGCTCAATTTTTGCTGATAGAGGAAGTAGGTTACACAATACTTTCTTGGCTTCTGCCTTAAGCAAAATAATCTATAATGAACCCATAAGACTTCAACAGTTTTAAAATTAACAGCGTTAAAAATCTATTTAATAGAATTCAAAGCGATAGTTTTCGATAACCTAATCATTTATGCCCTATAATATATAAGAATAACAGAAAATCTCTTTAGTTACACTCTGAATAAAAAACAACTTAACAATTTTATTTAACAAAATATTATTATGTACACAATAAAATTTCATATGATACAAAGAGGTAACAATGAAAATAAGAATTAATAAAACGATGTAACATTTTGAAGAATATTGACTTATTTACATAAATTGTGCAACTATCATTACAATCAAGAACTGAAAAAATCTTGCCAATATGTAAAGAGTAAAAAGCTTCTATTTTCACCTCTTTAACCCTTCAGGGCCATTTGATATGGTATTATGTCATGGCCTTCTAATGCAAAATTACAGAGAAACTTCAGTGTTGAATCAGATGAGGCCAAGTGCAACACCATAGATTGTCAGTTTACATCCAGCTGCACCTGTTACTTTTTCCGTATGACTTAATTCTGGTATTGTGTCATTGTGGTAAAGGGCCCACCTTAAATAAACAGTGTCGGGCAATGGGAGGAGTTGAGGAGATCAGTTTTTCTATTATAGCTACACAGAACATGTATTTTGCAACTTTTTTAAAAATATTTATTTAATTAGCATAATACGGTATGGTTTAAACACTTTTTTACCGTTTTTTAATGTTTTGCAAATTTTTACTGATATTAAGACAAGGAGGACATGTTTTCTTTTTTTTTCAACTAGGTGTGATTTTTATTTATTTAGGAACATATTTAATAAATGACATATAAATAAGTCAACATATATAAATTGACAAGTAAAAAACTGAACATGTAAAAAACCATGCAAAAAACATTAACATTATAAATAAAAATTAAGACCTATCAAAATAGTTCCCGCTCTGAAGGGTTAAATAAATGTTTTCATATAGATCTCAAATTATAATACAGTACTGTGCGATATGCCCATAATCCCATGGTACTTTACCAACCTGTAAAACAATTATATGTATATAAATTCACAAATAGCTACTAAACGTTAGAAAAAGTAACCTACCTCTCCCTCAGCTCTTTTCTTCTCCAATTCTTTCTGTTTGGCATGTTCCTGAGCAATGCGGGCCTCAATGGCTTGCAGAGACTCACGAGTGAAGGGACGGAAAAGACTACGTTCTTCCTCAGAGACGTCTTCCGAGGCGAGTGACATTGTCCGCTGTGCTAGGCGAGGAGACTCCCCTCTCCAGGGGAGACCATTGTGATCCTACAACAACGTTACTCTCTACACCTTCTACTGACTGACATCTACCCTTAACTTGTATATGAAAGAGACTTGACGCCCAGTTTCATGATTGAAGTAAAGATAGATCACAACCGAAAGTGGAATATTAAATTTACTGATTACTTTACTTTTGGGTGATTATTTCTCCTTGATTCCTATTGATTACTTCCTCTAAATTTGATAAATTAATCAGTAAATGCAAAAATTCATCTTTGTTTCCATAATTTCGTAAAGCAGTATTATACTCAAGGTAAAGCTTCCTGTTAAAGTTCCTAACATTTTTGCATTTGCCCACTTTTATTTGATGAATATTTTAGGAATAAAGTCATTATCATGTAAGATTTACTTTTCTTTATTTTGCTGCACTCAATTTTAATTATATTATTATATGGTGTTGATTGTTACTGGAAGCCATAATACATCATGTCAAAAAACATTCACTGTTAAAAGAAAAAGTCAGGATCCTCAATTACACAGAGTCGCTTGAAGTGGTGACGCAAGAAGATCAGAAACTTCAAAGCAACTTTATGCTAACTTTGTAGTATTTGCTTTAAAATATTAGTTTATTATTAATATTAACAATAAATAGCGAGATTATGGATCTATTTTTTAGTCATCAAATGAATTTTTAATTCTATCTGATTATTAAAACATTGGATGGTTTGTTTGGTATGAAATTGGTATGTTTTTTCTCCATTATAGCTTGTTTTGAATTTATATTTTTTTATTTATTGGTTTTAAGAGTTTGTTGTATAATGATATGTGTTTGTTGTAGGTTGCAATTTTATAATTTGTTGTGTTAGATATAGTTCTTATTTCTTTATTGATTTGTCTTTTCATTCATATATGTCAATATTTTATTAATTTTGTTGTTTAAAATTATTTATTTTTTGCTGGCTTGTTAGTTATTTGAAAATAATCACTAAAGTATATGTGCAAGTTTTAAGAAATAATCTTCTTCAAGTTGCTTGTAACCAAGTGTCGGTACTCAGTAATTAATTTTACTAATAATAAAGGTAAAAATAATATGACTATCTTACTGTGTGCTAGGCCGAGATCGGCGCTAACCAGTCGGCTTCCACATCTTCTTATCCATCTGTAACAAAAGAAAAATTATATTTTTTTAACCGTCTTGCATTTAGATAAATTTATAATTTACTAAAGGGCTTCCTTAATACCATACAGAAGCCTGAACATCAGTTACCATGGGATAGCTAGTTGTATATATTTGCCTCTGTGGTACATTATTGGTGATGATCAGGAAAGACCCCTTCGTAAACGAGGCTTAGATATAATTTCAGATCAAGCCCTCCCCTCCTTGAAGAAGAAGTTGCATATTTATCATTTGTCTATGACTGTCCAAATGTCTACAACGGTTGCTGCTATATAACAGTGAATGGTGTTAAATAAACACTCAGATGACTGTTTGGTGTACTATTAGCTCAGCTATTAAACACTTCAGTGTGTGAGAGAGATAGAGTGAGGAAAGACGAGAAATAGAGAGGGAAACCACTAAACTGATCATGAACTAATATCACAGAACAGGAAAATAGGCTTCACAGGACCTATATGAGGGGAAAGTCTTCATGTTTCTAAAACAAATCGGTTTACACATAACCAATATAAATATTTCTGGAGTCTCACCACCTAGTAAGACTTACCTGCCACAGTTTGCAATATTATGATAAAAAAGAATGTTAATTATTAATATTTCAATCTTGATATACCGTACTATAACTTAACACTTGACCTGAAAATAGGAAGTTTTTAATATGTTTGAAGTTTTAAAACTCAGTTGAAAATCAGAGATTTTTGGTGTTATGATTTCTACTAACTACTTAAGATATTATAACTCCCAAAATGAGTAAACTTAAGCAATATTTACATACAATAAATTTTTAAAATGTCATATATAATTGAAAACCTAAGAACTTAACATATAAATCCATACACAAACATAAACACTGATGGATAGAAAATTATTTACTTCTAAAACTTAACACAAATAATGTCAATCAGCTGTAAACAAAATTTGCACTCAAATGGATTTAATACATAAATTTACGTTACGTTCACGTTTAAACATGTAAATCATGTTGCCTAAAGATCTAGAAGTGAGCATTAAGGTTCATTAAATTACCAACAAGGTCAAAACAAATTATTCACTCTAATAAGCCCCTAGGGAATATTTCCAACATGCAAAACTGGGCCACTTCATTTTCTTGAGTGCTAACTAACAATGTTAATTAAATTAGAAAAAGAGTGACGGATCTTATATTTGCAAATACTTTTTCAAACTCAAATAAATTATTCAAAAGGTAATTTTAAATTTTGTTTTTAAGTATATAGTAAAAGTACAGTAATATTTCAGAAAAGAAGCAACAAGAAAGGTTGAAAATTAATAACATTGAAGAATAATTCTAATTTAAACTGTTAATGTTCATCATGTTCTATTACCTAGTAGAGCTTATAATACTCATCAAAAACAGCTGATAATAATTGACTATAGAAGCAAAGAGACTGTCCTCTCATGTGGATCCCATGAAGCTGGTTTTTGTGAATGGTGAATTTAGTTCATGTTCAGTTTTCACAGGTAGTGCTAGTGGTCTCCCTCTCTTTATCTCTCTCCATCACTCTCACTCTCTCTCTCTCTCTCTCTCTCTCTCTCTCTCTCTCTCTCTCTCTCTCTCTCTCTCTCTCTCTCTCTCTCTCTCTCTCTCTCTCTCTCTCTCTCTCTCTCTCTCTCTCTCTCTCTCTCTCTCTCTCTCTCTCTCTCTCTCTCTCTCTCTCTCTCGAGCATACACTCAAGTGACTAACAGCTAAAATAATGATACATAAAACAGTCATATGAGCACATATTTCAAACTAACCACCGTTAGATAGCAGCACAGGAAATGGATTGCCTCGGACAGTCTGTTGTTTCTATAGTCACTGCATATAAATACTTTATATGGTTCTCACACTTTTTTAGAACACGGCAAAATGTTGGTTGATAAATTTGATTAAAGACATGAAGGAGTTCTACAAATTTAACAATTTAAACCATGAAGCATAAATAATAATAAGTAGTTTGGCAGTTTTATTGCCAATATGATACATAATACAACAAATGTTTAAGTACTGCTCTAAAGAAAGGCAGGCATTGGTGTAGGAATTAATTCAAAATATATTTCTCCTATTCAGTCTGAACTTGATCATTTGTCATGAACTATACTGCACAGAATCATTCAGTTATTGTGATAAAAGGTATTGGTTGAAGTACATGCTGGTCTGCTGGCCCAGCTCTAAACACTACAATAATGTAACATATAGTACTGGACAAAAGAAAGGAAGTTAAATATACGTAAAGTAAACATATAAACATAAAAACCTAAGTACCCAAAGAACGTATCTCAGATCACTAGTGTCTGTTACATCCTGCTAGCATACTAAAAGGAAGGAATGTAGACAAAGGCTAGTATAGTAACCAAAGAACGTATCTCAGATCACTAGTGTCTGTTACATCCTGCTAGCATACTAAAAGGAAGGAATGTAGACAAAGGCTTCTATAGTAACCAAAGAACGTATCTCAGATCACTAGTGTCTGTTACATCCTGCTAGCATACTAAAAGGAAGGAATGTAGACAAAGGCTAGTATAGTAACCAAAGAACGTATCTCAGATCACTAGTGTCTGTTACATCCTGCTAGCATACTAAAAGGAAGGAATGTAGACAAAGGCTAGTATAGTAACCAAAGAACGTATCTCAGATCACTAGTGTCTGTTACATCCTGCTAGCATACTAAAAGGAAGGAATGTAGACAAAGGTTAGTATAGTAACCAAAGAACGTATCTCAGATCACTAGTGTCTGTTACATCCTGCTAGCATACTAAAAGGCAGGAATGTAGAAAAAGGCTAGTATAGAAACAACGGTTTTCCCGTTATTGTGATATTTATTGTTTAAATTTATTGAGTCAGTGAAAGTTTATTGGAAAACACAATAACTATTACACAAAACCACTATAAACAGATTCAACAACATTAAGTAGTTGCCAAAATGTTGAACTCAATTATTAATATTTACAGCTTTAAAGTCAATCCCAAAATTCTCATTACTGTAAAAGGGATTTTCGGTTCAAAGAGCCTTTCACTTTATCTTTGTAATTCACTTCATTGTTGTGATTGTTCAACAATACTGCTATGGCACTGCATTATGAGATAAATAATACTTTTGAAGGGATGAAAACTTATTTTTATTTGAGCCTTAAAATTAAGTATATTTTTTACAACGATGATAAAATTAACAATTATTGAGATAATTGGTGTGCATATGGCCAGAGCTTTTGTCAATTAAGGGGAAAAGAAATTCTAAAGGAGAACATAATTTATTCCCTTTATGGTTAAATATTGTCTAGTAAGTTTTTTTTATTTGAGACTACCTACAATCCACTTTATTTGAGAAGTATATTTATATAATAATATTTAATGTTAAGAAATAATTATTGAAAGTTACAAGCCCATCTATGATTAACATTTCAAGTACTAAACACATTTAATTACCTTATCACTTAATTTATTTCGTGAACTACACGTACAATATTTTTAATTTGAATGACTACTATGTAAAATTTATTTTTCATAGAGTTGTGAACATTTTAGAGCTGGTAAAGTGGTGGTTTTTTTTTTTTTGTAGATTAGGTTTGCTCAACTTATGTTAGGTTAGGTTAGCTTATGTTAGCTTTGATTCGGTTTCATTTTGTAATGTAGGTTTGGTTAGGTTTCATTCTGTTAGGTTGCGTTTTATGGGTTAGGCTGTTTTTATTTTTGTTTAGTCAGGTTATGTTAGCTTTAGATTGATTACATCTCAATATGTCTGAGAAGTTTGTTAAATTAGGTTTTTTCTGTAATTAAGTTTTTTTTTTATTAGTTATATCCTTGATTATTGTGTATAAAATCAATGGTTATATGTTCAAAGTAAAACACAAACTAACCAATCAAAACAAAACAACCTTACCTAACCTAAGACAAACTAACTTAAATCTAACCAAACGTTGTATAAACTAACTTACTATAAACTAACATTACCAAACCATAAATTAAACCAACCTAATCTAACAAATGGTGCCAATAGTTCGATTGCAAAACCATGCCTGCCACTGTTGTGATCATGACTAAATTCCGCACAATTTATTTAATTAACTATCCATCCACAACGATGTATTAAAAAAAAAAAACATATTCGTGCTTTTTGGCCATTTCCGTAATATTTTTGGAGTTTTCCGCTATAAAAACTAATCACATTCCTGTTTCTTAGTTATTTAACTAATATGAAAACATTTTCTGCAGAAAACACTGCAATGTCACTGTTCAATATAAATACCAAACCAATGGTAATACGTAAATTCTATGAAAATATGATACAGATACATATTGTTCAAAAGACTGTACATGTAGGTTAACGTTTAGGAATATACAATTTAAAGTGTTGAGACATTTGAGGTTTCTAAACAAATTACAATATATTTCGACTTTGTCTTTAGGTCCCCATTCTACTGCAATTTTATATTCACTTTTAAATTGTTATAAAACGTACCTATGAATTGATCTTAACTGTAATTGATAACAAATCATACCATTTTCTCCTTAATCTGGTGTTAGTTGTTCCCACTGTCTTAATATGAAATTTCATAAAGCTTTTAGAATGTTTAAAAAAGTGATTGTTTGCCTTTAAGAACCTTGAATACGTATCCAGTCTCAATTCGTAATAGTGAAAGTCCACTATTTAGTCGTGGAGTTCAAAGGATCTAATTCCAAGCCCAACGGGAGTGCTGTCGGTTATACTGATGCCAGCTGATAGCTTTCCTCTTACTACAGTTAGACGAATGACAGGCTTGGACTGTTAGAACGGTGTACAGGAGACAATTACAAGAAACAATCGTGTCGTTCCTTTGGCACAAAGTGGGTATTTATAGAAACACAGCTTCATCCTATATCTCAACCGATATAATGACGATCCAAGAACTCACTAACCGAATAACAAGATTGTTTTTGAGCTTAAAAAGTTTTATTCTATTTTAAAACATGTTGCGTATATTGTTCAAACTCCTGGCAAATTTGGTAATCGTTTCGTCGCGGCAATCCGTTCGATAGGCGTTGATAAATTCGATAGGCGACCTTTGCTTTCGCCATTGGCTCGTATTAGTCGTATCCATGAGTTTCTGCGTCCGCGTCAGCTTGTTCTTGGACTGATATTGATGGGCTGTCTGCAGGATGTAGAGAGAAGGAAGAGTTGACAGCTCATAGTTTCACGACACTCGTTATACAACTCTCTAAAATCTACACAATGTCTCTATCAATCTATCATGTTCATTCATTCAACGATTATCAATGTTTTATGTAGGCCTATAAAATGTTTTTTCTATAAACAGCTCTTTACAACAACTCCGTGTAACAAAAATGTTTGGATCAAGCCAAGAAATCAACTTAAGTTCTAAATTTCAAAACTTTTATTTGATGCGTATAGAAATAAGCCTGGTGCCACTTTTGAGCAAATATTTTCGATTTGTATTCCAAGACTAAAACTTGATCAATGTATAATCGCAGTAACTTTGTTGATTTAGCTCCTTCAAATATTTTTTCAGCCACCATTACCACTGACTTAAATAATGTTGTATTATGATGTCTCAGTATAAAACCGATGTAATTAGTTTTCAGATAATCCATTTTTAAATTCCATCCTGAAAAATATAGAATGAAAAATTTGATAAATTTACGTATTAAAGTCATAGACGTAAATAAAAAACAGTACAAGACGAAGAATAGATCCTTGCGGAACTCCGTTCAAGTAAATTTTTAACTTCATTGAATGTGTTGGATCGACACATGGTTTAAGAGTAGAACTACAACTCGGCAAGAGACAGTATACTGTATATATATTCGAGACTCATTACATATAATTTCTTTGCTGGTAGGTGAAAGCACCTATCATAGGCTATGTTCGCCTGGTCCTGTATGGGGGAGGGGTTCTTACTAGACTATGCACCAATAGTCATATATGTAAGGATATGTGGAAGTGGAAGGGAACAATTCTTACTATTTATAACTTACCATTACACGATGTGTTTAATTTTACCGAACATGTAGAATTCACATTAGATTATATTGATTGCTTGGATTAAATTCTAATATAGGTGATATCAAAAGACTGTTTTATTTTTTCTGTTAATTTTTTATAAAGTTAAATATTCAATTTTATACATTTAACTTTATTTAATAATTTGGTAATGAGAGAATCGCACATTGCCAAATGTCTAACTTTCTATAAGTGAATTTTATTAACAGTTTTTAGTCTCGTTTTTGTTTTAAGTCATACCACTGTGACTGGAATTTTCTTCGACTGTGTTAATTATACTCTGCTGTTGGGAAAACATGAGGAATTGGGATTTTCTGCAAGATTTGGATTTATCTCCAAAAGAAGTACTCAGGAAGGCCGATCTACCTCAACAATGCTAGGACCTCCCCCCCACATTGTACTGTAACTTAGAATAATCGTTTATTGTTTGGCCTACATCTCCCACTCATATTAAACACTCCGATGACCGAACTGGTTTTGTGGCTGCCCTGAATGATTATTAGAGTATCTTGATCAGATGCCAATGGGGGCGTGCCATTGTTGGAAAAGACAAAATTGCATGAACAGGTAAATGAAAGTTATACAAGCATTCATAGAAGTTTATGATTTCGATTATATTTTTCGCTCTCTTTTAGTAAAATAATAGGCCTATACTATTTACAAATTGACATTGTTATTTTTTGTAAAATTTGTTTCGTATGAATTGGTTAAATTGTATTATTTTTGTTAGTATTCATTATATTACAGAAACTAAACAAGTGGTGTAATGATTACCGAATTATTATTTTCTCTTTATGCTATCTCCTGTATAATACAAAATGTTGTATTATTTACAGTTAATTAGGGGGAATGTGTTAAATATGTCCTGTTGGCCTTAAATTCATCCGTTTGTGAATATTTTCTTAAGATTTATAAAAACCAAAATATTAATTATTATTACTGTACTGTATTATTATTTCAGCTAAGTGTAATAAAAAAGATTTAACTATCTTATGCTCATAGAAAATATAAAAATAGAAGAAAATGTATTGGAACCAGTTTATGATCCCTCATAATCCACTGTTATTCAAATGCAGAATATTCTAAATATTTATTATAAGAAACGTGCAAACAACTAAATGTCAAATTTAAAACAACGATATTGCTGGGCAAACTAATAAAGCGGATCATGGTGTCAAGAGGGGTGAGCGGAGGGGGTATCGACCGGTGTCCTTGCTAGACGGACTGCAATGCAGCGACACGCCACCATTCCCTACTTACCGTACCAATATGGCAGTCACAAATACCTACTTGCAACTTCCTTCAACGTAAACCTCCGCAACAATATGGCAGTCACAATCATTTACAAGTGAAAACAACAAAATATCTATACGAAAACTACCTTACAAATTGAAGTTACAACATATATTGATTCCTTCGACGTAAACCACGTACCGATATGCCAATCACGAATATCTATTGATAACTTCTTTACACGTAAAACATCGTACCAATGTAGTAGCCACAAACATTTGCTGATAATACCCTTCACCGTAAACAACTGTGTCAATATGGTAGTTACAACATGTACTTTTATCTTCTTTCGACGTAAACTACCATAACAAAATGATAGTCACAAGCATCTTCTTGTAACTTCCTTCGACGTAAACCACCGTACGAATTTGTAGTCACAAATATTTACTGGTAACTTCTTCATACGCAAAACATTGTACCAACCTGGAAGCCACAAACATATACTGATAATATCCTTCAACGTAATCTACTGTGACTATATGATAGTCATAACATCTACTGATAACTTCCTACGACGTAAACCACTATAACAATATGGGAGTCACAAACACCTCCTGATAACTTCCTACGACGTAAGCTATTGTAACAATATGACAGTCGCAAACATCTACTGATATATTCTTCGACGTAAACCATCGAACCAATATGGCAGTTACAAACATCTACTGATAACTTCTTGCAATGTAAACCATCGACACAATATGGTACTTACAAACATCTATTAACAACTTCTTGCACCTTATCAATATGGCGACGTAAAATTCCTTCATCGTAAACTATTGAACCAATATAGCAGTTACAAATATATACTGATAACTTCTTGCAACGTTAACCACCGTACCAATATGGCGACGTAAACTTCCTACATCGTAAACCATCGAACCAATATGGCAGTTACAAACATCTACTAACAACTTCCTGTAACTTATCAATACGGCGACGTAAACTTCTTACATCGTAAACCATCGAACCAATATGGCAGTTACAAACATCTACTAACAACTTCCTGTAACTTATCAATACGGCGACGTAAACTTCCTACATCGTAAACCATCGAACCAATATGGCAGTTACAAACATCTACTGATAACTTCTTGCAATGTAAACCACCATACCAATATTGCAGTCAGAAACATATTCTATTATCTTCCTCAAACGTAAACTATCGTAACAATATTGTCGTCACTAAACAAGTCTGTAAATGAACTTGCTGGTAACTTCTACAGGGTCTGACTATTTATAATTACTGTTAATATTTTTACAGATATGTACTCCATAGTCACTGATTTGTTTCAGGAGAGTTCCAGGATACATTTTTCATCGAGTTCGATTTGTTTGCATTTTTTTGGAGTACATAAGCGGTTTGGAATTGGCGATCTTGAAGTATATAAGCAGGCTTTAAAATTTAAATTTATTGAATAGTTTAAAATCAAATGTTTTTATTTCATACATTTGCAAAAGGCTCGTCTATTTGTATAATACAATATACTATATTTTTAAAATTACGGAACAAATCTACTTTTGTGATGGTGATAATTAAAGACTTCCAAGGTTGTTGGAACTGTCTTTAGTTCCTCCCCATTTCACGAGTGTTGCATATTGAAATGGGACTCAAGGCTGGTCGGTGACATTGGTCAGTGAAGCGATTGGGAGCCGTATGAAAACACTATATCTTAAATGATACATAAAAATAAATAGTTATATTCGTAGCAGTTCTTAGTTGATTATTAAAGTGGTATATTATTTGTCGCCACAGTGTATATATTAAAGTTACGCAAAATGTTTGAGTTATGAAATCTGTATTTTGATATTGCATAGGCGATCGTTTAACGAGCACCATCATCATTGCCATTACGGGACAAATCTGTAAGACATGTGCCAAGTGGTGCGTATTTCCCGGTAAGCTAGGTACAATGTATCCACTGTCATTGTACCAGGTATAGTAATAACCGGTCTTTTCTAGCGATAAATCAATCTTACTTAGTAACAAGACTACACTAACCAATCCCCGTACACTAAACCAGTACGTGTGTTTCAGACGAACGGCCATGCAATACATATTGAAACTGCAGGCTAATTTATATAGCACGATTAATCAGCTATAATTGTGTATTAGTACTCCTTAGCAGGGAGGTTGCGAGGGGGAGACTTAGAACCTTGATTATATAAACAGTATCTACAATAGATATCCAATCTAATAGCAATACTTGTGCCAGTAATTTGATTAGTTAGTTGCTACCACAGTTAGTGCTAAACTGCACTATATTTATATGGGACTACACTAGCACTCCACAATATACCACAAAAACAACCGATAATTTGAGACACAATATTTAACATTGGATGACAAAACTATGGGTGTGTTTAAAATCAATGCTTAGACATAATTTGATGTTTTTCATGAATACTGAAAATATGAGGAATGTTAGACCTACCCCTGGTCAAGTGTACGGTACATATAATAAGAGTAGAATGAAAACGTAGGTTTGAGGGGGTTATCTTTGATTTTAGTAATTATTTGATCAGCCGAAAATATCAAATGATTTATATTTGTAAAATAAATTACAATTTGATACCCTTAAGAGTCTACAGAGGTTGTCGGCTATGTTAATTCCATAAGAACAATTTTATTTGCGAATCTATATTTTTTCGTTATTTATTGACCAAAAGTTGAGTATGAGGTGTTATTTTAAACGTTATCAAATTGTACATTGGGTTTGGTTATGATGTTTTAATACAGACACCTAGTTTTGAAAAATAGATGAAAATAAAAACTTCGAACTAATCATGTTTTATGTTTATTTTTTCTTTAAAACTAATTAGGAATTCGCAAAGTAATTAATAAAGTAATAAAGCGCAATTTCATTCTTGATCAAATGAAACTTGTTTGGAAAAATATCCGTTTGAAAATAACTGTGTAATATGGATACGCGTGATCGTGTGTCTGGTTTGAAAATAACATTTTTCTTATGGGATTAAAATAAACATGGCCGACAGCCTCTGTAGACTCTTAAAGAATGTACACAGAGTTGCGGGAAGGTTTGTAAAGTTTACCAGTCGGATTACTTTTAAACATATTAAAATGGACGAATTAAAAAATAATAAGCCTATCAAGCGTGTCATTACGAAATAAATAAGGTACGTGTTTTTTAAGTTTTCTGAGCATTAAGTAAACATTTGTCAACCCTAGATCGGCGGCTTAATGGGTGCGTTGCAAGTTTGAACAAGAAACTAATGTTAAAAAGAAATAACTTAACATTATCAAATAATCTAGTAATTTATTTTATTTTGAGAAACATTTTGCCTACAAGGCAGGCATCGTCAGATATAAAAAAAATAATTTTATAACATTGTTTTACAAAATATAAAAATATAACTGTTTTAGTATGTGATAGATTAAAAATAAATCAAATAAAAATGTGTACATATAAATATGAGTAACAACTTTTAGTTAAATTGCACTATTTTAATGGAGAGTTTTGAACGAGAGTAGGTTCATTATTCACAATTAATTAATTATATTTTGTGTGTAGAATGATTCATACACACCCAAATATTGATTATTGCGAAATTTTTATAGAACTTCAAATTTTGTAAAGTTGTGTCCCTCTTGTAATGAGAGTTTGGCCATTGCTGACTGATTTTTTTTAATTATCCATACTTAAAATTTGCTGTGTTCTTTGAATCTGATTTTAATTTTTCTTTTTGTCCGGCCACTATACACTTCACAGTTATAACAATTAATTTAGTATATTCCTGATTTATCTTCTTCATTAATACTCCTATTAAACATTCACCATTTATATAGTATAATTTAACTGAAAATTGTTATTCATATTTGCTACACATTTCAATTATTATTCTTTTAATCCATATTATTTAAAAACATTATATTATTATGTTTAGTCAAAAAATGTTTTAAAATTAATTTTTCTTAATGTCTGACGATGCCTACATTGTAGACAAAATGCACCACAAAAATAAACAATTTATTGGATCATTTGAGAATTTTAAAACATTTTTTTTAATAATTACTAAATAAAGGTCTTAAAGAAGAGATGAACTAACTTTAATTTTAAATAAATTCGCGTCAAAATATTCAAGGAATATAAGGATTTGAAACCAAACGCCAAGGACTCGTTTTGTTATTGTTAGGAATATTACTGTTAGGAATAAACTGTGCATGTTTTGTCTGTTAATTCTCTAATTACACGTCAACTGAAGGGGTGGGTCACCTCTCTGAGCCCTCACTTATGTCACCAGGAGCAGAGAGTGAGGTTAAAGTGTGACATTTTTAAGGCAGAAACTTAAACTACTGTGGAGAGTTTACGTTAACACACTAAAATATGTCTAACAAGAAACTAATCAATAAAAAAAATACTCGCGTGTTTAATATGCGCAACAGTCTAAATATGTTTTCTATTTCAAGCAGGCAAAAATGATCGCTCGAAGGGGGAAGCTGTGGGTGGAAGGTTGAACAAAGGAATGCTTTGAAGCTATTACTTTCAGCGCATCCAAAGTAGCTTGATTTTCTGTTTGTACCTTGCAGACATTCAGGGACACGTAACTCTGGAGGCTGGTTATTACTCGACAATATCATCTTGGGTTGAATGTTCAGGGGACTGTAAATGTAATGTTGTTGTACTAGTGATACATTTGGACAATACGTCTTTACAATACATTAGAATAGAGTGAAAATTTCGCTCTTAATAAAACTATTCCAAATAAAGTATGAAATCGATAGAGTGGCTTAAGTTGTGAGTGAGCTATATCAAACATAATAACACTAAAAAAAGGAAGTCTTTAATAGTAGTTGCGTTTGCAAAACTCACAAATCTTACTTTGATTGGTTGCTGTCCTCTAAAACTTTTTTACGATGGTTAAATTTATTTCCTGGTGTGTGTTCACCCACTAAGACCTCAACGGTCTGAGCAACTGAGAAGCAGTCAATCCTCTCAGGCAGCTTCACGTTTCCTCAGGGAGGTTTTACTAAGCCTTCAAGAAGATTCTTCCACCTCTGTCGATGTTAGATTATTTATCTACGCTTATTTTACGCTTATGTTCTTTTTCAGAACGCTCTCGACGTAAATCGAGACGGCACTCCAGAATCGCCGACTGGAGATCATCTTAATGGTGTTAAATCCATCAACGGTTTGCTTGAGTCTTCATCATTCTACCTCATACTTTTTTCGCAGTAGAAGGTATGGAGGGCACCTCCATATAAAGGCACCCCAGGCTTCGAAGATTGCCGTCTTATGTTGAAAGCAGCTGTGGTGGCTGAGGCACTGGGTACGATTGTGTTTGCTTTCTCAAAGCCACATTACACTCCCTCTTGGAGATATCTATTCATCGTCTATTTAACTTTAACTTGGGGAGTTTTATTTGGTACAACAATTAATTTCCCCACTAATAATTTTTTTAAATACACAATGATTGAAAAACATTCTTCGTTTTTAATCAACGGAACTAAATACCAAAGTCAGTTAAATAAGTAATATTCTTGAATGTATAAATAATATATGTGGGGATGTGTGAATGTATCCCTTCTGCCATCCATGGTGGTAGTAACTATAACGTAAATTCCCTTAAAATGTTTAATCATGTTATTTTAGAAGTGACAGAAAATCGCCCTTTTTCTGTCACTTCTAAAGTCTTATATTATGGGGTGATATAATATATCACTTTAAAAATAAAAACCCGTAGTAGTAGTAGTAGTAGTAGGAGGAGGAGGAATTCACTAAAACTACCAAATTTGATAAAAAAATACAAAAATGGAGTAATTTCCCGCATATTAGCAACTCAGCTTACTGTATGTCTTGCGGGGGAATAGCTAGTCTGGCGTTGACGGCTTCGCTTCACGGCCTAATATCTGGTCTAATATTTGACCTATATTATAGTTCGAATAAAATAACTTTGGTACTGGCGGAACGCCCTCGCTCCACTGGTCTGAAATGACAAAACTCTGAGCTTTAATTTGCTGTCAAACTTAAAATAAGTAAGCAATAATTTTCAAACTAATTGTATAGTGTCCACCAGTTTATATTCTTTAAGGAAAAATTATGCCGGAGATTTTTCTTGAGCTAAATTGCTTTTTATAGCGATATTTGTATTTAAAAACACGGTTTTATGAGTGAAATTGGGCGTGAGTCGTCTTCAACCTGTCACTGTAGCAAAAATAATAATAATGAAATAATTTCTTGTGGATGGATGATAGTTTGATTCATTGTGATTAGTTTGGTAAAAGTCTCATTTAATAATTCAAACAGGTTAATGAGAAATTAATTTTTTTGTAAAACCTTGCAAACTCGGAAACGAAAAACGCTAGACAAAATTTATTTGAGCAAACATTAACTGTGTTATTTATGTATAGTTAAAATAATACTGTGGTACTAATAAAACATGCAGAAAAATAATGAAGAGTTGATGAAGTAAACTCATAGTTCGTTTACATCGAGGCTGTGTCGGACGCGTAAGGTATACTCTGCTCAAGGGAAAGTGTAGACTGAATATTCAGTCCAAGCGTAAAACGAATTCCGATCGACGATATTTCCAGATAAGAAATGTTTCTCCAGTAAGAAATAAGGTAAGTTAGTTGACTTTTGACTTTGAGGTGTGTTCGTGTTCAGTTCTTTATCGATTTGACAGTGCTTAGTATAGTTTAATCACTAGTTTGTTTTTATTACAGTTATTTAGTTTTAGTGATATAACACGTTTTTATTTATTTAGATGTGACAATAATGCTATAGGATTCAGTGTGAATATAATTATCAGTGTTTATTGCAATTATAATATTTCGGCTCTTTCAAATTTTAGGAAGTGTTCTACTGTATTAGTAGTTGACAAGAAATGTTTGCAATGGAAGAGGCAAGAGCTGAGCCAGTGACTGTACATTGTGCGTGTGGTATCACTGCCGCCTTGTTGACAATCGAGTTTTAAAAACTTCTGAATCTTTCTTCCTAATTCAAGAAAATTCTATTTAATACGAGAGTACGATTTTAGTGTCACTTAAATAACACAATTAATTTAGGTTTAAAGAAATTTTATCTAGCGTTTGTCATTATCGAATTTACAAAGGTTTACAAAAAAATTAATTTCTCATTAACCTGTTTGAATTATTAAATGAGACTATACCAAACTAATCACAATGAATCAAACTGTCATCCATCCACAAGAAATTATTTTATTATTATTACTCTCGCTACAGTAACAGGTTAAAGACGACTCACGCGCAATTTCACTCATAAAACCGTGTTCTTAAACACAAATATCACAATAAAAAAGCAAATTAGTTTAAGCAAAATATCCAGCATAATTTTTTCTTAAAGAATGTAACATGGTGGACACTATACAAGTAGTTTGAAAATTATTGCTTACTTATTTTAAGTTTGACAGGAAATTAAAGCTCAGAGTTTTGTCATTTCAGACCAGTGGTGCGCGGCCGTTCCGCCAGTACCAAAGTTATTTTATTCGGACTATAAGCGGTGCTAATAAAGATCAAACCATAATTTCACTCAATGCCTATTCAATGGTTAGGTTATGAATAAATATTGTAATCAATCTACAGCAGCAACAGTTTCTTGTATAACAGTGTTGATGTACTTTTCATAGAATAACGCCTGCCACTGGAGGACGCAATATAGATACTGGATGCAAATTGCCTAGCCACGAGATGTCGGCGCTCCGGCTCTAAGGTGCATACAGTAATAGAATGGTAATGTATTGCGTTTTTACATTGTGTCTTCGATCTACCCAAACAAATACTTTTACAGTGGCCATAAATTGTACAATTGTTATAAATTATGCTTTTTACAAATATACTAAACAACACACAAAAAAGGGTTTGACACAAAAGTTGTAGCTTATACGATTTTCTACAAATTTACCACTGACAAAAATTTGCTACTCTAAAAAAAATAAACAACTCGCTTAATATATTTTTCTAGTCGCTGTTTTAAGGTAGTATTTTTATACTGATCTAAACAGTAGACCTATTATTAATAAAGTTTAAACGATTTTTGCAAAAAGTATTGAACATTATTTCTCTGCCATCAGATCCAAATAAAAATTTATTTTCTATGCGAACGGCCGATTTAACTACGGATTTAGTAAAAGACTACAAAACCAAGTAGCGGGTTGCCTCCTGAGGAGCACACTTCACTTCCACCATCTACATCATGTTGAAACAGGCCTCATTTTATCCATCATTTGATGATATTTATAGCTCATTCAGTATTTTTACACTGGTATTACCTTTTAACAATGGGTGTCTTTAGCACCAGAACTCCAGTTGACATTCAGAGTAACAAAGACTGTATGTTATTGAGTGTGATTTATATTAAAATCCATATTTTCTAGCCCCTGAGCTGCTTATAAGACTAAATTAAATAATTACCTTCGTCAATCAGCTCATAAGTTCGTAACAAATGTTACGGCCATTTCGACATCAAAGTGCCATCTTCAGACATTGAAGTTCAGCCATACGGCGTCGTTAAAATATAAAATAAAAAACTGACACAAACAACACACATATTACACACATTACGAAAACAAATTTTACTAAACAGGCCTGTTCCGAGACACACATTTCACGCACTCGAGCAAGTAGCTGACTGAAATTATATTTGCCTCCTCGTGCCGGCGGCGGCGTTATCAACTGCACTTTGCCCTCTTGGTCTTGGTTCCCTCTTCTGATAAAAAAAAATGACCTAAACAATGGCTTGGAAATTCTTCACACCTGTACAAAAGGCAATAAATTAGACACCCTTGAAGAATTTGAAATTTACAAAGCCCACATCAAAAGTGACAATATTGAACTTATTTTAAACGATAAATTACAATTCAAATCACACTTCATTTTCAATAGTATTTTAAATCAGAAGAGGGAACCAAGACCAAGAGGGCAAAGTGCAGTTGATAACGCCGCCACCGGCACGACGAGGCAAATATAATTTCAGTCAGCTACTTGCTCGAGTGCGTGAAATGTGTGTCTCGGAACAGGCCTGTTTAGTAAAATTTGTTTTCGTAATGTGTGTAATGTGTGTGTTGTTTGTGTCAGTTTTTTATTTTATATTTTAACGACGCCGTATGGCTGAACTTCAATGTCTGAAGATGGCACTTTGATGTCGAAACGGCCGTAACATTTGTTACGAACTTATGAGCTGATTGACGAAGGTAATTATTTAATTTAGTGTGATTTATAGTCTCTTCTGGTTTGTTCAAACTACCGTGTATTTTCATTAATTTAAAACACATGCAACTCCAATACAAAGATAAACTTTAAGCTGGTCGCTGATGAGAAGATTGAGAACTGAACATATCACCTACAATATCCACAAGACTTGGACCCCAAGTAGCAGGGTTACAGCACTACGCCATAATGACGCCATAATAGGAAATAAGATTCTTTGCGTCAAATTTGCAGTTAGGGATTACACCTCTTGCACATTTAGTGAAAATTTGCATGTGTATCAATTAATACGTGGAATGATCTTCTTAATGGGCCTAGCTCATCAATATGATACACATTTGACTTTTCTTATTGGGCCATATGATTTGTGAATAAAATAATGAAAACTAATCTTCAAATATCGATTTCAACGTTTTATGAATATAATATACTAACATTCCATCGAATAAGTGTAGAAATATATCAAATCGATAAACTTGGCCTGTTACCAAGATTTTGATAATCGTGCAGGGCCAGATAAATTAAATTAAAAAAAGTAACGTGACAGTGAAAGCGTGTTGGTTTCCATCACATCCGTTCTCTGGTTAATTAAAAATATTATTAATGTTGATTTTTCCCATAAACCATTAGATTATGTAGATTAAGATATGACAGAGAGGAATTCATAGTTCTTTGCACCCATTAATGAAGACGTTCTTCCATTTCATAAGCACGCACAGAAATTTTTCGTTATCAGTAAAAAACCCACCGTAAGTATATAACAAAAGTACTCCTAAATTAAAAATAATAATAATAATATAAATAAATAAAAATAACTCAAATCAACCTTAAACAAGTCTGAAGACGAAAACTGGTAAACACGTAAAATATGGACCGAGCTCTGTTTAACAGATAAAATCAAGTGTGTTTATTAAAAAAAAATACACACACACACACACACATATATATATATATATATATATATATATATATATATATATATATATATATATAAATAATCAGCAAATCAACAATATTCTGAGTATTTAGTTGGAAACTGGTTAAATACATTACAGATTTTATCTTGAAATAAAATTAGCCTAGTTAGGCGAGTTTTTCAGACATTGCGCTATGTGAGGATATTGTAAATTGATTTAATAAGTGATCCTTTAGTAATTCACTCATCGCTGACGTTGGATGGTGCACTTTACAGGTGTTATTACATCAGTCAACCTTTTATCTCGACATAATTACATTAACTGCATAAAGTACTGTTAGACCACTGTACTCACGTGTAATGAATATTACAGCAGCTGTATGACTTATCGCAATACAGGCTAAATAAATTGTGAGATTATAATAAAGCCACCGACACAGATTGTGCGTATTTTAAGATGAATATGAATGATTCCATGAGTGTGGATTACGTGTGTAGTCTGGTTACTAACTAAGGTCGATTGTTACTTAGTAAGAGATGTTTATGAATAGCCCTATAGCCAGGCCAACTAAAGGACCTACAAATTTACGTGGAATCCCAACTACGTAATATTGGTCTTATTTTCAGCTAATTTCCAAGCCTGATATCTCTTCCCTACACAACCCTGACTACCACCCAACACGCACACCCCAGACCACTCTACTCTAGTAGTGACCACGTCTACAGCAACCATTGAGCGGACGCCATGTCGGTATTAATAAGTCTGAAAAAAGAACATATAGCCTACAATCTCCACAACACTGTGTCCCCAAGTAGCTGGGTTACAGCACCGCGCATTAATACCGTCGTAATAAATGAAATAATATAACAAATAATTATTATTTGAACTATAATTTATATGAATTATATCCGTGAAATTTATTTAAAAAAGAAGCCAAAATATTTTATAAACATTTGCAAAAGAGTGATAGTAATAAATAAAAAATCTTAACAATTCGCTACTTAAAACTTGAGGTTAATTAGTGCAGTGAAAAACTGTCCCCATTTATACAGGATGCCCAAAAACCCACCCACTCTACTTTGTAAATCAAACAAGTACACAATCATCCTTTAGGCCTTTAGGGGGTCAATACAAGACCAGAAATAGTTTTGTAAATTAATAATAATTTCACCCCATACAAAAAGTTGAGTAGTACATCTTAATGTTAATATGGAACTCCCATCGATTGATATTTCAGAATAAGGTCATTGTGAAAGAGGCGAAATATCACTAACTACGTGTCTTAACGTCAGTTTATTCAAATGGCGGACTTAAATTTTGAATATGATTACATTAAAAATATTTATATTTTAGATAAATGATTCCACTAAACGGATTCTCTTGGTATAATAACACTAAACCCCAGTCATTTGTATATGTTTGATAGAAAAGTTAAAGAGAGGCACTCTTGAGACATCCCTTCTGCTAATTAATGTTATCTTATTATTACTAGCTCTGTCGTAAAAATGCTTGTTTATAACATACTTTTACAATGTTACGGGATCCCTGTTGTGACCAAGATATTAAACCTCCAATTATGATTCTTATTAGATTACCTTATCATCCGTTATTTCAATGTCTACTTGAAGTTTACACAATTCATATATTTACAAAACAATCGTACACAGTTTTTTTAGTTACAAACTTATCAACTGTTCCAGTCTCTTGGATTGTCTTTTTTCTATGTTGAAATGTACAAAAAATCATTTAGTTTTCTGTGAGGTTGGAGATGGAATGCCACATAAGAGCCTACAAGTGGAGAAGGTGTTCATATTGCTGAGTATACAAACTGGTGAATTTAATTCAATTGACGATAGATAAATAAATATAGAGTAGGATTGGTGAGCTCATCTTGTAAGTGCGACTGACGAGGATGTTCTATTTCTATTTTAAATATTTTTTTCAAGGACAAGCTAGACTACGTCTCCTATTTATCAGCATTCAGCTCGTCCTTCATCCTTAGTTAATCCTCAGGTACTTATCATCATTAGCCCTTCAATAACCATGATATATTGCCCTTTGAACCGTGTTACTCTGTACATAATTGACCATTAAACTATACTTGATACACATACCAAGTTAAGATGTATTGAAGATATAAACAAGCCAACTGAAGCCAAAGCCCTGAATATGGAACAGCCATTTTTGGCCTAATTATTGACTCCCCCAAACAACATCTATTACAATCCCACCAGGGGAAGAAGTATATCACGATTCATTAATTCTATAAATTTCGTCCTTATTATTTTATTTATATATAAATGGAATTGATTATTTCTGTTTGTCGATACCTCTTGGCTCATAATCTCGAGAAGTCTGAGCTCGAAGTTTTACCTCCGGACCTATTAAAATAATTTGGCTTTTACGTAGTCGATAGAAGACATTAATAAACAAAGGGTTCGTGGTTTGATTCCGTCAACATTAAAACTTATTTTGAATATGTTTATTTGAGACACTCGGCTGATCCATATTTCTGGGTAGTGATGGGTTTTTAAATTTAGTCGTAATTTATAACAAAAATTAAAATGATTAAAACACAATTCACATATCTCGTCCATAATCTCCTATCCACAATCACTCATCCACAATACTCATCCACAATGGCTCTAAAATTAATTATCTATAATCACTCATTTAAAATCGTTCATTTACAGTAGGTCATCCACAATCATTTATACACATTAGTCTATTCACAATCGCTCATCCACAATACTCATCCACAACGGCTCTAAAATCAATCATCTATAATCACTCATTTAAAATCGTTCATTTATAATAGGTCATTCATAATCATTTATCCACATTCGTCCATTCACAATCGCTCATCCATAATTTTCATTTTCAATCACTCATCTACTAGTCATTCAATATTCACACTCATCTATACGTTAAAAATACGTTGCACGAATAAATAAGCCTAAATTTCAACATGTACTCATGCCCATGATATCTCTAGTAACACATACTTTACCGACTCGATTAAAGAAAAAGTTTTATAATGAAGTCGGTATAGTTTGCAAATGGTCAGGTTTATACTCTGCCAAGTCACTCAGGGTGAACGACCCCCGTGCGTGGTCGCAGGGCGTCACGCCTGTGCGTGTCCAAGGGTTTATATCTCCCTTCTGGGTGAATTAAAAGGAAAACAGCAGATCATTTTCTCATCTCCAATCTAATTATGTTAGAATGAAACATCTTGAATTAGGTCTAATCGTTTGGTAAAAGAATGAAATTGTATTAAGTTGTCGATGTAAAGCTCATTCTTAAAATTGTTACTTTTGTCAAACAGCTGAGAAAAAGTTCATCTCTCCAACCAACTTTTGCTCCCGCCAAGTTGTTTCCAAAATGTATTAAGGTATTATTAATTATTGATTTTTCTACCGCATTACGTGAATGTTCAATAGTACTGTCAATGTTGCCAAAATAAGTTGTTAAATAAAAAAATTGCTGTAACATTACGACTAGGTAAGTTTTAAAGAGACATCTGGTGACCAGATAAGGGCCTCTGAGTCAGTTTTCCTTAACTAAGCACTAAAATAGGGAACACTCGTCAACGCCATTTAAATTTACAATATTTTACTATAACTTTATGACATTATTCCTTGTTCTTATAAATTTTTAACACGTTTGAAAATAGCTCAGTGCCGGCGTGGTGGCTCAGTGGTTAAGGCTTCGAACTGCGGAGTTCATTGACCAAGGTTCGAATCCCCACTGAGCCAACGGTTGGTACTTCACTCGTTGAATAAAATTCACGCACAGGCTTGCAAGTCCATGTGAACTGGCGAGTAAAGTTTGATAAAAAAAGGTAAAAACGTACAATAGTAAAAATATTGTTTGGCGGGTAACATTATGTAACGTGAAAATCTATCGATGTCTTGACATTTCTGAAAAAGCATTAGTTATAAGAAACGGCTGTTTCAATCAGCAACATTCAACAGGAAATATATCTAGTTGGTTACCACCAGGGGAGTGTGTCACCAATGTTATTTGTTGAGACGTTTACAAATTTAAAAACGCAATACTGAATTTACACTCAGACATTTTAATTTTACGATGCAAATGCTAATTTTCCTAAGTGGCCCTTGGCATATTCTCTAGTAGTTTGTATACTCAACAAAGAGTTCATTTGTCGTTTAGGAATTTATAGGTTGAGGGAATCCCAATCCCCCCCCTCACGTAACGTGCACGATGTAAAGGTTACATGAGGCAGCAATCAAGCTAGCAACTATGTTTTCCAACTGGAAAACCTTTGGATTTGCGAGAAGTGGGAGGGGGCATGAAAGAAAAATATATCTTCTGGGATCACACCTCTTTAATAAATTAATAAACATGCATCAATTTTAAATCCGTTAAAACAACGGAGATCACATCTGACAGTGCGCTGAATGGGTGTCGATTTAGAGAAACTTGGAGGACAAGAAGTTACTTCCCCAGTATCCTGTATGCATACTGGCAGGGCAAGCCCCATCGACAGTTCTGCCCTCATCTCCTCCTCCCAAATTCTCAAGAATAAACCTAGTAATTATTACCATACACTCCAAATATGTACATATGACTGTCACTGCGGCCATAAAAGTGATCTCTGATTCTTTTTTTATTTACTTAAAAACTTATAGCCAACTAATAAATAAAACCGATTCATTGTACATGTGAATGACGTAGAATGGCGTGACTCAGTGACCAAGACCATTGTCAAAGTAATCAGAAGCCCTGTGTAAGACAGCCCACAGTTAGAAACCCCGCAAATCCCAATTGTACAGCTAAGTAGAGCCGCTGTGTAGTGGGGCTTCACCAAATCACCTCTACACACTCACGCGACATTCGTGTATCGACGTCCCTAATTGACACATTGTAATCTATTATTTTTATGTCTCACGCACTAAGTTTTAATTTCGAGACCACCTAAAGGTCACTGTTGAGATTGCTGGGAAATTCTGGGCTGTACCGAATCAGTTAAATGGCCGAAAATTTCCTTCAAAATTATTTGTCTATGACGAAAGTCTAGGTTGAACTGGTCCGATAGGTAGAATCAATGACAGGGTTCTCAAAATACGTACAATGTTATCTGGAGCTAAGCACAATTTAGAACCATTTATAACAGTGATTAAATGATTTTTTTACAAGAATTTGTTTCTGGACCATGTTGCAATACATTATACTAAGAAGTTATATACTATCTCAGTCTCAGAGATACCACTGAGGATGTCACATCAAAGTATGGGCGAAACGTTTGGGGATGTAAATACTGTAAATAACACGTTACTGGAAGCTTTAGTTATTAGAAATGCCACCTACCGCTTAAGCCTACGAAATAATATACTAAGAAGGTTTAATAGCTGACATGATGCAAAAATAATGGAGAGCGCTAGTGTAGTTCCATGTAAATTGAATGCAGTTTAAACCCAGCAGTGTTGCAGACCTAACTAACTAATCCATTTTAGTTTTAATTTAAACTTTACTCGCCAATTCAAACGGGTCTGTGGCGTATGCGTGATCTTTATTCAGCGAGTGAAGTTAGCTCAGTTGGGGATTCGAACCTTGGACAGCTGCTGTACGCAGTCCGAAGCCTTAGCCACTGAGCCACCATGCCGGTACAAACATTCCTAGCACAAACATCCTTACTGTATGAGATATCTATTTTTAGTTAATACATAATCAATGGTTCGACCCATCTAGGTTTACTATACTTTGAAACATAATGGTCACAAGGATAATGGAATAATGGTTGAAAAATTTCATTATTAACAATACATGAGGAGATCTTAGTTTTTTTGAATCTACAGGCATATTATACTTATGAGTTAGAATGACAAGAGAATGTAAAAAAAAAATAAAAAAAAAAAAAAAAAAAAACTCGGCCCTGCGGGCCTCGCCAGGGGGCAAGCCCCCTGGACCCCCGGATCTTTTTGCTTAGAGCCTACGGCTAAAATTCAAGAAACATGGAACATGCTTTAGCTGAAAACAACGAATTTTAGATTTCATGTAAGGAATTACAAAAAATATAAACATATCTTAAAAATATAAATATATCTTTACTTTTTAAATTTTTGTTTCGCGGCTTATGCGGTAATGAGTCATCGCAGGTTCTTACTCACGCGATGACTCATTACCACCTTGAAAGGAAGTTAATTATTATTATTATCATCTTATATATTCCTATAGGACTTAATTTTGTATATTTTTAACAAGAGTTGTCATGGAAACTAAAGATGTACTTTGATGAACGCTTGCAAATAAAATCATTATTGAAGTCAACACTGATATGTCATTGTGTTTTCATGGTTACGCGTCACCTTCCCGCGTCACCCTCCCGCGTAACGTTTTCAGGCAGTTAGGTCAAGACTAAAGCATGTTCCATGCTAAAAATTGTAAATGTCTAACTTGACAAACACGGGAAAGCTAAAAAATCACTAAGTATATTCTCGTTATAGTGTCCAGCGTAATTTTAATGGAACAGTTGCTTACTAGTAGTAGTGTGGGAGTGGAGAAGATAGGGCTCCAGTGACCCAGGACCACATCAAGAATCGTTCAAAACCTAAGTATTGTCAAATAATGAGAATATCTGTGAGTAGGAAGGATGTTTATGACAAAGCATAATTATTATATAAATATACTTACTTTACTAACTATCTAATTTTATGTCAACTGTTGGTTTACTTTGTGGATTAAGGATCTTCAGTCCGGTGACGTAATACTTTAGCCCCGCCCCTTGTGCTGACCGTTACACAAGCTTGATTTAACAAATTATTCGATTTTTAAAATCCATGAACCATTGGAAATTCAACCACACCCATAATTTTAAATAAAACTACACAAGTATGTACACGGAAGTTTAATACATATCTCTAACATTATTTATTTATTTTTTTTAGTTGAATGAGCAAAATTCGACACCTCAAACTTATACAGCAATAAGCTTAATGTTATAAAATTATGTAATATCATAAATTTATCCTACATATTTTCAGTTACTCAATAGCTTATCTGCCAAAAAGAAGCCTACATACTTTAAATAAATAAAGGAGATTTTTAAATAAATAACTGGCATTCGAACATCATATTGGCAAATAACACTGGTTTGGACCGATATCACAGCTGTGTATTTGTATATAACAATATATATTTCACATCATTTTTCAAACACCCCTGCATGAATAATTAGTCTTTTTTAACTTTATGTCTCAGTCTATTGGTCAGCCCTTGCAGCTATAATCATTACAAGCAGGAAACAAATATAAACCATCCACTTCTAACAGACTCACTCAATTTTGAATTTTTATATTTTGATTGTAACGACATTCCTGTTCCACGGTAAGGCCCTAATCTCCATTCAGTAAATATCTTATTTCAAATTCTTATGGCTTTCATAGTAATATAATGGCAAACATTTGTAACATGATTACTTAATTTTCATCAATAAAGTTCCTAAATGTATCCATGTCCCTTATTGGATACTTATTCATAACTTTTAAGCACGAAGTAGAGCTAGTTGACTTCAGCTTGAATTTGAAGAGTACAGAAAATAACGTTTTTGGATCATATCGTTGTGAAACGTGAAGATAGGTGTTGATTATGTAGTTGTTCATTGTCACATTTCACAATGGTTTCATTACTTGCTGTGTGTATATATATACACACATTTAATCCGCTACACGCAAACACAAACTTATATAAGAGAGTACTCAAAATATTTGTTTTACATGAAGGCTTAAAAGTAAAACGTAAAGACATGTCGTAGACCTCAGGACGGAAACCGATGACGTAAATGTCTTTAATTGAATCCGTTTCGTACATCTTTGAATGCCTTCAGAGCTCACTTAATTGGTTACTGTTAATAGTATTAGGTAAGCTTACAAATATATATTGGAACAACTGCTCGAATCGTCTTAAAATAAATGATCAGAAGTAGCCAACTGTCCTGGATATGGTGCAGTACGCCGAGGCCCGTCCGTATCTAAGCAACAGGCTGCACACAACAAAGTCGCTTCCTAATCAATTCACCCACACATCCTACAACAACGATATTTGTAACATGTATTTAACCTTTACTAAGAATTCCTTTAAAAGTCAAATTGTACTCCATTCCTAAGGTTTCATTTTTATATTCCATTTACTTATCTTCAATATTGGGTTACGTCTGTTTATTAACTGTATTTCTGAGTGCTATGTATTTTTGTAGCTGGAAAATTAATTTGATGCATTAAACAGTGTTGTATTTTTTTAGATTGTTATCCAGAATAAATAATAAACAATGAGAGATCAGCGTATTTGGGGCTAATGGTTCCCAAACGGATATCTGTCTACTAAATCCACTTAGATTTTTGTTGCAAAATAGAGAACTTTACTTACTTGAGTAGATTGTAATAATTTTCCAGATACCATACACCTGGAAAGGACTATGTTTGTAGTAACCATTGTTGACATTAGGAAAGAAGAATACACCCGGTATATGAAGTAAGTGTCTCTACCTCACAAATATCAACACTCCAACGTGAATTGATATCTCATAACCTTTCTTAAACATGACTTAACGATCCCTCCCATACATTCTATTATGACTTACCTATATCTCCAACATATTCCAAACACACTTCTTGACGGTCCCTCCTATACGTTCCATTTATGACTTAACCATCTCTCCAACATATTCTGTACAAACTAATTAACGGTCCCTCCTATACGTTCTATTTATGACTTACCTATATCTCCAACATATTCCGAACACACCACTTGACGGCCTCTCCTATCTGTTCTATTTATGACTTACCTATCTCTCCAACATATTCTGTACAAACTAATTGACGGTCCCTCCTATACGTTCTATTTATGACTTACCTATATCTCCAACATTCTGAACACACCACTTGACGGCCTCTCCTATCTGTTCTATTTGTGACTTACCTATATCTCCAAAATATTCCGAACACAATATTTGACGGTCTCTCCTATCCATTCTGTGCATAAATCTGATGATATTCCCACCCACTCTACGTGCATATGAATTGATACCCCTCTCTTACTCCGTACACAAAATTTAACAGTTTGTCTGTTTGTCATAAACTATTTTAGTTCTAATAAAGACGATGGAAAATGTTCACATTATTTTTCACTATATATAACTATGAATTCATATAATTTGCGATTTTTACTTTACTATTCTTAAAACATGTACGTATATAGGAGCACAGTACGAATGGGGGGGGGGGACAGCAGATGTATACAAATAAATGAAAACTATTACTTCAAATATATTTTTAAAAATGTATGAAAAATTATCCGTCTATTTTATGACGTACTCGAAGAGAACCATTTAAATGCACATTGTCGAAGTGTGTTGTGACAACGATTTTATTAGTACACCATTGTTATAATGAACTATTACATAATTACTTAACTGTTTAATTAAAGTTTGTTCTGAAGTTTAAAACACTAAATAATGAAATATCATTAGGTCCACGAAAGAGATACAAAAAGTAAGGTCCATTATTTTTGTCGAGTTAGAACTGTCAGCCATTTGTAATGTAGGGCTCAGTAAAAGACTAATACAGGGGTTTCATTAGTCTCCAGGGGCCTGGGGCAGACACCTCTTTACCAACACGTACCGCCACACCGTCTGTCAACAGTACATATTACAACTGGGTCTTGTTCCTTACTTAACGACACACCTCTTTACTAACATGTACCGCCACGCCGTCTGTCCACAGTACATATTACAACTGGGATTTGTTCCTTACTTAACGACACACCTCTTTACTAACATGTACCGCCACGCCGTCTGTCCACGTACATATTACAACTGGGATTTGTTCCTTACTTAACGACACACCTCTTTACCAACACGTACCGCCACACCGTCTGTCCACAGTACATATTACAGCAGGTTCTTGTTCCTTACTTAACGACACACCTCTTTACCAACACGTACCGCCACACCGTCTGTCCACAGTACATATTACAAAAGGGTCTTGTTCCTTACTTAACGACACACCTCTTTACCAACACGTACCGCCACACCGTCTGTCCACAGTACATATTACAACTGGGATTTGTTCCTTACTTAACGACACACCTCTTTACCAACACGTACCGCCACACCGTCTGTCCACAGTACATATTACAACAGGTTCTTGTTCCTTACTTAACGACACACCTCTTTACCAACACGTACCGCCACACCATCTGTCCACAGTACATATTACAAAAGGGTCTTGTTCCTTACTTAACGGCACACCTCTTTGCCAACATGTACTGCCACGCCGTGACCACAGTACATATTACAGCAGGTTCTTGTTCCTTATTTAACGACACACCTCTTTACCAACACGTACCGCCACACCGTCTGTCCACAGTACATATTACAGCAGGTTCTTGTTCCTTACTTAACGACACACCTCTTTACCAACACGTACCGCTACACCGTCTGTCCACAGTACATATTACAGCAGGTTCTTGTTCCTTACTTAACGACACACCTCTTTACCAACACGTACCGCCACACCGTCTGTCCACAGTACATATTACAAAAGGGTCTTGTTCCTTACTTAACGACACACCTCTTTACCAATACGTACCGTCACGCCGTCTATCCACAGTACATATTACAACAGGGTCTTGTTCTTTACTTAACGACACACCTCTTTGCCAACATGTACCGCCACGCCATCTGTCCACAGTACATATTACATCAGGTTCTTGTTCCTTACTTAACGACACACCTCTTTGCCAACATGTACTGCCACGCCGTCTGACCAAAGTACATATTACAGCAGGTTCTTGTTCCTTACTTAACGACACACCTCTTTGCCAACATGTACCGCCACGCCGTCTGTCCACAGTACATATTACAGCAGGTTCTTGTTCCTTACTTAACGACACACCTCTTTGCCAACATGTACTGCCACGCCGTCTGACCACAGTACATATTACAGCAGGTTCTTCTTCCTTACTTAACGACACACCTCTTTGCCAATATGTGCCACCACACCGTCTGTCCATAGTACATATTACAAAAGGGTCTTGTTCCTTACTTAACGACACACCTCTTTACCAACACGTACCGCCACGCCGTCTGTCCACAGTACATATTACAACAGGGTCTTGTTCCTTACTTAACGACACACCTCTTTGCCAACATGTACTGCCACGCCGTCTGTCCACAGTACATATTACAGCAGGTTCTTGTTCCTTACTTAACGACACACCTCTTTGCCAACATGTACTGGCACGCCGTCTGACCACAGTACATATTACAGCAGGTTCTTGTTCCTTACTTAACGACACACCTCTTTACCAACATGTACCGCCACACCGTCTGTCCACAGTACATATTACAAAAGGGTCTTGTTCCTTACTTAACGACACACCTCTTTACCAATACGTACCGTCACGCCGTCTATCCACAGTACATATTACAACAGGGTCTTGTTCCTTACTTAACGACACACCTCTTTGCCAACATGTACCGCCACGCCGTCTGTCCACAGTACATATTACATCAGGTTCTTGTTCCTTACTTAACGACACACCTCTTTGCCAACATGTACTGCCACGCCGTCTGACCAAAGTACATATTACAGCAGGTTCTTGTTCCTTACTTAACGACACACCTCTTTGCCAACATGTACCGCCACGCCGTCTGTCCACAGTACATATTACAGCAGGTTCTTGTTCCTTACTTAACGACACACCTCTTTGCCAACATGTACTGCCACGCCGTCTGACCACAGTACATATTACAGCAGGTTCTTCTTCCTTACTTAACGACACACCTCTTTACCAACATGTACCGCCACACCGTCTGTCCACAGTACATATTACAAAAGGGTCTTGTTCCTTACTTAACGACACACCTCTTTACCAACACGTACCGCCACGCCGTCTGTCCACAGTACATATTACAACAGGGTCTTGTTCCTTACTTAACGACACACCTCTTTGCCAACATGTACTGCCACGCCGTCTGTCCACAGTACATATTACAGCAGGTTCTTGTTCCTTACTTAACGACACACCTCTTTGCCAACATGTACCGCCACGCCGTCTGTCCACAGTACATATTACAGCAGGTTCTTGTTCCTTACTTAACGACACACCTCTTTGCCAACATGTACTGCCACGCCGTCTGACCACAGTACATATTACAGCAGGTTCTTGTTCCTTACTTAACGACACACCTCTTTACCAACATGTACCGCCACACCGTCTGTCCACAGTACATATTACAAAAGGGTCTTGTTCCTTACTTAACGACACACCTCTTTGCCAATATGTGCCGCCACACCGTCTGTCCATAGTACATATTACAAAAGGGTCTTGTTCCTTACTTAACGACACACCTCTTTACCAACACGTACCGCCACGCCGTCTGTCCACAGTACATATTACAACAGGGTCTTGTTCCTTACTTAACGACACACCTCTTTGCCAACATGTACTGCCACGCCGTCTGTCCACAGTACATATTACAGCAGGTTCTTGTTCCTTACTTAACGATACACCTCTTTGCCAACATGTACTGTCACGCCGTCTGACCACAGTACATATTACAGCAGGTTCTTGTTCCTTACTTAACGACACACCTCTTTACCAACATGTACCGCCACACCGTCTGTCCACAGTACATATTACAAAAGGGTCTTGTTCCTTACTTAACGACACACCTCTTTGCCAATATGTACCGCCACACCGTCTGTCCATAGTACATATTACAAAAGGGTCTTGTTCCTTACTTAACGACACACCTCTTTACCAACACGTACCGCCACGCCGTCTGTCCACAGTACATATTACAACAGGGTCTTGTTCCTTACTTAACGACACACCTCTTTGCCAACATGTACTGCCACGCCGTCTGTCCACAGTACATATCACAACTGGTCTTGTTCCTTACTTCACGACTCATCTCTTTGCCAACATGTGCCGCCACGCGTTCTCTCCGCAGTACATATTACAACAGGGTCTTGTTCCTTACTTCACGACACATCTCTTTGCCAACATGTACCACCACGCTTTCTCTCCGCAGTACATATTACAGCAGGGTCTTGTTCCTTATTTGTTTTTTATACGCCAATCATCAAGTAGATAAAGGGTAGAACACCAAGAAAACTATATAGGGATGAGGATACACTAGTAAAAACACGTGAGTAAGGGGATTGATTGATAGCAATGATTGATTGTTTGCATTTGTGTTGTTATAGAGGATGAATAAGTAACTAAGGTTTTGATTAGAGTAAACATTTTAAAGGAAGTATGAGACATTATAAATTTGTTTAAAAGTATATATTTACACTAATGTTATATTCGAATTAAATTATGGAGGGAGTTAAATTAAATACTTTGTTATAAATAAGTAACGGCAGGCCCCAAATAGCTTGGAATATGTATTATTGTGAAATTACTCCATGGTAAAGTAAATTATCTGAAACCTAATAAAACATGAGTTCCGTGAATTTAATTTTTTCTCGTATATCCTACGTGCTGATAGGTCCTGTGTGGGATGGGTGGTTTTACGTTCTTAATGTTGGCATGGTTACAAAGCTTGCCTTTTTAAGTTGAAGTTCAGAGTTAGTTGGTGAACATATCTTTATATCCGTTGCAAAATGTCTTTGTTTTCTGTTCAAGTTACTGCAGTTCGCTATATTGAAATGTTCAAATATGCACGCAATAATAACGAAAATTGCTATACCTAGTTTAGCGTCAGTAACCTATTCTAACAAATATTTTGAATTAAAAGATATTTATAAATTGAAACTATTCCGTAAATTAAGTCGTTATGAAGTGTCTTTATATTGATTTAGTCTAGGAATAATGTTAAAATTAATTAATTATTTTAAATATATATATTAGTATTTATGAATATATGTTAAGGTTTGTGTTTGAGTTTTAACAGTTTATTTTGGAGTCCACGTAAGTTTGTTTAACGGGAAACAATCTTCCTTGAAGGAGCACGTAATGCTATTATTGATTACGAAGTAAGTGAATTATAGATTACGGACATTACTTTAAACATATCGTAAACCTCAATTGAAACCTGACAGATATAAACTGAAGCTGGTTAGTAAATGCAGGTGCCTTGGCTACCAATTTTTCATCAGAATGTGTGTTTTCCATTTCAATATTGCCGTGGTCGTTCTTATTTTACGATTGGCTTGGGGAAGGAGAGTAGTAACTTGCTTACACACGCGCGCGCACACATCCTCTGCGTACACGATACCTCACGAGACATACTCTTTTGGACAAGAAGAAACATAATTCTAATGAATAAAACCAAGCATAAATTTAATGCCTCTCAAATTCACTATATTTTATGTAAAAAGTATATAAAGCATGATACTAGACTGGGGATGCTTATTTTTCAAATAATTATGGGTGTCCACTCGTTATAACTATTAGTACACAATACTATCTACCAAGAGGACAAAAACTTCTAGTAATTATTAGAAAGAAGCTGCGTGTATCTCTCTGTTTAGAGGGTTGTAAATTGTTTCTGATTAATGAACAAGACAATTCGATGCTATAAAACTGTTAACTTCTATTATCTACTTCATTTGGTGCTGTAAAGAGAAGTGAAGCGTCATCTGCAAATAGACATAGGTCCACCGCACTTACGCTATTCTGAATATCGTTAATAAAAATTAGAAACAAAATAGGGCCCAACACTGATCCCTGTAGTACTCCCCATTCTGACACACATCTCCTCGTGTGCACGTCCTTTCACACCCATTACATCAAGTATCTATAAGCCGTATGTACAAAGATCATAAGGTTCACAAAAAAGTAAAATAAGGTATTAGTTTTAAGAGCTGCTATGATTTTTACGAAAGTCAGTGTACGAATAAAAAATAGCTTAACGATTGAAAAAGGCAGTTGAAATTGTTAGTAAATGATTGTTAAAGATGTAATAAGTGTACATAGAAATTGTAAATAAGAAGACATTTTGTTTCGAAAAATGTATTTATTGCATTCTTTGATTAAAGCTAAATATAATTATATGAATGTTGGCATTTTTGGTAATTTCAAAAACTAAACCTCCTAGTATAGCACCTCAGTTAGCAATTTTATAATAAGTACTTTGCGTATTTTCTTGTGTTGATGCTCAAGTAGAATGCCATTTCCCCCCCTCCTTTCTTATTTGTAAAATCTTTGGTCCAATGGATTAACATTACTTCCATAGTAATTTTTCCCAGCACAGGAGTAAAATCTTTATGGGCTCACTAGGAACCTAAGCCGGATCAGAAGCGTGGCTATCCGGTACCACCGCTCCCTCCCTCATATGAATCTCACATGAGTAGGAGGTAAAAAATTCCCAGTTCCAGGCCGACTCAATGTTTTTAAAACAGATAATAGCAGTTTCTTTTTATTTATTTTCATATTATTTGAGAAAACAAACAAACAGTCAAATCAGGATAAATAATAATTATTGTGAATGCCTTTAGTATATATTACAAACTTAAGTCGATTGGTCCTTAAAAAGGGCCAGTCGCATCCAATGGTGCCCTAAATGTGTATCAAATTAATAAGTCCAATACCTCATGCGATAGTAGGGCCAGCACCTTGTCAGTCCCTCCATTATTGTTCTTAAATTCATTAGTATAAACGTAGTAGTTATTACTTGATGTGTATAAAGGTGTACTTTAGTTGTAATTTCTATATAACTGCCACTGAAGCGTTCGCTTTCTCATTTACACTACAACATTTACAGTAAATAAAGCTATGAACAGAGAAATTAAACATTTTATTTACATATATGGAAGTAAATTTAATATCGATAAGCATTTTTTGAGAGCCATTAAATGTCTTGAGAGGGCCGCAGGGAAGTGATCACCTTAGTGAATACGGGAAGGTAGAGGCAGGTAGGGGGGTGGGAAACTGCGGTGAATTTAATTACAGCCTCCCTCAGACGGCACCAACTTATGATTGTGTTTGTTACGTTTGTAATTAGTTTTCAGAGGACTTCTTGTTACACAGTCCTTTAGAACTCTTACGAACTCAATGAGCCAGTTACCACGTACTCGACGCATGTACTGTGTTCGTAGCTTACAAGCTCACCGACTTTGTATGTGAAGTGATTTGTCACAGTTAAATGTTTATGTCAAATTGCTCAGTTCTTAATCTTACATGAATAATTCAATACCTGACATGCACAGACGAATATGAATTTTATGTCAAACTCGTGTTCAAGCGTGCCTTTAACCACCCGGGTCAAGGTTAAAATATTTAAAGATCTTAGCCTCATGATTTAAACGTAACAAGTCATATCCATTCAAACCCACTAACTGTTTAGAAGGTGAAATTATGAAGACGTTTGGAGTGACAATCGTGACATACGTTTTCGGATGTCTCTTACCTCAAGAAAGCAAATAAATTTAATTACGTAGCCTCATATATTTGTGTGGTCCACTCACCCACATTTAGAATAGATCGCGTATGAGGTGGCCTATATTCAAATAGACGTACGTCTTACAATACTAATGACGTCAGATGACATAAACTTATTACGATACAGGTACACAATGTACGGATACTACAGAGATTTCTTAAACCATGACCACCATCGTCAGACCAGAGGGACTCGCAAAAGAAGCACTGAGCACAAGGAAGGACTCATTGATTCCGTTCAGAGTCCCTCTAACCTGAGGATGGTATGCGTTGTTAACCAAAATCTATCACAACAATAACTGTACATTTTGTAGTTATATCGTAGTCAGGTTGGTACAAAGTAGATTAATCGTGTGTAGAGTTAGCGGGGGTTGCGTACAAAGTAGACTAATCGTGTACGTGTCTAGGGTGAATGGGAGGATGTTACGAAGTAGACTAATCGGATACGAGACTATGGTGGGCGTGAGGATGCGTACAAAGTAGACTAATCGTGTACGTGACTAGGGCGAGCGAGAGGTTGATACGAAGTAGACTAATCCTGTACGTGTTTAGAGTGAGTGGGATTTTGCGTACGAAGTAGACTAATCGTGTACGTCTCTAGGGCGAGCGGGAGGTTGTATGAAGTAGACTAATCGTGTACGTGTCTATGGTGCGCGGGAGGTTGTACGAAGTAGACTAATCGTATACATGTCTATGGTGCGCGGGAGGTTGTGTACAAAGTAGAATAATCGTGTACGTGTCTAGGGTGAGCGAGAGGTTGATACGAAGTAGACTAATCGTGTACGTGTCTAGGTTGTGCGAGATGTTGGTACGAAGTAGTAGACTATCGTGTACGTGTCTAGAGCGAGCGGGAGGTTGATATGAAGTAGACTAATCGTGTACGTGTCTAGGGTGAGTGTGATTTCGCGTACGAAGTAGACTAATCGTGTACGTGTCTATAGTTTGCGAGGGAGGTTGTACGAAGTAGACTAATCGTATACGTGTCTATGGTGGGTGGGAGGTTGCGTACAAAGTAGACTACTCGTGTACGTGTCTAGGGTGAACGGGAGGTTGTTACGAAGTAGACTAATCGTATACATATCTATGGTGCGCGGGAGGTTGCTTGCAAAGTAGAATAATCGTGTACGTGTCTAGGGCGAGCGAGAGGTTGATTTGAAGTAGACTAATCGTGTACGTGTCTAGGGTGAGTGATATGTTGGTACGAAGTAGACTAATCGTGTACGTGTCTAGGGCGAGCGGGAGGTTGGTACGAAGTATTCTAATCGTGTACGTTTCTAGGATGTGTGGGAGGTTGATATAAAGTAGACTAATCGTATACGTGTCTAGGGTGTGCGAGTGGTTGGTACGATGTAGACTAATCGTGTACTTGTCTAGGGCGAGTGAGATGTTGGTACGAAGTAGACTAATCGTGTACGTGTCTAGGGTGGGTGGGAGGTTGTGTTCAAAGTAGACTAATCGTGTACGTGTCTAGGGTGAGCGGGATGCCTTTAGTAGTCTTGTACGTATCCAGGGTGGGTTGTAGGGAGCAGGGCGACTAATGAAATAAGGACATGAAAAAGGATTCCTGATGAAAAGCAGGAGACAGAGTGCTTAATAAGGATGCAAGAGTAGGATGTATGATATCTGACTAATTTATGCCATATGTTATTGATATGATTTTAAGTAAAGAAGGTGGGTTTTGGTTTACGTGTTGCCTGTAGGATGTAATATGCACAAAGTGATCTTTAGATCTTCTTAAAGAATACTTATCCTTTAAAACTTCGTACACAATTATAAAGAGATTCCTAATTCAAGTGGAAGTTAGGGATTTTCGAATCCCTAACTGACTGCTAAGTGTTCGGACTAAATTTCAGCAAGTGACTCCTGATACATGTGACCTTTGCAGATATCAATGAATGTATTCATGAGTACGGAGAGTGGAGATACAAAAATGTCGCTTTCTTAAAGCCCCCCATACAGGGCTGAGCATGTTCACGAGCCTGTTGACGTACCTGCTCGCGAACATGCTCGCCACCACCGCACAGTACTCTTGCCTCTCTGGCGCTGTGACAGTCTAGCTTTATTAGTGTGTGCGAAATGGATGCTAACACTGTGGTGGCTATTTGTGGGGGTTTCGTTTGTTTGGATGATGAAAAAAACGCAAGCCACGCAAACTATGGTGCAAGAATTGGCTTAAAAATATGAACCGGTTCAGCCACATATCTCTTATTGCTGAACGACATTTTACTATTTTCAACTTATACAACACACCAACAACTTTCACTATAACTGGACAAGCAACAAGTCGGCACTGATTCTTCAATACACTGAGCCCCTCCCTCCAGAAATTCTGCGAATCAAAATAAAGGAAGTTCCCACGAACCAGGAGTGACCGGCGAGCATGCTCGCGAACATGCTGGACGTCCCCACAGACATCCGAACATGTTCGTGTTGGGGCTCGGGCTCACTGGGTCTGACGAGCCGAGCGCCGAGCCAAACATGCTCGCCGGTTGGAATGCTCGTTGACCCCACACACGTGAGAACATGTTCGCCGCCAACACCGTCACGAGCATGCTCGCGAACATGTTGGACGTCCCACAGACGGCCAAGCATGTCCGTGTTGGGGCTTGGGCTCACTGGGTCCGACGAGCAGAGCGCCGAGCCAAACATGCTCGCCGGTTGGAATGCTCGTTGATCCCACACACGATGCCAACACGGTCACGAGCATGCTTGCCCGTGTGTGTGTGGGGGGGGGGGGGCTTTATAGCTACGGAACGTCTTAATGAGTAAGGAATAGATTACATTTAATCTACATCTTTATAAATCTGTAGTAATAATTACTATGGTTATCCTTGAGAATTTGCATGGGACTGAGAGATGAGCTGACAGTAGAATTAACTAATTGACACCATTGTAATAATAATAATAATAATAATAATAATTTCATTTCATTTATTTTTTTTCTTTTATTTATTTATTTCTTTGTACAACAAATATTCTACAAGTAGTCTTTTTTATTTATTCCTCTAGCCTATGGCTAATTGAGGAAAAATCTTATTTATAAATACATTTGCTATAATATTTACATCATAAAATACATTTTTATCCATTTATTTCTTTCATTGTTATTTTTCAATTAGTACTTATCATTATTAATTTTTTTTCTTTTCTTCTTTATTAATAAACTTGCTAAGTTTCTTAACCTTTATACTGTCAAAAGATATTAATTAGATAACTATTAAATTATACATTCAATAAAAAAAATTATATTAATTCAAAACCAATATCTTATTAGATCCAAATACATATAAATATGAAAATTATATTATAATATAATAATAATAATAATAATAATAATAATAATACCACTTTACGTGTATGGGTGGGCGGGTGGGTCAATACCACTGTATGTGTATGGGTGGGGGTCAGGATTCAGATGTTGTGTAGGGAGGAGATGTGAGAAAAAGCTTGTCAAATAGCTGAAAATCAGACAAATACTACGTGGTTCGAATCGCACATAAAGCTCTAGGTTTCTTAGTTACCCTGGCTATTGAGATATTAATAAATGATCCTTTTTGGGCTAGGTCGAACTCAGTTATTAACAATGACCCACAAAAAATTCAGCGAACTATTTGATGCGACCTCTGTTTCTTTCTTCTCTGAGACGACGCCTAATAACGTAGTTTGTTGATCTAGGAAGCGACTCTTAATTTGAAGAACGATAAAGATCTGCAATGATCATCAGATTGTTGATGTTTAAAAATTATTATATTTATGGTATTTGCGTTTATACTAATTAGTCAATAGATTTTTACTTTTTATATCTACAAAAAGGTAAAATAAATTAGCAGATTACAGGTAATATCATTTACTTTTTTATCCTATCACATAATAAACACGATCATTAAAGTTAATTGACATAAACTATGTATAATTTTTACTTTTAATAGACACAATATAAATTATGTAATGTATTAAATTACAATGTTCTACTCTATACGAAAAATAAAATATTGGATTGTTCTCAATATTAGCGTTTTCCTTGCAAGTTCAATATGCTTATTCTCTAGGTAAAGTTCCTTTGTGAATCAGTAAGTTCTCATATTAGGCCTTTGTTAATAATTACAGCGAACTGGTATATCGAACAATAATTTAAGTAGTAGACTACAAGATCTGATTTTACAATAATGCCATAAACCAGTCATAATAAATGTCTATTGTTGTTTTCTATAATATTAATTCTATAATTTGTATTACGTGATTATGTAATAAAATTTATCTTTTTTTATATAAATAGTTTGAATACAGCTCTAATATCAAGTAATTCAGTCGTAATGCGTTTATGATATGTGATCAGAACACAATATTCGTATCAACCAATAATTTGTAGTTTTTTAAGAATAGATCATTTAAAAACCACAAATCAAAAGTAGTCTAATAATCTCTATAGAATAATATTATTATGTTTTTGAACAGCAATAAAACAGGCTGTAACATGATGTAGGATCTATATTACATCTACTAACTATTGGTATATTTATTTTTAGACTATGAAATGTCAAATCTAATTATAGAACAAGTAAAATCGAATTATCTAAACATCCTGCTACATTCACTTATATTCACATTGACCATAAAACAATCAAATCTATTGGTGAAAGTGTTGTTGGTATCACAGTGAGTATAGGTTTAGGTGGGTCACCCCCTCCCCTGCCCACGCGGGGGGAGGGAGGGGTAGTTGCCCGGACCATTCAAGCTCTGACGTCAGAGCCTCCCCAACAATTCCTCCATTCACCCTCGGCTCTGTATCAGCCAGGGTACTCAGTAAGATGAGTGATGTACAAATACTGTATTGTTGTCACAAAACTGCTGTCTGTTGAATAAAACCACGTATATAGCTAAAGGTGGAAAATATATTCACTAATATACTACTAGCTAATGATTACTAGCATGTGTACACAATATAAGACTGGAGTATATTTCCCTAAGATAAATTATAATATTTTAAAGATTTAAATGTCAATAGTTAAAGAATGAAAATAATTAAAATGTAATGAAATGAAAGTTCGTCCCATAAATGACCATTTCCATCTTACAACTTGGCCTTCCAGCCCAAGTCAACCACTATTGTAACTCTATTACGTCATACCCTTGATACTATATGCTACCAAAGCTCCCTTAATGTGTAGGTGTATTTTTTAATTTTACTTCGTCTATTTATTTTGGTAACAGTATTTCAAGCATACTTTTTTAATATTCTATATTTCTAATTATTTTGGTATTATTCAATATCTAACATTCAATCTTTTGTACTACCTTTGAAGTACAATTCGCCTCAAAAACAATTTTCCACGTCTTCCTTAAAGTGTAGGTTCAATTCTGTCATTTCCTAACTTCTGTTCTGGTGTGGCGTATTAAAGTGCATGATCATCTCAAACAGAATTTTCCACGTCTTCATTGTGGGTTCAATTCTGTCATTTCCTACCTTCTGTTCTGGTGTGGCGTATTAAAGCGCATGATCATCTCAAAGAGAGTTTTCCACGTCTTCAGTGTAGGTTCAATTCTGTCATTTCCTAACTTCTGTTCTGGTGTGGCGTATTAAAGTGCATGATCATCTCAAATAGAGTTTTCCACGTCTTCAGTGTAGGTTCAATTCTGTCATTTCCTAACTTCTGTTCTGGTGTGGCGTATTAAAGTGCATGATCATCTCAAATAGAGTTTTCCACGTCTTCAGTGTGGGTTCAATTCTGTCATTTCCTAACTTCTGTTCTGGTGTGGCGTATTAAAGTGCATGATCATCTCAAATAGAGTTTTCCACGTCTTCAGTGTAGGTTCAATTCTGTCATTTCCTACCTTCTGTTCTGGTGTGGCGTATTAAAGTGCATGATCATCTCAAATAGAATTTTCCACGTCTTCAGTGTGGGTTCAATTCTGTCATTTCCTACCTTCTGTTCTGGTGTGGTGTATTAAAGTGCATGATCATCTCAAATACAGTTTTTCACGTAGGTATTGGATATTCTGATTTTTTTTCATCGGATTTATAGTGCATAGATGCTTTTTAATTTTAATTAAAAATAATAAATAAATTTTTAATGGATCTAAAATACTCGAATCATCTTCTTGATATTTTGTACCTCCCTCCTCCATATAGGAACATCATTCAAACTATCGAGACTAATGTGAGTCAGTAAAAACTGGATTCTTCTGTGTGTAGCAGTGATATTGTAGGATGGAGTCTATGTGAATACGAAGTCTACACAATATTTAAAACCATTTAAAATGCATTTGAGAAACAAGGTTATACAAACCCCTGAAGATTTCCCAAGTCCATCCGTCACAGACAGTTCTCAAACAAATGTTTATATCCAGTGACTACACTACGGTGCCAAGTCCATCCGTCAGAGACAGTTCTCAGACAAATGTTTATATCCAGTGACTACACTCCGGTGCCAAGTCCATCCGTCAGAGACAGTTCTCAGACAAATGTTTGTATCCAGTGACTACACTACGGTGCCAAGTCCATCCGTCAGAGAGGGTTCTCAAACAAATGTTTATATCCAATGACTACACTATGGTGCCAAGTCCATCCGTCAGAGACAGTTCTCAGACAAATGTTTATATCTAGTGACTACACTATGGTGCCAAGTCCATCCGTCAGAGACAGTTCTCAGACAAATGTTTATATCCAGTGACTACACTACGGTGCCAAGTCCATCCGTCAGAGACAGTTCTCAAACAAATGTTTATATCCAGTGACTACACAATGGTGCCAAGTCCATCTGTCAGAGACAGTTCTCAAACAAATGTTTATATCCAGTGACTACACTCCGGTGCCAAGTCCATCAGTCAGAGACAGTTATCAAACAAATGTTTACATCCAGTGACTACACTATAGTGCCAAGTCCATCCATCAGAGACAGTTCTCAAACAAATGTTTATATCCAGTGACTACACTATGGTGCCAAGTTCCTTTGCTGAGGCGGAAGTAGATGCTATTCAGAAACTACATACAAGGCAATCCAACGATATCAATGGCGTTTATGTGGTTGTCTAAATGATGCTACAAGCATTTTTTAAAGCTACTGAAAAAATTAACAAATGAATATTTGAACTTAACGTATATTCGTCAAAACCGAAAACAGACAAAGTTATTCCAATGTTAAAAAAAAGCTATCCTTGTCTCAGCAGCAACTACATCTCAATTGCCTATCTCAACATTGCCTGTTTTAATGAAGGTTTTTGGGAAACTTCACGAACAACTAGTCAGTTTTCTTGACTGATACATCATCTCATCATTAACCCAGTTTGGATTCTAACAAAATTAATCAACCACTGACCAAGTCACAAATCTTGAAGAGAACATGTTTACGGGTTTGGAGGGTCGTGAGTGTGCCTTAAGCGTGTTCCTTGACCTCTCTCGGCTATTGACTGTATGTAAGCCCCACCACGTAACTGTAGTACATAAGCTTGAACATGTGGGATCTGTAGTCTGCCACAGAAACAGATTCACAGCGTACAAGTAGCCTTTTTTCTATTACAGAGATCTGCTGTGACCTAGGGAGTTAATTAGAGGTCTGTTTTTCATCCTATTTTGTTTATAATTCATTCCATGTTCTTAAAACATCGATTAAGAACGAAAAGAATGTTCATGTGGACAACATGAGATTCTGCGTAAAAAAAAATCGTCAAAAGATTATTTATATTTTGAAAAGTTTATTAGTTTAAATACTTGTATTTGGCACTTTGATGAACTTTGTCTTTTTGATAAAACATCAATTTTCATCCCCGACATCTTGACAATGAGCTTCTGCAATGTGTCACGTGGAAGGAATACCTTTAAGAAGTATATTCCACTTAGTTCCTCGGAATATACCTAAACAGAGATTTTACTTCACACGATTATGCTGATAACGCCTATTTGAAGATTAATCTATGTATTTATGTCTTGCGTAACCTTGCAGAAGTTAGCCCCTTCAGGTTTTAAAAACAAATTTTTTTAATATTATTCGTCCAAATTGCACTATAGCCTTAGTCTATGGGAGACTATGTCAAATATAAATTTGTTCCATAAATAAACCGTAAGAATCTTGTTCAAATTGGATTTAGAAGGAGCGTGGGTTACTGATTTTACCCTGACTCTATATCGCAGATGTAATTTTGTGCTGCCGATCCGGGGTGACTCGGGGTGTCAATATAAATCTATGAAATTTCATAAACAGGGACAGCTATCAAACACAGCTTCCAGAACTAATATGTTTGAAAAACGTCCATCTCAAGCTGGAGTCAGAGTAATCAACCAGCTTTCTGAAAGCATCAAAGAGTCCACCATTCCAACAACATTTAAAGCTCGGCTAAAACGTCTTATGGTATCAAAAGCATTTTACTATGTTGATGAGTTCTTGTCGCACCACTGACAATAAATAAGACAAAGTCTCAGATCTAAAACTGAAACAATTTCAATGTAATTAAGTTTCAATGTATATTATCATTAAAGGAGATAATATCTAGCCTATGTATGAATGGAGTATTAAAATATATATTATATTACTAAGGTTAGCAAAAATTTTGTAAGTTGCGATAAAGCAATAAAGGTTATAATTATTATTGAAGATAGTATCAAACTGACAGAATATTTTTAACGGGACAAATCTATGCAACGATTTTATTACGGGTTCCATTGAGTGTTTTCAAAGAAAACAAGAAAAAAAACAGTCCCTAAAAATGCAAAATTTCACTTAACATTGTCTGTGAATCATTCTGCAAGGTGTTTTTACATTCTGACATTTATAATCGTTTTGGAATGTTTGGATAAACCAGTGTTAAACATGATTTACAAAATGTTAAACATCTACGAAAAAATAAGGGTGAAGAATCGACCGTCAGGATAGTCAAAGGTTCGAACTCGAACCTTCCTTAGATCAATGGTCTGAAACCTTAGCCATTGACCCAATTCACTGCCAATCACTTAATATATCAATTAAAGTATAGATTTATTGCTTTTTTGTGACTACACTTGTTTATTTCTTACCTTTACAACAAAATCTACAAGGATTGAGAAGCGTGCAAAAACTATCGAAATAAGCTTGTAAACTATGTAAGTGACTATAATTTATTGCTGTTCCATGGATTATTTTACAAGAATCTACTATAGTTTTCAGTTTCTTATACATTTATAAATATAGAAACCAAAATGTTGGCATTGGTGGCGCAGTACTTTAACCCAGCCACTTGGGGACAAAGTGTTGTAGGCGATAGGTTCTATGCTCGGTCTTCTTAATACCGACAAGGCGTACGCTCAATGGTTGCCATCGATGTGGACACTTCTAGAGAAGCCTGGGATATCTATGTTCGATGCTAGTCAAGGTTCAGATGTTGTGAAGAGAACTGAGTATCAGGCTTGTCATTTAGCTGAAAATCAGACCAACACTACGTGGTTCGGATTTCACGTAAAGTTGTAGGTCCCTTAGTTGCCCTAGCTATTGGGCTGTTAATAAATAGTCCCTTCTCAGGGGCAATCGACCTTAGTTAGTAACAATGACTACACTCGTTCATCTACACTCATCACACTCATTCACCCCTCATATTCACCCATATCTCTACGATCGGCGAATTAATATTGAATAATAATGAATAAAAAATACCATTGACTGACTGAGTTTTTTAAAACTATAAGCTTTGTTTCATAGCCTCTAAATGCGTAGGTGTACTAAAAAAGGATTTAAAAATATTATCTCCCAAAACGAAAGATAATGAATATCATAAACTTGACATAAGAGGCTATTTTTTAATGTTAAGTGACATAACAAAATTACACAAAAATGATGAAGTTGGCATGCGAAGCGTGCAGAGGCGTCCCGTCCCCTATCAGTATATGTACATTATTTATATTATTTACCATACATTATTATGTACATTATTTATTATATATGTGTATGTAAAGGGAGTAAGGGTTCAAATAGTAACTACCTCGTTAAGATACAGTGTTAGATATCCGAAAAGTTACTTTAAAGTTTGCCGTTCCCCAAACTGCCGAGCCACCGTTGGAAAGTCGACAGTCATGTAGTAGACACACAACCTTACCGTCAGCGGGCTAAAACCTGCTTTTCTATTTCAAAAGTACAGCTAAGATTTTATGATGAGCTATAGCCATATATAAAAGCAATAATTATAGTCCATACTGTGCTAGTATTAAAGGTCTCATCTATTGGTCCAACGTTGATATTGTGAGACTGTTTTAGTTTAAACTGATCAATAATGAAATTTAAAACTTTAGTACCCATGAAAAATTATACAAATTATTATTTGTACTGAAATTATCAGTCCACTAAAACAGTTCTTCACTTATCAAACGACACTTCAAATATTGCAATACAATCCCACTTCAAATAGAAACCCACGTTTTTGGTATTTTTCATTAGTTCGCCAACGACTTCATATTTACGTGTCAATAAAAATTTGTAGACATTATCATGACTTTGATGTCAACCATCAAGTTAAGTCAACCATCAAGTTAAGTCAACTATCAAGTTAAGTCAACCATCAAGTTAAGTCAACCTTCAAGTTGAGTCAACCTTCAAGTTAAGTGAACCTTCAAGTTGAGTCAACCATCAAGTTAAGTCAACCTTCAAGTTGAGTCAACCATCAAGTTAAGTTAATCATCAAGTTGAGTCAACCTTCAAGTTAAGTAAACCTTTCAGTTGAGTCAATCATCAAGTTAAGTCAACCTTCAAGTTGAGTCAACCACCAAGTTGAGTCAACCATCAAGTTAAGTAAACCTTCAAGTTGAGTCAATCATCAAGTTAAGTCAACCTTCAAGTTGAGTCAACCTTCAAGTTGAGTCAATCATCAAGTTAAGTCAACCTTCATGTTGTCAACAATAAAGTTGAGTCAACCGTCAAGTTGAGTCAACCGTCAAGTTGAGTCAACCGTCAAGTTAAGTCAACCTTCAAGTTGAGTCAACCGTCAAGTTGAGTCAATCATCAAGTTAAGTCAACCTTCATGTTGTCAACCATCAAGTTGAGTCAACCGTCAAGTTGAGTCAACCGTCAAGTTGAGTCAATCATCAAGTTAAGACAACCTTCATGTTGTCAACCATCAAGTTGAGTCAACCGTCAAGTTGAGTCAATCATCAAGTTAAGTCAACCTTCATGTTGTCAACCATCAAGTTGAGTCAACCGTCAAGTTGAGTCAACCGTCAAGTTAAGTCAACCTTCAAGTTGAGTCAACCGTCAAGTTGAGTCAATCATCAAGTTAAGTCAACCTTCATGTTGTCAACCATCAAGTTGAGTCAACCGTCAAGTTGAGTCAACCGTCAAGTTAAGTCAACCTTCAAGTTGAGTCAACCATCAAGTTGAGTCAACCATCAATTTAAGTAAACCGTGAAGTTAATTCAACTATAATAAATTGTTTTAATTAATTGAAAATATAGTTCATTTTCTACCCCCAACTGGTAGAATCATATCCATATAAGATTTACAGTAAACTGTTTAAATCTTGCATCTATAAAAGTCTAAAACCACTCACTCATTGATCACTGTATCTCAAAAACTATAAACCTCCGTGGCTTAAACGTTTTAGGATAGTTCGTTCTATATTGTAGGTGTGACATAAGAGGGTATTTGGAAAAATTCTTTGTTGTTCTGAAATTGCAGCAATTTTAATTCGAAAATGTTAAAATATCAAAAACAGTGTTTTCAAATGTTGCATGTAAAGGCTTAACGAATGGCCCTTATGAAACATTACTATCGTGTTCAGTAGCTGCAGGTTTGAGACGATCTTTGGTCCTATAACTGTTTGCTCTGTATTTTGATGATAGTATCATTCATTATATCCATTTTAAAAATAAGTTACTTAGATTTACTTATGTGGAATGAAACTGTGATTAGCAAACGTAATTCACACAGAAAATTTAATTTTACTAAGAAAATTTTCATTTTTTAAAAATTAAAAATAGTACTAAAAATGATTACCTCTTATAGTAAATTTTATATTAAGCAGTGGCTAGTCAACGAATTCCTTTGTGGTGTGACATTATTGTAAAATAAACAACTAAAACCAATAATTTCTATTTTCAACTACAGTAATTATCAATGAAATATACATTACGTAAGATAGACTACTCCATGGTTTGGCCAAATTCCACTTCTCACCTGTAACAAAGGAAACATTTCAATCCAAACTCATTATTTAGACATGTTATTACTGTACGTTGTTCAGTCATAATAGTTTTAAAATTTAAATTTAATTTCTTCATCTCTCTCCATCATTATTATAGTAATTAAGCTCATGAAATTTTGTTATAAATATAATAGGCCCTATCCTGTAATATCGTAACAAAATATATTCAGTTTCCCATATCACTAATTACCTCAATGTTGACATTAGTCGAGACATTGTGAGTCTGAAAACTGGAAGTCTCAATCTCGACTCAATATTAGAAAACTACAAAGAAAATCCTACCCACAAAAAAGAGAGATATATGAATTTAAATTTAATTTGAACTCCTTTCCCTTTTCTACGTCTGTTTCATTTTTTACATAAAGGAATTCAGCTAATGCTTGGACTACAATGTTTCCATACGTCAAATATTATATTTTAATCATAACCGACATAATGAGAAACGTAAGCGTTCGAAGATTCAGTATATTTTTATTTTAGCTCTTACCAAAATTGACGAAATTATATTCTTATTAATTTCACTTCTGTTTGCTTGTTAGGAAATTGTGGACGTAATCTTAGCGAAATAATTTACGTCTGTAAAATCAAACATTTGGAACCTAGCAATACAAATAAGTTGGGACATTTCCGAAAGCCTCGTCATCGTGTAGAATACAGTTGTTTATTTTTTGTGAATTCTGTGTAAGAAAACTTAGGTTTCCAGTGAAGAATGTTTTAAAGTGAATTTAAGCCACTTTTTCTAACTAATTACTGACATTTACAACATATTTAGTTTCTTGGTATTTAAAAACTTATATATAACAATTTTACCTGATAAATAATAAATATTTTGTGTTCTATCTTGGATTCATACGTTAGTTGCTTGGCAATCCAAAAATGAAAATTTTGTCGATGTAAAAGTAAAATAAAATAATATGTGTATTGGCACAGCATATTAATGTAAACATCAGTGGTTATTATTAAAATGTGATTCAACTTAGTTGTAGAAACTGAAAATACTTGCATTTTCATTGCAATTGAAAAAGTAAACTGAAGAAAATGAACACACTATTTATATATGATATTATAATTATATTATGCACTAACGTGGAAAAGTTGTGTACTTACAATAATTTTATGTTTCCCTGAAGTCAACCACCTTCAGAGCAATAATTATCTGTCGTATGTAACGTTATGGTCTGAGTTTTGAGTTATACAATACTAATAAAATTAAAATAAGTTTTTTGTAGCCCTAAGAAATTAGTCGGTAGCGTAGTTGGTTCAATCCCAGCTTCATGTGCTAAGGTTCTCAGTTCGATCCCAATCAGAGTCAATACATTTTGCGAAGGATCAGCTGATAATCACCGGCTGTTGATTTGTCATTGGGCTATTAATTAATGACACTTTCTAAGGAATATTCGGCCTTAGTTTGTAACAATGACTACATTCGCTCATCTACACTCATTCGAAATCCATATTCGCCTATATCTTGACGATCGGCGTCTTATGAATAAATAAGTAAATAAACTAAGTTGAATCTAGCCAATTGTAAAAAAAGTGACGGAATCTCCCCCACCCCCGTCTTATTGTGAAGGGGGGTTGAAATTATGGAATTTTTAAATCAAACTGGACAGGTTTTAAACATTTATATTTATACTATGTATTTTGTTATAAATATTTAACACAAAACTAAGAATTATCTTTTTTATGCTAAAACTATTTAGTTTTTTTCTACTTTTAAAGTTGATTACAAATGTCTTATAACATTTAAAAGTTTATCGTTTGTTCTAAAATCGTATGTTCGAATACAAGAGATACTCGAGTAATGGGAACCAAATCTAATAAGATACAAAAAGGATTTGGACATTTGCCATTAATACGTGAAAAAGCTTTACCAGCTCACGATATTCCTGATTGGTAAAGCCCCACTCTTTGTCAAGAGGTAATCGAAGATTGCACAGCTAGAGTTGGTGACTAAATGTCTTATAAGTAAATTTCTAACTGTATACAAACACAGATTCAAAATTTGCTTAGTAAAAATGCAATAACTGAAAAAAGACAACATTTTACGACCCAGCAAAACCAGATCTTTAGGAAAATCGAACAAAAAATACTGGCCGATGCTCAGAATTCTTTTAAAACAAAATATAGTCTAGGATGTTCTACAGTTTTTATATTCAAAAAGTGAAGATGTGCTTTTTTTTCAAAGCCATAAATTTAACTTATCTAGTTTAATAATGTAGTGATGTCGTCTGAAGTTTGCACCAGACTAACAAAATATTAGGTATTTTCAGTCTGAACACTGCCGCAAAAGACCTAAAACTTGACCTATTTTCGGTTTATTTGACTCTTTTAAGGCAAATATGTACCGTTGAAACAACAAGTCAATCGTCACAAAACTTGACATTTGTGTAGACTATATGTCGAAATGTTATTCATAACTCAATATTAAAACACCTATTGTAGATATATGGGCGAATATGACGGGCGAATGAGTGTGATGAGTGTAGAAATTGTTACTAACTAAGGTCAACTGTTCCTCAGAAAGAGCTATTTATTAATAGCCCAATATCTAGGGAAAGTAAGGAACCTACAGCTTTACGTGGAATCCGAACCAAGTAGTGTAGGTCTAATTTTCAGCTAACTGACAAACCTGACACTCAGTTCTCTTCCCTACACAACAATGAACCTTGACTACCACCCAACATGAATATCCCAGACTTCTCTAGTAGTGACCACGTCGATGGCAACCATTGAGAGGGCGGTGTGTTGGAATTAAGAGGACCGAGTATAGAGCCTATCGCCTACAATCTCCTTAACACTTTGTCCCCAAGTAGCTGGGTTACGGCACTGCATCACCCAGTGTAGAGATATGGGCAAATATAAGGGAAGAATAAGTGTGATGAGTGTATATGACTAGTGTAGTCATGTTACTAACTAAGGTGTCGACTAACATGACAGTCCGACAATAACTGTTCCTCAGAAAGAGCTATTTATTAATGGCCCAATTGCCAAGGGAACTAAGAGACATACAGCTTTATGTGGAATCCAAACAACCTAGTATTGGTATGATTTTAAGCTGACAAGTCTGACACTCTGTTCTCTTCCCTCCCCAACATCTGAACCTTAACTACCACCTGACATGGTCACACCAGACTTGTAGTAGTATCCACGTCAATGGCAATCATTGTGCAGACGCCGTGTCAGTATTAAGAGGACTGAGCTAAGAGCCTATCGCCTACAATCTCATCAACAATTTGTCCCCAAGTGCTGGGTCACAGCACTGCTCTACATGTTATGAAACGCTCAAAATATAGGATGTTCGGCATCGAAACTAAAAATATTTTGTTGTATTGTTTAATTACTTACATGTGTATGGAATTCAGTGCTCCAAAACCAAAATGGCCAAATGTTTTAAGAAAACGTATTAAATATCTTTGCCTTTCGAGTAAAATTAATCCTCGCCTATTATAGAATATACAAAAAACAGAACAAGATTTAGAGATCTAACATTGGTATACTTTTATTCTTCTTCCTCTCATCCCTTCCCCCTTTCTTAAATACAACCGATTTTATATATATATATATATATATATATATATATATATATATATATATATATATATATATATATATATATACACGAGTATATATTTTTTTATTACAGAAAATTAAAATACATTTGATTGAATGTATAAATGTTAAATTTGTTTACAACAATATATCAAAGTTACACATATATCTTTATATTTACTGTGTAGAAGACATGTGAGGGCAGGTAAGTGAACGGGCTTGATGTCAGAACGAATCATTGTCATCTTACCCACCCTACTCAGAAGCTCTTACAACTACGTACATTGTTATTGTTCACTTGACTATTTACATTTTAAAATTATATTATGAAATTTATTGCACTTTTCCAAAAAAGTTGCATTTTATTACATTAATCCGTTATTTTTATCAACAAAGCCGCCTGAGGTTGTGCTGACACCAAAGTAGAGTAGACATTGACATTCTTGGTACATTCGGGTTAAGCTGATCTAGCTCTTTTACAAGTCATTTCGCATTTACATCAGGTTAAATTCATGTTCGAGTGTGGAAATCAGGAATGCGCCTTGCAATAGTGCAGTTGGGATTAAATAAATTATGTTATAAAACTAGATACAGTAGTACTTTCTATGTGTAAACATGTAAATTGTATCGTCCATATAATGTTGAAAATGAAATAACGTAACCTAATTTTTTGGTAGATCGCAAACAGCCACAACTTTACTGTATATAGTAGTCAAGATAAGGAAAGGCAAGAAAAAAGCGGATAAATTAGTTAGGAGTCGGAAAACAATTTTTTATCAAGTTTCAGCGATTATGCAATAAGAACTGACGAATCAAGTCGCTATGAAATAGCGTGCGTGTATGCAGTAAGGAGGTTAGGTTCAGTTTGGCTGGACAAAGTTAAGTCGACCATGACGCTCTTAAAACATTAAGTTAGGTTAGGTTGAAGATAAATTAAGTTAGGTTATGTAAAATTACGTTAGGATAGATTAAGTTTAGTTAGATTAGGTTATGCGTCGACGCTGGTACAGAGTGCTCTCTTATACCATCGAACAATGGACGTAGTGATGAGACGAGGTGAGTACAAAGTACTCGCTGGACTCGAGTCTAGCAAGTACTCGTATGTTCTCGAGTCAGTTCACACCAATCTCGAGTCAGAATGAGTGGACTCGGATGGGCACAATGCTATTGCATAGGCCTACATACAAACGTAAGGTGTGGACCTTCGTCTATCGAGTACGAGACCGAGTCAACCCAAGCTGTGTGATTGGCTTAGGTTTTTGTAGGCTAGCCAATCAGCAATCATATCTTGGATTCGGTTCGAAATCTTCCGACTATTGACGAAGTATCATGAATATGTCGGTACCCAGTACCAGTAATAATTCATCTGCTTCTACCACACATTCAGAAAACAATCACTAAATCAATTTTATGTTTATGATACTTAAAAATGTATACATAGTTTTTAGATTAGGCTGTGGTACATTATATATCTAGAGATAAAAAGAAGCTAGGTACATTTTTTCTAAAACATTCAAAAATCAAAGCTAACTTGGAATATAAAGACAATATTTAATGAAAAATTGTAACATTCAGTTCAGAACATGAACGATTTAAGCTAAGTGTTATAGTTTCAATAACCTAAACCTCACATGGTTTTGTCCTGGCATATTTATCTTCGGTTCCAAAATATAGTAATTTGGAAAAGTGAGCATGCATACAATATTGGCCTACCCCAACACCTGCTGATAACATAACAAAACTAATTAATTGGGGAAATGTTGAGATAGTACCCTAGTGAGGTCAAGATCACTTGTGGTGGAGGGTGGGCGGGCGGGGTGGGTTTATTGATGGACCGGGCTGGCAGTGCCTGGCGCCTAACCTCACTTGTTCCGCGACATCTACAGTACTGGTTAACAATTCGATTTCGTGAAATAATTTTTTATATATGATAATAATGACCTTTTTCACATTATCGGTTTTTATTTTTATTAAGATTGCTTTATTTTCTTCTAATAAAAATTATTTTACAATACTTCCAACACCGAAACGGAAGGGATAACCTTGACGCACCCCCTCACCTCTCATTGTTCATTTGACTCAACTAATTTTGCTCCTGTTTCTCGCATTTCGAAGTCTAGTCTCTTTTCCACTTACGTATGAGATTTGAACTCATCTGATTTATTCATGTCAAGCAAATATAATGTTTCAACAACTGAGCCTACGCACAGGCTCTCTGCCCATGTAGGCTCATTTCCTGTTATTATTATTTAGCTTAAATAATTCGTATTATATATACATACATGTTCAATAATTTCTATTATATATATACATACATGTTCAAATTTAAACTTTATTTATTTTGTAATATTGTATAGACTAAGCTTTTTTTTTTTTTTTTTGTAAACTCGTTTCTTAAGCTTTTCAATATTTGTATTATTATTATGGAAATAAACGTTAGTTCATTCATTCATTCAAACACAAGGAGATAATTTCTGGCTCTCAGTAAATGCCCCACATAGAACTCTCCCTTATTAATAGAACTCGTTTACACTTAATAAAAGGGTTAAAGTAAACCTCTACTTTACCTCTTAACATTCATATTTTGCTATGTGTCACAAAGTTTTTGTTATTATACTGTAAACACAGCAATGAACTAATAACAACAAAGAATAAACCCCCTCTCAAATTTAATTCCATTAGTGTTGTATCCTTACAACATATTATCCCCATAAACATCAATATATATTTAATTTGTACAAAGACTGTGTATTTGTACCATCGTTGAATCTATTTAATAAATAAACTTACTTACGTTACTTAGAGCTCTGATATATAGACATGAGAGTGTCTTAAATAATAACTTTTTACAAAGCTTACATTTTTATTTCAGACCAATACGTGAATATTCTAAATAATATATAAAATGTCTGTCTAGCAGACTGTACGTAATATAAAATGTTTGTCTAGCAGACTGTACGTAATATAAAATGTCTGTCTAGCAGACTGTACGTAATATAAAATGTTTGTCTAGCAGACTGTACGTAATATAAAATGTTTGTCTATCAGACTGTACGTAATATAAAATGTTTGTCTAGCAGACTGTACGTAATATAAAATGTTTGTCTAGCAGACTGTACGTAATATAAAATGTCTGTCTAGCAGACAGTACATAATATCAAATTTCTAAACTTATAATGATTGGATAGTTTTCAAGTAATGAGGCACTTCTGTAATAAATACTGTTTAGTTTACGGAAAATTATTTTTAACGGAGAGTTTAATTACCGGTACTTTAAAACTATCAAATTCTAATAATTTCAGAAAGAAGAGATTCATCAATGATCTTAAACTCACTTTTAGACAGTACTAAATTGTATAAGAGCCAAAAAATAACTCATATTCTAAGTACTATTTTAATTCTTTGAGTAATAGAATAAAACCAAATCTATAATTATTAGATTGCCTCTCAGTAAATGAGTAAAGTTTAAATTGTTTCTATAAATACGGAACTAATAAAATAATACCTCAATTAAATTAAAGATTTTTTATAAAATTGTATGGTAATTATGGTAAGGCCTACTTATTAACTTTTGACAAAATGTACAGAACATAATCAAAATAAGATGCTTAATTGAATAAATGAAAATAAGATAAATATCTTACAGCCCAGCAGAATTATCCGACCTTAAAAAACCAAACCTACCTTACGATTTTTACTAAACAAGAAGTTCTGGCCTACTGTCAAAATGATCGAAACCCGAGTTCAAACAAACACTGCACAATAACTACTAGCTGTAAAAAATAAAAATAACATTAAATTTTCCTTAAACAATGTAGGTTTACAATTTTTATCATCTCTTAATTTTTTAAATATTTGTTGGAGTAAAAAGGTACCACTGCTTCACACCTTTGGATAATTGTGTGACATTTCAAAAATCGCAAAATAAAAACTACTTATCAGATTTGTACGCGAAACGTTTATATATTGTAGGTTGGCCCTACATTTCCTGAGAAAGATTTTATAGAGTTAAGAATATTTTACATGTGCCAATAAAATTGCTTAACAATTTAGTAAAGTAACTTTTTCTCAACACTGTGTAGTGTTGCAAACATCAGGCATTTCCTATTATTGAGCCGTTGCAGTTAATAATTCGAATATGTAGTAATTTGGATTGTATATATACTGAGTAATCTTATACTGATAAGTGTAAGTATGTAGAGAATTCGTTCAAGACAAATATTGTCTTGAGTAGGTTCAAACAGCGCCACACATAAAAAGAGAAAATATTTTTGTATAGTTTCTCATTACGTAGTATATTTGAAGAATACCAATTAACCCCACAGCCCTTAAGTATAAATAAGGAGTAGACAATAGACAAGTTCTTTATTCATGTACATAGAGTAACAGAGTTGGCGTCAAGATTAAAAATAATATAAGAATATCATTTACTTTACAATATTTCTCATAGAGATATCAATATTATATAATGTTATATGAGTCAATTATTCCTCCAGTTAGTAAACTCTTCAAGGGAGTAGAACGTTCGTTGTAGGAGGCATTCTTTTAGTCTCATTTTGAAGCACTTTTGTCCACTTGTTCTCTTCAAGGTGTCAGGAAGGATGTTGAAGAGTTTTGATCCTGCATAGCTTGGCTTCTTCTCGGTCAGAGAGATGGGCTGGTATGGCATAGTTAGTGGCGTTGCGTGTGTTGTATGAGTGTATCTGTCCAAGCTTTGTAATGTTTTGTGAGACAGTGTAGCAGATCACCTCAGACACATATAGAGATACTACAGTCAATATTTTAAGCTCTTGAAAGGCTTGGCGGCATGTAGCCATTGGGTCCAGACCAGCTAGAGTTCTCACTGACTTTTTTTTGGAGTATTAGCACACGTTTAAGATTTACAATGGAAGAGTTACCCCAGATCACTAGTCCATACCTGAGGTGCGAGTCAAAAAGTGAAAAATAAGCTGCTTTTGCTGCGTCCAGGTTACCAATATTTTTAATTCTTTTTAGAGCGTACAGTATTTATATTGAATAATTAAACCTACTTATGATCAACAATACAAAAACAGGCTTTAACTTTTACTTCTTTAACCGTAAAACCTCAAAAATGACCATTCATTATGAGGAGATCCCAACCCTTGTCAAACAGAGTAACTCAAGTCAATGCGATCTAAAGTCATTGGTACAAAACTTGGAGCTGGGCTTATGTTACAGGACCTAACATGCTTTCGTCTGGAGGTATGGTTGGGGGACTGCACTTCGCTATGAACATGATAAATTATCTTTTAAAGTGTTCTTTGTGTCTAAGGAACGATTTTGTAAATAGAACGCCATTAAATGTCTCTTTATGGTCCCTATGACCCTATTTAGGCTGGACATGGATTTGATTTCCTTGCCAACTCTGCCTGGCAATGAGAGCACATGGTTGCACTATATATAAAATAATGTGACATAGTTTGCGTTAAAATTGGATGTGTGGTTAGTGATGAGTTGGTTTTTTTATAATCGTGCTAAATTTATTTTCAAAAATTATTTTCAAATTCGTTTTCAGCGTAAAAAACTACGTCAAATTTGTTAAATAACAGAGATATGATTAAAGACTGCTTTGATTATTGAAAATCGTAGTTTAAATTGTTTTGGTTAGCTGAGATTCATAATCGATTTTTATTTTCGGCGTCTTATGGAAGTGCTGCTGAGCACAATTTTCAGCATTGAAATAGCTAAGAACTGTGTGGCGTGCAGTACTTAAACATCAGATCTATACCTTATAGCTAAGTTGTTGGACTAAATTGGCCATTTTTCTTTAGTCGACTGCTATTTCCTAGAGGGGAGATTTAGACATGAGATAGCCTCTATCCAGTTCGGAGGCTCAGCTAGAGTTCTTTAATAATAAGATTTACTTTATTTCAATCCAGTCCAATTTTTTCTATACTCTCATTACTGCCTCTTTTTTAGAAATGTTAAGAGTATCGTTCATTATTCAAAGTTTTTGTTATAAACTGTAGACTGTAACGTAGAGTTTCTTCAGTTGGAAGAATAAGATATGACTCTAATTTAATGATTTTGGGGAGGCATACTCGGCTTTGATCTTCATTAGTTGACATTTAAGAAGACAGACAACTACAATAATGGTAAAAATTTACTTTTGATCAACTCTTTATTTTTAAAAGTCTGAAAATACTTTTTACAGTTGAGTCAAAAATGCCAACGATAAATGGACGTACCCGAAGAAAATAAAAATTCACTAAAAAAGTACTATGTTATAAGCTTGAATAATAGGGGGTTTTTTAATGAAAACCACTGTGGACAGAGAGTGATCACAGCAACTATAGTAAGATTTAAAACCTTATTTTCCTGTTAGAATTAGCTCAACTAGAAAGAGATATGTGATTTAGTAGCAGTATTTCTAATAGCTGAAAAGGATTTTGGGTTTTCTTCGCATTTGCAGGGAAACTAAGCTCGAGGGTTCAAAGTTGAGTAGGATTAACATAAGGTGCCAACATGGTATCTGTGTTGCTATTGACCTATCAAGACGAGTCGACATTCAAATGGGATCCAAACAAGTAGAGCTCACCCTGAGAGGTTCAACGCAAAATGTATGACAAGCTGACACCGTAAGTTGAAAAGGCAGGCTACAGCTTGGAATCTCGAAGCTTGGTTTTGACTGTCAAAATGGATTTGAGAGTTTAAATAGTCTTTCCACAATTAAAGTGGAATCTTTTGAAACTATTTATTATTGTATTATTTTCCTAAGACAAGCTTGACCATATCTCTAAACGCTAATGTTAACATCTCTAAATAACGTACCCAATCCGGACATTCGGTTAGTTATTGTTATACTCACCCTCGATCTATATCAATGGTCGAAAATGTCAGGTAACTCTTGAAAACTCTGTTCCAATTTATTTATCTGGTAAACAATCATTTTATCAATCAGACTGGAGGCCTGTGGTGCGTGGTGTTCCCCAGGGGTCTGTCTTGGGACCTCTTCTCTTTACTCTCTACATTAATGATATAATTTCTGTTATACAACACTCTAACTATCACTTATACGCTGACGACTTACAGATATACCAACATTTCTCTATAACGGAATCCGACATTACTGTATCAAACATGAACCGAGATGCTGGAGCAATCACTTCTTGGGCAAAACGACATGGACTCAAACTTAACGATGATAAGACTCAAACAATTTTAGTTGGACATCCTAGACTATTAACTTCTGTTGACAATGACACTTTTCCGAAAATAAGTGTTAACAACTTGACATTAAACTATTGTGACAAAGTTAAGAATCTTGGTCTTACTATGAACAGGACATTAAGTTGGACTGACCAGGTTACTGTGACATGTGGCAGAGTGTTTGGTGGTATCCACAGTTTGAAGCGGTATGCTTCCTGTTTCCCGTTCAATGTGAGTGATGTTGGTTAAAACTCTTATTTTGCCGCACTTTAACTACTGTGACACCGTTATCAATGATATGACTGTTAAGCTCTCGGACAAACTTCAAATAGCACAAAATTACTGCATTAAATTTATTTTTAACTTACGTCGTGAGGATCATGTTACACCATTTTTTCGCCAAATATCTGTTTTGAAGTTGAAACAGCTTCGAGATTATCATGTACTTACTCTTCTTCATAAAGTTTTAAATTACAGAACTCCAAGCTATCTGTCCGAGCGTTTCAAGTTCATTTCTGAAATAAGCATTAGAAATACTCGTCAGGGAGCCCTTTTACTATCAGTCCCAATTCATCGCACTGCCCTGTACAAGAGATCTTTCACTGTATCCGGGTGCCGATTATGGAATATGCTTCCTGACAATATCAAAATTATAGGCGAGGGCCCTCGCTTCGGGGCGGAGCTAAAGAACCTATTTTCGCGGGACCTGTAGACGGAGCGGGCGGGTGCGTTTGTTTGGTGGTCATGGTTTGCGGGTGGTAATGTATGAGTGATGGATGATTGTGTTTTTGAAGATTTGTATTATTTTGTGTAGATATTCATTTGTTAGTTATATAGTTATTTTTATGTTTGATATGTCGAGTTTTGTTTTTTTATTATTGTTGATTACGGAATTGTTGCAATTAATTGGTTTATATTGTATTAATAGTAATGTTTTGTGTTATTTTTATGATTAGTTTTGTTATTTGTGGTAAGGTTAGGTGGTAGAGAGGACTGTCCAGTCCTAACCTCGCCTTAAAATAAAGTCGTTTTTCATTTCATTTTCATTTCATTTCATTTCATTTTATTGGAAGACTGAAAAAAGTCAGATCCACAATCCACATACCCATGAAATTTCAGCTTTGTTCATTTTTGTTTGAAATCAGATATTTTACAAAAGGAGCGATCTCTTATATTTGAAATAGGAAAAGTGGGTAAAATAGATGGATTAGATTTTTGAGCCAGTTTGTAATGTTTATCTTTATAAATGTAATGCAGGGAGAGATGGCCAGTCCATGTACATGTATCAACTATACCATATCTTTATAAATATAATGAACTTGCTATTTGTTTTATGAAAAAACAAAAAAACAAAAGAAAACATTTTTTTTAACTAACGAAGTAAACTTGTTGGTATATTTGTGTTTGACAAGTCCGTTTCCGACATCAGTGGAACAGTGTTAGGAAGGTATCATTGCTTTCTTGATATACTGTTGCTTCATTAATCAGCTGCCTTATATAAGTTGCTGTCCCCACTGACCAAATCACCGACGTTAATCGAAAAATGTTCAAGTGTATGTAGCAGAGTTGATCCCTCAATGTTAGGAAGGTATAAGTGCTTTCTTTATATACTGTTGCTTCATTGATCAGCTGCCTTATATAAGTTGCTGTCTCCACTGGCAAAATCACCGACGTAAATGGAACAATGTTGAAGTGTATGCAGCAGAGTTGATCACTTAGTGTTAGGAAGGTTTCATTGCTTTCTTGATATACTGTTGCTTCATTGATCAGCTGCCTTATATAAGTTGCTGTCTCCACTGGCAAAATCACCGACGTAAATGGAACAATGTTGAAGTGTATGTAGCAGAGTTGATCACTTAGTGTTAGGAAGGTAACATTGCTTTCTCGATCCACTGCTGCTTCATTGATCAGCTACCTTATATAAGTTGCTGTCTCCACTGGCAAAATCACCGACGTAAATGGAACAATGTTGAAGTGTGTGCAGCAGAGTTGATCACTTAGTGTTAGGAAGGTAACATTGCTTTCTCGATCCACTGCTGCTTCATTGATCAGCTGCCTTATATAAGTTGCTCTCCCTACTGGCCAAGTCACTGTCGTTAATGGAACATTCTGACGTTATATATAACCACAGTTACACACTCCTTAAGTTTATATAGTACCTGTTTGATCATGTGGTTGAGCCTAGAGTGTCCATCCTGTGTTTATTAAATTTTCACTTTACCCAGACATCTTAGTGGATGTTAATACTATAATGCTATGATTACCATCATGTTGACAATTTGTTGTATGTTTTGATGGTAAATTATGCGATGCTTTAAGTGATTGTTGCAAAATACTGTTTATTTACATTTGGTTACGTATTTTTAAGGTAAATTATGTAACTTGCTGAAGGTCTATTTTGGATGCTAAATGTTCATGTTAAGAACTCTATTGTTATTTGAAATAAAGTAAATAATTTAAGTTAAAATAGTTTTTTTTAACAGTGTTTTGGAGATCCTAAGGTAATGTAGACTTGGAAGTTATAAAAGGCTTAGTTACTATAGCATAGTAAAACTATCACTAACTCTTTTTTGGTACCATCATATATAAGTTGAAATCTTAATTATTAGTTTACACTTTAAGGTGAAAATGAGCAATTTCTTATTATTTTTTTTTTATTTATTAATTTTTTTTTCGCCTGAATAATAAAATTGGTTACATTTATAAACAGGTTAATATTACATTTATACTGATTCAATGAAAATATATTGTTCAATTAAATTATTGGTTTTTTATGGTTACTAGTTTAAATCTTATACCAACTAAGTATTTTCCCTGCCTTATTATTCAATAACTAATAATTTCAACAGAAGCTGCAAATCATAAAAAATTTAAAGAGGATAATATTAGAATGTGGTTGGTGAATACAAATGGTAATACTACAGAAGCCTAGTTTAAAACCATTGTAATGGAGGGGGTAGAATGATTGATAAATGTTAGAATTGGGTCGGATTGTCGAGGGCTACGGAGGGTTGAGGAGAGTATTGATTGATCTACTCTAGACAGTCGCTCTTTCTTGGCCCAATCGATATAGCTTTACCCACAGTCGAAGGAGCTTTCAACGTGACACGTTCCAAAAATTATTTAAACTGGGGGAGATAGTCGGGGAGAGGGGTTATTGAGGCACGGAACGTTGAGGAGTGTATTGATTAATTTACTCTAGACTGTCGAACTTTCTTGACCCAATCGATATAGCTTTACCCACAGTCGAAGGGGCGTTCAACGTGACATGGACCAAACATAATATTTAAACTGGAGGGGGAGATAGTCGAGGAGGGGGGTATTGAGGCATGGAACGTTGAGGAGTGTATTGACTGATCTACTCTAGATAGCCGCTCTTTCTTGACCCAATCGATATAGCTTTACCCACAGTCGAAGGGGCGTTCAACGTGACACGGTCCAAACATAATATTTAAACTGGAGGGGGAGATAGTTGGGGAGGGGGTATTGAGGTAAGGAAGGTTGAGAAGTGTATTTATTGATCCACTCTTGACTGCCGCACTTTGTTTTCCCAATCGATATTCTCCTTACCCACAGTTGAGGGGGCGTTCACGGTGACATAAGCTAAACATAATATTTATACTGGGGAAAGATGGTGGGGGGGGGGCACGGAAGGTTTAGGAGTGTATTGATTGATCTACATTAGACAGCCGCACTTTCTTGTCCCAATCGATACCCTTTACCAACAGTTGAGGGGGCGTTCACCGTGAAACACATAACTTGGATAGAAGATGGTTGAGGGGAGGAGAGGTTGATGCTCCGAACATCAATTTCACGCTAGAGGTGGCTCGGAAGGCTAGATGAAGAAGGCTAGAACTTGGGAGAGGTGGCCTGGAGAGGCGGGATCGTTGAGAGCCACAGAGGGCTGAAGAGCCAATTGATGTAGACTAGATAGCCACACTCCCAATAAATATACCATTCATCAACAGTTGAAGAGGCGTTCACCCTTTCATGACCCACACATGTTTTTGTATCTTGGAGAAGATGGCCTGGGGAGGGGGGATCGTTAAGTGCCACATAGGGCTGAGGAGCCTATCGATCTGGACCAGATAGCCACACTTTCTTGTCCCAGTAAATATACCCTTTATCAACTGTTAAAGGGGGCGTTCACCGTGACACACAGTTGGGGAGAAGATTGTCGAGGGGGGGAGGTTGGTGCTCCGCACATCAATTTCACGCTAGAGCTGGCTCAGAAGGCTAATAGGTGAGCTTCGTTATTTAGAGATTGCTTTAGGGTAGTTTTCGGGCCACTTAACTAAGTCTACATCATACAAGGGATAACTACATACTTATATTTTGTCAACAGTTACGTGCCGAACTGAAAATGAAAAGAATCAACTACTAATTTACTAAATTTTATGTTTTGTATCGATTTTAGCTTTTTTTTAAGGAAATTAATATTTTGTTTATAATTTCATTGTACATCTATCTGACCATGACTTAAATTCATTTCGAGAGATGATACATCATCGTTTGAGGTTTATTCTACATATTTTATTATTGGTGAAAGATATATGGTTAGTTTTAATTTTAACATTTTTTATACAAAAGATATATTCTAACTTAGGAGTGGATTATGGATAGTTTAGCCAACCCATTGGCCTACTGGAGAGGATAAACTACCACATGGAGGAGGGTGGCAATAAGGAGGAGGCTCGTGATACTATTATTAACATTATCAGGTTTAATTAGTCTATAATGTTAAAAACGACATTGCGTCCGCTCAATGGTTGCTATCGACATGGACACTACTAGAGAAGTCAACCCAGCCTAAATCCACATTTATCCATATTTATCTAAGTTTAAAAAGTCAGTAAAACTATATCATAATTATTTATTTTACTACTTATTGAATTATTAAATCAACTTGTATACCTACAGACAGCTTGGGGGCTCCATTACTTTCCCCTCCCATGCCTTTGTACAGTAAAGATATATAGTAACCCACCCGCCCTTACACGAACATTGGTATTGCACCACCCGCCGGCCCTTACACGAATATTGCTATTGACCCACCCGCCCACCCTTACACGAACATTGCTATTGACCCACCCGGCCGCCCTTACACGAACATTGGGCGTTAACCTAACGAAAAGTTAGGTTAGGTTAGGTTAGGTTAGGTTAGGTTAGGTTAGGTCAGGTTAGGTCAGGTCAGGTCAGGTTAGGTTAGGTTAGGTTAGGTTAGGTTAGGTTAGGTTAGGATAACCCAATCCATGTTGGATGGTAGTCAATGTTCGGATGTTGTGTAGGAAAGAGAACTGAGTGTCAGACTTGCCAGTTAGCTGAAAGTCAGACCAATACTAGGTAGTCTGGTTTTATTATAAAGCTGTTTTCATATAGATCTCATAGTTGCTCTGGCTAATGGTATATCAATAAATAGCTCTTTATGAGGAACGGTCGATCTTAGTTAGTAACAATGACCACAATCGTTCATCTACACTCATTCGCCCCTAATATTCTCCCATATCTTGACGATCAGCGTCTTAATAATGAATAGTGAATTGCAATTCTATGAATAAAAAATATAATCATTTTACAAAGGCTTGAATGTAATAATTATTAATATGATTTATGACTAATGTATGAACTTACAGTTTTAACAAGTTTGAGAGTACAACTTGTGATGTTTGTTTCTAATGTTTAGTGGTAATTGATTGCTTAATTAAATCGAATAAAATACTAAAATTGCGTGTAACTGCAGAAACATCGCGTGATAGAAGGAATCTAACAGATCGATGTCTAGTAAATGCTAATTGACCTATGGTACACAGGTTTACTTAGCTGATACGTGCTCACGATCACTATGTAGACTAGAACAACTAAAACGGCCTTAGGCCTTAAAACAGGAACTAGTGAAATCACAGTATGGACTTATAGCTTGTTAGACGACAAAAGGAACTGTTATTTGAGTTGATTTTGGCTAAAGACTTAAAATAATATATGTCCAATAATAATAAATAACATTTATTCCTAAAAACATACAGTTTTTACAAAAACATACATTCTATAAATACACTGCCAATGAATTCAGTAGTATTATATATATCATATGGCTTTGAAAGCCAGCCACCAATCTAATAAACATTTAAGAACATACTGACAAACAATGTCTAAATAAAATAAAATCTGAAGTAAAAAGTACTTGTGTCTTAGATGTTAAATATCGATTTCCCCTCACAGAGCCAAATCCAGGTTCCGTAACCATTCAACACCTGCTTCTCCGACTGAATGAAGACCAGCTAATCCCCTTAAAAATATAAATAAATAAATACAAACTAAATGGCACTCATTAAGTAAGTGATTCATAGTTTGAACGTCCAGTATTCCAGTAGTGACAGCGCAATAAACGAAACATTCTTCAGCCAGAGTCCAAACTCGTGAATGATAGCCGATTGTCACTCCGACAAGGCTCCCCACTTACACTACTCATCATCACAAATAATTAGAGTTATCGTGTTTCAACTCACCAGTTAGAAAATATGTTATTTTGATAAGAGAGTTTAAAAAAATAATTTTACAGGAAAGTGCTGTAAATCACTATACTTATCATAGTAATTGAATAATATTCACAATAGTTTAACATTGCACAATTTATTTATGCTAAAGTTATTTAAATATGAAATATAATCGTTTTATTACCACTAAAATAAAATATTGTCATTAGCCGAAAATATCTAAATTACAATTGCTAAGGATATATCATTTCATATTTTGTGAACGCGAACATGTGTGTGCTTAAGTTTTATTTTATATAGCTTGAGATGAAACTCACTTACGATTTAGTATCGTATTTATATATTTATATCGACAGCTCAAGCCATTGCTGAAACTTGCTGTTCTGTATTCAGGTGATACAGTTTATCGCAAATTATCAATGAAAATTAAGCTTAAAAAGTGCTAAAAGACTATATTCTTTAGGAATGTTGAGTCTAGTTGAAATAAACTATTATATTTAAAAGATTCAACTATAAATTTAAATAGCACACATCAAATAGTAAACTACAGAATTGTCAAAATACAATTAAAGAATGCATAAATAAATGTAACAATATGACTCACCATCATTATATTTACCTCTCTGATCACATATAAACACGACCTTTCTTCTTAGTCTATCTACGCCAGAGGCATTTTTACTGACAGTACTAACGTTGTTATTGATGGTCCAACTACATCAAACAAATGTTAGGTGGACCTCCCGGGATTTGAACTCGTGAACCTCTGCATATGAAGCAGAAGTGATATGCCCTAGACTAACAATAGGCCTGTATTGAGTCTATTGACATGTAGAGCTAATAAATAATTGTATTAAAAAAACAAAAAATGAATAAAAGACATAACCATATTTTTGATGAGATATTTAGCGACTGAATTTACTTGTTAAACAATTACATATTGAAAAAAGAACTTTTATGGAATATATAAATACCAATTAAAAACTGTATAGAGAAAAGACCATGCTCGTTGTAAGATTGTCGATGTGGCGTTCATTTACAGGCGGAGCAGAAATAGAAGGCGGTAATCGATAAATCATCAACTAACAGTCAAAGCTCGCTGTATACCAACTCCACTGAACTTTTTGTATACTTTCAACTATATTTTTGACAACCCAAGAAAAGAAACGTACTCTGTATTGTATTTCTGTATTGGCGAATACAAGATGGAAGGAACGAGCGCATTGATTTTACTTTAACTCCACTACCCCAGAATTTAATTCAGCGAGTGTTTCTGTTAGTGAGATCTGCACTAGTCTAACATTTATCCACATTCAATATATATTAAGAGAAAACGTACTCTGAATCTTTTTTGTTTTCTTACAGTTTTTCTTTTTTATCGATGGAGTACTTTTTAAAAGTGTAACATTGTAGCCATTTTTGCTCTTTGAGTGTGTTTTGTACTTATTTATCTACGCCCATCCATCATTAAAGGGATAAAAGTATAAAGGAAATCAATAGGAGAATCTCAATCATAGCAAAGAGGCTTAAACGACTCACTTGTAAAGGGAATCGAATGTGATAAGGAAACAACCCGAACATGCCTCGTGAATCAAGATAAGATTTTTTTAAATACAATACTATTTTATACGTAGATTACAGTATTTATTCCATTTCATGAATTAAAGAGTATACATCAGTGAGGAAAATATTAATGTTTTATAATTTTCTACTTAAACTAAAAGATACATAATATCCTAACTTGTAGGAAAGAATTGGTCATTTTCTTCATTTTATCACGATTATATTTAATATGCTATGTTTTAGATTACAACTAAGCGTTGTGTGATTTATGCACATGACAAGTTAATAAAAAGTATTTAAAAATATTTCACCTGATGATGGTAACAAATCACAAAATAAAAAACGTTGTGAATCATAATTTGTCAATCTCAAAAGAATCAATTTCGGTTTCAAAAAAACACATATACGTAAATATGTTCGTAATGACCATACAACATTTTAATAATACTGAAAACGTTGCTTATTATAAGTCAAAGTCAAAATATTTATTGCTGTTGACAAACTAAATTGCATTAACAAAGGTCAATTTCTTAAAAACTAAGTGTAAAAACTACAGGGTAATACAATATAGAGTACAATGATACAAAAGAGAGAATATAGATAAATAAAATCATGTCTCATCATAAAAATAATCATCCAAACTATAATACTCTCTCCTCAACAAAAACTATTTTATATTTCTCCTAAATGACACTAGGTCTTTAGAAACTTTATATATTTGTGGAAGTTTATTGTATATTTTTATACAAGAAAAGAATGCTTGTTTTTCAAAAAAGGTAGTTCTATGTTTAGGAATGGGGATAATATCAGGATGTCGGAGTTTATAAATGGAGTTATGGACCGGAAAAATGTGTCTGTTTTTATAAACAAAAGCAGCATATTCTAGAATATATAAGCTAGTGAATGTTAATATGTTGTGTTGTTTAAAACTACCAACACATGACTGAGATTTTGAAAGGCCAAGTATGATTCTAATAGCCTTTTTCTGTAGTTTGAATACAGAACCAGTTCTTGTGTTCTCGTGGCCCCAGATAATAATGGCATACGTCATGAACGGATAGAAGCAACCATAATATGCTAAAAGCAAGGAATTCATATCTGTAAAAGTGGCTAGCCTACGAAGTAAGAAAATGCTGCTGCTTAATTTTTTGGTAACTTTTTCGATATGAAGGTGAAAATTTAAATTTGCATCTATTTGAATACCTAGAAAATTGGTGCTATAACTCGGGCTCAGAACTGATTTGCCGAGGAAGATATCAAAACAGTCAAAGTCAGAATTCTGAGGCGACCTAAGGTAGAACTCAATAAGTTGTGTTTTACCAGGATTTGCAAATAACTTGTTTTCACTCAGCCATTGCAATATTGAGCTTCCTTGTAGAAATAATTCTACCTCCAGTTTATTCCGGTCCACATTAGAAACGCTAAACGAAGTATCATCTGCGAATAGACATAAATTTCCATCGGTTATGCAAGATGATATGTCATTAATGAAAAGGATGAAGAGTACCGGCCCAAGAACGGAACCTTGTGGTACTCCTCATTGATGCTAATGAAACAAACTCCTATAGTTATGAACAACGATTCAAATGGGCTATTTTTGTAATGAGAGGTGTATAACACAACTACTTGAGATAGTTAAATTACGATGGGCTGTTATGAACAGTTAGACTAGTGCTGATCTCTTCACAGAAACACTCGTTGAATTAAACTCTGGAGTAGCGGGGTTAAAGTGAAATCAATCCGCCCGTTCCTCACCTCTTCTATTCACCCCCCCCCCTCCCCACCCTGACCCCTTAACACATTACAGATAGAGGTAATCTAGGGTTAAAATATATCAAGGTGTTTTCTTACTGATGATCACCCGCTTCGCCGGTCATAATATTGTGTTTGATCATATTGTTATCGTTTTTACTGCTGTTATCTCTTTTTACTTTACTTGTCCGAAGAAACCATTGGAATCGTAAATTTTGGTTGCTGCCACCATTGTTGTTTGGATTAATTGTGCATCCACTGTTAGTGAGCCTTTGCCACGTTCAGTGCTAGGGAGCTCATTGGATTGCATAGGCGTGTCGTACAGTCTCCGGGCTGGTCATCCTGGTGATCGCCAGTGTCGTCCCTAACATTTATCAGGATCCAAAATCCTAGGAGCGATAGGCAATTTACCAAAGGAGGTTGGAGGCCGACAGAGAGGCTGTTGTGGTAGAAGAAAGAAACCGTTCGTTCCGAGGCTGATAAGGAAACCAATCCAAGAGGACGTTGGACCGCGAGGCTCGGCCTTGGGTTGAATGACGACACGGGGAGGTCGGGTACTTCGTGACCCAGTTTCATTCAGGTCACAGACGCTTCCGCTCCTACCTGTATAAGATGGGGAAGGCAGAAAGCCCATAGTGCATGTACTGCCCTGGTGTTCAGAACACAATGGAGCACACTTTTTTCCAGTGTGACCGTTGTACCCTGAGAAGAGTCGCTCTGATTGTGAAGGTCCATGACTTCGAACCAAATCATGTTGTAGGTGGCATTCTCCGAGGGTAAGACACCTGGAATTATGTAGTCCGGGAAAGAAAATGCAGATCTAGTCCGCTAATTTAGTGATTTAGATGGTGGAATACCTTGAAGGCACAAATAAGCATAGCCCGATTTAATACGATAAACGGTTCCAGAATAGTCTTAGTTGAAAATGAAAATTCATTTTTTCAGTAAGAATTATAGTGTTTTTAGTAAGTAGTTCGGAAATCCTACAGTCACACACCCGTTCGTAAAATAAATTGGTATCTCCTCATCCCGCAAAAAAATAGTGAGCCTTTATGCAAACATTCCACATCTGGTCCCATATTGACAATGGAGTTATGTTAAGATATAATATAACTGGACAATGATACCTGCACAAATGTTCTATTGTTTTAATGTGACACGTCCTTAGAACTGTAACTGATATATCGAAGTCGAACCGTCCTTAGCAATAAATATTATTAACCCAAGTTAGATAATAACAAACTTATTGGATAATTACACAACGGATATTAAAAAACTTGTGTGGAATTCAGCATGTTAACATTTTATTAGTGTAGTCCAATTTGGCCAGTTATCTTAATAGCGTATAAACAAAATTTAACTCCCATGATTGTAGTATTAAAATGGGATTAAGTGATAAAATCACGTCACCATCCCTCCCTTTCCCCCTTCCCATATTCTCACGTTACTATTAAATAGGAACCTTTATTAATATTAACTATTATAGTATAACCTAACATAGGATTACCTATTTTAGGTTAATCAGTTTAGAAGTTGTCTAATAATATACTGTATATCAAAATTGTGCATCAATGCAATTGATTATCTACCATGTTTTACAATAAGGATTTCGCATACTTGATATTATTCTTCGTCAATAAAATGTTCTGTTTCTTTTGAAAAAAAATATATACAAGCAATAGTCTAAACTACATATTAAATATAGTTGAAGCGATTACAAAACTGAAAAATACAAAAGTTAAGTATAAAACTTCCTAAAATTGAGCAAGAAGGTTTCAAAATGTATTTGGTCTCATGTAATCAAAAATAGAACGTGATAAACTGTAAGAACAACACACAATTAGATACATTATGAGAAATTGCAGTTATGTAAAAGTACTTGTCTCCTAAATATTATTGCAATATGGTCGACTTTGCCAGTTCTGGACGTGTGTATTATTGCAATATGGTCGACTGCACGTATATATTATTGCAATATGGTCGACTTTGCCAGTTCTGCACGTATATATTATTGCAATATGGTCGACTTTGCCAGTTCTGGACGTATGTATTATTGCAATATGGTCAACTTTACCAGTTCTGCATGTATATTATTGCAATATGGTGACTCTGCCAGTTCTGCACGTATATATTATTGCAATATGGTCGACTTTGCCAGTTCTGGACGTATGTATTATTGCAATATGGTCAACTTTATCAGTTCTGCATGTATATTATTGCAATATGGTGACTTTGCCAGTTCTGCACGTATATATTATTGCAATATGGTCGGCTTTGCCAGTTCTGCTCGTATATATTATTGCAATATGGTCGGCTTTGCCAGTTCTCACGTATATATGTTTGCAATATGATCGACTTTGCCAGGTCTGCATGTATATATATTATTGCAATATGGTTGACTTTGCCAGGTCTGCATGTATATATTATTGCAATATGGTCGACTTTGCCAGTTCTAGACGTGTATATTATAGCAATATGGTTGACTTTGCCAGTTCTGCACGTATATATTATTGCAATATGGTCGACTTTGCCAGGTCTGAATGTATATATATTATTGCAATATGGTCGGCTTTGCAAGTTCTGCACGTATATATGTTTGCAATATGGTCGACTTTGCCAGTTCTGCACGTATATATTATTGCAATATGGTGACTTTGCCAGTTCTGGACGTATATATTATTGCAATATGGTCGACTTTGCCAGTTCTGGACGTGTGTATTATAGCAATATGGTCGACTTTGCCAGTTCTGCACGTACATATTATTGCAATATGGTCGACTTTGCCAGGTCTGAATGTATATATATTATTGCAATATGGTCGACTTTGCTAGGTCTGCATGTATATATTATTGCAATATGGTTGACTTTGCCAGTTCTGCACGTATATATTATTGCAATGTGGTCGACTTTGCCAGGTCTGAATGTATATATATTATTGCAATATGGTCGACTTTGCTAGGTCTGCATGTATATATTATTGCAATATGGTCGACTTTGCCAGTTCTGCACGTATATATTATTGCAATATGGTCGACTTTGCCAGGTCTGAATGTATATATATTATTGCAATATGGTCGACTTTGCCAGGTCTGCATGTATATATTATTGCAATATGGTCGACTTTGCCAGTTCTGCACGTATATATTATTGCAATATGGTGACTTTGCCAGTTCTGCACGTATATATTATTGCAATATGGTCGACTTTGCCAGTTCTGGACGTGTGTATTATAGCAATATGGTCGACTTTGCCAGTTCTGCACGTATATATTATTGCAATATGGTGACTTTGCCAGTTCTGGACGTATATATTATTGCAATATGGTCGACTTTGCCAGTTCTGGACGTGTATATTATAGCAATATGGTTGACTTTGCCAGTTCTGCACGTATATATTATTGCAATATGGTCGACTTTGCCAGGTCTGAATGTATATATATTATTGCAATATGGTCGACTTTGCCAGGTCTGCATGTATATATTATTGCAATATGGTCGACTTTGCCAGTTCTGCACGTATATATTATTGCAATATGGTGACTTTGCCAGTTCTGGACGTATATATTATTGCAATATGGTCGACTTTACCAGTTCTGGACGTGTGTATTATAGCAATATGGTCGACTTTGCCAGTTCTGCACGTATATATTATTGCAATATGGTGACTTTGCCAGTTCTGGACGTATATATTATTGCAATATGGTCGACTTTGCCAGTTCTGGACGTGTGTATTATAGCAATATGGTCGACTTTGCCAGTTCTGCACGTATATATTATTGCAATATGGTGACTTTGCCAGTTCTGGACATATATATTATTGCAATATGGTCGACTTTGCCAGTTCTGGACGTGTGTATTATAGCAATATGGTCGACTCTGCCAGTTCTGCACGTATTAGGCCATATACGACTGTAATATATACGACTTCTAATTAGTATATATTTCCTTATAGTGTTGTAAAGTGGAGGGAACCGTGCCTTCTCCTGTATTACCTACAATTGCAATGATACGTCTTCGACAATATTACCAAGTAACAATCACCGTTATATTAAAATTGAAATATTTATATATTTGTGTTAAACTATACAGTATGTTTGAAAAGAGTGGGGCAAAACTTCAGGAAATGATTAAATAGGTAAAAATAAAAAACAAATTCCTATAAAGATATGTCTTATCTCACTTAGTTTGGCGTCTGTCTGCCTGTATATGTTTTATTAAAAATACCTTATCTCCTAAACTGTATTATCGATAGTTTTGAAACCTTACACGAATATTGAACATTATAGGGGAGACTGTTGTACCTTGGACCACTTTTTACATTTTTGCTTTTTATTGCCAAGAAAAAATCAGAGTTTTAAACTTAATACGTCTGTAATTACAGTTCCAACCTTCCCGCACAAGATAGTATGGGTATATTTGCCACAATTGCTAACCATAGACCACAAAAAATACCATTCAGACCCTTTGAAAAGTGGTCCAAGGTACAAGATGGCCGTGTACCTTGGAACATACCTCATGTACCTTGGACTAGGTAAAATAAACTAAAGATTTAATAAAGAATTGTGTATTTAAATATATGTTTCAGGTTTACTATGGTTTTACGTGAAATTATATAAAACAAACATGAAGTATGTAAGAAAAACATGGGTTTTCACTCATTTATCAGAGACATTAAGGGTTATTTCTGTCTTTTTTCATAAAAGTCACACAAATATACTTTCCATTCCTGCCCTTCAATTCCGGCGCACAAATAGTGCACCCAACGGCCACATGAAGTGCATTTGCACCACTCTTCTCCATCTTGATCACTCAACTTAGAAGAACCACAATACAAGCATTCGTCTTCGTCGCTGTCCTCATTATCAGTGGAAACAAGGCTTAACGCCTTATCTGAATCAGAGGATGAGCTATATTCCTGTTTAATTAACTTCATCTTCTTGGCTTGATTTTTATTGATTTTTTTCTTAATTTTCTTCTGTTCGGTAGTCTCAAAGGAGGATCCAAGATCTTTTGAAACACTTTTTCTCTTATTTACAGCCTCTTTTGTCTTAACTCGTTTGGACTTTTGTTCCTTAATTGCATTTTTCTCTGGCATTTCCGTAGCAATCATGGTTCTCCCTGGTTGTCTACCTTGCCTCTTCTTCTTACGTTGCTCCGCCTTCGGATAAGGTTGAACCTCTTCAGGGGTAAGGAATGGTTTTGGTGCTTTTTCATGTTTGGGCGTATTTGATGTTGTAAATAAAGTTGCACATGAAGGCTGAGGAACTGATGATGTGCATGATAGTGGAGGACAAGAAAAGACTGATGATGAACTAGATGGTCCAGGATCTAAGAACGAACAAGAAGTGGTTGCTGAGTTGGACGGTTCAACGATTGGAAAGATCACGGGGATAGAGCTTGAAGAGGATGGTTCTGCGCTTGGAGCATCCATAGGTCTATCAGTCACGTAAGAGCACAGGAAATCTTCGTCAGTGAAAACCGCTTCATCGAATGGAGATATTACTGATTTCCTAAATCCAGACATCACATTACTTGGAGTGAATGCTCTTGGATAAGCCGTGCCTAGGGCATCTGCAACGCTATATATATATATATATATATATATATATATATATATCAAAGGGCTTTCCCTTGTTGTTTAGCAGCCATGCTTCAAAATCTTGATTGTAGTAAGTCTTCAGATGACCGTACACGGACAGGTCTAAAGGCTGTAGCCTGTGTGATGTATGGGGGGGATAAGTAACCATCACAATGCCTATGTCTGATGCCTTGTCGAGGACTTCTGGAGTAAGATGGGTCTCATGATTGTCTAAAAGTAGCAAGACACGATCATCCTTCGAGCTCTTGACAGTGTTCAAAAAGTGGTCCAAAAATGTTATAAAGGTCACTTCAGTTGACCATCCAGAAGGATTTGCGGCCCCAATACAACCTGCTGGTCCCCCAAACAGCATTCTATCTTTGAAATGAACACGAGGAAAAATTATCATAGGGGGCAACGAGTTGCCAATTGCATTTACAGCAGCGATCATTGTCACTAAGGACCCTCTTTCAGCCGCCGTAGCACTGCCTATCTGTTTTACCCCCTTTGGGGCAATTATTTTGGATTGCTGTTGGACTGTGCTGAGGCCCGTTTCGTCCAAATTCCAAATTTTGTCAGGTGCAATAGGACCATACTTTCTATGGACTTCTTTTATATTGTTAAAAAAAAGCCCGACATTGGTTCTGTTGAAGCTTGTCATGCGACTCAAGCTTGTTGCCTCTGGTTTTCGAACTGACAAGTCTGTGTGCCTTTTTAAAAACCCCCTCATCCATTCTTCACCGGCAATTTCTTCCTCACTCCAGTTGTCAGGCATTTTATTCTTATTGGCTCTAGCATATTCAAAAGCTGAGTCTCACACCCTTTTTGGTCAATCCGTACTGCATGCGGGCGACATTTTTAATATAGATCACTAGGCCATTTTCTTCTTCTTCTGTAAATACCTGCTTTACCGCGTACTTAGGTGAACAGTACGCTGATTCATTGGGATTATCAGCACTTTTAAATTTAGTGACATATCTCAGTAGGATAGTTTTACTTATACCAAACACTTTTGTGGCCTCCCTGTAGGACATTTTCTTTTCTGGATCATTTGAGATTACAACCTCAATAGCCTTTTTCAAAAAAACTTCGTCTACCGGAGCTCTTTTCTTTCCTTCTTTGCTTCGTGGCATGATATATTTCCCTCCAAACACCTGTAACATAAATACAAAACACATGTCATAAGGTCTTGTACCATGGACCAGCGGTCCAAGGTACATGATGACGTTTGTGTCCAAGGTACTCGATGGTCTCATTTTTAGCAAACATGGCCGCCTACAAGAAATAACTAACCAATTTGCAAAACAAAGTGGGTGGTTTACTCACCAAAATGTGTGTTATTCACGTAGTAAGTCAGAGGTAATCCTAGTGCACACTCTCCGGAAGCACGGCCACTCAAATGGTACGCGAAAATGTTACTTTGGTCACTTGAAATTAATTTTATTTACGCAAACCCGAACAAAACAACACGCGGCTCCCAAATTCTACAGGTGTACTGGCTAGACCACAGTGGTGAACAGGGTTCGCCTAGAGTCCGCTAGGTTGCAGCACTTACTAGATACGCGGACTGGTCCGAGGTACACCATGTCCAAGGTACAACAGTCTCCCCTACTACTTAATATAATCTAAATATGAAAAATAATATTTCCATCCGTTTTAAAATGGCGGCAGTTTAAAAATGTATATGCTAAATTACATGAAAACCAAAGAAAAAAACAAAAACTTGTCTCGTTACCCTTAGATTAAATAGAGGCAAATCTTTTGTTACTTCATTTGTCACAATCGGGCAGTAAATAACTGAGAGAATGTTATTTTTATGATTGTGTGCAAAATACTTTTGCTACTTTCGAATACTTGTGTCTATTGACTTGAATAAAACCACCAGTCAAATTTCGAACACGATCATAAAAATTACATTATCTCAGTTGTTTGCTGTCTAATTGTGACAAATGAAGGACCAAAAGATTTGCCTCTATTTAATCTAAATATTAGGTATAGTTATAATTTTTTGTGTTTGCTTTGGTTTTCATGAAATTTAGCATTAACATTTGTAAACGGCTGCCATTTTAACCATGTAAAAATATTATTTTATATTTTTATAGTAGATTAAGTGGTATAGAGTTCAATATTCGTGTCAAGTTCAAATCTATAGCTAATACCGTTTAGGAGATATGATATTTTTTAAAGAACACACATACAGACAGACAGACGCCAAACTAAAGCGAGATAAGACACATCTTCATAGGAACTTGTTTGTTTATTTTTACCTCTTGAATAATTTCCTGAAGTTTTGCTCTACACTTTTTAAACACCCTGTGTATAGTTTACTAAAACGTTTCAAAATGTTTTATTGCTTATCTTTCCTTATAGGACTGGGTTTGTTGTTCGAATATGACATTAAGTGGTTGGAATTTATTCTCTGACATTGTTGGTGGGGGGGGGGGGGGTCACAGACAGATGTTACGTATTAACGTCAGGGAGACAATACACCGATGAGCCATGTCACCCCACACTTAACGTTGTTAACTCCCAACATACGTTAGTCTCCCTTATTGTTGGTGGGTCACAGACAGATGTTACGTATTAACGTCAGGGAGACAACACACCGATGAGCCATGTCACCCCACACTTAACGTTGTTAACTCCCAACATACGTTAGTCTCCCTTATTGTTGGTGGGTCACAGACAGATGTTACGTATTAACGTCAGGGAGACAATACACCGATGAGCCATGTCACCCCACACTTAACGTTGTTAACTCCCAACATACGTTAGTCTCCCTTATTGTTGGTGGGGGGGGGCACAGACAGATGTTACGTATTAACGTCAGGGAGACAATACACCGATGAGCCATGTCACCCCACACTTAACGTTGTTAACTCCCAACATACGTTAGTCTCCCTTATTGTTGGTGGGTCACAGACAGATGTTACGTATTAACGTCAGGGAGACAACACACCGATGAGCCATGTCACCCCACACTTAACGTTGTTAACTCCCAACATACGTTAGTCTCCCTTATTGTCTATAATGAAGAAATTTTGATAGTTAGAATATATTGTGCGATCATTGTTAAAAGGTGTAAGGGTACTTATCCTAAAAAAACATGTTAGTAAATTATATTATGATATAAACCCAATAGTTTAAAAATTTTGTGTATGTTCGTGCGCACGCGGATGTGTGCGTGTGTTTGTGTGCTTGTGATGGGCAAGGGCTGTCAAGAAAGCAGTTGAGAGGAGCCTCTTTGTAATAACTGTTAAAAACTTGATTATTACACTTAAATTTTAAGAGAACAACTTGAATCTTCAGGATGTTTCTTGTCTTTAACTGCTTAAACAAATACAATGTTTAGGTAATTGAGGTTTTAACTAATTTTTTAATTTTATTTTTAGTTACTTTGTGTTTTTATTTTTAATTGTTAAATTAATTTATTAATTTGAACTGAAAATTATTAATTTAAAATGTTTAAAATTGTCACTATCTGGCTGACGTCCGAGATTTTCTAAATGACCGCTTCCCAGGTCAATGGATTGGCCGTGATGCGCCAATTGCATGCCCCCCCCCCCCCGTTCCCCAGACCTGACACCGCTAGATTTTTTCTTCTGGAGTTTCATAAAAGATATGGTGTACGTACCTCCTTTCCCGGCCACTCTACCTGAACTTACGCAAGAATTTACGCTGCTGCTGAGCAAGTTAGACCTAAAATGCTAGTGCGAGTCTGGGAAGAAATCGACTACCGATGGGATGTCTGCAGAATAACCAACGGAAGCCACATAGAACATCTTTAGTTTAAGGTAAAAAAAACTTGAAGTTATTTCCTTTAAAATAACACCAATACCAGCTCTGTACCTTGTTTAATAAAATTTATATGAATTTTCAAAGTTGTAAAGTCCTTTTTGAAACGCCCTATAGTTATTACAAGAAGTTTCGTTAACCAATATTTTGGACTTACAATCCTACACAAACTTAGTTTATTTAAACTGCAATGTAATTTTTCAGTGGCTTTAGCAAGTTTTACTAAACTTACAGCATATATACTGGCACCCTACACCAGCTATCTCTAAGCTATGTGCATAATTTCACTTCAGTACTCTATGAGTGTTTAATTTGGAAAAGGTAATTGTGATGTTAGTGTATTGAGTGCATGAATTAAAATATGAATCAACAATGTAATAATAAATCTGCTGTCGACAAATCGCATGTTGGGAAATGACCATTATGTAAATTTATATAGTTCGTGATCAGTCTTTGAAATCAAACATGTGCTATGTTTTTTAATAACAGTTTTTACGTAACAAGGTTATGAAACAGATACATTAAAAAAAAGAACAAACATATTTTGTACGTGTTATTACACACAAATGTTACAAGACTAACTAACGTACGTAAGTGTGATTCAATGATGGATATTTGGTAATAAAACGTTATATTACAATATTTTACGCATTTAAAGAAAATTTTAATTGATTAAATATAACCTTTAAAAAATACATATTTAAATAGCGAAAAGCTTATTTTCAGCTAGCATTTATTATTTGAAAATATATAAAAGCTGTGGTACATATTTGGAAAAAAAGTCCAAAAGTCATGTGATATTAATAAAAATATAAAGTGATCTCCTGTCACAAAGCTAAATCCAATCCATCAAGACCCTTAAGACCTGCCTCACCGATTCTATATATGCTAGCTACTACTAAAAATATAAGACAAATTTCAAGTAATAAAGTGTGTATGATTATTTATAATTTTTCCAGACGTTAATTTTTACTTAATCTAAGAAAATGCTTTTCAATTTAAAGATCTGTAAAAGTTTTAATGCCTGAATCTTATTAATACTTTAAATCGTCAATAGAACTGTGTCTACTATTTGAGCCTGATCCACTCATATTTACCACCTGATATAGACGTATAAAATACATTACCTGTATTCCAAGGCCTTACTGGTAACAAATAATATTAGCACCCTCTGAAAGCTATACACTGTTTAGAGAAGCACTTTCAAACCATCTCACATGAATACATATAACATTACTAAATATAAAAACATGACATAGTACAACAAATTTAAATCTTCTTGATTGATATATTTGATTTACTAATTGAATGAAATTAAAGGTGAGTATCCAAAATATCCTCTTTAAAATGTAAAGATTGTATCGTCAGCGTTGTAATTTTCAACTGTTTAGTTACATTTTTAAAATTGTTCAATGATTACAATATTAATTAATTGTAAATCAAAATAGTTTGTCTTAGCTGTAGAATGTATTTGATATAATAAATGAGTGAAGTTTGTTACCACAACCAAGTTCTCCAGTGATAAATAGGAGATCAGAAGCGAGACAACCGGACAATGTGAACTGATAGAACGCTAGTCTTTGCGTGTCAAGCAAGTTACTTCGAGGCCATGCCACTACAATTTTACATCGATCTCTCAGTACCTAACTTTTCTGCTTGCATAAATAAATAACTTAAGAAACCTCCTCAAAGCCAACTATCAAAATAAACGAATCGTAAAATCAATGGGACTGTTTCTTAACCCATCAACCTTCAAAATCCATTCCAAGATTTCTATGTCTAAATTGTATGATTATGTGTTTGACCTGCTTGTACATTATTAAAATACCGATAGTAGAGATATGGGCGAATATGAGGAACAAATGTGTTAGTGTTGATGAACGAGTGTAGTCATTGTTACTAAGGTCGATTACTCCTTAGACTGGACAACCTACCAGGGAAATACAGCTTTACGTGGAATCTGAACTACTTTGTATTTATTAGAATCTACATTTTTCGGTGACAACCGTTAAAGGTACTATCTACAATATTTACAAGATAACCAGACGTTTCAGAGAAACTACTGAGGATGCCACATCACAGTATAGACGAAATGTCTGATTATCTTGTTAATATTGTAGATAGTACCTTGACGCGGTTGTCATTTATGTAGATTCTAGTTATGAAACCGGCCGCTTAACACTAGGTTCTGAGAACACTTAGTATTGGTCTGATTGTCAGCTAACTGACAAGCCTGATACTCAGTTCACTTTCGTACTTAACATCCATACACTGACTATCACCCAAAAGGGATACCACAGACTTCACTATTTGTGTTCATGTAAATTTTAACCATTGAACCAAGTATTTAGAAAACCAAGCATAGAACATATTGCCTACAATCTCCACTACACTTTGTCTCCAAAAAGCTGGGTTACTAATGCGTACAATCTCCACAACACTTAGTCCCCAAATAGCTTGGTTACACACTACGCCACTAGTGCCTACAATCTCCACTACATTTAGTCTCCTAGTAGTTTGGTTACACACTACGCCACTAGTGCCTACAATCTCCACAACACTTAGTCCCCAAGTAGCTTGGTTACACACTACACCACTAGTGCCTACAATCTCCACAACACTTAGTCCCCAATTAGCTTGGTTACACACTACGCCACTAGTGCCTACAATATCTACAACACTTAGTCCCCAAGTAGCTTGGTTACACACTACGCGACTAGTACCTACAATCCTCACAACACTTAGTCCCCAAGTAGCTTGGTTACACACTACGCCACTAGTGCCTACAATCTCTACAACACTTAGTCCCCAAGTAGCTTGGTTACACACTACGCCACTAGTGCCTACAATCTCCACAACACTTAGTCCCCTAGTAGCTTGGTTACACACTACGCCACTAGTGCCTACAATCTCCACAACACTTAGTCCCCTAGTAGCTTGGTTACACACTACGCCACTAGTGCCTACAATCTCCACTACATTTAGTCTCCTAGTAGTTTGGTTACACACTACGCCACTAGTGCCTACAATCTCCACAACACTTAGTCCCCAAGTAGCTTGGTTACACACTACACCACTAGTGCCTACAATCTCCACAACACTTAGTCCCCAATTAGCTTGGTTACACACTACGCCACTTGTGCCTACAATATCTACAACACTTAGTCCCCAAGTAGCTTGGTTACACACTACGCGACTAGTACCTACAATCCTCACAACACTTAGTCCCCAAGTAGCTTGGTTACACACTACGCCACTAGTGCCTACAATCTCTACAACACTTAGTCCCCAAGTAGCTTGGTTACACACTACGCGACTAGTACCTACAATCCTCACAACACTTAGTCCCCAAGTAGCTTGGTTACACACTACGCCACTAGTGCCTACAATCTCTACAACACTTAGTCCCCAAGTAGCTTGGTTACACACTACGCGACTAGTACCTACAATCCTCACAACACTTAGTCCCCAAATAGCTTGGTTACACACTACGCCACTAGTACCTACAATCCTCACAACACTTAGTCCCCAAGTAGCTTGGTTACACACTACGCCACTAGTGCCTACAATCTCCACAACACTTAGTCCCCTAGTAGCTTGGTTACACACTACGCCACTAGTGCCTACAATCTCCACAACACTTAGTCCCCTAGTAGCTTGGTTACACACTACGCCACTAGTGCCTACAATCTCCACAACACTTAGTCCCTTAGTAGCTTGGTTACACACTACGCCACTAGTACCTACAATCTCCCCAACACTTAGTCCCCAATTAGCTTGGTTAAACACTACGCCACTAGTGCCTACAATCTCTACAACACTTAGTCCCCTAGTAGCTTGATTATACACTACGCCACTAGTACCTACAAACTCCACAAAACTTAGTCCCCAAGTAGCTTTGTTACACACTACGCCACTAGTTCCTACAATCTCCACAACACTTAGTCCCCAAGTAGTTGAGTTACAGCACTACGCCACTAGTGCCGACAATCTCCTCAACACTTAGTCCCCAAGTAGCTTGGTTACAGCACTACGCCACTAGTGGGTGCCTACTTATATATACGTGTTTTTAATAAGGTAGGTATGTCTTACTGTTTGATATGTCTAAATATAGCTGTTAGCATATAATGCTCACGTACATGTGACTTATGACAGACACCATGATCGATCGGCGCTGTCAGGTATAAACAAGACAACAGTTACAATAAAGATAACATCAATAATATTCATGTAGTAGAGTTTTGTTTTCATTGTTTATTTTGTAAAGGAGAAATATTCATTTATTTTAGCACAACAAAAACAATATTACATATTTATGGCAAGTGTTAAAAAATACGATTCTTAAACTTTGATATATTTTATATTAGTACAGTTGCAAGGAAGGGAGAGGGTGTATAATAAATTCCTACTTAATTTAACATCGATAAAGAGGTGATATCCGTGAACATTACTGAATAAGTATATAGTGGCCAGGGTGAGTGGTAACAGTGGTTTGTTAAGTATCCGATAATAGCAAAATACTGCGTGGTTCAAATTCCACGTCCTTTTATTATTGACCACTGACCGAATAAAAAATGTCTACTTGTGAAAGTGTCTGATCTTAGGAAATAATCAGACTAAACATTAATTTATATTTGTCTAAGCGTCTATTTTCAAATAGCTCACCTCAATATAATAGTGTTTACTGTTATATTGGGTACAACTAAATACACAATACATGTAGTATTCCAGCCTTTACATTATCTCAAACTCTAGGCAGCTTTGTATATAAACGTAACCAATTACAAGTTGATATTGTAAATTTAGATTTACTGCTTAGAGAACTCAGAAAACTCTAGGTAACATGTAAATGAACTGATTTAATGTTTTTTTATTTATTTATTTATTTTAGTCTCATCTGTATAGATTGGCTCTAGTCTGTTAAAGCTGATTGTTAAATCAGGGTGAACTCACCTCAAACTGTTACTTAATTTGTTTGAGTTAACCTTAATTATCTTAAACAATGTTTAAGCTGTTAAGCACGGGTTATCTTGAATTAATTAACTTAAAATCCTACGTATACTTGCACGTGTACTTGACATAACTGCCACACATTTAATAACGATGTTATATTCACTTACTATTAATTGTATGGTTCTAAATGACTATTAATTCTTTATTTCTCTTTTTTAATTATTGCTACTTTTTAAGTTAATTTGATTTCATTTACCAAATATTTCAAAATCTATAATAGAACACCTTCTTAGGTTTTCACAGACTCGTGCTGTGTAATCACATATTAAATTGTGTTGTTATGATCATAACACCAAAGGTGCAAAGGTTTATTTTTTAAAACAAATACTAAGTTATGATAAGCAAATTAAACAAAGAATAACAATAAGCGTACCACCCAGCCTGGAATAACATCTACAATCTCATCAAAAAGCCAATCAAAAATCACTGCTCTAAAATAAAATAGTCTATTGAAACTTTTCAAATTGCAAAACTCATAAACATCTATGTCAGATGAGTCCCAATGGGAATAATTGACCTTTTCCGTTGTATGATTGAGTAGGACATACGCCATGTGTTAGAATTTTAAAATATCATCTCACAATAATTAGCTCAATGAGATAGATATTTGAGGGAAAATTTGTGTATATTATTACTAGCAAAACAGTGCAAACTGCGTGTATTATTAATTGATTAATATTTTTAACAAATTACCGTGATTCGAACTGAATGATTAAAATACCAAGCAAGGTTCGATCAGCAATCACACATCGAACGAAGTATCGAGGTTCGATCGACAACCACACATCGGATGTAATATCGAGGTTTGATCAGCAACCACGCATCGAACGAAGGATCGAGGTTTGATCAGCAACCACACATCGGATGGAATATCGAAGTTCGATCAGCAACCACACATCGAACGAAGTATCGAGGTTCGATCGGCAATGACACATCGGATGTAATATCGAGGTTCGATCAGCAACCACACATCTAAAGAAGTATCGAGGTTCGATCTGCATCAACGCTCAGAGTCAAGATTTTACGATACATTTAGAAACTAAGAATTAAGTGTGGTTCAATTATGTGACAATATTAAACAATTCGGGATCCGATCACAAATCGAACTAAAGGTTGTGGTTCAATCATTCAACTACGCATGAAGTGTTGAAAACACCTACGTTTCTAGAAATACAACAACACAAGAGGAGACGTGGTTCGACCATATTTCTACAACGATGATTCCTAGCTCCTAAACTTGATTGTATACTGTAAAACCAACGCTTTTACAAACTGTCAAAATTGGGACATATATCTGCGAAGGCAATAATGTATCAAAAACGCTTATCAACAAACAGGTATTTTGATTTGACAATAATACATAAACTACAGCAGTGAATTTGGTTTAAGTGTTTTGTTTTGTATTGTAAAAAATGTTTCTTTCAATCTTCTCAAAGATCCCTAAATCTACCCTTTAATTATTTTTGTTTATTTTATTTCTTTTCAAAAGTTTCAAAATCATAATGATAATATGTTTAGTTTTGAAAATATGAGACCCATCCCCCCACCGAAGCTGGAAAGCGTGCCAACTGGGGGATGGCTCAAAACGAGTCAAGCGATGGGATCACGGGCGGCAGTTGGAGGGTCAAAATAACACTCGGCAGCTGAGCAAAACTAATTTTTATTATTTCAAGAGAACAAACAAAACTGGCAGGCGGAAGGCCACAATATAAATAGGCAGAAGGCCACAATATAAATTTGCACTTAAATAAATAACAAACCACCCACAAAAACTACAAAAACAACAAACTCTACAAATACCAAATTTAACAATTAACAAACTGTACGGCCTATCTGCAGCCTAGCCACCCAAAACGTAAGACAATTTATTAACAATTTAAAAATGAACATTTAGAAACAATTTAGATAACCCCCCCCAAATAAACCCCGGCAATTTAGCCCACATCCCTTGATTCCACCGGGCCAGGGAGTAAGCCGGAATCCCTGGGCAGCTCCGAATTAGAAATTACAAATGAACACTTACGTTTTAGGAGCCTTTAGCCTCGCATGTCTACTTCTGCAGGCAGCACAAGACAAAACAGACGAACAACCTGACAACCTGCTGGAACACGGAACGAGCGGATCCGGGCCAACGGCCACCAGATTACGCGAATCGCCGGGCAAAAGCGAATCTCAGGCAGCCCGGCAGACTACGACGAAAAAAACGAAATGTACCGGTCAAAAGACCCGGTACAAATATGTTTCAATCATTATTCTATTTCCCAATCTCCCTTTTGTTTCTTTATTTTTGCTTACAGTTGCCAGTTTTGGTTTCTTGTAAAAACCACTAATTTTGTATTCATTTATGACAAAATTATGAGCAAAAGGTTTATCCTCTTCTACCATTGAAAAAGTTAGTTAATTGTGAAAACTGAAACATTGAGAGGACATATGAATTGTGAGAGCTATCAATAGTACAATAGCTATAGACCTCCTTTTGTAAGAGATTTTAGAGATTGGAGATCCCCTTCACCCAACCTTGAGCCACCCACTCCAGCAGAGAGACAGACATCTGTTATTGACATTCCCGAGCGTGGGACCTCTAAATATCGCCCACTCCAGGGCCAACTACTCTCCAGTTACGTTGTAAAAAGGTCTACGGTCGGAGTGAAGTCCAAACAAACGTAACTGCTCAAAAAAACACTACCAACTGTATTTATTAAAGTTAAAAATGTATTTGTGAAAAAGAAGTTGACAAGAATATTTAGGAGAGAGTATCCTGTTAAGAAAAAAAACAAAATCCTTTTCAAATTTATCTAGGAAACTTTTCTTGGATTTAATAATAATCAAAGATAGGCTACATTATAAAGTATAAACAAAAATCATTCAGTAAGAGTCAGGCTACCAGATCAAACAAGCGGTGTTATAAAGATTCTTTGGGCTGATATTCAGTTATGAGCCTGGCTATATCGTGAATTAAGAAAATCTAAAAATAGCATATAACGGTTTAAAAAACTTGAACCCGTAAAAACGTACATTCAGCGATAATCATTCTATATTTGACAACCATGGGTTGGCATCATTCGAGTAATGTTATATGGTATCGTTTAATCAGTCAGAATGCAATTGACAATCAAGCGATTCCTTATTCTAATGGAAACATGTCTCATCTTTACTCATTACAACTGTATAACCTGTGAGGCCTTTTTTCTAAATATATATCAGTCAATAGTCGTATTCGTGTCTCGTGTCTATTCATTACAACTGTTTAACTTGTGAGGTCACATTTCTAAAAATATATCCCAGTCGATATTCGTATTTTTGTTTCTTGTCTATTCATTACAACTGTTTGTTTAACTTGTGAGGTTACGTTTCTAAAAATATATCCCAGTCGATATTAGTATTTTTGTTTCTTGTCTATTCATTACAACTGTTTGTTTAACTTGTGAGGTTACGTTTCTAAAAATATGTCCCTATGATATTAGTATTTTTGTCTCGTGTCTATTCATTACAGCTGTTTGTTTAACTTGTGAGGTCACATTTCTTTAAATACATCTCTGTCTATAGTTGAATTTTTGTCTCGTGTCCATTCATTACAGCTGTTTGTTTAACTTGTGAGGTCACATTTCTTTAAATACATCTCTGTCTATAGTTGAATTTTTGTCTCGTGTCCATTCATTACAGCTGTTTGTTTAACTTGTGAGGTCACATTTCTAAAAATATATCCCAGTCAATATTCGTATTTATGTCTCGTGTCCATTCATTACAGCTGTTTGTTTAACTTGTGAGGTCACATTTCTTTAAATACATCTCTGTCTATAGTTGAATTTTTGTCTCGTGTCCATTCATTACAGCTGTTTGTTTAACTTGTGAGGTCACATTTCTAAAAATATATCCCAGTCAATATTCGTATTTATGTCTCGTGTCCATTCATTACAGCTGTTTGTTTAACTTATGAGGTCACATTTCTTTAAATACATCTCTGTCTATAGTTGAATTTATGTCTCGTGTCCATTCATTACAGCTGTTTGTTTAACTTGTGAGGTCACATTTCTTTAAATACATCTCTGTCTATAGTTGAATTTTTGTCTCGTGTCCATTCATTACAGCTGTTTGTTTAACTTGTGAGGTCACATTTCTAAAAATATATCCCAGTCAATATTCGTATTTATGTCTCGTGTCCATTCATTACAGCTGTTTGTTTAACTTGTGAGGTCACATTTCTTTAAATACATCTCTGTCTATAGTTGAATTTTTGTCTCGTGTCCATTCATTACAGCTGTTTGTTTAACTTGTGAGGTCACATTTCTAAAAATATATCCCAGTCAATATTCGTATTTATGTCTCGTGTCCATTCATTGCAGCTGTTTGTTTAACTTGTCAGGTCACATTTCTAAAAATATATCCCAGTCAATATTCGTATTTATGTCTCGTGTCCATTCATTACAGCTGTTTGTTTAACTTGTCAGGTCACATTTCTAAAAATATATATCCCCGTCGATATTCGTATTTTTGTCTCGTGTCTATTCATTACAGCTGTTTGTTTAACTTGTCAGGTCACATTTCTAAAAATATATATCCCCGTCGATATTCGTATTTTTGTCTCGTGTCTATTCATTACAGCTGTTTGTTTAACTTCTCAGGTCACATTTCTAAAAATATATATCCCCGTCGATATTCGTATTTTTGTCTCGTGTCTAGTCATTACAGCTGTTTGTTTAACTTGTCAGGTCACATTTCTAAAAATATATCCCAGTCGATATTAGTATTTTTGCCTCTTGTCTATTCATTACAACTGTTTGTCTAACTTGTGAGGTCACATTTCTAAAAATATATCCCAGTCGATATTAGTATTTTTGTCTCTTGTCTATTCATTACAGCTGTTTGTTTAACTTGTGAGGTCACATTTCTAAAAATATATCCCAGTCGATATTAGTATTTTTGCCTCTTGTCTATTCATTACAACTGTTTGTCTAACTTGTGAGGTCACATTTCTAAAAATATATCCCAGTCGATATTAGTATTTTTGTCTCGTGTCTATTCATTACAGCTGTTTGTCTAACTTGTGAGGTCACATTTCTAAAAATATTTCCCAGTCGATATTACTATTTTTGTCTCGTGTCTATTCATTACAACTGTTTGTCTAACTTGTGAGGTCACATTTCTAAAAATATATCCCAGTCGATATTACTATTTTTGTCTCGTGTCCATTCATTACAGCTGTTTGTTTAACTTGTGAGGTCACATTTCAAAAAATATATCCCAGTCGATATTAGTATTTTTGCCTCTTGTCTATTCATTACAACTGTTTGTCTAACTTGTGAGGTCACATTTCTAAAAATATATCCCAGTCGATATTAGTATTTTTGCCTCTTGTCTATTCATTACAGCTGTTTGTCTAACTTGTGAGGTCACATTTCTAAAAATATATCCCAGTCGATATTACTATTTTTGTCTCGTGTCTATTCATTACAACTGTTTGTCTAACTTGTGAGGTCACATTTCTAAAAATATATCCCAGTCGATATTACTATTTTTGTCTCGTGTCTATTCATTACAGCTGTTTGTCTAACTTGTGAGGTCACATTTCTAAAAATATATCCCAGTCGATATTAGTATTTTTGTCTTGTGTCTATTCATTACAGCTGTTTGTTTAACTTGTGAGGTCACATTTCTAAAAATATATCCCAGTCGATATTAGTATTTTTGTCTTGTGTCTATTCATTACAGCTGTTTGTCTAACTTGTGAGGTCACATTTCTAAAAATATATCCCAGTCGATATTACTATTTTTGTCTCGTGTCTATTCATTACAGCTGTTTGTCTAACTTGTGAGGTCACATTTCTAAAAATATATCCCAGTCGATATTAGTATTTTTGTCTTGTGTCTATTCATTACAGCTGTTTGTTTAACTTGTGAGGTCACATTTCTAAAAATATATCCCAGTCGATATTAGTATTTTTGTCTTGTGTCTATTCATTACAGCTGTTTGTCTAACTTGTGATCACATTTCTAAAAATATATCCCAGTCGATATTAGTATTTTTGTCTTGTGTCTATTCATTACAGCTGTTTGTCTAACTTGTGAGGTCACATTTCTAAAAATATATCCCAGTCGATATTAGTATTTTTGTCTTGTGTCTATTCATTACAGCTGTTTGTCTAACTTGTGAGGTCACATTTCTAAAAATATATCCCAGTCGATATTACTATTTTTGTCTCGTGTCTATTCATTACAACTGTTTGTCTAACTTGTGAGGTCACATTTTTAAAAATATATCCCAGTCGATATTACTATTTTTGTCTCGTGTCTATTCATTACAACTGTTTGTCTAACTTGTGAGGTCACATTTCTAAAAATATATCCCAGTCGATATTAGTATTTTTGCCTCTTGTATATTCATTACAACTGTTTGTCTAACTTGTGAGGTCACATTTCTAAAAATATATCCCAGTCGATATTAGTATTTTTGCCTCTTGTCTATTCATTACAGCTGTTTGTTTAACTTGTGAGGTCACATTTCTAAAAATATATCCCAGTCGATATTAGTATTTTCGTCTTGTGTCTATTCATTACAGCTGTTTGTTTAACTTGTGAGGTCACATTTCTAAAAATATATCCCAGTCGATATTAGTATTTTTGCCTCTTGTCTATTCATTACAGCTGTTTGTCTAACTTGTGAGGTCACATTTCTAAAAATATATCCCAGTCGATATTACTATTTTTGTCTTGTGTCTATTCATTACAGCTGTTTGTCTAACTTGTGAGGTCACATTTCTAAAAATATATCCCAGTCGATATTACTATTTTTGTCTCGTGTCTATTCATTACAACTGTTTGTCTAACTTGTGAGGTCACATTTCTAAAAATATATCCCAGTCGATATTCGTATTTTTGCCTCTTGTCTATTCATTACAGCTGTTTGTCTAACTTGTGAGGTCACATTTCTAAAAATATATCCCAGTCGATATTAGTATTTTTGTCTCGTGTCTATTCATTACAGCTGTTTGTCTAACTTGTGAGGTCACATTTCTAAAAATATATCCCAGTCGATATTCGTATTTTTATCTCGTATCTATTCATTACAGCTGTTTGTTTAACTTGTGAGGTCACATTTCTAAAAATATATCCCAGTCGATATTCGTATTTTTGTCTCGTGTCTATTCATTACAGCTGTTTGTTTAACTTGTGAGGTCACATTTCTAAAAATATATCCCAGTCGATATTCGTATTTTTGTCTCGTGTCCATTCATTACAGCTGTTTGTTTAACTTGTGAGGTCACATTTCTAAAAATATATCCCAGTCGATATTCGTATTTTTGTCTCGTGTCTATTCATTACAGCTGTTTGTTTAACTTGTGAGGTCACATTTCTAAAAATATATCCCAGTCGATATTAGTATTTTTGTCTCGTGTCTATTCATTACAGCTGTTTGTTTAACTTGTCAGGTCACATTTCTAAAAATATATCCCAGTCGATATTCGTATTTTTGTCTCGTGTCTATTCATTACAGCTGTTTGTTTAACTTGTGGGGTCACATTTCTAAAAATATATCCCAGTCGATATTCGTATTTTTGTCTCGTGTCTATTCATTACAGCTGTTTGTTTAACTTGTGAGGTCACATTTCTAAAAATATATCCCAGTCGATATTAGTATTTTTGTCTCGTGTCTATTCATTACAACTGTTTGTTTAACTTGTGAGGTCACATTTCTAAAAATATATCCCAGTCGATATTCGTATTTTTGTCTCGTGTCTATTCATTACAGCTGTTTGTTTAACTTGTGAGGTCACATTTCTAAAAATATATCCCAGTCGATATTCGTATTTTTGTCTCGTGTCTATTCATTACAGCAGTATGTTTAACTTGTGAGGTCACATTTCTAAAAATATATCCCAGTCGATATTCGTATTTTTGTCTCGTGTCTATTCATTACAGCTGTTTGTTTAACTTGTGAGGTCACATTTCTAAAAAAAATCACTCATTTCTATAATGGTATTTGTAACTCATCTAGGCCTATATTCATTACAACTGTTTAACCTGTGAGGCCCTCCAAGCCTATATTCATATTGCCTCTCTATTCGTATAATGCAGTTATTTATTTTAATGATACAACATTATGTTGCTCTTAAGTGGTTTACTCTAGGCGTAAAGTATTTAAATTTGTCTTTTACGTGTCTCTGTAACGTATACATTGTTTTCATTATACTCAAAAATGTATTTTGTATTTAATAAGTGACAATGAAGTAGTTTCTATACAAAAGATAACTTTTCCTTTTCTATATAAAACAAAACATAAATTATTATTTTTTAAATTTTTACTCGTTGACTTAAAAAGAACAAGCAGCTTGAGAAGAACAATGCACAGCGTCAGGAAGGCCTGCTTCAGTCTAATCAATTCATCGTTCCCCACCCCCAGCCCCCTACCCCCTCCAAATACCGCCCCTCCCTGACCAAGACCGACCGTCGCCAAGCACACGCGAAACCCCACAACAAACTGGAAAAGTCTCAACTTGATATTGCTCGTAGTAAAATTAAATCACGATATATGTGTAGTAACCACTGATTTTAAAAAGTAATAAAAAGTTAAATGACCAACTGAATTGCACTCTCATAAAGTATTTTATGATTTTTAAAGAACGATGTTCTGTTTTGAAATATATAAGTCTCATTACCCACCAGAGACTTTAGATTTAAACGCCTGATAAAAATCCATGATCGAATGTTTTACTTAGTAACATTTTACGTTTAGAGTTCAACTATATACGAGTAAATTGCCGTTTACTTAAATCTGTTGTATTGATTATTTTTTTGATTATTGATTAGTTGATTGTAGTAAATAAAACATGTATAACAAATTATAGTTAGTAAAACAATAAAATTGTTCAGCACAAAAACAACATACTATTTCAAATTAATTTTCAATAACAGAAAATCGGTTACGGGACTCAAAGCCTCTTATAAATTTGATAAAACATTCAATGAACAATGTTGTATGAAATGAAATTATTTTCTGCAATGATTTTTATTTAGATAAAGGCTTAAGGCGCTAACGCCATTGTTGAATAAAATCCAAGCCACATAAGAACTAGCAACAATTACTCGTACATTGTTATTCAAATCACATTTAACTTTGTTTATGCTGTAAACGCAAGCAGTCTATGTACACAACTCCCAGTAAAGTGGGCGATTGCTCGTCAACACTATTTTTAATGTACTAAAATACAGGTAAGAAGCTGATTTTACTGATTACTTTTTAAATTATTATAACAAATTCGACAATATTTCTTAGAGAAATTAATGTTTTTAAGACAAAACATTCTATTAACTACTTAATTCAAATTGATCTTCGCACATTGGTTTAAGTAGAAATGTTGAAGAGTAAAAACTGAAGAAGACTAAATTTAACTGATGGTTATTTAGTTAGTACCTACTAATACTAAATGAACTAAATTATGAGACATCCATAGGACTACTTTTTGCTTGATTTATATCGTGCCTGAGTTGTATTGTTTGATTTAAAACCTAAATCTTCCTCCACAGAAATGAGCTAAAAGGTAAAACTCTTATTATTTCATCGTTTATGTATTTTAATACGGCATGCTAACCTTATATCCCCAATTTATAAAAGAAAAATAATTAATTAAAAAACTAAAAGCAAGACAACACGCCAAAGTTAGCTAGCACTATTCACATCACACCGTGTGGCGTGTTCAGTACAAATCTGACGTTGATGTGAAGCAGCCTTTACTTCGGACAGACATTCATAAAAAAAATATCATACTGCGATAATGATTGCAGTATATTTATATGGTTTAGTGTTATTGAATTGCTCACTAAGGGTGAGTAAATATCTGTTAGTTCCAAGACTACACTGATCACATCTATTTTAACCGCTTCTGTTCCTTTAAAATGCCTTAATTATTTTGTCAACACATCACATTTAAATATATAATTTTAATAAAAGCAACTCACTTAGACAAAATATATATGTATATGCATGAACTCATCATGAACGTTGTGTTATATTTAACACAATAGACTCTATTTAAACCTTTTTTATCCTCAAAAGGTTATAGAATAATTGTATAGAAACAAGATAGATCATTATGAATGTTAATTAATTAAAATTCAAACATTTCTGTAAAAACGGTCACCCTAAAATGTTACTATACCTTACACTACATAAATTAAAAAAGAAAACTTGTATATTGAATATATCCAAGAATAACAAGTTTTAATTAGATTATAAGTACATTATTTTTATACCGTAATACATATTGTAAATATCTAAAATTAACAATCTGAACAATCCAATGCCATTAAATAACTTTCTTAAATATTAGAGATCATTAAACAAACATCTAACTTTTATTTATTTATTTATTATGACGATCATCGTTAATAAATGGGTAAATATGGATTTCGAATGATTGTGATGAGTGTAGATGAATGTAGTTTTTGTTACAAATTAAGGCTGACTATTCCTTAGAAAGTGTCATTAATTAATAGCCCAATGCCAAATGAACAGCCGGTGGTTATCAGCTGATCCCTTTCAAAATTTGTTGTGACTCAATACTGAAATTGAACCTTTAGTTTATGAACCTGGGCTTTAAACAACTTCGCTTCTGACCAATTCAAGAACAAGAAAGGTTAGCCTCATTATTATGTTTTTTAGATCCTCATATTCGCAAGAAATGTCAAATTTACTGGAATATGTCTAAAAACTTTAACTAGTATCGAAAATAGGGAATAAGAATGAGCAATTTTCTTCGGAACAAAAATGTATATAAAATTTTTTATTCTCTTCCATCACGAATCCTCTCTGAAAAAACAAAAAACAATTAATCCTCCAAAATGATGTTTCTAATCCAAGCAAGGATATAAGGATAAATTATATATTTGTACGGTAATAAATTAATTAATGTCTTAAATGATTAAATTAAACCAAATATAAATCAATGCAGTAATTTCAAACCTAAACTGAACTTTCATTGATTACTAAGAAATTATTTTTATCAGTAAGTAAACTTTAATCGATGATGTCTTATCCATCAAATATTGACAGTTACCCATAGCTAATCATTGATTTCCATCATAGTAGTACTGTAATAAACAATAAATGGTTTATTTTTATAATAAATTTGACTGTAATCTATCGTTAGATATTTATTATCAGTTATAATGAAATCCATTATTTATAATTTTCCCCAAACAGAAGAGTGCTGTAATGAATGTTAATTTGATTATTTCAATCAAAAGTGAACTGTAATCAATGTTTAATTATTTATTTCAATATTAAGTGAACTGTAATCGATGTTTAGTTATTTATTTCAATCCAAAGTGAACTGTAATCAATGTTTAATTATTTATTTCAATCTTAAGTGGGCTGTAATCAATGTTTAATTATTTATTTCAATCCAAAGTGAACTGTAATCAATGTTTAATTATTTATTTCAATCTTAAGTGGGCTGTAATCGATGTTTAATTATTTATTTCAATAGTTAAAAAGTGAGCGGTAATCGATATTTAATTATTTACTTCTATGGAAAGTGAGCTATAATCGATATTTAATTATTTATCTATATCGAAAGTGAGATATAATCGATGTTCAATTACTTATTTCAAACGAAAGTATGCTGTAATCAATGCTTGTTAATTTTATCGTAAGTGAGCTGTAATCGATGTTCAGTTATTTATCTGAAAACAATTATATTAATTCATACAATTTTATAGTAAGCCATTGTATAATATCAGCCAGCAACTTAAACCTAATGGGATAATTTTATTTCACATCAGATTGTATAAAAACACAATAGTTACCTTATTAGAATAACATTTTATGTTGCATAAAGCGATATAAATAATTGCTCATTGACCTTGGTTTCGCGGTCACGAGTGAGCCCGTAGATAAACATGGTTTACCACATGAAAGTGTGATAAGGAACCCTCTAATGTGATGGTGTGATACATGTGAATCACACATGTCACATGACGAATATTGCATCCGATTTATACATAAGTTCAAAGCTTCAAATACAAACGCATGCATTTACGACAGTAAGTTAAGTAGTAAAGCTTTATTTGACTTAAATAAATTTAAAAATAAAATAGAGGTAATAACTTGATTGGAATAAGTGTAAATGAACTCTTTAGACTGTTTCCCTTCCTTATATTAAAATTTTAAAATTTTATGTTTTTTTAAATTTTATTTCATGTTATGTTCAAAATGCATCTGGATGAACCACGACTACTTAAAAGTTGATGGATTGAAAATAAATTGAGTTGGACTTACCAAATGACGAGAATGTTATTTTTAAGATATCCGCTATTTGTTAGTCAATATATACTATAAAACCAAGTGTACAATGTGCTTGCTGCTAAAACTCAAATACAAATGCCGGTAGACCATATGGCAGTAGCCCCTCTACCCCTACCCCAACCCACATCCACGAAGAAGGTTCTCGTTTTTACTACAAATCATGCTGTTAAAATGTAGGGTCCGGATTTTTCACACTTTACGAATTTTTAAAACAGTCTAGAACATTCGAGAGTATTTGAGAGCATTGTACAAAACTCCAAAATGTTTCGGATTATTCTAAAACGTTCTCGAACGTTTTGGAATATTCCAGAACACTCTGTAACTCGAAGGAAAGTTTTGTAACTATTCAAACTCTTTTCTTGTGGTACATTCCAGACCACCGTAGAGTTTTGTGGTGGAATATCCTGGAGCATTGTGACCATTAGAAGAGTTTTTTTCTTTATCAGTGAGACTCTACCCATTAGGGAGGGTATAGATGTGCAGGTGATACGTAGGGTGGTATTGACTCACCTTCCCACTCATACACGAAGAGTTTCTAAACAGTATCGAAGGAGAAACCGAAAAGAAATTAAAATTTCTTAGGAGTGCAGCGTGTGAATAGAAACAAACAGTGAAGTATACCCCTGCTACAAAAATAACAAAATGTTGTTTGTAAATAATTAGAAAATGTTTTTAGTAAAATGTGTTTATCTCTTATATGGTAGAGTATATTCTTTCATTCCAACTTCCTCATAATGTCATATCAACTACCTGAGTGAAACCGTTAGCTGTTTATAAATATCGTTAGTTTATGAAAAATTTAACGTTCTTTTCAATAATATTTATAATCAACAACATTATTTAATGATTCAATTACTGAGATAACTATATTGCCAGTAGCCTTGACCGGAGAGTTCCTACGTTACGTCCTTGCCCACCTGTCCGGTAACTGGTGGTGGTTCGGAAGTCACGTAAAGCCGCTGGTCCCCAGATTAAGTGTTAGAGAAGGCTTCTCAGCCCTAACTTCGCCTGTTAAAAGAATACATCTTTAACTTTTTATTAACTAAGATATAAACTCGTCTAAGTTTATGGTCAAATAAAGTCTCCCAGTTCACTCTGCTATCAGAAAATTGAAGTATCAAAACAGCTAAGTATTGAGCTATTTTTTTTTTAAGTAACTTTTCTTTTTTTCTACTCTTAGAATACTTTTAGTTTATATTTAAGCATTGTTATTGGACCACTGTCCAAACCCATTCAACATAATTTTGTTAAACTTTTCGAGATTTAAACCCGTGAATTCGTCGTTTCTTATGAAAGTGGCGTCTGGCGTATTTTGCTCCTCGCTTGTCTCGCCGCTCGACTGGAGTTTAATAACGGAAGAGGTTTCTTCGTTCTAAAAGACAACACTTGTAACACCAATTCCAAAAAAATAGACAACAGATTCTCTTTAATTTTAGACCAATATCTGTTCTGTGTGGAGTAACAAAGATATTTAAAAAGAGTGTGCATAGTTTTTTCTATATATAAGTTAGTCTAGCATCTTATCTCTCCTCATCGGCATGGTTTCACGAAACGAAGTTTAACTGTTTCCTTATTTCTTGCAGTTATTGGTCCTGCCGTTGTGTGTGTCGAGCTCGCGTTTACAATTTTAAATACCATTTGTTTCGATTTTCAGAGGGTATTTAGACGATCTTTCTCGCCTAATCTATGGATGAGACTTGTAAAGTGTGATTTGGTGGGTGTATTCAGAGAAATTTGTTGCCAGTTCAGGAGTACCTCAAGGCTCTAATTTTCTTTTTATTTATTAATAATATTGCATATGTCCTGAACTTTGCAGTCCAACTCTATTTCGCTGCAAGTAAAAGATCTGCAGTTCACTGATAAAAGATACCATTTGTTTCTTCAATCATGAACACTAATGATTCGGCTGAGAGTTAAGTTAAGGATAACCACATGCCACTTTGGTAGTTTCATTCATACGTAAGTAATTCTTCTTTTGTGATATTAGTAGCTGAAGAAACAAAATAGATCTTGGCGTTCTCGTAGACTCGAAGTTGACTTCTCTGAACACATAAACTGTGTTGTATCAAAAGCTTTAAAAAACTTTGATCTCGATATGTATATCGCAAAGTACTTTAATAACAAGCACTTTTGTTTAACACCGAACTCAGGCCCAGCTTGTTTAGCCCCATCCCTGCACTGTTGCATGTTTAGGCCTCAAAGCTACTTTTGACGCTTGAGAGTTGAACTGGCCTATGTCATTGGTCACTGGCAGTATTGTTGAATGAGTGATAGCCCCTCGTTAAAAAAAGTTTAAATGCCCTTGTTTATTTCAGCTAATACTATTTAACACAATTTGGTTATACTCATTCATTTATATAAATATAGTGTTAATGTTAAAAAGTACACGGATTCATGATACAGAATTTACAATTTTGAAACATATCTAACAAATCTAGTGCCTATGGGACCAACATTGTGTTTTATATTTATAATAAAAATAACCATTGCAATTACATTTTTGCAATTTATACATAATTCGCCAAAATTATAATATATTATATTAAATTGTATAATACTACATGTATCTCAGCTGTTTATTTGCACTGTAGTCCCTTCTTTACAGCGGCGCCACTAGGCAGCCGACATTACGTTTCTGTACGGATATTGACTGCAGACGCCGTTGTATCTCAGCTTGTTATTTGCACTGTAGACCCTTCTTTACAGCGGCGCCACTATGCAACCCACACTACCTTTCTGTACGGATATTAACTGCAGACGCCGTTGTATCTCAGCTGTTTATTTGCACTGTAGAGTGTAGACCCTTCTTTACAGCGGCACCACTATGCAACCCACACTACCTTTCTGTAAGTATATTGAATGCAGACGCCGTTGTATCTCAGCTGGTTATTTGTACTGCAGTCACTTCTCATACAGCCACGTCATTACTGTCGAATTCAAAAAACCAATGTACTCGAATTTGGACCTCTGCTAGAGGATAAATACTTATCCGATTTCGTTGTGTACACCAAAATTTAGCTTTGTAATTTCAAAAAAAAAAAAATAAAATAAATAATTCTATGTAATTTCATAATATAACTTACGTAATTTTTTGAATACTTAATACAATTTTTAAAGCATGTAAAATATAAAAAAACACGAAATTTTAACCGTTTTTGAGTAAATCTCAAATTAAAAATCTTCTAAAACAATATATACTAAAGACAAGTCAGTGAAACCTTGATTATTTTGTTGTTGTGTGTCAAATTTCTAGAATTTTTACTTTTTAAAACATTTTTTGTTGTAATTTGTGTAAACTCTTACAATATTAATAATGGCTGATTATACAAACTTCCATCACGGTTCAGCATGATGTAGACTTCTTACGCGCACTCACCCGACTTCATTAACCGTTACTCCTGTATTGACTGTCCTTATACGCGCCTAGGCAACAACAATGACTCATGCTGTAGACTATCTCATGGCATTAGATTCAAATGCAATACCTGTCCTTCATTACGAACGTTTTGTATTGTACTGTCTTCACACTATCAAACAACATACTATTGTGTACCGTTATTGTGCTATTTATGCTCTCTAACGTCACCCATCATGTCATACATGATAGAGCTCTAGTGATTATGCCTTTAACCTCATACAACAACAACATGCATAACGAACGCCTTATTCGTATTGATCCTTTACGGCCAGGACCACTACAAAACAAAGTTTACTATGGCACTTATTTACTATCCAAATCGAAACTCATTGTCATATTAACTGTAAGCGTTCTATGGCATTTCTGATTCTTTTCGTGCCAAGTAACCACTACTTGTACTATTAATTAACGCCGTTTTATTATGATTATCTGTTAAGTCCTTAAACCAAGTAATTAATTAGTTATATGTATTACTATCTTTTCAGTCCCAAGGTAACTCTGTATGACTATGAACATCCTATATGAAGTACGCTTAATGTATGTACTGTAGCCTTACAGTTGCTATACTATTCTTTGTACTGTAGTCTCTTACTGCCCAGGTACACTTACTGTTTTTACATTACTGTAACCTGTGACTTATTTAATGTCTAGTCTCTTATAGTGTCCTTTTACAGCGCCCTTAGCAACTCATATTTACTTTGACTGTACCTGTATATCTACTGTGTACTTTTATAGCGCTCACTAGGCACCTCATCCCTGTTATTATATTGACTGTAACGCGTTTATCTAGCTGGTATTTGTACTGTAGTTCCTTTTATACCAGTGGCCACAGAAACTAACCGCACTATTACTAGTCTTTTTACAGTTAGTTACTCAGTGTTTGTACGTTGCTCTTAACTAGCGCCCACTCAGTTAATATCCTTTATCGGTTATTGACTTACCTTATCAGCTGACTGAATCCTTGTTTACGCATATGAACCCGTTCTTCTATGGCTATTGTACGCCGTTTCTACAGTGCTATTCTAGTCCCTTATACTGAGCGCCTGATCCTATACATGGACTAATTCTGTACTGTTAATAGCTTTATGACTGTATGTGTTATTACTGTGACTGCTATCTCACTATGTACGTCTATTTAATAACCCTTTATCTCATGGTTATTGACTGAGTATCCTTTTACAGTGTGCACTAGCACCTCTACATGGTACTATAACAAAGCATGTACTATGTCATACTGTTCTTTTTAGCTGGTTATTGTACCTATACCCTACTATACTGTGTACGCAATCTACGCATTTCTTCATTGCTTTTGTACGCGTTGTTCCTTTACACGTCTCACAAGACGCTTACCGTTACTATTTGTAGCCTTATAGACTCGTTGGCTATTTGTGCATTCTTCTTAAGCTTCGGCCGGAATGCATTCTATCAACTTGCTGTAGACGCGTTTCTAATGCACACCATACCGTCACTATAACATACCTGTACTCATTCTGTTCTTTCAGGGTTTTTTGACTTTAGTTCCTTCTTACAGCGGCTCCACTAGGCAAACACAAACAATGTACACTTATTGACTGTGAGCCTTGTTTGTATTCTTGGCTAATTGCTCCAATCGTACTACTAACCGTTGACGTACTTACTGACCATGTCCGTTACTTATGAATGGCCTTTACTAGCTGTCTTTGTACTTATTCCACTATACGCGGCTCACTAGACGTACTTACATTATGTACAGTTCTACTGAGACCCGTTCTATCTCAGTGGTTATTTTACTGTAGTCCCAGCGGTCCCATAGGCAATTTCTAGTGTTACCTTACATGCTGACAGCCCTTCTACTTTGTCTATTTTACGCAGTTTCCTTACATGCGTTTTAACCTTCTACCGCAGTCTACGACCCGTTCTATATCAGTTGGCTATTTGTACTTTAGTTCCTTCTTATACAGCAGCTCCACTAGGCAAACCACACAACCAATGTGCACTTACATTGACTGTAGACGCCGTAGTATCTCAGCTGGCTATTTGTACTGCAGTTCCTTCTTACACAGTGGCGCCACAAGGTAACCCTCACTACCCATATGTACGTATATTAACTGTAGACGCCGTTGTATCTTAGCTGGCTATTTGTACTGTAGTTCCTTCTTACACAGTGGCGCCACAAGGTAACCCTCACTACCCATATGTACGTATATTAACTGTAGACGCCATTGTATCTTAGCTGGTTATTTGTACTGTAGTCCCTTGTTATCCAGCAGCTCCACTAGGTAAACCTCACTACCCATATGTACGTATATTGACTGTAGACGCCGTTGTATCTTAGCTGGCTATTTGTACTGTAGTTCCTTATTACACAGTGGCGCCACAAGGTAACCCTCACTACCCATGTGTACGTATATTAACTGTAGACGCCGTTGTACCTATTTAGCTATGGGTACTGTAGTTCTTTCTTACACAGTGGCGCCACAAGGTAACCCTCACTACCCATGTGTACGTATATTAACTGTAGACGCCGTTGTACCTATTTAGCTATTTGTACTGTAGTTCCTTCTTACACAGTGGCGCCACAAGGTAACCCTCACTACCCATGTGTACGTATATTGACTGTAGACGCCGTTGTATCTTAGCTGGCTATTTTTACTGTAGTTCCTTCTTACACAGCGGCTCCACTAGGCAACCCTCACTACCCATGTGTACGTATATTGACTGTAGACGCCGTTGTATCTTAGCTGGCTATTTGTACTGTAGTTCCTTATTACACAGTGGCGCCACAAGGTAACCCTCACTACCCATGTGTACGTATATTGACTGTACACGCCTTTGTATCTCAGCTGGCTATTTGTACTGTAGTTCCTTCTTACACAGTGGCGCCACAATCCAACTCTCACTACCCATGTGTACGTATATTAACTGTAGACGCCGTTGTATCTTAGCTGGCTATTTGTACTGTAGTTCCTTCTTACACAGCGGCACCACTAGACAACACTCACTACCCATGTGTACGTATATTGACTGCAGACGCCATTGTATCTTAGCTGGCTATTTGTACTGTTGTTCCTTGTTATACAGTGGCGCCACTAGGTAACCCTCACCACCCATGTGTACGTATATTGACAATAGACGCCGTTGTATATCAGCTGGTTATTTGTACTGTAGTTCCTTGTTATACAGCGGCGCCACTAGGCAACCCTCACTACCTATGTGTACGTAAATTGACTGCAGACGCCGTTGTATCTTAGCTGGCTATTTGTACTGTTGTTCCTTGTTATACAGTGGCGCCACTAGGTAACCCTCACTACCCATGTGTACGTATATTGACAATAGACGCCGTTGTATATCAGCTGGTTATTTGTACTGTAGTCTCTTGTTATACAGCGGCTCCACTAGGCAAACCACACTATCTATGTGTACGTATATTGACTGTAGACGCCGTTGTATCTCAGCTGGTTATTTGTACTGTAGTTCCTTGTTATACAGCGGCGCCACTAGGCAACCCTCACTACCTATGTGTACGTATATTGACTGCAGACGCCGTTGTATCTTAGCTGGCTATTTGTACTGTAGTTCCTTGTTATACAGCGGCGCCACTAGGCAACCCTCACTACCAATGTGTACGTATATTGACTGTAGACGCCGTTGTATATCAGCTGGTTATTTGTACTGTAGTTCCTTGTTATACAGTGGCGCCACTAGGCAATCCTCACTACCAATGTGTACGTATATTGACAATAGACGCCGTTGTATCTCAGCTGGTTATTTGTACTGTAGTTCCTTGTTATACAGTGGTGCCACTAGGCAACCCTCACTACCCATGTGTACGTATATTGACAATAGACACCGTTGTATCTCAGCTGGTTATTTGTACTGTAGTTCCTTGTTATACAGCGGCTCCACTAGGCAACCCACACTACCCATGTGTACGTATATTGACTGTAGACGCCGTTGTATCTCAGCTGGTTATTTGTACTGTAGTTCCTTGTTATACAGCGGCTCCACAAGGTAACCCTCACTACCCATGTGTACGTATATTAACTGTAGACACCGTTGTATCTTAGCTGGCTATTTGTACTGTTGTTCCTTGTTATACAGCGGCTCCACTAGGCAACCCACACTACCCATGTGTACGTATATTGACTGTAGACGCCGTTGTATCTCAGCTGGCTATTTGTACTGTTGTTCCTTGTTATACAGTGGCGCCACTAGGTAACCCTCACCACCCATGTGTACGTATATTGACAATAGACGCCGTTGTATATCAGCTGGTTATTTGTACTGTAGTCTTTTGTTATACAGCGGCTCCACTAGGCAACCCACACTACCTATGTGTACGTATATTGACTGTAGACGCCGTTGTATCTCAGCTGGTTATTTGTACTGTAGTCCCTTGTTATACAGCAGCTCCACTAGGCAAACCTCATTACCCATGTGTACGTATATTGACTACAGACGCCGTTGTATCTCAGCTGGTTATTTGTACTGTAGTTTCTTTTTATACAGTGGCGCCATTAGGCAACCCTAACTACCCATGTGTACGTATATTGATAATAGACGCCGTTGTATCTCAGTTGGTTATGTGTACAGTACCTTTTTTTTAACAGTTATTCAGTCTGTTAAAGGGTAGCATTGTAGAGGATATCGTATCAAATTGTACTTTCGTAGAATAAATAAATTGTTTTTTTATGAAGTTTCGAATAAGGCGGTAATGTTTAAGACATAAATGACATAAAATATAATATAAAATTTAGAAAACATTTTTATGACATTAGAAAACATTTTCTACGTGTTATTTTTTTACCTTGATTTTTATAATATAGTACATGTAGGCTATTACGTAATCATTTTATAGCAAAAGCGAATAAATCCATAAATTAGTAAATTCTCAATATATTTGTTATACAATTGTCAGTAATGAAAAATATGTATGTATATCAATCATGGTTTTTTAAGTCAACGTAAAATAACATAATTTTGATATAAACGTTTATTAGATGATTTTCTGTGAAATATATAGTGATTTTTTTTCATTTGGCAAATATTTCCAATTTTATCAATAACCATGCAACACTGACTTGTTTTGAAAATCTTCTTAATTATTGTTTATAGCAGCAAGAATAAATAGATATAGAAATGAAATATAAATTACAGTTACATTTGTATTAGTGACAGGAGATGACAAATTCCAATCCTATATACAGAATAAAATTTTTAATAAATTAATAATTTTAAAAACACTAAGAATTGTTTTTTAATTATTTTGTAACTATTTACAATAGCAATCTATTAAATAATAATGCTATTATATTTCATTACATTTATATACTTTTAATTACACCTAATATTTAAAGTCGATTATAAAACGCATCCTCTCTAACTATATTAATTGCAATTTTTACATAGTACGAACTACTTTGATAAGGAGTTTATTATAAAATATTTCTTTATATCACATTACACAACAGTAGCAAAATGTAAATTTGTAAAGTAATATTTGATTTCTTAATGTTATGTCAGAGTATGGAGCTTTAAACGGTTACCAGCGATATAAATAATCTGATCAATGAACCTTCAATTACATGAGATATGCAGCCTTCCATTCTTGTGGAACAGCAAGCAGGCAATCCCAGCTTACCTCAAACGGTTTGTGTGTCCTTCTTTCGGTGCGAGCCACTCGATCCTGGCACGGCAGACATCACCCGGTCTCACAACACCTGTTACAATTGGCGACTACGAAATCAAAACGGGTAAACTATTTGTAAAATGAAAAACTGCACTAAAGAGTGTTCGGTCGGTGGTATTTTGCCCGGTTCTTGTGGGCTGCTTCCACTGCGACAGGCCAGCGCTTACTCCCTGCAGCGGGCTCATCAGGAACTAACGGGGGTCGATAGTGGTCCCGTACGCGCCCGAGGGGACCCGAACCAGACCGAACAGTGTCCTGGACCTTACGGTCTCACTCGGTCACTTCAGGCCAGTACACACGCAATAGGCTTACACCAAAGACAGCTGTACGTATGAAGGACGGACACATGTGTACAGTGTCCTGGACGTTACCTAACTCAACCACTTCAGTCCAGTACACATGCAATACGGCCACAGCAATGACAACTGTGCGTGTGTAAGACGACCACTTGTGTACAGGGCCCTAGCCCTTACGTCATCACTCGGTCACTTTAGTCCAGTATACATGCATGGGCATACATCAATGACAACTAGACGCATGAAGAACGACACACGTGGACAATATTCTGGACGCCGTACAACCTGGATATTATATCTGTTTACGAAGTGTTGAGATTTTTTTATCCAAGTGTTGTTTGAAATATCCTTGACACACATATCTTCACTTCTCATGCATTAAACATCCGGAAGTCACTTGGAAACCATTTACTCTTAAGACTGTTTCCCTGTATATAAATTCGAAAGCATGTTATGTGTAAATGTGGCAATGGAAGTGCAGACGCACAAACAAAATAAGTAATAAATATACATCCTGTCACCTGACATTTTAAATTTCAAAATAAGTAACGTTTACCCCTTACGATACCTAAATACAACTATAACGTACATCAGATGTTTTACTCTTTCTACGCCAGTGAAATTTTTTAATTAATGTACAAAGGTTTCTGTAAAAAGAGGACTGAACACCGCATACTAGAAAAAAATGAAAAATACATATAAAAACCTTTTTCATTGTGTAATTTAGTTCTGTCTTTTTTTTAATAAAAAAAACTATATGTGTAAAGTGTTCTTTAATAAATTTTATAATCATATGCGTTATTTTATTCAAAATGCGACCGTTAAAAACTCTATCAGTTTCTTATTTCGTAAAATTAAAGTCTTCCTTTAACAAAAAAAATATTAATAACATAGGTCTACAAAAAATTTTGTTGTATGTAACATGGAAGTATTAGGCCATTTATTATGGTTTTTTAGGTGAAAAAAATCAAATGTGTCATTTAAAATAGCCTAGGACGTATATATATATATATATATATATATATATATATATATATATATATATATATATATATATATATATATATATATATATATACGTCCTAAAAACCATAATAAATGGCCTAATACTTCCATGTTACATAAAAAAATGTTTTTGTAAACCTATGTTATTAATCAAGATTGATTCATGGTATAAGAACAAAAAATTAAAAAAATTACAATAAATAAATGCATCTTTATTTATAGGTATTTTTTAGGAGCCTTTTGAAGTAATATCAGTTGAACAAAATATAATTATTACAGCAAATAAATGCCAATAATATGCATAATTATACGTACTGTATTAGAAAAATATGAACTCACCACAAACCATAGCTCTAAATTATTATACTAACGAATGCTATCCTTTTACGGTAAAGCGTAATAAGGGTCTGCTTACTTCGCCTATTTGTAGTTACTTTGCAACAAATAAAGAAATGTTCCATTATGTTATATTATAAGTACTTCATTACGTCAAATCAAAACTGTATATTTATATTTAGGCACACTGCCCCATTTTATTAATAAAAGATATCTGTAAAATTATTTTGTTTTTGACTAGAATCTAGATCATCCGGTGCACCAACCATGTCAAGCTGCTATGTACAGAATCCCCAAGAATAAGGTTCCTAGTTTTTGCCTGAGGATGAAAGTATTTTACGCAGCTATACTGGTGACGAACCCTGGACGTCTTCAACCCCACGTCTTGGACCAGGTTAGTTGGCTTCATCACATTATTCCGGGCCTTTCTTAGACATGCATGACAGTTTGTAGCTACAAATAAATATAACATTGCATTAAACAATGTAAGTGCAAAAAGGAATATTTTTTAATATCATTCGGTAAGCTACGTTCACCATCCTCAGGCTGGATAGATTCACTAAGGAATTAAACTGTTTTACAGACCCTACTCTTATACCTCACACTGGACACGGTCGAAGAACTCATGACTGTTACCATTATCATGTTTTTATGACGACTGATAAAATCTTATCAGTTGGTTTTAAATCTTATAAAAACTATTTATACTAGTTGTTGTCTTCTCTCTTACTAAAATTGACCTGTTCATTCAAGGGTTCATTACAAAGCGCAAATTTTCTTTAAAATAAATAATTTTGAATTTTGTGATGCTAAAGTAACTTTTAAATTATCCAGGATTTAAGCTTGATATGTCGATGATACAATGCTCAACTGACTTCTGACTTGTATTGAATGATTCGTCAGTCTATGACCTTCCCACTGCCTAAGATGTCAGAGTTAATGTCTCATTAACTCGTACTGACCTCATTAAACAGGGTTTATTGATACAGTAGCGGTTGTGGTACAATGAGAAAGGTTGTTTGAAAGTCTACCCCGGAGAAGTGGATGTCCAAACACCTGGCCTCCAATAGGCTGGATTCCAGAACTACACCACGAGTTCCGGCCATGGTAACTATTTAACGAGAAATTATGTCATGACACACATTTCATGTTAACTACTTCATTCTCACAATTACTTGTTGATTTTACAACTGAAGTTGAATAAATATAAAATTTACATTTTCAATATCTAATATTAATTCGTGATAACAACAAACTCTGCTATAGAATTGCGATACAACCAACCCAAGCCAAATGAACGATAAATAACAGTTTTATTTACACTTTTAACACAGACAATATCAACAAAGTTTATAAATGGCATATTTTTTTATTTTATTTTACTGTATGCTCAGTTGGCACTTTTAAAATTATATTCATAAGTTATTCAAGGACAACAGTCGAAACCCCTATGACAAATTTAAGTGGACTTCTCGGGATTAGAACCCGTGACTGTCTGCATTTGAAGCAGAAGTGCTAAGGACTAGGCTAGCAAGAAGCCTATTCAGTATATGTGGGTACGAAATATTCTATGAGACAGGAAAAAGGGTAAACATTCGTGTTAAAAAAGGAGGATAAATTCTTCTACAACATTGTTGTAAAATAAATAAATTAAGATTGTATATTTTTTGTAAATATTATTAAGTAAACAACCATATTCTATCTGTGATATTTTAGCCTCAACAAACGTGAGTACTTAGAGGAGTTTCTGCTCCGGGTTCAACTCATCGAAGTTATGGTTATCATTATCAATAGAAAAATAGTTTAGTTGCTAATCAAGAATAACTGTTTTTTTTTTTTTTTTTTTTTTTTTTTTTTTTTTTTTTTTTTTTTTAACCAGGCTATTTCTTTGGTGAGTTAAAGAACGCCAATATAAGCAGTGGGTATTGACCCATCCGTCCACCCATACACATACAGTGGTATTGACCTAACCGCCCATTCATACACATACAGTGGTATTGACCTAACCGCCCATTCATACACACACAGTGGTATTGGGCGGTATAATATCCGCCCTCAATACCATTGTTCGTGTATAGGAGAGTGTGTAGGTCAATACCACTGTACGTGTATGGGAGGATGGGTGGTCCCATACTACTTGCTGTGTATGGGTGGGCGGATGGTTCAATACACTCTATGTGTATGAGTGGGTCAATTATACTGGATGTGTATGGGTGGGCGTGTAGGTCAATACCATTGTGTGAGTATAGGTGGGTCAATACCACTGTGTGTATGGGTGGGCGGGTAGGTCAATACCACTGTATGTGTATGGGAGGGTCAATACCATTATGTGTGTATGGGTGGCCGGGTAGGTCAATACCACTGTATATGTATGGGTGGGTCAATACCATTGTGTGTGTATGGGTGGGCGGGTAGGTCAATACCATTGTGTGTGTATGGGTGGGCGGTTAGGTCAATACCACTCTGTGTGTATGGGTGGGCGGATGGGTCAATACCACTGCATGTTTACGGGTGGACGGGTGGGTCAATACCATTGTGTGTGTATGGGTGGGCGGTTAGATTAATACCATTGTGTGTGTATGGGTGGGTGGTTAGGTCAATACCACTGTGTGTGTATGGGTGGGCGGGTAGGTCAATACCATTGTGTGAGTATTGATGGGTGGGTAGGTCAATACCATTGTATGTATGGGTGGGCGGGTAGGTCAATACCACTGTATGTGTACGGGTGGACGGGTGGGTCAATACCATTGTGAGTGTATGGGTGGGCGGGTAGGTCAATACTACTCTATGTGTATGGGTGGGTGGGTGGGTCAACAACCATAAATATCCATACCACAGAAATGTTGAAGCCTCAGGCTTTTGATGAAGGCTACATCATTTTTGCACCGACAGTAAACAGCTAATTTTATTAATTATCATATTTGATTAGTAAATATCATATACTCAATGACATATGAACTATAAGACCCTCCTGATCCCAGTAATAAATATATAAACAATAAACATGTATGCGATAAAGAAGATGAATCAGCCGAATACATACTTCGTAGTGTGAGTACGGTAGTTTGAGGTTTGTTTGCGTGGCATCGTATGACGGTGCCTTCAACAGCACTGATGCAGTCATCTGAATACACAGCTGTACCTGAATCACGTTGTGCGCCGTCAAGCTTAAAACACTCGACAAGCTTAGTAGGTCATCACGACATCTTACTAGGAGTTGTCCAAAGTCACCTAGTAATATGATAGAACAAATTATATTTTCTGGCTATAATTTGAAATTTACTTCCAGAGGATTTTTGCTGATATTCAGAATAGCTTCGCAATTTAGACGTTGAATTCAGATCTTCAAGGCGCAATAATGTGCTTAGACCTCTTGAAGGCCTTTGATAGGGTGAACCTTAACTTTTTAGCGAAGGCATTATTTGATTAAAATATATCTGGCTGTATCTTGAAGTTAATCAATTCCTTTTTGAAACAACAGGCTATTGATTTTCAAAAAGGAAATTTTACGCACATGGAAATCCTATTTGATGATAATCCAACTTCGATCATATTATTCAATTTTAAAATTAGCCGATATGAGATTAATTGGAATATTTAACATATTTTACTTACTGCTCCATAAAAATAAGCCTAAATAAGCTGAAAGAAGTGCACAATATTCTTACACTTATTATAAGTCGATCTTCCTCGACAATGTTAAGGATTCCTTATCATCGTACTGTAACTTATAATAAATCGGTTATTCTCACGGCTTGTCGTACCTAGTATTACATTCCCATTAAAAAAAAAATTCTACTACTGAGCTAGTTTTGTGGCCACACTGAAAGGTTGTTATCGGTCAGATAGCTGGGGCGGGTTAGGTGTGGATGGACAGATTGGCATGAATCATGTCCACATTTTCATCAAAACCTATGCTCATTACTTTTTTGTATTATAGTTTTCTATTTCAATCAAATATGGATATATCTTTATGGCTACTTTTATATAAAATCAATATATGCATAGTGGTAGTCTACATTTAATTACAATAGATTTCGTTAGTAAATTTCTTTTGTTAGTCCTTTCACAATATATCATCAGAACCGTTACTGATATTTAAAAATTATATGTTTTCTATGTATTTTGTTCGACTTATTATAATGTATGTTTTTAAGGTTAATTGTAAGAGAGGGCCTTGTTATCCGAAATTCGCCCTTTGGTAAATATTTTAATGTTTGCGAATACACATTTTATTATTTAAATAACACTCAAATAGTCAGACGACTAAGGAACCTGCAGCTTATCGTTGAACTCAAACAACGTAGTATTGGCCAGATTTGTAGTTCTCCTCCCTAGCCACCTCCTCACATGGAGATACCCCAGACTTCTCACGGCCATGGTTACCACTAAGCGGACACTATATCGGTGTTAAGAAAGTCCGAGAACAAAACCTATCGCCTACAACTCCCACAAACAACACTTCGTCCCAAGTAGCCGAGTGTCAGCACTACGCCACAGAGCCGACTAACTTTGGCAAACTAAAACAGCAATGGTAACTCCCACTTAAAGACACCACATCCACCAACCTAACTGAGCTTAACAATGCGATGTGTTCTGAACATTAGATGTAACATATGAAGAAAATTTACAGTTTATATTTTTCAAGCTATCGTTTTAAATTAAGAAACATTTACAGAAGAAAAAGTTAATGAACAAACATATTGGCTTACTTAAAATAGAGGAGTAATATTTTTGTGGATTTCACTAAATACCACATTTAAAAGTCACTTATTGACTCTTCTTATTTATTACAGCTATCTCTAGGGTTATTTATCACAGCTATCTCTAGGGTTATTTATTACAGCTATCTCTAGGGTTATTTATTACAGCTATCTCTAGTGTTATTTATTACAGCTATCTCTAGGGTTATTTATTACAGCTATCTCTAGGGTTATTTATTACAGCTATCTCTAGTGTTATTTATTACAGCTATCTCTAGGGTTATTTATTACAGCTATCTCTAGGGTTATTTATTACAGCTATCTCTAGGGTTATTTATTACAGCTATCTCTAGGGTTATTTTTAATGTCCTCCCTTGTGACCTAAATAAACTGTATTAACGTTGTTCTCATTCAAGATTTATACGCTGCATAAACTGACAGTGGTTCAAGTGGAACGTGATCTGTTTTGTCTTTCACGATCCATTACAATGATGAATGCCACTTAACATTGTTTATTGGAGTTGGAAATGTGTCTTACTTATCTACGAAAATAAAATCCAAAATTGTATTTAAGTTATTTAAATTATGAATTAATTTGTGGAATTAATCAACCCCCTCCCATCCTATCACAGATCTACGACGATAGACTCGCCCGCTTACCGTGACAGGCCCATCTACCCCAGTATGACTTAAGAGAGTCCAATCACTCGCAATAATAACTTGTATAAATTTACCAACTGCTTTTCTATTATTTTGCTCACAGAATACTCAATTGAATCATTCTTGTTTGAGGTTGTTAATATTACTCTTTGACAACAGTTGAAAAATTGTTTAATTGGTATTTTTAACTTGAAGCCCATCATTTCGTTGGCTAACTTCTCTTGTAAGAATGGTTTATCCCTGAGATATGTGAGTGTTCATTGGCTATATACACAATAATACGCTGAAAAAATATGTTATTTCCTGAACCAGTAGCCGTTATAAACAAATTTCATTTATTCAAAAAAACACATAATTTATTAAAAAGTAGTATCTTTAGGAAATTGTGTTCCATAGATGCAAATGAACATAATAAGTTCACTATTAAGCTGAATATTTCCGGTGAATTTTTATTGGTTCGCCAAAATTAAGCCCTACCAAGGTTTCTTTTTGAATTTTTAACACCCTCCCACTTGGTCGACACTGGTGAAGAGAAAATGTTGGCATTCTTATCTCTTGGCATTGTTTTCACTGTTTTAACTTCGTTGTAACATACTCTAATACCAGGTAGTACATTCCGTATTAGGAAACTTAACTAAATAAAATGACAGTCCTTTTTCTTATTATTAACTATTCCTATAACTACTTATGAGAGTTCATATCTTTCAATTCATTATTAAATTTCAAGATTTAGTTCTGAATTTAGTGTGTAAAATATATGAGGGACGTCCAAATCTAAAATGCAAGAATGATATTGGACAATAATGGATAAATTCGAGCACTATTCAAAGATTTCCTCTGAGACCTCTCCAAGTCATTAGATTTCCCCCGCTCTCTCTTTTACTTAGAGAGTGGCCTATCTTCTTCTTGTCCTTACTCTGCCCATTTTCCATAGAGCCATAGACTATTAATCTTTGCGGGGAACTTAATTCGGACAGAGTAAGAAGGAGAACTAGTAAGTACAAGGTGTACATGATTGACGAATACTTCTAGTCCAGGCCGAATTCGAACCTGTGCAATTTCTAACCCAGACTCTAAGTCCTGACGCCTTAGATCGCTCGACCACCTGTTCACTCAAATAATAGACATGCCAATTCCACCCACACACGCACAGTGTCTTTACCCACTTGCCAACCCATAGCCGTACAACGTTATTGACATAATATTATAAATCATAGACTTCTATTTAACGGAAGCGTGTTCAAGAAATAGTTTATTTAATACGAAAGAATTAAATCCTGTTGAAAGCTTTATCTACACTTACTTCCAAATAAATAAAACATGATTACTTCTCACGGTAACACACACAAGATGAAGTAAAATCTAGGCTGGGGTAGTGATAAGTGAAAGACATGAGTGTTCGGTAGCGTAGTTGGTTCAATCCCAGCTTCATGCGCTAAAGGTTGTCAGTTCGATCCCAATCAGAGTCAATACATTTTGAGAAGGATCAGCTGATAACCACCGGCTGTTCATTTGTCATTGGGCTATTAATTAATGACACTTTCTAAGGAATAGTCGGCCTTAGTTTGTAACAATGACTACATTCGCTCATCTACACTTATCACACTCGTTCGAAATCCATATTCGACCATATCAATACCACTGTACGTGTATGTGTGGGTGGGTATGAAATGTTTCCTATACCATGTCATAATATTTTCTTGTTACATCTTTGAATGATATTATCATGTTTATCCTGTCTATGGAACCCATGTCATTATTGAATTCGAAGCCTCATAGAAAAAGAAGGAATCACTGGAGACCAATTATTTAACTGTGACAAAACCAGATTAATTACCGGATGCTGTCATCAATACCCTAGGTCATAAAGCGCACAACTCGAGCACGCCCACTAAAACAGCTAGTGTTTACGACTTTATGAACAAATAAACAAATAAATAAAGAGAGGAAATGGATATTTATAACTTAGAAATTGGGCATTGATGAATCACATACAGGGATGGGATAGTGATAACGTTAATACAGACATGTGATAGTGATAACCTAAATACAGATATGGGATAGTGGTAACGTTAATACAGACATATGATAGTGATAACCTAAATACAGATATGGGATAGTGGTAACGTTAATACAGGCATGTGATAGTGATAACCTAAATACAGATATGGGATAGTGGTAACGTTAATACAGGCATTAGATTGGGATAGTGTATGGGATAGTGATAACGTTAATACAGACATGTGATAGCGATAAACTAAATAAAGAAATGGGATAGTGGTAACGTTAATACAGACATATGATAGTGATAACCTAAATACAGATATGGGATAGTGGTAACGTTAATACAGACATGTGATAGCGATAAACTAAATAAAGAAATGGGATAGTGGTAACGTTAATACAGACATATGATAGTGATAACATAAATACAGAGATGGGATAGTGATAACGTTAATACAAGACATGTGATAGTGATAAACTAAATAAAGAAATGGGATAGTGATAACGTTAATACAGACATATGATAGTGATAACCTAAATACAGAAATGGGATAGTGATAAAGTTAATACAGGTATGTGATAGTGATAACCTAAAAGCAGAGATGGGGTAGTGATAACGTTAATACAGACATATGATAGTGATAACCTAAATACAGAGATGGATAGTGATAACGTTAATACAGGCGTATGATAACCTAAATACAGAGATGGTGTAGTGATAAAGTTAATACAGGCATTTGATAGTGATAACCTAAATGCAGAGATGGAATAGTGATAACGTTAATACAGGCATGTGATAGAGCTCTAACGTAAATACAGATAGATATATATTGTATGGTTTTTTTGCCAGCTACCACTTGTTGATTTCAAAAAGCTGCGATGTTTATTTGGATAAAGATCCAAAACTCATTATGGCATATTCATTTAATAAAAGTTTTATGTGATCTCCTGTCACAAAGCTAAGTCCAATCCATCAAGCCATGAGTGTAGGAGTTTCGATCCGTCAGGTCAGGCACAGACCGTCATAAAAGTGTCAACCTAAGTGGTTGCTCCTCTAGGCGGCGTTTTGATCCGCGAGAAGGAGAAAGTGAGACTGCCGAACAGGGAGGGAAGGCAGCAGATGGGAAATTTAGGGTTGAACAACCGGGTGGTTACATGCTGGTCACTCGGCAGGAACATTTTACCTAACAAAGACAGATATATTTGCTTTAGGTATACTGACTCTGCAATCGTATTGACTCTTATTCCAGTTGCTAAATGTCTGAAACAGATCCTGATTACTTCCAGGGAATTTATTTACTAATTTTACTATTGGCTATGTATAATATAGCTTTGTCGATTAACGACTATGAAACGCTTTGAATTAATTTGAATTTGTAATCTAACAATTGCATTTTTTAAATAATAATGATAATCGCCCCCGTAAGCTTTATTTTTTAAACAACCTACGTTGCATTGCAATTAAATTTAGTAAGTAAACATAATATTATGCTTTCTAATAAATCTATATAAGTTAGTTTAAAATCCAAACTATAACTAAATGACACATAACAATTTTGTAAATGTAAAAAGCAACATTAAAATTAACGTCCATGAATGGGGAGGAAATAGGTGTAACGTTTAGGTAAACGGACACCTATCGTTTGAATTCTATATAATAAATCCAACTATATAAGTAAATTAAAGGTGTAAAAAATAAACGGACAAAATTAATTGTCACTCAATAAAAGTGAATACTGCTAACCTACTTCATGATATTTTGAGCTTCATTGAATTAAATTCGTTGTATTATATTAGTTAAACTACAATACCTATAATACCTAAACTATGGCTTATAATAAACACCACATTTGTATTTTATAATTTGACTCCCGTTAGGCCTAATATAATAATAATAATCTTTATTGCATCAAACCTCAAATGAGGTATTACAATATATAATAAAAGTTGAGTAAAATGTACAGTTGAATTTTAAAGAAGTCTTCATTTTGTATTAATATTCTTCTAATAAATACTGTAGTTGCATATGATTTTTTTAATTGTTTCACTTATAGTTTTCTTAAATTATAATTAAGTTTATTATATAATTTAATAGCCGTAAATTCATGATTTTGTTGTATTGTTGAGTTCAGTTTTTAGATTGTATAATTTTCAGTTCATACGAATTTCTTGTTTCATGCTTATGTATATTTTTGTTTTGAGGAAATTTATGGAAGTTAATTACTATAATTATATACAGGGTGTTCTGAAAAAAGGTGCCCATAAGGCAGGGCGTGATTCCTCACATCAAAAGAAAAAAAGTTCTAATTAACATAGGTCCGAAAATGTTTCGTTAGAGAGTTACGGCTAGCGAAAGATTTCGCCTGAATTTCAGTTCCCCTGCTGAAACGAAGCCCTACGGGTATTTGTTGGCTGTTAATTAAGATGTACAATTTAGCGTTCTTTGTGTAAAATGAACTGAAAAATTTAATAAAACCGTTTCCAGACCTGTAGCTGCAGTAGTTTTTAAGATATGTGACGAAATACGCGAAACTTGGTCCCGAAAAACAAGCACCTTTTAGGTTAGAAGCAGATTTACTATGTTAAATGTACAATAAACCCAAAATTTTTTTACAGAACTTTTAGAAAATTTAATTTCGAAGAGAAAGATGTAAAATAAGTCTATAATAGACAAACGCAACCTTTAAAAAATAATCCTTAATTAGCCTACATACAAAACGCATGAAAAATAGACAAAATCTGTTAAGCTATCTACAAATGTAATATTGAAATTAAAACAGCTGTTGTAATAAAACAAATTAATGAGTTACTAATATTTTTTATCAAGTAAACATTTTTAACAATCATAAATTATCATACATAAAAAAGTTATCTGAATTATCATTCAACAAAAAAGTTACACTTGTCCTAAAAAACTAACCACGTCACAGTAGATTTTCAAAATGTTTCCCCTCATTCAAAATACAAGCATCCAGCCATCTTCTCATAGACTGCCGAACTCTTTCGAAGATCCCAGGTGTCTCACGTATCCTTTGAATCCCATTAATAATCCTTGTGCGCAACTCTTCTATGGTATCCACAGGCGAGTCGTAGACAAGCGACTTTAAATGTCCCCATAAGAAAAAGTCAAGGGGATTGAGGTCAGGTGACCTTGCAGGCCATGCTACTGGGGCTCCTCGACCAACCCATCTGTTTGGATATGCTTCATTTAAAAATTCTCTTACTTGTAATGTGTAATGAGCTGGAGCTCCATCCTGCATGAACCACATTTTGTTGCGTGTGTATAGTGGCACATCTTCGAGTAACTCATTCAGATCAGTCGTCAAGAAATGTAAATAATTTTCACCATTGAGCCTATCAGGTAAAAAACCGAATAAAAATGTTATCACCCAGAATAGCAGCCCATACGTTTATAGAAAACTGATATTGGTGACGGTTCTCTGAAATAGCATGTGGATTTTCAATTGCCCAAATGTGAGTATTGTGGGTGTTAAGAATAGCCATTCTTAAAAATTTTGCTTCATCAGTAAAGATAATGTTATTTAAAAAGTGTGGATTTCTGCATCTTTGGATAAGCCATTGGCATAGCTGAACACGAGGAAAGTAATCTCAAGGCAAAAGAGCCTGGACCCTTTGATAGTGATAAGAATGCAACTGCTGCTCATGTAAAATCTTCCAGACAATTGAATTACTAACACCGAAATCCAAGGCTAGTTCTCGAGTACTTCTTCCAGGATGATTCTCTATTTCGTCCAACACACCCTCCTCCAATTCAGCTGTACACATTGTACGTGGCCGTCCTGATCTACCAACTTTTCCAGGTTTAACGGTTCCCGTCTCGCTTAGCCTTCTATGAATGGAAGAAAACATTTTATGAGTCGGTAACTGTCTACGAGGAAATTGTTCCTGATAGAGTCGTCTAGCCTCACGACTGTTGCAATGTGCAAGACCGTACATTAAATGCATGTCTGCCATTTCACCATTAGTGTACATAATATTCATATTACCTGCCATGATGAATAAGATATTATTAGCTATCAAAAATTAACTGCAACGGTATTCGCACTAACTTGTATTAAAGTACAGATCAACACACGCACATAATGAGCAATGGAAAAATAGCTGCTTGTCATGTTTATTTAAATTATTATAAACAATGTTACATTGTTTAAACATATGTTTTAAATAGAAATTATTTTGTTCCTTAAGTCATATGTTTTAATACAACAGCTGTTTTAATTTCAATATTACATTTGTAGAGAGCTTAACAGATTTTGTCTATTTTTCATGCGTTTTGTATGTAGGCTAATTAAGGATTATTTTTTAAAGGTTGCGTTTGTCTATTATAGACTTATTTTACATCTTTCTCTTCGAAATTAAATTTTCTAAAAGTTCTGTAAAAAAATTTTGGGTTTATTGTACATTTAACATAGTAAATCTGCTTCTAACCTAAAAGGTGCTTGTTTTTCGGGACCAAGTTTCGCGTATTTCGTCACATATCTTAAAAACTACTGCAGCTATAGGTCTGGAAACGGTTTTATTAAATTTTTCAGTTCATTTTACATAAAGAACGCTAAATTGTACATCTTAATTAACAGCCAACAAATACCCGTAGGGCTTCGTTTCAGCAGGGGAACTGAAATTCAGGCGAAATCTTTCGCTAGCCGTAACTCGCTAACGAAGCATTTTCGGACCTATGTTAATTAGAACTTTTTTCTTCTTTTGATGTGAGGAATCACGCCCTGCCTTATGGGCATCTTTTTTCAGAACACCCTGTATATTCGAACTATAATGTAATAAACGTGTAGTGTTTCACTTACTTTAAAATAAATATAACAATCTTAATATATTTTTGTCACTTCCTCGATGTGGGACAGCAGTTTTACCCTCAATTTTATGTTTAAAGTTGATGGTTCTTTATATACCCATTTTTAACACCAAGTAAATAATGTACATAGGAAAAAAGCAAACTTTCTTATATATATCATGTAGCCAAACAAAATTGAATAAACAAGCGGAAAAAATTGATACAAATGTTCAAAGTAACACATTTTAATTTCACTATTTTTCAGACGAACTACTATGTATATTAAAAATACTAGTGGACACCCCTGCACGCATCGCGTGCCAACCACATCGTCACGCGCTACGCTTGTTGAGAAAAGCTCGGCCTGCGGCCTCGCCTCGGAACTGCCTTTGGGCTTTGTGGAACTCGGCCTGTGGCCTCGCCAAGACGCTCTGCTGCAAGCCTCTTTGTGAAACTTGGTCTACTTTTTTACTGATGTTTAATTAAATATTGCAAATATTAACATTAGTGAGATTTGCCATGTAAAATTACAAGCAGTATTTAAAAATTTAAATTATCACCGTGGCTACAAAACGTTTATACTGCATTGATTTCTGAATTTTCATAAATCAGGTAGTAGGGAAAGTGTTCTTAAACTCAATAAACCCTTCCAGGAGATATTGCAATTATGTTCACAGAAAAAACAAAGTGCTATACATAGATGAAAGTTACATTTGAAATACACATTTAATACTTTAATAATGTAATAAACATTGATATATGTTATAAAAGTATTCATTATTGTATCATAATAAAATTTTACCCACAAATTAAACTGTATAGTTTAAAATATAATATATGTCAACAGGTATGACCCACATGGGACCCTTTTATTCATAAAATGTCACTTAGATGAAACATGTACAGTAAAATAAATAGTTTATATTGTTATTGTTTGTCAATTCACTATTCCTCTGCTAAAAAGTTTTAAAGTTTAAATATGAAAGTTAGTTATGTTATGACTTATTTTAAAGGAGGTTAAAGTATATTTTTGAAAGTTTGTCCCTCCTTATTCCTCATTCTCGCCACCCCTCAAACTTTCACTTTTTGGTTCGCGGATCAAAACGCCGCCTGAACAGCAAAGGGATTAGTAAGAATATTTATGACGGTCTGTACCTGACCCCACGGATCGAAATTCCGTCTACCATAAAGTCATTGACCTGCCTCACTGATTCTGCCTATGCTAATTCCTCCGTAAAAGAGCGCAGGAGGAACTCTGTAATTATGTTATCCGTTTGGATAGACTCCCCGCAATCACATGACTGATCTAGTGTCAATCCCCATTTATACTTCCAGTAAATACAGATATGGGATAGATATAACGTTAGAACAGGTATGTGATGGTGATAACCTAAATAAAGAGATGGGATAGTGATAACGTTAGTACATGTGTGATAGTGATAGCGTTAGTACATGTGTGATAGTGATAACGTTAGTACAAGAATGGGACAGTAATAACGTAATGACACATGCTTTTACTTAATTATGACCAAGTGCTGATTCTCAGCAGCTATTAGGATGAATTAAATAGTTTATTAAAAAATCTTCATTGAACTTTTAGTAATAAATTGGGTTTGTAAACGTTCCAAGGTATGTGATCAAAACACGATTACCGCTTTTCTACGTAATGGAATGGATGGTAGCAGATGATATAACATACGGTGGGCATTAATTAAGTAGCGGTACTTGATTTTGGGTGAAAGAATGTTATACGAAAAATCTTATTCGCGTCCTTTTTAATTCTATGTTAGCATTATTAACTTTATTTTAATGCTGATGACTTTGTGTTTGAAGAGACAACAAATAACATTATGACTCTGGTCCAGTCACGTAATAGTAAACTGAGAAGTCCACTGGGATGTGGAAGAGTGGGGAATGATTATTTAAGGAACGAGAAAGTCACAAGTTTCAATGTAACATTAGTTCACCCTGGGGTCACGTGATACAGAACATTGGGGCTACAGTTTACTGCATGTTGATCTGGAAACTGTGATTAATGTTTTGTTTGAATGACGATTTTCTTTGAGAATAACCAATCAGTGTTTTATTCATGAATTTTGTCTACGATCAATGAATTCCTAAATGGTCAACTTAATGTGTCTTTTACTCAATTTAAAAATACGGTTGCTCTGAATATTCCCACGTAAAATGGAAAAGAAGTTAAATATCAAAATTAAGAGCTAGAAGAAGTAAACGTTACATACAAGGAATAATATTCTTTGAACTTGAGTTAATTTTCGTTGACTCTTACGACTGTTACATGGTAAAATAATTAAACTGTTCAATATGTGTGAATTGGGTAGGCTGGTGTCTTTTGGTACCGCAATATCATACAGTAATAGACAAACTATTTATAAGTTCATGAAGACCCAGCATTGGAAGCAAAATTTATACAACTAGGCCTATGTTAAATATGGCATTGACAATTTGCCTCATTTGGGCCGTTAATGGTGCTCTTCGAACATGACAACTCTTGTTGTTCCCAAACACTAATCGATTCATTTAACACAGTAAACATTTTACAGTTTTAGTCTGTATATTAATTAACATTAATACCACAATCCACAGACACCACTATGTCGTAGTAAGTGTTGTGGATATGTAGGCGATAGGCTGTTGTTTCCCAAACCACTGGAAACTTATATAGCCTAGCAGACAAACAATCTTACCGACAGCAGGCTAAAACAAGTTTATCCCATCTATGTATATAGGAACCTGGATTGCGCGCTCAAACCTAGGCTGTGGCAAAGAATCGGTCCGGTCCCGCTGTCGCGATCCCGCCAGTGGAGGGGATAAGAGTATGACTCACCTACTGGCCGCGTGCCGTCGATCGTCTTCTAGCAAGACAACATAGTTTGCAATAATATGGTGTGCAAATGCGTTGCTTATAACTGCGACAGCAAATCTGTTAAGAATTGTGGCATGTTATTTTATCGGTAAGTACCTATTTATACGTTTTTAGAATTTTTATCCAGCGTCACTTATATTGAAGGAGTATCTTAATTGACATTTTTCTTTTTAATTTTAAGAAATATCTTTTTAAATTAGGTTTCCTCATCAAGTAAAAATTTGATTTTAAGAACAATTTAAATCTTACTGTATTTTAGTAATGAATGTTTGTTTGAACGAATTTTAATTAGATGTTAGATTGAATTGAATAAAAACGCTAAAATTGTTTACAATTTCTCACAGGTTTCCCCGAGACGCAGAATTTATTATAAACATGGATGAGTTTATACTTCAACTACACGGTTCATGTTTATTACTATAATGAATTGTAGTAATCACTATATAACTATTAAAGGTCCATATAGTGGAATATAAGTTAGTATTAAGAGTGTTGGATAGTTAAGAATGGCATTCGAAGTTCCACATATTCAACTGTAACGAATATCATAAAAATAGGTTTCCTCAAGTTTTTTTTTTAATCAATCTACTTTAATGTCCACTAGAACAGTTCTTCGCCTATAAATGACACTTCAAGTGTTACGATATGTTCAAAATTAATTATAAAGATTTCAATCCGTAGACCAAGTCGTCCATGAGAAATATTTTTGGCCAGATAATGTAGTACCGTTCTTTCCATCTGGCCATGACAGTTGTGATTAATAGCATAACATCACCCTGCATACAATTAACCATCCAATTTATTTTAACTCTTTGTTAAAGAATAATGTACCCCTTAATACAAGAATTGTTTTATCCGACTGTTAAATACTGTAAGAAGTCATGTTGCAATCCATATTCTATTGTAAGATTTATATTGCTTTCTGAACAATGTGAAAGAAAAGACTTTCAATTACAATATAATATGACTGTAATACGACAGTTATTTCTATAAATCATGTTAAAATGCTAAATGTACACTATTCTTCAATAATGATGATTATTCCTATTTATGTTACTGATAGCCAAGCGTCAGCATTCGTGGTTCAGTGATGTAACCCAGGTGATATATATACCGACACGTCGTCCGATCAATGGTTGCTATTGACGTGGACACTACTAAATAAGGTTGAGATGTCCATTTTGGGTGGTGAACAGGCGTTGTCCAGGAAGGAGAACTCAGTATCAGGCTTGTAAGTTAGCTGAAAATCACACCAATACTATGTTATTCGGATGCCACGTTACAAGCTGTAGGTCACTACTAACTTACTGAGGGACCTAAAAGCGTAAATGGCCTTTATTTCTGACTGAGCATAAGTCAAACTCGGTTAAGTAAACACACGACTCAGATCATCCACATACATCCTACAAGTATGAAATACGCACAAGCTGCGTCGGCGTCTCGTGTCTAAATAATCTGTGTTCGATCTTTCTTGTACATATTACAGTAATTTCCTTTGTGGAGATGAACTGGATGGACTAATTATATGAATTTCTATGAAATATTGTCCATCTCCCCTTATTTTTTATATACAGTTGCCTTTACATAAATGTTCATGTAGTATACTATAGTTTTCTACTTATTTCATGTATTTGTGTAAATATGAATATTTATTTACGGAAATTGCTTTATTTATAATCAGTAGCCTAAACTGTTTTGACATGAAGAGGGTGAATAATTTCTAATGTCATGGAATACAATGTCTATTTAAAATGTATTACTTTATGTGAGAATATAGACATACTGTACTTCCATGGTGTATACTAGTATACATTGTAAGGTGTTCCACTGACTTCATTAACTGATTGTAAATAATTTCAACCAAGTTGAACTAATTATTTAATTTATGGTGACAATATATAATTTTGGATAGTAATGAGATCTAATGATAATTATGATTTTAACGTGGACAGCAGTTACCTTAATATTACATTAACCACCATAAAAAATGTATACATTACGGAGAATTCGTATCAAATCGGGGTAAAGGTCAAATTTAGAAGTGTACGATAGGATGGTGAGTCGTGGGAGGTTGGGAGGGGCGGGATGCGCGTGCAAACTTGGCCTTGGCCTAGTTTCACCTGCACTTTGACTTTTACCCCTTCAACCATTAAAAAGCTAATAATACCAAATGATCAATTAAATTAAATTTAAAGTTAATTAAATGAAATATAAAAAGGTCTTTTGCTAACTTAGTGGTTAGCACTTCTGCTTAATATGCAGAGGTTCACGGCTTCAAATTCCGGGAGGTCCACTAAAAATTTGCTTGATGGATTTGGACCATTTTCCCATAACAACGTTTGTAGACTAAGTAAAAAGTGCCACTGGCGTAGATAGAAAAAAATATAATAATAATACATACAATTTAATGGTTCTTAGAATATGCTGTTGTTGTTGAGTAGTAGGGTGAATTCAGGTAATCTCGTGATAAAATTGTAAAAACCATTCTAAGATAAACATGAATTAAGTATTTTTTGTTTTTATTGTTACTATTGTATTTAGTATGTTTTCGAGTATCTTAAGGTAAAGTTATGTAGCTATAATTACAGTAATAATTAAAATACAATATAATTTTTATAACAATGTATGGTTAAAGTAATCTCGTGATAGTGCAGGTAATCTCGTGATAGCATTGAGATATACCCGTGATATCACGGGATTGTCAACACTAAGGTAATCGCGTGGTATTGGTAGCCTTGTACTATCACGTTATTACCTGTATAGATTTGAAAGTAGTTTCTCAAGCTTTTAAATATCAATATTTAGCTAAGGATAAAAGGAAAAGGATAAAACTCGAGTAGTGCTTCTCCCTCTTAGTCTGATCATCATCATTGGCTGCCACCACACCTTTCTTCTTTATAGGAGCCATTCTGAAAAAAATATACGTATTATATTTTTTCAATTTTTAAAATGTTTATTGATAAACTAACATTTATAAGGTAATTCATAAATATAACCTTACGTTACAATAATAAGCGTACGAAATGTATTCAAAATTTTCAGTTTTCCATTTATAATTAATAGGTTTGAATAGTTCATTTGGAGTTAAGATTTGAAAAAAGAAAAAAAAACATAAGCTAGAACTATTTCTATATCTGGTTAAAGCAAAAAGGTAAGCAAGGCATAAGTATTTAATATTAATCTAGCTATCTCGTGAGGCACAAACTGACAGTTGATGATATAAAACATGCAAAATCGTAAAAAATCAGGCAACGGGGCTAAGCTCTGCTTCTTAGAGTTAAAAACATAACCTAACAAAAATTACATTGCTACATTCAATGAAGTTTTACCTATTTATATACTTAGTTTCAGCATAAAACCTTGATAAATGCATTAACTACATAATTAAAATGACTTACCTGCAATATATGTGAGAAAAACTGCTAAAAATCCAGGATAAAAACTTTGAAAATTCGCAGAACAATTACTAGTATAGCTACAATCCGCCACGCGGTCTCAAACTGATCTGTGAATTGCCCTGCGTCTAGTGGTAAGCGGTTGGAACTCTACCTTACGTGGTAAACCCGTGACAAGCCACAGAAAAACTATCACGAGTTTACCAGTATCACGAAATTACCTGAATTCACCCTATATTTTGATCAAAACAGAGTTACTTGTTAAATGTCAGTGTATCTTTAACAATGTAAAATGCCTGATGGATGACTCATGATTTTAAGCAACTCTAAGTTTTCTCGTAGTACAGAGAAGTAAGAAACAGAGGCCATTTATAGCGAACGCCTCAATGGCAGTTATAAATAGATTACAAGTAATGTACGTTTTTATACACTTTTAGTAATAATAACCACATTATCCTTGAAGATTTCTGGAGATAAGGTGGGACTGAAAAGGAACTTGCCCTGCCATCGCAGACATACATACTAGAGAAATAACTACTCGACACACATTTACTACACTATTGATAAGACCTCTGTTTCTTACTTCTCTTTGGTCATAAATACAGTCATTATAATATGTGGTACAATACAACACACCTGTGTCATAACGATTTCTGACAATTCTTCTATTTTTTCCGAAAAAAATCTCCGCTGATAGTTAGGAGCAATTGGGAGAAAACCCCAAAAGGCATCCCCTTGGCGATCATTAAAGATTTAATTGGTTTTCCATTTCAGTCAATGTGAAATTTATGGTGAATTTTGGCAACAAACTTATGAAATAATGGAACACTTATTTCAAATTAAATAATTTACAGGTACATTAAAAGTAGATAGAGTGATCAGAAATTCTGGTGACTTCAAACATGGTTTCTTGCTACATTAGAAGGGTTAAATTTTCTTAAACCAAGCAAAAACATAGCTTCATGCTTAATATTGTTTGCATTATGTTTTTCCAATCTGTTTGTGTTCCATTTTAACTAATTTTACTTTCTTCCATATACGTCAATATGGAGAAAGGGTCCCCTGAACCCGTTTTTTTTTTTTTTTTTTTTTAATGTTGGTATCTGTCCGTTTGTGTGTCTGTCCGTGTGTATGTGCAGTTCGCTGTAGACAAACGGATAGATCAAATTTTATGAAATTTGGTATGTAGATGTATTTAGCCAATATCTTCGGACCGTTTTTCTACTTTTTTGAAATTATTTTTTAATTTTTTCAATACTTTTTAGTTTTTATGGACAAAAACATACAAAAACAGAATTTTCTCAAAAAGCGCTCTTACGATTTTGATAAATTTTCAGGAAAAATGTTAATTGCAATTTAAAATATTTTAATGAAAACCGCATGTCTCTAACTTGACTAATTTTTTAGGTATGGAAAACAAACATATTTGTGAATCAAACCAGTAATTTTTTGTATGGGGGAAATTTTGTGCCATATCTTTGGAACCATTTATTTTAACTGGATGGTTAATTAATTTCAAGTACATATATCAAAAATACTAAAAGAAACAAAATGAAAAGAAGACAACCAATCAACATTCTCCATTACAATAACACAAAATGATAAATCACACAATTTGATAAAAAAAAAATATATTAACAATCAGCATTTGTTTAACATTATTATTATTATGAAGAACAGATCAAAACTGCTGACCACCCCCCCTTTCCCTAAAGTGTAGTGCTATTTATTATTAATGCTATGCACAGAAAGACTTGACAATCTTCATTATCACAGACCGAATGTTACTTTATTTTAAATGTACGTACTCGTCTTTTAAGCAAATTGGTACAAACTGAAAATAAGAAAAAGGGCCAATAAAAATATAGATAAGTTCCAGAAAAGGAATGAATCAAGGTAATGAATACCTTTTCAATTTGTTGTTTATAACAAATTCAACATCAAGTACCTAAGAAATTACAAATAAAATTCACAAAAATACAATACATTGTCTTGATTTGAAACTACATTCCATTTGCTGCCACTAAGAAAACTGTAGGCAATGAATAAATTGAGTTAGATAACATGCAAAAGGAAACATATATATTATGTAAACATAATATATAAAAGAACTGATTTAAAATCACATTCCAATGTTACACTGGATAACCTTAGGTAACTCCTATTGAAACGGGCTTAAAAAACGAAAAATAGAATAAATATAGAACATAAAACATTACAAACTAAGTAAATAAAAAAATTAGGTTCAAAATCATATCCAAATTTTTTTCTTGCTAGGAAAACCATGCATGATTGCCAGATAAGATTTGGAGGCTAAAGGAAATAAACAGAGTAAATAAAAAAAAAAACGTGAATAGATAAATACCAATTTAAATTAAAATTAGATAATTTCTTCTTACTTGGGAACCAAAGTTAATCCTAGACCTGTGGTATTATAATGGCATATAACAACATACCTTATTTGCATGTCTGAATATCAATTAAAACTGATATTGAAATGGGCCCTAGATATAGAAATTCTAGCCTAGTGGTTAGCATGTCTGCTTCATATGCAGAGTTGTTTCACGGGTAGCCTGGGAGGTCCACTTAGAAATTTGCTTGATGGGTTTGGATCGTTGTCCCTTAACAAGGTATGCATACAAAATAAAAATGCCTTTGACGTAAATTTAAAAAAAATTAAATTCATAATGAACAATTCAGGAATATGCCTTAAAATCACAACTTTAAGGTTATGGAGATGGACTGAAGATTAAACAACGACACTGTAAAAAAGCTAAAAATGAATGTTGATTAAAATTGACTTTCAATCATTTATAGTGATGTGTAAAGTACATGCATGTAAATTTTATGTGAAGGGAAAAGACCAAACTGATCACAAGTAAGAAATAATACAAGACGTAAAACAAAAAATGAATGTCAATTTAAAATAACATTCATTTAAAATAACTTCCATGACCAATTTTAGAGTCTCATCTGACTGTAGTTTAAAGAAGAGCTGAAGTAATATTATCAGAGAAACTTCAATGAAAAGTTTTAGAGTCATTCTTCTCATAGCAGTTTAAAGAAGATCTGAAGTAGTATTATCTGAGTAACTTACATGACCAGTTTTAGAGTCATTCATCTCATAGCAGTTTAAAGAAGATCTGAAGTAGTATTATCTGAGTATCTTACATGACCAGTTTTAGAGTCATTCATCTCATAGCAGTTTAAAGAAGATCTGAAGTAGTATTATCTGAGTAACTTACATGACCAGTTTTAGAGTCATTCATCTCATAGCAGTTTAAAGAAGATCTGAAGTAGTATTATCTGAGTAACTTACATGACCAGTTTTAGAGTCATTCATCTCATAGCAGTTTAAAGAAGATCTGAAGTAGTATTATCTGAGTAACTTACATGACCAGTTTTAGAGTCATTCATCTCATAGCAGTTTAAAGAAGATCTGAAGTAGTATTATCTGAGTATCTTACATGACCAGTTTTAGAGTCATTCATCTCATAGCAGTTTAAAGAAGATCTAAAGTAGTATTATCTGAGTAACTTACATGACCAGTTTTAGAGTCATTCATCTCATAGCAGTTTAAAGAAGATCTGAAGTAGTATTATCTGAGTATCTTACATGACCAGTTTTAGAGTCATTCATCTCATAGCAGTTTAAAGAAGATCTAAAGTAGTATTATCTGAGTAACTTACATGACCAGTTTTAGAGTCATTCATCTCATAGCAGTTTAAAGAAGATCTGAAGTAGTATTATCTGAGTAACTTACATGACCAGTTTTAGAGTCATATATTTCACATTAGTTTAAAGAAGAGCAGAAATAGTATTATTAGAGTAAGTAACTTGGGTTTTAGTCTTGTACTCCAACAAGCGGTCTAAGGCGTTGTACTGTGGCTAGGTACATCGCTGAGGATCGTTAGTTCGAATTAAGCTCGGACTAGTAATTTTACCCTGCAACTTTATAGGGGCACTGGTATGTGGTACTCATTATTATTATTATTATTCATTAATATGATGCTGATCGTCAAGATATGTGTGAATATTAGAGGCAAAGGAGTGTACATGAACAAGTGTAGCCATTGTTACTAACTTCTGTTCCTTAGAAGAGCTATTTATTAATAGCCCAATAGCCAGGGCAACTAAGAGACTTACAGCATTATGTGTAATCCGAACCACATAGTGTTGGTCTGATTTTCAGGTAAGTGACAAGCCTGACACTCAGTTCTCTCCCTTACACAAAATCTGAATCTTGATTGCCATCCAACATGGACACCCCAGACTTCTCTAATAGTGTCCATGTCGATGGAAACCATTGAGCGGACGCCGTGTCGGTATTAAGAGGACCGAGCATAGAGCCTATCGGCTAAAATCTCCTCAACACTTTGTCCCCAAGAAACTGAGTTACAGCAATGCGCCACCATTGCCGACATAGTGGCGTAGGGCTCACCTTAATAAACGGTATCCGGCATGAGGAGGGTGGAAGTTGACGGGATCAGTGTTTCTATAATAGTTGCACAGTACAACACCTGTTTTGCTACTGTTTACTGATAATAATAAGAGGACACGTTTTTCTTTTTTATTGACTGCATATTTCAATAAATTTTCTTGATTTATTTTGAAAAAATTAAAAAAATGGAAATTGGTTTGTTACAAAAACCATTATTTCAAAGACTCAATACGATTACTTTAAAATTATCTTGTCTTATATTTTACAATAGTTTAAAGAAAAGCTGAAGTACATTAGTTTTATCTGAGTAACTTACATGACCAGTTTTAGAGTCAAATATCTGACAGTAGTTTAAAGAGCAGAAGTAGTATTATCTGAGTAACTTACATGACCAGTTTTAGAGTCAAATGTCTGACAGTAGTTTAAAGAGCAGAAGTAGTATTATCTGAGTAACTTACATGACCAGTTTTAGAGTCAAATGTCTGACAGTAGTTTAAAGAGCAGAAGTAGTATTATCTGAGTAACTTACATGACCAGTTTTAGAGTCAAATATCTGACAGTAGTTTAAAGAGCAGAAGTAGTATTATCTGAGTAACTTACATGACCAGTTTTAGAGTCAAATGTCTGACAGTAGTTTAAAGAGCAGAAGTAGTATTATCTGAGTAACTTACATGACCAGTTTTAGAGTCAAATATCTGACAGTAGTTTAAAGAGCAGAAGTAGTATTATCTGAGTAACTTACATGACCAGTTTTAGAGTCAAATGTCTGACAGTAGTTTAAAGAGCAGAAGTAGTATTATCTGAGTAACTTACATGACCAGTTTTAGAGTCAAATATCTGACAGTAGTTTAAAGAGCAGAAGTAGTATTATCTGAGTAACTTACATGACCAGTTTTAGAGTCAAATGTCTGACAGTAGTTTAAAGAGCAGAAGTAGTATTATCTGAGTAACTTACATGACCAGTTTTAGAGTCAAATGTCTGACAGTAGTTTAAAGAGCAGAAGTAGTATTATCTGAGTAACTTACATGACCAGTTTTAGAGTCAAATGTCTGACAGTAGTTTAAAGAGCAGAAGTAGTATTATCTGAGTAACTTACATGACCAGTTTTAGAGTCAAATGTCTGACAGTAGTTTAAAGAGCAGAAGTAGTATTATCTGAGTAACTTACATGACCAGTTTTAGAGTCAAATATCTGACAGTAGTTTAAAGAGCAGAAGTAGTATTATCTGAGTAACTTACATGACCAGTTTTAGAGTCAAATGTCTGACAGTAGTTTAAAGAGCAGAAGTAGTATTATCTGAGTAACTTACATGACCAGTTTTAGAGTCAATACCACTGTACGTGTATGGGTGGGTGGATGGGTCAATACCCCTGTACGTGTAAGGATCTTCTCCGAACTTTTAAAAATATCCACTATGTCATGATTGTAGCGGTAATTGTTACAGGACATGCGTTGTGTTTGTAACGATAGTAATTACAGGGCATGAGGTATTGGTTGTAACAGCGATAATTACAGGACATGAGATCTGACAGTAGTTTAAAGAGCAGAAGTACATGTAGTATTATCCAAGTAACTTACATGACCAGTTTTAGAGTCAAATATCTGACAGTAGTTTAAAGAGCAGAAGTAGTATTATCTGAGTAACTTACATGACCAGTTTTAGAGTCAAATGTCTGACAGTAGTTTAAAGAGCAGAAGTAGTATTATCTGAGTAACTTACATGACCAGTTTTAGAGTCAAATGTCTGACAGTAGTTTAAAGAGCAGAAGTAGTATTATCTGAGTAACTTACATGACCAGTTTTAGAGTCAAATGTCTGACAGTAGTTTAAAGAGCAGAAGTAGTATTATCTGAGTAACTTACATGACCAGTTTTAGAGTCAAATGTCTGACAGTAGTAAATTCAATGAAGAGTGAGTTCTTTAAAAAATTTATAAACAAACATTATAGAGCTGACTTTTTTAAAATGTTGTATTGTTTACTAGTAAAGTTCATTACAGTTAAACGCTACAAACTCAACAGTCTGGGTAACTCTTGACAGGCAATGTCTGAGAGGTAGCAAGTCTAGCTGGTTTTAGATTATGTTTGTTTCGAAACAAACCAAGGCAAAATAGCAGGCAAATTTTTGCTCTACTAGGTGTCTATTTAATACAGAGTACAAAACAAATGCAATGACAAACATAGAAAAAACTATAACTAAACCACCAGACTACAAAAAATATTCAGTAATAATCTTCATCTAAGTTGTCATTTAGGAATTCCTATATTGAGTTATGTTTTAAAACACTTTGTATGAGAAAATGTTTTAAAGATTGTGGAAACTTTCGAGTTATAGTTCTTCCATGTACCTAGAAATATGTTATAAAATTTAGCTTCCACATAAAATATGTTTTTATCCAATTGCTTGACCCTGTATAGGAGATATGTGAGAATGTTAAGTTTTTCTTTTCATATAACTGTACAAGTACGTTTATGATTTTTATAACAGTATTTTTCTTTATTTTCAGAAACCTGCTGCAGAAGGGTAAAAATGTAAATTGAAAGAGCTGTAATATGTTTAAATGTTTTAACAGTTGTTTACATGATCTTGTCAAGTCAAAACAAATCTTTATTCGTTATGTACATAAAATACATAAAATGTACATCTTCTTGATGGCTTACATAAATATGAAACAGGTTACCTTAAAAGTCAAAATAGCCAGTTAAATTTTCACAGTATATTTAAAAATACTCTTCACTTTCATAAAACTTCCATAACTGGATTTCAGATAGAGACACGGTCTTGACTCCTTTCTTGCAATAGGTTGTGTTTCTTGGGCCACGTTTTCTGCTAAATCGAGCAATCATGAAGATGTTTATTACAGATCATATTTGGCTTGTGTCAACCACAGCCACAGGATTTTCTGAACTTAAGCTATATGAGAAACATGTAATGTATCACTCTACCAGTTTCCATTGGCACCAAAATTATGCAAGTTTTAAAATAGTTTCTTTAATTTTATCAAGTTGTCACTTTTATGTATGTTTGGTAGATTTCTAAATATCTAAATATTTTTTCAATACTAGAAAAGGTGACTTGTAAACAAATACTAATTCATTTGTATACAATACTAAAATAGCCAGCACTGTGGCGTAGAGCTGTAACCTACTACTTGAAGGCTGTGTTGTAGAGATTGTAGGCAATGGGCTTTATTCTCAGTCCTCTTAATAGCAACATGACGTCCAGTCAATGGATGCCATCAACTTGGACATTACTAGAAAAGTCTAGTGTGTCCATGTTGGGTGGTGGCTATGGAAGATAACTGTTTACAGGGAAGCTAACTGAATATCTGGTTTATCAGTTTAGTTAGCTGAAAATAAGATGAATACTATGTGGTTCGGATTCCACACAAAAGGTCCTTTGATTGCCCTAGCTATTAATAAATAGGCCTTTGTAAGGAACAGTCAACCACAGAAGGTAACTATAACTAAATTCGTTCATATTCATATTTACTACTCATATTAGCCCATATTTTGAGGATTTATACCTTATTTACTTATTCCAACAGTCAACAATTTACAAACAGCAATTTATAGGTTGCAAGATATATATAGCGTAGTTGGTTCAATCCCAGCTTCATGTGTTAAAGGTTCTCAGTTAGATCCCAATCAGAGTCAATACATTTTGAGAAGGATCAGCTGATAATCACCGGCTGTTCATTTGTGGCTGTTCATTGGCTGTTAATAACACTTTCTAAGGAATAGTCGGCCTTAGTTTGTAACAATGACTACATTCACTCATCTACACTCATCACACTCATTCGAAATCCATATTCGCCCATATCTTGACGCTCGGCGTCTTATGAATAAATAAATAAAAAAAAAAATATATATAAACTTAGTCTAACATTAACAGCGTATTGAACAGAGTGTTTCAACATGATAAATTATCCCAAAATAATCTTTAATTCTAGGATGTAAAGATATACTGGAATGCATCATCATACAAGTAAATATTATAAATAAATACTGTATCACGGTAAGTAGGCAAAAAGATGTAAATTGTTTCTAAACAATATATACAATACAAATACATTAAATCAAATATATTTATTTCTTTGAGGTAGACAATAACAAGCATTGCACTCCAAGAGTCAATTTTAAATTTAGGCATTTTCACTACAGTAGCCTAAATCATATTGTGAATAAATACGCCATAGACAAATAATGAATATAGGACATGATATAATATAGTATAAATATAGGGCAAGAACAATATAAATAAACAGTACACAAATAATAAAATGGTAATAAATACAGATAAGGTGTTTTATTAACAGGTGCTCCATTACACTTTTTATGACGAGATGCTATGAAAGAGAAATCTCACATGCAGCAGTTCACGATTGCTCTCCTGAATTTCTCAGAGCTATCAGCAAAGAAATCTATTAAAGCAGATATTTCATTACTACGTCTTTAGATGGTACCATTCTCCTTAAAGAAAAGCTCATCTGACCAAAAACGGTGCCCGGTCATGAGATCAATTAACTAAAAAAGTCATGACAATTGAATTGAAAGTTTACCAACTTGGACAGGAAAAACAGGTCCTGGGTAGCTCTCTGAGATTCTACAATGACAGGTTGAAGCATCTCGGCAATTGTAACTTCCCTGTCAGGGTAGCCCAAAGAATTACAATATCTTGAAGCATTTTTTTGTGGCCCACTTCATAAGGGCACCAGGCAACAGCACACTACTAAAGGATGCTTCTTACTAGGGTGTACTAAGGTGACTTCAAGATATGTAGGTTATTAAACCCTCTGGTGAATCTGATAAACCCCAGTATTCAATTTGCTTAGATACAGATGTAGTGTATGTGGGCATGGGGACTTAAGGGAGACGTGAGCTATACTGCGAGATCACCAATCTCTGACTTTCTTTCGATTGCATTATTGCCAAGAGTGTAGTCATGAATTGCTGGATTTTAAATACGATGGAAGATAGCCAAGTATAATTTTTTTTAAAGTTGAGTGCCATAAGATTTAGAGTACGCCAGTCTATAATGGTGCTCAGTAACGAGATGCAGTCAGCTGCCACTGAGATTTTTGTAAAAACCTTTAGGTGAAGAGAAGCTAGTTGATTTTAATGCTTGTCACGTTATCATTCAAGAACATATAAAAAAAGGAGATAGAATGCCACCCTGGAGTAGTCCCTATGTAGCTTCAAATTCATCTGACAATGATCCATGAAATCTCACAGTCAAGCATCAGTATGACACTGATAGCTCTAAAAAAACTCTTTGTAAAGCCTGTTCAATCTAATAAATAAATAGATATTTAAATAAACCTATAACATTATATATACGAGGTGGAAAAAAAAATATGAAAACACTTTCACAAATGTTGTATTACTTTACTCATCATTTTGAAATCTTGTACATCATCATGGTTACAATGAACACACATTTTGACGCCATTAGCGAAATTTTATCTTTTCAGAGGGGCCTATGAGGAGTTGAACGAAAATCTCCAATGTAAGTCTAGGTTGAGTTTTGTATCAAATATTTTCCGTTAATTCACTACCTCTACTTTTTTTTGTTTCCATTAATTCACTACTACTTGATAAATATTATATTGCTCTAAAAACTTTTCCCCAATCATTTTTACGTCCACTGTGGTATTCCTTATTCGTTAGGAATCCGATTTTGCTGACCTTATCTTATCGCTTTCCAAGAACTTACACAAGGAGAGACATTCGACGGTAAGTCAATTATTGGATTTACCAGTTGGTGATCCACTATAGTAGGCACTTAACCTAACCTGACCTAATCTAACCGCAATTGTGATAAAAAAAGTAGTGGGTAGTGAAGTAACGGAAAAAGTAGTGGTAGTGAAAAACAGAAAAGGTCCGAAAGCTCTATTCAAGAGAAATTAATTGTCACAAACCAAAATTCGAAAGGTTTATTCTTTCCAGAGTAGTGGTCATTTGAATTTCAAAGTAACTAACTTGAACAATTATTTCTCTACTATTTAACGTTTCAAGTTAATTATTCTGATTAAAAACTATACTTTATGTAACACAATTAAAAAATATTAAACTCAAATGATCTATAGAAAAAAATAACGTTGTTGTAAAAGCGTTTCCATATTTTTTTTTCCACCCTGTACATATATTTCAATTGAATTGAGTTTTAACCTTCTTTTCTTGTTTACATATATACGATTTAAATGAGAAATTCAAAGAGAGCAATTTATTTTTTGACATATATTGAATGTTTAAAAAGTAATAAAATTATTTTTAAAATGCAATTTGCAGAGCATTTATGATATACCAGTGGTACCCAAAATGTTCAACCAAGGACTACTAGATAATTTATAAAAATAATGGTGGACCACAAAATATTCGAGGTAAATTAAATTTTAAAAATAAGTTTTTAAACTACGTAAGAAAGTTGTGTCTTTTGAAACTAACAAAAAAGTCTGTTTACATGAACACAATAAAAGGCTTACATTATAACATGCAGTCTCTCAATGACTTTTTGGTCTTGAATTAGACTAGCTTTTATTTCAAATTTGGCTTCAGTAAAGTCACACTGAAAATATGGCAAAAATTTGAACTACTGATTAGAATTGACATTGAGCCTGAGTACATGTAATAGTTTGACGCTAACAATTGTTTACTGTCTTTTAGCACTAAGGCTCTTATCAGGCATGAAAAATAAATTCTACTTTGCTTCCAAATAATCTTCCTAAAGATATTGAACAATTAATTTATACTAAAAGAAATATACAGTAAAAATGACACTATCGATTTATTTCGCAATACAGTGTTAATTAATCTAAACTTTCTGGTGGATCACTTGTGATCTTGCTGCAGATTACAAGTTGGGAATAACTGAGATATACTATATGAATGTATAACTTCTTCAACCAACAATGTAATCTTTAACTACAAATATTTTGTATAAATTGCTGACTAAACTTTCTTGAAAAACATAAACCCACATAAATTGAGTTTTATACTACACTTTAAAAAAAATTAAAAAGTTGACATGGCAATGTACATACAAAAATATAAATAAATAATTATTTCTAGCATTTTTACATGGTACAGTTGTTAGAACATATCTTTTAAAGAAATAGAATACAAACAACATATCAAATTTAAAAAAAGAAAAATTAACTATTTTTTATTGTTGCCTTGTGTAACTTAGTTTATATAAATTAATACAGTATTGTAATATGGCTGTAAATGAAAGATCTAATGATGTTACCTTTGATTAGAGTTTCGTAAGAATGTAATTGGCTCATTCTGAAGTAAAACATCACACACACAAAAAATAATAATAATAAGAAAGATGCTAGAAAATATATTAAAAGCTATAAGTTTAAAATTAGGGTGTTATGGATGAACCAATTTAGTAGACTATTGCATTTTTTTTTTTTTAGGAACTTGTAAATGTGGATAAATGTTGACTTAAACCATGCTGAAATATATGCTTATGAACCTACTATGTTAATTGTAATGAAAATATTATGTTATATAGGATTACCTATGTTTTTAATTAGTTTCTATTGTTTATTTTACTAATACTTTATAGTATTTCTTTATAAAACAATAAATTTTTGAAAACGATCAATCACTTTTCCTAAAATAGCGGTATCCAGTAAAGCTCCTTAAACAAATTCCCTGACTTTTCCCTGACCGATCCGTGATTTCATAAAAAGTTTCCCTGACCCCAAATTGACATAGTTACATATACGTCTATTTAACTTAATAGTAATATTATGTACTATTGCCATGTACATGTAAAATCCATGTACATACATTATGTTATTTACGGTCAATTACAATTATTAATTACAGAAATATCAATATTTCACAAATATATTTTTATTGATAACCGTAATAATTAAATTCAAAACTATTACCAACAATAATTATTCTTTTTAAACTACTTTATAAAAGTAGAGGTAAAATTAAAAAATTTTTTATTTGTGTTTGCGAGTAAAACAGAAACATACCTTTTATTCTATTGTTAAATTATGACAATTTTCAATGCCTTAAAAAACAGCACTAGGCCTATATTATAATTTCCCCAAAACCAGCATAAATTTTAGGTCTGTGACTTATTTAACAAGTACTAATCAAACAATTATTTCAATAAGTTTTAAACTTTTAGCGATATAAAACTAGTTGTACAAGGCCGAGCAAGCATAAGCAAAGCAATTAAGCAGCTTAATAATAATAATAATTTAGAATACTAAATCACATATAAAATTAACATTTACTACTGAACAAAGTAAAGGATTTTTGTAGTGCACCCAAGTATATAGAAAATATTACAAATCATAACACACTGGTGTTCTTGTTAGGATTTTCCTGGTTTTGTTTCAAATTCCCTGATTTTTCCTTGACTTTTCCAGGTCATTTAAAATTCCCTGACTTTTCCATGTTTTCCCTATTTTCCCTGTTGCCGGACACCCTGACTAAATATGGCTCCTGACCAAAGATCTTATGGTCACATAGGACTCTGTTGACAAAAATTGTGGCAAAACACATTTGAATCCAAGTCCCTCTGAGCTTTACAAATAAAAATAATATGTTGGGACAAGATCAACTTGGTGTCAATTTTGACTTTAGACATATTTATTAGATTATTTTTTTATAGACATCAATACATAATTTCACAAAATTCAATTTTATATTAGAAAACACATCTGAACAATATGGCAGTAGTATTGTTGGAACTAGCAAGCTTGAACATCACAACTATGCAGCTCTAAATGTTGATCTAGAACTCAAGCCCAAGGGCAGTAGAAATCAATTTGAGTACAAAAATTATTCCCACTCCTAATCAGTCTTCGTATTGTGCTGCATGATATGGACGAGTGCAACAGTTGACGACAACACATTTGGCAAGGCCCATGAATGTTTATGATTTTATATGTTAAACAGAACTGAACTTAATCTGTCCATTCAGCACTTTGGTTAGTAATTGTTTGTTATTAACATATTTTACAAAAGGTAATAATTATAGCCCAGCCGTTCTAACTTTACCTCTGAGGCTTGCGGGGTAAACTGGAAAATCGACATAGGCAACATTGCATCCAAACCATTACAGCCCTCCTCTAAGTTTTACATCCGGTGACTCACAATTGGAAAGAATGTAGGAAGGTACAAATTTTTTTTAGAGGGAATTAAAATCTTTTAAGTGTTTAACTATAGTACTATGCTATGTTTTTTAATTTTTACCAGAAACCTGTTTTCATTCAATATTTTTTAAAAAAACCTTTTGCACCCACAGTTTAACTTGCAAAACTTTTTTAACTTGCCTTTTAAAGTTGAACTCTAATCAGCACCATTTTTTTATAGGTTTATGTCAATTAGGCCTATTGTGCAAGCCAATAATGAAACCACAGAACTGCTCTCAGCCACACATGGCTGAATACAAGCAGAATTCACCAGAAGCATTTTACGATCTAACACAAGTAACGACCAAATACAAATTCAAATTTCTTTGTCAAAAAGATGGCTGGCATACCATGTTTGATCTCAAATTTAATAAAAATTTAGAACAAACCGAACACTGTACTAACTGTTAAGGCCTACCTCTGTTAAGATAAAAATATTTGTGTTTAATGCCTTATTCGTTTCAGGTGGTGAATCATTTCTAATTAAATTATGAATATTTAACAGTGTATGTAACCGAATTCACATTCATTTCAGCTAAATTATCTAGAAATACATAGAAATAGCGGGTCTTCAGTAGAAAAAACATTGAGTAGGTCTAACTAATTTAATTATACATACGTACTTCATGGAACAGGCTTAACAATTTGTTATGCTACTGGTAGGCCTATATAGGTAGTCCTAGTGAAACACTTTTATTTTCGTAAAGTTATTATCATGTTTTACAAGGTATATTTGTGGTATGCAATTTGTTTAAAGGTGATGTTTGTCTCAGAAAGATTAATTTTACTCTAGATTAACATCTATCAAAGGTGTTAATTAACATCATCCAAGAAGCTGTGGGCCTAATCTATCTCTCTTCCGAATGCTCTGGTATAAGACACTGTAGAGCCTTCTTCTACTAGTTATTTTAGTCATTGATTCATTGATTTCTTAACATGTACATCAACAAACAAGTTTCTGAACATATAAACAGAATTGATCATAAAACTGAAATAAAGTTTTAAAATTTAAACATTCAAATTGATAGATTTTGTGACACATTAAATCGGAATTAATAGTGTTTGAAACGGTGTTAACTGGCTACTATCTCTTTATTTTTTATTCATGGATCTAAACATCTTATAAAGTTTATTTCCACTATATTTAATAGATTTAAATAATCCAGCAGTAAATATACCTTTAATACTTTGAGTTACACTTGAATTCCAAACTATGTTACTTAAACAAAGTTTTAAAATATCACCACAATCAGGATCATGAGCAACTGCACGCAAAACATCCTCAGTGTCTTGTCTCTTCCCCTTTGCTTGCTTATTCCAGAATCGGACAATAGCACGTTGTGGTGTTCTTGGAAGCTGATTGAGGTGATGCAGTCTTGCTTCAGGAAATGTATCCTGCGTACAATTACTATCGCAGCTACCATCAAGAGGAACATCAACAAAGTCATGAAGAGATTTAATAACAGGAGAATACAATGATCGAAAAGCATCAATTTGAGGATCAACGATATTTTTAACTTTGTCTTTGTCTTCACCAATTATCATCCTAAAATCTCCACTGTATGAGAGAGAAGTTATAGTTTTATACAATGTTCTTTCTGTAAAATTTTCAGGTAGAATTATTAAAGCTGCATGCAACGCATTATGCAAGTTAAGCTGAAGAGCAGATCTTAGTTCAGAACTAGTTGTCGGCTGAATGACTTGGACAGGTTTATGCAACCTTCCTGCTAAATACAAATTATTCCAATCTAGCAAGTCAGTTATTAAATCTTTTTTAGACATAACACCATATTTGATAGTTATGCCTGCATTTTCAAAAGGAATGAGAGTATTGAAATATACATTTGCACCCCAATGCTCTTGAACAGTTGCAACTAATCCTGGACCAAAATATTTTAAACCAGAATAGTGGTTTGGGTTTAGAGTGATATTTGCTGAATGAAACTTCAATGAATCTTCTACGACAAATATTAAATCTATCATTGGATTTACAGTTTTAACACCATCTTGCTTTATTATGGCTGACCCATAAGCAAAGCAATAAGAAAATTGATTACTAGGAAATTCAGATAATATTCTTGTAAATATTGGTGATGTTTCGACCAAAGAAGATACAACTTTATGCAAAGTCATAATGTACTAAAAAGGAATACTTAGTCAATAAAAATGCGTTGTTTTGTCTCTCAACATTAATTAGTATGCCCATTCAACCACAAACTCAAACTTAAACTTAATTCAGTAAATCATAACCTCACAAGGTTTTGCTTAAATCAATAGTCAACAAACAAGTATCTCGGATTCTGAAATAACTAACCTACGACACACAAACATAATCAACCAGGCTACAGCTGACAACTGGAACTGACACTCTGGTTACTTTGGCTTTGGCTAATCTCCACTGGGTGGAAGCCGTGAGACTGGACTGAATTAAAAAAAAACCAAAGCTTTTAAAATGTCGTTGTTTACTATATTTAGTAGATAAATTGAGAAACGCACATTAGTAACATTTCAGGATATTTACGATTGAAAAAATTGTAAAGTACTTAGTAATTTAAACTTTGTAATAAAATGATTGATATGTTGAACGGCTTTTTCATCACATATCATGGTATTATGCTTGTTACAGCACGTATTACTATGAGTGGTTAAATACTGTACTGATTTTATTATATTTTAAGTTTTAGCAATGAATACAGAAGGGTTTTTAAAAATAACAAACATTTTTTCGGTAAGTTCGAAAGCATTAGTGTGTCAGTGAATACATAGGGTTTACCATACAAACTATTTAGCAGTTGATGAAAGCGTTTGTACAAAACAAGTAATTGTTTAGTAATTTGCATTGTCTTCGAGGTTTTTCTCGTACAGTTGACGTCTTTGAATGTTGAGCATAGAATTCCTTACCAATCCTAGGCTTTGGCAGTTTTTGTCACCGTACTTTTCATCTATGAACTAAAACTCGTCAATCAATGTCTCTTTGTTTATAGAGTAACCAAAGCCACAGCCAGTGGGGGAAGGAGAGTCTGGATTCAGAACCCTCGAAATGTTAGGAAAAAATATATTTTTCATAAAATACACAATGTCTGGTTAGAAACAAAACAATCCTGTAAAGGTGCCATAACCTACTAGGCATTACGTATAAATGTATAATTGTGTTTATTTCATTAGCTCCAATCTACACTATTGTTATTACATACTTAACACAAACCTCCGTCACCTGAGCCCGATCTGATGGATCATCGGTCAAGATGACTCGTCGGTCCCTGATGACAGGCCAACTCAAAACCGGATCTGAATGGTTCTGCTATTTAAAATCAATCAAATCTTTTTCTTTCTTTTGATCGTGATCACATTGAACTTCTTAGTGTTAATCGTCATAACACACATGGTAAGCCATAGCCATAGCTCAAGAACCATCAGATCCTCCTGAAGGTCATAGTGATTCACAAGTCAGGATATACCAGAATATTATTGAACTCTGTTAATTCACCAGCAAATCTCTGTTCATGACGTTTGATGTAACGTATTATGTCGGCTTCAACAAAAATTAAACACGTAAGGCCCCCAATATGACCCTCGGGTACTCCTGACTAAACCGAGAACTCACTTGATAGAGCTGACTCCTAACTAACTCAGCCATCTGTTAGAGAGGTAGGACTGGCCCATAACCCCTGAGCCTTAAGTTTGGATACGAAGAGTCCTTGGTAAATCCTATTAAAATTTGAGAAAAACTATATAGATAGCGTCTACCTATCTTAAATTTTTTGTGAAGGTAGTTTAAATATGCCCTTAAAAGAGGACTAAATAGGTAAACAGATTTGCCTAGTATGAAGTCTGTTGACATGTTGGTATATGATTCATTTGAATAATGTTGCCATTGTATCCTAAATAAATGTTTCAAACAGCTTTGCTACACATAGAATCGTGAACAGAATAGTACTAGCCTGTAGTTATTCACATCACCACGATCACCAGATTTAGAAATAGGAATCACAACAAATGTTTTTAAGAATATCTGGAAATATTTTGGTTGATAAATACGTGTTGGATAGTTTAGTCGAAGATAGTGCTAACAGGTTACCGAAAAAATTCAAGACAGATTTAGGTATACCAAAACTCTTGTTTGGTTAAAAAAAATTACACATTATCCCAACCACAGTAAAGTAAAATGGCAGGCCAGAGATGGCGTTCATCAAAAAAGAAGATATGTGTGATTTGATTAGGCCGACAGTACTCTGTAGAGCAAAAATTGGCAAAAAACGCTCACTTGGTCTCAGATGCAACCACTACCTCATGACCTAGGTGAGTTATACCTTTAAATGCATTACGCCTTCTTGAAAAAAATTACAAATTAACTAAATTAGTTTCTATTCCCTGATATGGCCCCGTTTCACAAAATTGATTTAATTGTTATAGTGATCGCTCGAAAGACGTTTACATTACTCTCTGACAAACTGTTGACATCATGGTCAAGTCGTTTGTAAAATCTGCCCTGTTAGTGACTTCTGCTAATTTCTTTTAGTAAAAGAACAACATACTTTATTGCCAATAATAAATTAGTAGAAGTCACTAACAGGCCAGATTTTACAAACGACTTGACCATGACGTCAACAGTTTGTCAGAGAGTAATGTAAACGTCTTTCCAGCGATCTCTACAACAATTAAATCAATTTTGTGGAACATACTTTATTGCCATACTAATGGCAATCAAGTATGTTTGACTTTGACTTTCATCAGTTTACAAGCAGTTTGCCGGCGTGGTGGCTCAGTGGATAAGGCTTCGGACTGTGGAGAGCAAGGTCCAAGGTTTGAACCCCACTGTGCCAACGGTCGGTACTTTTTCTAAAACTTATGAAGAATCTCCAAAATCAGAAGTTTAATTAATTCTCCCAAATGGCTATCCTATGAAACATGTGAATAATTAGCAACTAGGCTTGCAATTTTCAATGAAACTAGTACAGTACCAGTTTTTATTCACAAAATAAAAATATCTAATCCAGATAAGTATTAACGATTGTATCCGTTCATACCAGTGAGTGTCTGATCACTCCAAAAGATCGGCTAACATTATTTACCACTTTCGTCTAGAAAATTGTCCCCATTTTCTTCATGATCAGAATGTGCTAAGGAAACTTGGTGAAGGAGTGATAGATGTAGATGAACATTTAAAACTGCTTGGTGACTTGTCATCAACAAGTCACCATTAACATTAAGTGGACATTGACAAACCATATTGTCATTAACAACATTAAGCGGTTAGGAAGAACATGTATGGTCTCATAAAGATAACACAAATTTCAATTTGATGACGACGACGATGGTGGTGACGAATATTTTTTGAAGTGTTTACAGAGCAGCAAAAGAAAAGCCTCACTTAGAAAAAGCAGCCAACGACTTCAAAAGGAAAAAATAAATTAAAAATCACCGCTAAACAGTACCAAATACCTTCTTGGTATATAACTGTCCATAAATGGTTATACATACATTTTCTAGGTATAATATAGGGTGTATGACAGTAATTTAGGCCTAGCGCACACTGCAGAATATTTTGTCTGCCGACAATTTAATCGGGAGAGGTATGAATTCATGTCCCGACCCAACAGTTTTGTCGGGGACCTGAGGTAGCGCACACGAACGAAAAATTCCGCCTGACAGAGTGTTACAAAATGATGAAAAATGTTAATAAATGCCATTTGTCATTTTAGGGGATTAAGCATTCGGTTCAAAAAAGGGGATTTTATACGTCCTTTCCCAAAAAAATCTTAATTTTATGAAGAGAATAATTAACTGCAGGTATGTAAGAGCACGCTGAATGGTGGAATGTATTTTCTAAATACTTTTGTGCATTTAAAATGGTTGTAGGAATTGTCCCGAATTCTTTATGAACTTAAAAACATAAACCTGTTTTTACATTTTTCTTCCATCAAACTAATAAAAGTAAACAATATGCTCTTTTTCAAAAGATATAACATTTTTTTAATTAACTTGATAAGTGTGCGTTATATTTCTAAAAGTTGTCTGAAATATTGAGTTATTGGTGAAAATGAAATGCACACATAAATAAAAATGTTTTTAACTAGAAAAAAAGGTATGAATTCTCATATAAATACTCAGTAATGAACTGAGTTGCATTACTGAGTCTATTTACTTGACCCATGATGAGATTGTTTATGTTTGAGTTCATGCAGAATTCGGGACAATTCCTACAACCATTTTAAATGCACAAAAAAGTATTTGGAAAATACATTCCACCATTCGGCGTGCTCGTACATATTTGTAGTTGAATATTCTCTTCACAAAATTAAGATTTTTCTTTGAGAAAGGACGTAAAATTCCCTTTGTTGAACCAAATGCTTAATCCCCTACGACGACAACGGGCATTTAGCGCTTTCATTATTTGGTAACACTGTCAGGCAGAATGTTTAGCAGATTGTTCTCAAGTCTTACACGAAGACTAAATAGTCATTCGTGTGTGCTACCTCAGGTCCCCGACCGGCGACCAAACTGTTGGTCGGGACATGAATTTATACCTTCCTCGACTAAACTGTCGGTTGACAGTCTGCCGACAAAAAATTCTGTAGTGTGCGCTAGGCCTTAGTTGGTGTCTGTTAGTGTGCGCACTCTCATTTAGAATAATGGAGTCGATTTTTCTCCATACACCGACTAAACTGTCGGCCGACGAAAAAGTCTGTAGTGTGCGCTATGCCTTATTTAACCCTTTCCACTCAAGTGGCGGGGCAGCCCCGCCACGCAACTTACCGCACTAACTCCAATGTCGGGCCGGGCCCGACGTCTCTATAATAACGTTCTATGATTGTATTTAGACTGACGTAGTTACATTATTGACCGCTAGGGTTGTTGTTTGATATGTGCTGCTATCTGTAGAATTTTTTCGGAACCGTTTGAGTTTAGTATCGGTAAACAAACCTCAGAAAATGTAATGTTTGTCGTCTGTGGCTGCTCTGTAAACAGCTGGCTGACTGCAACAGCTATCTGCACTCACTTTGTTCCGTCATATGTTATCGTTCGTAATGAGCTTATAAAACGCATTGTTGTTGCTAGGTTATCGTTGTTGTTTTACTGTTTATTCAAAATATTTTTATTTTTACGAAAATGAAAGAGCGTTGCAAGTAGGCTATTAGATTTTGTCTGTTTATATTTTTAGCTGATAACATGTTTTGAATTATTGAAAAAAGCTTTACTTACAAATTTGGTCTAAATTATGTACCTTTTGACTGTTGCTAAGCAATAAAATAAAATTTATGGAGCAATTGTTTACTAGTTGCAGTGAAAATAATTTTTTTGGTAAAAATGTTGTTTTTCAAAAAAATTCGGTTTTAGAATTATATATTTTTTTTTATGTATAATTTAGTCCAAAATATTTGAAAATGACTTTTTTTTGTTTGTAAGGATACAAACAACAAAAAACAAACAACAAATACTATTCTTCCTATTTAAAATTTTTCAAAAATTCTTCTTGTATCCGTTTTTTGTTAGAAATTAAATTTTGTTCCAATAAATATATATAATTAAAAAATGTTGAAAATAAAAATATATGTTTTATTTTATATTAATCTATACTTTAGTCATAGAAGAAACAAAGAAAAAATACATCAGCTTTTTGGAACTATCAGATATATGTTTTTCCCACTGAACAAATGTAGTAGGCAATCTTTGCTTAAAAGTAAATGGAGCTGATAGGGAAACTGGGTTCCCAGTAATTGGAGTGGAAAGGGTTAAAGCCATGATTATGAGTATAAAATGAAAAGCTAACCTTGCAGGGACGCACCAATTAGTGAGAGTCACATTGTATAAACAGATTTTTAGGGGTTGCTAGGCAACAAGTATTTGTTTTTTCGTGGTACTTGGTCACCGGTGTTCGGGTAGCAAACAATAATTACAAAATGTTGTATACTTGTATGTGTAATCATAACTAAATCCTATTTGGGAATATGGACAATAGAGTTAGGTTAAAGTTAGTTGAAAATGTTTAGAAAGTGAGTCCTAAATTGGAAAGAAAAACTCGGAAAAATCATGCTGTGTTTTAGTATTTTGTATATTAATTGTGGAATTCATCTTTTGTTGTAGTTGTGTAACTTTCGATGTACTATAATTTAGGCCCTATTTACTTGTAATATCTTATGGTTATATTTTAATTAAAGTTTTAGTTCCCTGCAAACTTATTGCAAGAGGATTAATAGACCTACTCCTTCAAGCATACCTAATAGCAGTGTAGTAGTGAAAATGCTATCTACAAACAAGGACCGTGTAAACCAAGTTTATGAATGTGTAAAGCAATTTCATACTCTAGAAGAATTACCATCTGATATCCCAAGTCCTCAAAGCTCCTACCTTTTACCAACTTTAAGGCCATATCAGGTTAAAGCTGTAAAATGGATGCTTTATAAGGAGATGCATGTATCGTATTACCAGAAATCACAGGGGAATAGCTCAACATCAGGTAATTTAAACTTAAGTTGATTTAATTTGATCCTATAGACTTACCAAGTTAGTCATTGCCGTTAGTAATTACTGATAAATGAGATAATAGGCCTAGACCAGGCTTACTATTTGTATTTTTAGTTACATTTTTAAGACTAGGCCTAGGGTAAAAAACATATTAGCCTAGGCTTTTTAAAACATCACCATTTTTGAGCAATTTTGTTCAGTGTACATGGTTTTTATGCTGTAAACAGATAACTTACAGTATAATTGGTTTTTACCCTTTTGCTTGGTGCGAAAAGTACCACGTTGACGGTGTATTGCCAACCATACTAGGCTTATGTTTAAAAAGTACCGGTGGATGATCGTCCGTCAACCAGTTTGGTTATTAATATTTATTTACATTAGCTCCACTAGTGGCAAGAGACGGCTAGCCGTCACCTGTAAACAGCTTATATGGTTGGCAAATGATGGCTAGCCGTCACCTGGATGTGTTTGCAGTAATTATTTTATTACAATGCTTAGTGGTAACATTGCGACACAATCTCGGTGGCACTGGAAATGTAAGATTATAGTCTATCGCCAGATATCACCTGTTTTATGTCTGAGCTGTTTCGGTTCTGTATTATAATGGAGTGATAACAACAAGTAATTTTCTGTTGTCACGGGCCATAATTGATGTTTTACACCAAAGAATTGAGCATTATTCTATGAATTATTTATTCATGTAGGCTATATTATAATACTTTATGTGTTATGATTTTAGAATATAATCAATGTTGTTGTGTAAAGATATTCAACAATAAACCATTAATTAGCAGTAATCAGCTGTTTTTAGTCTTCAAACGGCGCAAGCCGTTTCCAGAAGTGAACGTGTTAGTGGTTTATTAAAAATATTATTAATTCAAGAATCAAATAATCTTTATTTTCGACAGTATACAAACTGCATAATAGCGTCATACTTAGCTACTTCAGTAGTCTATTACAATATTAACTTTGTCTAATACACTAAAAACCTAAAACATTTTTCCGCCTGGGACGAAAGATATTCCCCAAAACACCAACAGCTCTCTCAGACGCTTTTTGAATACATTCAATGTACTCTTTGTTTTTATTTTTTCTGGTAGAGAGTTATAAAGTCTGACCCCATTATACAGAAGATGTTTCTTGAAAAAGGTTGTTTTGTGGGGTGGAATAGGAATGCTGTTTCCTCTTAAGTTATAATTATGATTTGACAATCCAGAATCAAAAAGTTTGTATTTCTTGCGCACAAACAGTACAGAATTGAAAATATAAAGAGCTGGGAAAGTTAAAATTTTGTTGTCCTTAAAAAGTGTCCGGCAGGAAAACCTTTTTGGCTTATTGAAAACAGCTCGAATAGCTCTCTTTTGAAGATTAAAAACAAGATTTGATTTTCCCCCGTCATAGCCCCAAATGCTTATTCCATATATTAAGAATGGATAAATAAGTCCATAATATGCAGCGACCAAAACATTAACTTCAGCAAAGGTAGAAAGACACCTTCTATTACGAAGATACCGGAACTCAACCGTTTACAAACTCTGTCCATGTGTTGGTGAAAGTTTAAATTACTGTCCAGTAAAATTCCCAACAACGTTGTTTCTGGGTTCGGTTCTATCTCAGTGTCATCAAGCAAAATCACATCAATTCAAAGTATACATTATACATTATAATATCAGTATTACAATTAATTAGGTCTATAGTAAAAAGTGAAAGGAAATCAGCATGCCTGGTAAAATAGTAAACTGGAGCCAGAAATACACAACACTGATGAAGTTAGAAAAATCTTGTTGTGCATATTTCTGCAGAATTAGTTTGTACTCGTAAATAATCATGTTGTGCTTTGTAAAGAAAGATATTTAATGTAGGTAATGTCAAATGGACAATATGCAGGTTTCAACATAATTAGATTTAAAATGTAAATTACATTTATTTATGGCTGATTAAAACATTCAGCTGATGGACTTTAAACTGATTGAAGTTGTATGACTGGTTAAAATAAAGTAGGCCTAAAAGTAGAAATTGCAAACTTAAAAATAAATGAAATAAAAACAATCACTTCTCACTAAAAAAGATGGGATCTTAATACTATATTATCAAATAACTTGTTAATTTATCAATTACGATGTTAAATATTGTGAATTAGATAGCAATTGGGCTGTTTGAATCAGGTTATTGAAGCACATGATGCTATGTAACTGCTCAATCACCTGAGTGAAGATTATGCGCTTTGTCCATTTTGAACTATAAATTATTTGGCTTACGTTAAATTTATTTCCAATTTCAGAAGATGCAGTCCTGTTGCCGAAGGGCGGTATCCTTGCTGATGAGATGGGACTTGGAAAAACTATTGAAGTACTGGCCTGTATTTTGTCCAACCCCAGAAAGGTAAGAATTAGGTTGTAAAGAAAACCACTTTTGCATTTTTTAATCAAATATATTGAATGTTGCTTTTTAGTAATGCTTATTGAAACTGATAGTAGTGTAGTTGTTTGAGTGCCTTGCTTGCTAGTCACTTTCATCTGAGAGTGAATTATAGAAGAAAATATGATCAAATTTTACAGTTTTACATGATTAATTAGAGCAGGAACTCTTTCATTCCAACTAAAAAATATCTTACATCATCCAATTGTACCAGAAAACCAACAGAGCAGTAAATCACTTTATCTTTCCCAAGCAAAATTGTTCACATAATTTGGAAAATGAGGTACAGTATCATATTCATATAGTCTTCTTTATATTAATAAATTGTAAATGTATTTACAGTACTATAAACAACATTTTAAAACGGGTCCTTTACAGACTACGATGGAAAGCAAACAAGTTTTGGACATGGATTACCAAGGCCATCGAGGACTTGCCTTAAGAGAGATATGAGAAGCCCCTAGTTATATTATTGGATGCTTCAGTAATTCTAAATGCGATATAACTGGGACTGTAAAAAAAATCATCCAATTGATGTATAGGCCTTTTCAAATTTTATATAAATCAATGTTTTTTTCTGGGAACTGTTTGTTAAGCAAACTTTTTGAGCAAATATTTTTTATTTCATTTCTAAGCCTAACTGATAGTTCATTTTTGAGAGAGGTTTGGTCAAGGAAATGTTCCATAAGCAGAATTGTGTACAAATGTCATCATGCTATAATAGAACAAATAAAAATATAAGTAATAAACAGAAATACACATGATATTACAGAACAGTAGACAAAAATATCGTAATTCATGAGAATCCTATTCCTGAAAGTTAATTTCAATAATTGATCATAAATCGTCTTCTGACATCTACTGTTACGAAGCATGTTTCAGCTTCACAGCATTGGAATTCATCTTTGGGTGTATCCTGTTGTTGTCAAAATTAAAAAAACAAGCTGTACAAACAATGAATTATAGATAAGTGTACTTAAGTACATAGATAAATATATGTATCTGTCATATATACATAATTGCATATTGATCAGGTAATCAATGATCTGTACGTCTTTCCATTTAGATGTTTGCATCTTAATGTATAGAAGTTACTTATCTGTAAATTACTGTATTTGTATGTGCTGAATGACAAAATTGCTAACGGATGTTGTTACATGAGTGCTGTGCGTAGATGAACTCTACGATTGTGACTGAACACAGCCAATTATGCCGAAGAGCATTTTATAAATTGTTAATTTTACTTGCTGTGCTTTAGATAGTAAAAATCAGGTTGATGTTATTTATACTGATTTTATTAAAGCTTTTGATAGAGTAAACCATAAACTGTTGCTTAAAAACTTGGCTTTTTTTGATCAATTAATTCATTTCTTTGGATCATACTTCAGTGATTGGTAGCAGTACGTGTCCTACCAGGCGTATAGGTGTAACATTTTTTTAGCTGGGTCTGGAGTCTTCAGGGCAGTAATTTAGGCCCAGTACTTATTAATTTAATAATTAAATTAATTTAAAAACTATGTCATTTATAATTATTATAAATGACATAGTTTTTAAATTAAAATAAAAATTTTTAATATATGCTGATGATTTAAAAATATTCAAAGTGATTAGGGATGTAATTAGGTGTCATGCAATTCAGAGTTATTTAGACTCATTAATTCGCAGGTGTCAGGAAAATTGTCTTAATTTGAATATAAATAAATGTTGTGTTATGACTATTTGTATAAAGAAAGATTCTATTCGATTTCCATACAGTATAAATAATAGTATACTGAATAGAGTTAAACAGTTTAGTGACTTAGGTGTTCTTATTTCAGAAGAATTTACTTTTTCTGGACACATTCTTAATATAGTAAAAAAAAAAAGGCATACAACACACTGGGGTTTATTTCAAGACTTGGAAAGCAATTTAGTAGTATTGAAACATTAAAAACATTATTCATATCACTTGTACGCTCTTGTTTCGAATTCGCAAGTCTGGTTACCTTCAAATAAAATATATTCTTATATGATTGAACGAATTCAAAAGAAGTTTTTGCAATTATTGCATTATAGGTTATTTGGCCCGATAAATCATCCAATTTGGTTTGTTAGATACGAAGAAATGTTGAATATGTTTGGTTTTGATCGACTTTCTAAAAAGCGCAAAGTTTCTCAGCTTTGTTTCTTACATGCTGTTGTTCGGGTATAGTAGATGACTATAACTCTGAGTGCAGTCAATTGGTACGTTCCAGCATACGGTGGCTGGGCAAGCAGACTCTTTTACCCTGGTAGGGCTCGTACTGCTGCTCACACTTTTTTTTCCAAAATTCGTCAATGATATTATTCAATTTTATAGCTAATGATGTTGATGTGGCTATGAGACCAGCAGTTTTCAGAGCAGCATGCTTGCGTCTGATGGAATGAATGTGGTTAAGACTCCATTTATTTATTATTATTTATTGATCGATGTGGATTTTTCTGAGGTATGTGTGTGATTTTTTTATTATTTGTTTATTATTGTTTAATTTTATTAATATAATTCATATATATGTCTGACTGTTTGGTTGTGTATTGGTTTAATTAATTTTTACCTTTCAGTTATAAACTAAACGGAAGTGCGTTTTATAATTTTTACCCTAAAAAGAACCTGTTATTGTACCCGGAGAAGGCTACGAGTAACAGACATTGGCTTTTTTTCATTATGTATCATATTGTGTTCCTTTTAATTGGACAAATAGGTCTGTTAGGGGCACATTGTAGGTTCTTAATGTTCTATAGGACCCTCATACAAGTTTGTTTTAGTTTAACCTTTAGCTATGTGTATATGTCTTTTTGTATTCATTACTTATTATATTTTGTAAGCATTTGTTTACTAGACTGTACTTTATGAGACTGTTGTTATTTACTTTAATATTTTGTGATTTTTTTTTTCGTATTGGACATTTATTTATGTGTTGAACACATATTGTGTGTAGGTGAGGAGATCAGTGTATGAGGTTTTGTACTATTTTATATATAATAGAACCTGCAATAAATATTATTATTATTATTTACTGTACACTAACAAAAAATTGTAAAACTCCCTAGCATGCTGGATCCATAAGCCTGAGTATAATTAAAGTTTTAAATTGTCTATATGTGACAATATAATTCATTAACTGGCACAATTTCTTAGTCACTTAGGTATTTTTCAAGTGTTTTAATTGTCCTTTATCGAAATTATAAACTTAAAACATTCAAATTATATTCATGAAAGAAGCAACTTTCGTTATAAAATCTACGTCCGCTGATTGTAGGAGCGGTATAGATAAGGGGCTATTGCGCTGGCTTGCCACGCAGAGATTTTGCTCTGCCGTACGTGGTTTGGAAGTCACGTAAAGCCGTTGGTCCCCAGGTTAAGTGTTAGAGAGGGCTTCTTAGCCCTAGATAGATAGATACACTGGGTTGTGGTCCTGTCACCAAGTTCACCGCGCCTAGACTCCATGGCCCTTTGTGCCCTGAGCCTGGCAACAGTGTCACAAGAGACCAGCCCCCCTTATGAAGGTCAGGGTCTCCCTTAGTGTAGCCTGTAAGGGCCGCTTCCGGTCCTAGAAGAGGGCCCATTGCCCCTTTCCTAGCCAGAGCATCAGCCCTTTCTTTTCCATCAATGCCAGTAAGCTCAGGGACCCATATGAGTGACAAAGCGTCTCTAGGATCCCCTGGCACTCCCATACCAACTTAGAGCTGGTATGTGGCACCATGATCGCCTTTATCGCCGCCTGACTATCTGAACATATGGAAACAACTCCTCCGAAGCCACCTAGATGCTTTTCTTCCTGTGCGGCAGTCATTATTGCCATCATCTCCGCTTGGAAGATGGTAGCATGGGCTCCGAGAGGTAAAGACAGAACTTTCCATATACCCCTCTCGTACACTCCAGCGCCCGCACCTCCTTCTGTAAGTGAGCCGTCCATAAACCAGATGCTTCCTTTGACTTGTGCAGGCTTGGTACTCTCCATCTCTGCTTGGAAGGAAAGCCCTGACCTGCCTGTCAAATCTGTACCTTGGTGTCATTGAGTCTGTCCACATCGCAAGCAATGGGTCCAGACCAATATACCTAGATAGTATTTCGCCATGGAGTCCTTGTTGGCCAGGCAGCCAGCCACCAGTCACCCTTATTCTAAAGGCCGCTTTACAAGCCTCTCTCTTTACAAACAGGTCCATAGGGCAGAGTCCAGTGAGGACCTCCACCGCTACCAATGGGGTTGTTCTAATTGCGCCTGTAATTCCCAGCCAACTCAGCAGATCTCCCGGCCATGTATGTGTGTTGATTTCTATGGAGCAGGTTATCTCTTAACTCCCTGTCCTTCATAAGCCTATCGACCAACCTCTCCAATGTCTTTAGTAGAAAAGACATGAGGCTGATCAGTCTGAAATCTTTAGGCCTGGAATGTGTGCCCCTTCCAGGTTTGTAGATATAGACCACTTGCAGTCCTCAACAGCCTTGGAATGTGACCCAAGGCTAGGGAAGGCCTACATAATCTGGTCAGGTGGGGCAGGAGCAACCCCTTCTTAGCCCTAACTTCGCCTAGTTAAATAAGATGATGTTTAACTTTCTTGCAGTGAGTGCTGTTTGTAGTGTTTAATTCTGTTGTTTCCCAAATGGCCTAATTATATTTGTTACAGATGACTATCTCCACAGACGTTAGTCTCCTTGAAGAACCTCAATCAGTTCAAAATAGCAAAAGTATGCAAAATACATTTCTAACACTTGATGTTGTTCAAGTGGTTAACAATCTTGAACTCACAGGAGACGGAACAGTTGATATACTAAGTGAAAGTTGTGATCTAAAACTGCAAAATAAATGTGAACCAAACGATTCGGAATCTAAGTGCTCTAACATAAATGAAAATACCAGGATAAAAAATAGAAAACGCACCAGTAGAAACTCTGATGATTGTCAAATAAAAAGAGACAAAAGTTCATCTCAAGATCAAAATGATACAACTTTAGAATTATTGCAAGAGACTAAACCTAAAAAGATTGGGAAGGGTGAAAATTACACTCTTCTAAAATCTTGGTATGAAAATTGTTTATCTCAAACCAGCGTTCGGACGCAGAATAAGAGACGAGTGAGAAACAAGTCAACATTTCAATGCTGTTGTTTTGATGATGTCACTTCCGCCACAATAGTAGAATGCCCGTTGTGTAATACGTGGCAACATGCTGATTGTGTTGGATATGATGAAACCATCGCTGACTATCAGTATTACTGTTTCCGTTGCTGGCAAACTCAACCACCTGTTAAGTCTGCTGGCACTGTTATCATATCCCCAGAAGCCATATCGCAACAATGGATCAACGAGGTAGGCAGCTTTATTCTTAGGATTGTATACACTTGATTCTAAGAAAAATTGATAAGCCATAATAAGACCATAATAAAAGGAAGCCATAATAAGTTTCCACAGTACTGTATTTTTGAACAGTATTTTTTCTCAATGTTTGTTCATAGTGGACTCACTTGACATTAATGTCGATTACGATTATTGTAATTTAAATTTCAATTTTTTTCCCTCTTGTTCATTTTACTTGTGTTAGGCCTACAAGTTCTGTCGAGTTTCAGGTTTAAGTGATGGTTTGCAATTTATTATAATAATGATAGGTAGTACACTAGGATACAGAGTTACAGTTAAAGATGACATTGTAAATGGATTCTGTAATGTGAATTTCTGTTAATGTGCCATTGTAAATATTAGGTTTTATGATATAACTGATTGTAAAAATAGAATTAAAATAGTTTAAGTATGTGTTTATAGAGCTCAAAAAACCAGCAAAACTAATGTTTACAAAGATATTGAAAGACTTGTAATTAAGATATTGAAAGAAAGTGTTTTTATTTCAATTTGTGGAGTTTGTAATATTAATATTAGTGATTCAAAAAAACCAAAGTTTCTGCAATAAGTAATATTTGTAATACTTTCAATTTCCATATACTAGTAAATAAACCAACCAGAGTAACTAAAAACTGCAAATAACTCTTCAATAATGTTACGAACCTAGCAGTTAATTAAGTATCATGTTGCTCATTTTTCAATGGACTATCAGATCGTGAAGCACAACTAGTCACTATAAAACATAGTTACCAATCTGAATAAGCGGATTTAAATAAAAGAGTTTTCTAGCAGCAACATTAGGCAATTTTCAGAGTTTTTTGTCGAAGGTAGACTGGAATTTCCAGGCTGGGTTAAGCGATGTGAATGACAAAATTTGAATAATTTTCTTTGACACTACGATATCTGTTTTTAAAGTAATATCCTTTGAAAATAGTAAAACACAAGTCAAAGGGTAGAATAATAAACATTCTAAGTGACAATCTAAAGGTTTAGCAAACAAACGTGGATCTCACAATTTTGGCACGTGATTCAGGAGATCCTACTTCTAATGGTCTCTTGAAGGAGATGGAGTAACTCTTCTGTAAACTCCTGCTTGAGGGGAACTGAACGAGAATCTCTCACAAAATTCAGAGCTTTGACTGCGTACATAGGGCTGTCTGGGATGTGGTGCGGAAATAAACACGTGAGACCCCGTAGCCTGTTTTACTTGCGATTCTGAATCATCAAGGCATCTCAATCTGCTCGTCTACTGAAATAGTAAACTTGTTTAATAGTCATTTTTCTGGTACTGAAACCCTGCCATCTACATCTAATCCTTCTGATATGTTCAATGTTTTGTTGGTTCAGAAATAAAGTCATATTGGTTCACTTTTTTTCTCCTGTTTCTTCAACCGAAATAGAGAAGCGATTCTCTTTTTAAGTCAAAGAGCTCCACAGCTATTGATGAGGTCTCAAGCCGTCTTTTAAAAAAGATTTACAGGCCTATTCTAAATCCTTTGAATTTCATTTGTAATAATTTGATTTCTCCAGGAATTTTCCTTTATAAAATGTCTAAGCTTATGCCTGTCCTCAAAAAGGGAGATAAGTGTAATATTTATAACTAACACCCTATATCCCCTTTGTGCAGTATATCTAAGAAGGTTCTGGAAAAGGTTGTGTATTCGAGGCTGACGCACCACCTAAACAAATGCAATGTTCTTTCGCCAAATCAGAATGAGTTTAGAAAAAAATCATTCAACCACTCGTACAATTATGGAATTAATAAAGCGAATAGTTTTCTATCTTGAACATCATGAACATTCTTTAGGAATTTTCTGTGGCCTCACAAAGACCTTCGATCGTGTGGATCATAATATCCTATGTGACAAGCTTGAGAGATGTGGTGTTAGAGGAGTTCCTCTAGCCTGGTTAAGTCCTATCTGTCAAAGCGTCGACAGTTTGTTTAGATTTTAGGCACTCACTCTGTTTGCACCGAGTCCAAATTTGGCAACCCACAAGGCAGCATCTTGAGTCTACTGCTTTTTATTATTTATATGAATGACTTGCCTCTCGGTCTTCCCCTTTCAAAAACCATCTTCTATACTGATGAAGTCACATTACTATTTGGAGGCCCGCAAAGCAGTCTAAGCACAACAGTTTCAGGATTGCTCCAAATTCTTCAAAATTGGTTGCCAGTCAATAATCTATCGTTGAATTAAACAAGACAGGCTTCATATAATTCTGGAACAAACATAAATGTGATCAAGAAATATCTTTGGATCAGTTTAAAAAGAAAGTGCTCTTCTGCAAAGTTTCTTGGCTTAACGGTTTGTTCTGGTATGCTGATGTGGCTCATCTGTGTAGTAGGCTGAGTCGAATCAGCTTTTCTCTCAGAATACTACATCCTTTAGTAGAACCAGACGTTTTTATCATGGTTTATCACGGGTATTTTGCATCTGTCATTTCCTATGGCCTTGAAGTGTGGGGTGGGTTCTCTCAAGCCTTGAGCGACTTTTTAGAACAAAAAGAGCCATCCATATTAATAAAGGACTGCATCTCCTATAATCGTGCAGGGAAGTATTCTGTAAAAACTTCTAATATTGCCCTCCTTTTCTTCTACAAAGCTGTGTTTTCTGTTATAAATGGAACTCAGGAACCTCAAAAAATTGGGGATATTCATAGATATCTGATTAGAAATGGTGGTAATCTCCATTCCATCCAGACATAACGCTCACAGAGAGAGTCCTCGTATTGAGGAGCCATGTTAATTAACAGATTCCTATCAGATTTAAATGGAGATACAAGGGCGAGCTTTCGGCACAATATGAAAAGTTTCTAATTGAGATGGAGTTCTATAGTATTTGGAGAATTCTTATCTGCCAATTAATATTTATACTTTGCTTACTTATTTGTATATCAAGCTTTCTATTTATTATTATCATAAATTATTACTTAGTATAGATCACAAATTATTACTGTTCTTAGTATTTTAAATTAATTAATTAATATTTAATTAATAATTAATAACAAAATAAAATCATTTAAATTAATTATTGTAAATTAATAATTTAAAATAATTGTTGATGTCTGAGATAAGCAAATGGCATAAGAATTGTATCACAACAGAACAGATATTCAACTTATACAACCACCGTTTCAACTCCACCATAATGGGGGACTGAGCACCTCACACAACTACACTTACTAGATGAACCTTGAACGTTAAAGTAACACCTGAAGACGTCAGGAGTTTTTTATACCTGTCAAAATGTTGTGTTTGTTCCTTGAAACACTTGAAGCATTGGTATCACAAATTTGAAGTTTTAAAAAGTTGGTAACTGTTTTATTTTTTGGTACTTAGCTCAGAAAAAAAATAAAGTCAGGTTTAAATAGTTATTTTTTGTTTCTTCCGTTTACCAAAAATAACGTTACCACATCATTATAGCAATGTGAAATTATTAACTGGGCTTTTTTGCCATAATAACGTCACATAATCCATTTTCAAAGTGCTTTGACAATAGTACCATAATGTCAGTTAAAATAAGTTGGTAATAAAAGAAAAAAATTAAATCATACGTCCAATTTTTTAGTGCCACATAGAATTTTTTAAAATCCAACAACACTTGCAATAAAAAAAAAAAAACATTCAATTGGGCCTATTATTGTTAAATTGTTTTAGCTCACACATTCGTTGTCTTCACTAATGTGCTAAAGCCCGTTTAAACTATCTTGCAATAGTTTGATATTGAATTCAAAAACATTCTTTATATTCGAACTATGCAAAGTAGACTAATCAAATCTTAGTTTTGTGGTAGCAGTTGACAATTTTATTTTTCTGTATTTTTGATTGTTTGATTTAACACTATTTTGTATGAAAACAATGAAGTCAACATTTAAAATAGAAAGTTAAGAACCCTGACCAACAATTTTCTCTAAATATTTAAATGTTAATTATTTTATAACTGTGGTTAATGTTGTTTGATTTATAAGTAGTGCATAGCAGATATGAACATTTATGAACTCTTTAGATATATTCAATGTGAATTTTATACCACTTTTTCTCTAAGAGGTTAAGTGCAAGAGAGGACTTGAGCGTACAAACTTTGTATGATAAAATAAAGCATATTTTATTTCTTTTCAAAATTTGAAACTGATCCCGATTGGTATATTAGGTGCAAAAATATACGTAATAAGAAGTTCAAAAATATATAATTTTTCATTAGATGTCATTAAGAAATCAAAAGTTATGAACTTCTCTGACCCAGAGCTTTTATTCAAGTACTTTTGTCGTCAATTATGCTCCAATTGTCTTGTTGTTCTAATCTTGCAGTCGCCCACAACCTGTAATTTTTGGAGTGCTTCATGCAAAACAAATAAAATGGTAGGGTGCAGGCAAGTCCTAGTAAAAATGTGATCAATGAATGATTTAGCTTTGAGTTTTAAGTCTAGTTGTAAGTAAATTAAATAGGAAAATCAATTGTTACTTAAAAGCCTGAAATACTCAAATTCTGAGTTGTATTATGATTTAGAATATTTAAATTTGCCTCTTTAATGTTGCCTACATTAGTAAAAAGAGTTATAAAAATTGTCATATTTCCCTTGAAAACAAATTTGAAATAGTTTATCTAAATTTGATAAAGCCTGACTTTTTTTAACAAGGCTTCAACTGTTGTCTTATCAATTAGACAGTTGTTTTACGTCATTAGCGAGGCATATTCTCCAGCGTTTTCTTGCTGACTATCACCATGGCAGTAATTGTTGTTATAATAATCAGATAGATTGTAAAATGTTAAGCTGTCACTTGAAATAATTAAATCAGGAATACCTTTGTTTAGGTTTAACTTTGAAATAATACTATTGTCAGCTTTTTAATGGTTTGTAGGCTACATTGGTCTCAAGTGAGTTACGAGGTAAACTATCACTATAGACGTTAAGTAATTTAAAACTAACGATGGATAATAAGATTAAGTGTACTCGAATGTTACTGAGGTTATTTTACTAAAGTAATTCCAACATTTATTATAAAAGACATATAACAATAAAACAAACTAATTATTTGATTTTTGGCTGTCATTGAAATTGAGGACCTTAATATATTTTTCTCACCAGATTTTGTGATGTATAAAAGTATTTCCATATTAATACATAGTCAATAAGGCAGAGTGTTATAAAATAGGGATTCTGGGATAATATTTTGTGAAAAATTATTAGGTATTTCCTACAGTCCTAAAACATTTCCTTAGAATTTGAATTTTTTTAAAGTAAATTAGTACAATCAGTCTAAAGTTCTTAATTTTTGCAAAAAATTGAAATTTTAACTTACTATCATATTTTTATTGTCTTGGAAATATTTTTAATGTTTATGTTTAGATTGAAAAGCATATCAAGAAAGGCACGTTAAAGGTGCTTGTATACGAAGGCGTAAGAGTGACAGGATACTTGCAGCCCCATGACTTGGCTTCCTACGATATTGTAATAACTACTTACCAGGTAATTGGCAGTTTCACATCCTCACATAGTAAAAATAAATTAACTTCACCCTGTATTCCAATTCCTGTAATTATCCAATTGGAGACAAAAATATTTAATTTCAAATCAAGAAGTTAAACTTCTAGCAAATCAATAAAAATCTAATTGTAATGTCATTATTTGTAACAGTAGCTTATAACTTACCTATATGTATAGTCGAAAGTTATTTTAGATGTACTACTTTATTTTTTTATTTACATTATGTTTATTTTTAAACTTTAAATCCTCACTTATTTAGAAGAGTCAAAACTCATCTGGAAGGCAATTTCTTGCGTTTGCAGCATTCAATGCACATAACAAAAAGTGATACAAAAACAATCTTATAATGAAATAAGAGCTATAATTTAGATACATGTTAAAATTCAACATTTTAGTAAAAATTCAGTAATTGCTATTTTAGAAAATAGTACCAAAAACTATTTGTAACATTCTAAATTTTACTGGTGTTTGTAGCTTTAGAATTTAATCTAATTAATAATATAATTTATAAATATATGTGTTTCAAGTATGAGGGAAACCTAAAACTGATTATTTTTCCAAACTGCCCTGTTTAGGTATTGACTAAAGAACTGAACTACACAGATTCTAAGGTACGTAACTTACGTCATTCAAAGAGGTTTCATGCTCCGACATCACCGTTGCTGTCTGTCGAGTGGTGGCGACTGTGTCTGGATGAAGGCCAAATGGTGGAGGGGTCATCAACACGTGCGGCGGAGATGGCTAAGAAGTTTGTAGCTGTCAACAGATGGGCTGTGACTGGCACTCCAATACAAAAAGCTGTCAATGGTAAATCTCAATAATTGAAGATAGAAGTGTATATAAAGGCTATGCTGGAGAGTGAAGACATTTGTAATTTGAACTTTAACTACAAGACAACATTTATAATTCAAAATATTGCCAAATAACTCTTGAATATCACTGTAGGCTATGTGAATGGCATGCTAATGTGTAATGTTCCAAAATTATTCGGGATAAGGGGCTTAGTTCTGTTATTAAATTACCCACCAGGAGTACGAGCAAAGAATGATAAATGATGTAATAAATAGGGGTGGGTTAGTTCCTCAAGTCTGTTCTCGGTTCTGTCGGTTCTTGACTTTTCAGAAAAACGTAAAGGAGGAGATCTTTCATATAACACATTTTTCAGGTGTGAAAAGTACTGATAAACAAAACAATCAAACAACACTATCAAGATTTAAAACAATATGTGCCCATAGTCAGGCCACTTCCTTATTAGCAGTGAAAAAGAAAAGATAAGTCATCCATTCAATGAGCCCCGCCCTTGTTTTATCTTGACCCTTTGTTATCACTTCCTGCCTAATAAAAAACCTTGGTGACAACTTAAATTCCTAATCCTGTTAAAATTCATATCTCATCTGAATATAACTGTGCTCCTAGTTTTGTTTTGTATCTGTAAAAATATAAGATGGCCATTTATATATTCAAATACAACATCCTAAGTTATTTAAGTCTAGGATATTAGAATTTACTTATTTTTAGAAACATCCTTAATAATGGGAAACATTGAATTACAAAAAAAAAAAACTAGGGAATTTGAAGCATAAGTTTTAAATATTATATATTTAATATATTCTGACGACATTACACAACATGAGTCAAGACCATTTTATTTGGAAATAGTTTAATGTTTTTTTTGCAAATTATAAAGATTTAAAGTTTTGAATTGCTTTGGCTTGACTAGCATTTAGTGACCCATAAAAGGAGTATTACTTGTTAAATTAAAACAAAATATATACTTTAACACGTTCAGAGCGGGTGGACCGTATACGATCCACCGTCGGCCGGGCGCTGGGAGCGTGTGGACCGGGCCCATACCACTCTACACTGTTGTTGCTATGCAGTCAGTGTGAGCTTAGCTCTTGCGCGAGGTAGACCTTACGTCGGCCGCTATACGAATGTGAACCGTTCTATATTTTTGCGTTTTCCGTTTTTATCTATGGTTTTTTCGAGCGGAGTTTTACAATTATTGATGTAATTTAGTGATTTCTTCATGTAAATAAGTTTGTTCTTTATGTAAATAAGTGAGTTTAGTGTAGTATTTAGTGTAATTTTTATTGTTGAAACATGGCTGACAACACTGTTGATGACCTTGACTTGAGTGACGACATTATTACAAGTGAAGATTCCGTCACCGAAAGTGACGAAAGTAATGATTATGATGAAGTTTTGAACCTTATTTGGTGTAACAACACTGCTGGACTCAAAAAAATTAACTTTTTGAAGGACAATAAGCTATTGGTGGCTATACCTGGTGATGGCTCACCTATTGATTGGTTTTCCAGCATCCCAAGGGGCTGATGGACCGTATCCAGACCACAACTTATGACGTCATAAACAACTTTTTCCCATGCTACAACCAACTTCGTTTTGCTGTTTTTGGGCTGTCTATACCTTATGAAAAGTAAAATTAAATTTTATAGTACTCAGTTTCCCGGGTCGGTTAGAGTGTTTTTACTATAGCACTGAACGTGTTAAAAGAGGTATTATAGGCTGAATTGTTTTCTAAGGATGTGATATCATTCATGCAGTCTGATCACTAATTAATAAAATACCTATTAGTTCTTAATTGCTGATAACCAAAATTATGTTTACTTCAAATATTAATTATATTATCCTATTTTTTTCTATTATCTTAATGTACGCCAATTAGATCAATCTGTTAAATTAAACTGTCATCAATTCAATCAACTATGTTAAGATATTTTTCTTAGTAAGTTTTATTACTAAACAAGACCTAAAAGGTAATTTGTAATTCCTTTACAATTTTCAATTTCCTCATGTTAAATTTCAATTAAATTCTTTTGTGTTGTTCACTAATACCAATTTGTTCATTACATTATATTCAGCAATACTGTATAAATTTTTAGTTTGAATAATCAATTAAAACTTTTAATATCAGTCAAAACTTTAAATAAATGTTTTCTTTGGGTAAAAATGTAAAGAATCATACTCTGTGTATAAATATAATGTTACCAATTCTGTAGTAATTGGAAATATTTACCATTTTATAGATTTTTATGGTGTATTATGCTTTATATTAGGGAAATCCCCAACATAATGTGCACTGTGTTACTGAATTCATATTAGTCGTTGATTCACTTGCATAAAGGTATTAGAACATTTTCTGAGACATAGTCAAAAATTACTCATAACCAAGAACCGAGAATTTGGAACCGATTTCAGAAAAAACCAAACTGGAACAAAAATAAAAAAACAGAACTGACTCATCACTAGTAATAACTTCAACTACTAGTAAAGCATAACAACTATAATTTTGATCATGTAATTAAACCGGGTTATTGATATTTTACACTAGAACCTCGTTAAGTCGAACCAGCACAGACCGCAGCCAATCCAACATAAGAAAAAAAATAAAAAAGCCAGAAAATGTAAGAAAAAAAAAAAATTAAAAAACACTTTAAATAAATTAGTTTATTATGGGATAAACACAACTTCTATTACTACTAAGACCTCATAATACCTTGGTGAAGTAAAAAACTTACTTATATTTTATGAAATAAAAAATACTATTTATAAGTTACCAAAAACTCATAATTTAACTTGTAACATATAAAGAAAATGTGCAAATTTGATTAGAAAATGTTTGATGTAGTAAGGTACAGTACTAGCAAAGATCTTACAAAGTGACTGAGTCCTATTAGCTTGTCGATTTCAGAGCTTCGTAAAGCTATGGTTAGAACAAATGAAAAGTTTATGAGAATAGGAAAAATATTAAAATATGATAAGGTAATAAAATATTAGCAATAAAACATATAATACTTGTACAAATAAAAAGAAAAACTTATGTATAATAAATATAGTTAAGTATAAAAAGTTACTTTAATGGAAAGTCGTAAAAAAAAAAAAACAGTAAAATTTACAAAGATACACCCTTACACTCATAGTAGACAGTTTTCACTGATTTGCTTTGCATGACTACCCTTAACTGTTAGAAGACAACAGACAGTGGAGAGGGTGGTAAAGTCTACGCAGAAACAGAAAGGGAAGTACGCTCTTAAAAATTACAACGGCCTTCTGGTACAAGGTTAAACAACATGAAAGAAACCATACACTTACTTTTAAGTTGAGAAACTGCATGATATTATTTCCATCAATGAACTTGGACACTGATCACTGTAAAATTTGCTTAGAGTCTTTCGTTATGCAGTGTCAGACATTTTTTCATCGCAAGAGACCATGACACGAATGCACTGCAGGTATTGCTTATACACCAAGTAGTGATACGTTTCAATTTGATGGCTGTTATCCTGAAACGGAAGTAAATTTTCAAAGTAAATAGAAACAAAAATTACCATACTTAGTTCTGGTTTTGTGTAAGGTATGTAATACGTATTTTTCACAGCCAACTGTTTGTGGTAATCTCGAAACAAACTAACATGCTGAGAAAATGCAGAACAGTTAATACTTTTGTTATATTCTTAAAGTAAGTGGTACATTCTTAACTAAATATAATTATTCAATCTAAATCTCTTTTGTTCCAGACCTACTAGGGCTGATGGAATTTCTTGCTGGTAAAGAATGCCCAGAGTTCTATGCACTAGCGAATCATGATTGGCGCTCACTGCTAATGTTGGTGCCCCGAATATTGTGGCGTACACAAATGAAAGATGTACTTGAGGAGGCAAGAGTTCCACCACAAACAGTCAAGCTGCACATGTTGGATTTCGCAGAAATAGAGAAATATTTCTACAAGTGCACCCATAATGAATGTTCTCAGCAGTTCTTGGATCGGATTACAAAGTATGACATATTTGTAATATTTAAGTAAAGTATACCACAGCACTCTTTATAGCCTGTATGTGTATGGGCGGGTGTAGTTGTGTAACGTAACCCAGCTACAAAGGGGCTAAGTGTTGTGGAGATTTTAGGCAATAGACTTTATTCTCAGTCCTCCTATATTCCTGTATAAAATATCCTGATGCAAATCATTGCTTATCCCTGTGAGATATTGTTAATAAACAACCAATATTTTCCATTTTACGGCAGAATACCAAACTAGAATGTAGGAGATGGACCATTGTTTTATCTATTATAGTTAAAATATGTACTATTCAATTCAATTCTCTTTATTCAAATATTGTACAATACAATGAATGGCGTAAAAATGGTTTTTTTTCAGACCAAGCTTGCATGAAAAGAAAATATAGCTATTAGAATTTGGGAGCTAATTTCAGCCATTAGAAAAGTTCAGAAGACAGAGTAAATGCAAATTTATTGTTTGATTTGGCATTAAATTTTCCTTCATTCAAGGTTTTATGAACAGAGAAGAAATGAAGTTTCTTTTTACCTACGTATATTGCTGTGAATAATTTTTTACAGTTAAAAGTAAAACATTAGAAGAAAGATGAATAGAACCTTAACCCTTTTGCTGCTGGGCGCAGTACATCTCGATAGTTGATTTTTAATTAGGCCCATGTTGAACTGTACTGCAATAAATGCTTTGATGTCTGTGTAACTTACTGACTTCCAGTTACGACAGTCGCTGTGAATTGATAATCTGACACGATTAACGCCGATAAAATATGCATAATTGTTTGTTTGGGTGGCAAGTGAATTCAAAAAGGCAACTGAAAAAATATTTAAAATCAATGTGATGAGTATTTCATAGTGGGCAGTGCTTTGGTCAGGGTAATTGATTTTAGGTAAAGTTGTGGACATGTCCAGGATCATTATTTTCAACTACGTCATCCCATCCATCACTCTCATTTCACCCGGTTGAGGTTCAGATTTGTTGTCGCAACTAGAAATAGAGTGGAATGTGTTAGGAGGTTGCTGGGAGGGTCAGCCGCGAGGTGACCTAACATTACTAAACTCGGATCATCAACACTTTAGTCATCACAGTCAGATAATAACGGACTGTTCACTGAATAGGAATAGTCACTGAATAGGACTATTCAGTGGTGGATCCAGGATTTAGCCAAGGGGGGTAAGTTTGCATTGGCTGTCGGCCATGTTGGTTTTAATCCCATAAGAATAATCTTATTTTCGAACTGGACGTACGATCACACGTATCCAAATCAAACAGTTATTTTTAATTTTCCCAAACAAATTGTATTTGATCAAGAATGAAATTGCGCATGGAATTGCTTTGCAAATTCCTAATTAGTTTTTTTAGAAACAAAACGTAAAAAATATTTTGTTGCAAGTTTTTATTTTCACCTATTTTTTAAAACTTGGCTTATGTATTCAAAATATCAAAAGCAAAACCAATATGCAGTATGATAAAGATTTAAATGAAACCTCATACACAACTGTTGGTCAATAAATAACGAAAAAGCATGGTTATTCTTATGGGATTACAACCAACATGGCTGACAACCTCTGCAGACTTAAGTGTTTGAAACCAAAATAGTCCGATAATGAATGAATCCCCAATTCCTCATTACTCTTGCAGCCAAGTAAAAAAAAAAAAATTAAATAAAAATAAAAAAATAGTATTGCTAAATGATCATTCTTCACCTGTCATGAAGAAACATAGTAATGTCTTACTTGAAATTTACATGATGCTTTAGTAAAGCCGCGTGTACACCAAATGTTGGCGAATATCTAGAATGGTCAACATTTGTTGACAACAAATCAACTCTTTTGAACTACTAGCTACAGCCGATATAGGGTACTGATCGAACAATTAGTCTGTGCTCACGGCCAGTGACAGCTGAACATACTGATGAGGAGTGAAGAGGGAGCTCTTTTATGAAAATATTAGCCTACTCAAACGGTTGTCTCGAATAAGTGTTAAATGCCTATATTATTACTATCTGCTGATGTTTATTATTGTAATATTTGGTATTTAGTATTAATATGGTTAGTAGCAACACTGCCACACGCACAGACTAATTGTTCAGTCAGTAATGATGCTGCATCGGCCAACCACGTGGTCTGGACAGTGGAAAGGTAAGTGTTGCCAACATTGTTGTGGGTTTGCTCTGTAAAGGTTTCAAATTTGAATAGAGTGAAAGTACCTTGGTACAAAATAAATTGAATATTGCCTTAAAGAGCCATTTTAATCTGAACTGAATCTAACTAAGTAAAAGCAAAGACAAGATAAAAAGACTTTTAAAATCATTGAAAATGAATGTACGAAACTATTTTTAAAACAATACACACTTTACAACTAGATTTATACACACTTAACCATTAGATTTATAAACATATTTAACTACACTCTACTGTAATATTATCAATTTTAAATGTTAAGTAAATACAGGGTGGCGCTAAAAGAACGCATGGATTTTAAAAGGCTATAAGTTGGTTAATTTTAATCACACCAAAATTTTAATTACACCAAAACAATCCAATTTGAGAGTTGGGTGTTAATAATTATAAGACAATTAACTAATTTTTAAAAATAACATCAGAAAGATGGCGTCCTTCTGCATGAATACACATTGCAAGTCTCTCTTCAAAGTTTTCCATAACTTTGTTCAAAGTGTCCTGTGATACAGCGGCAATTTCTTCACTTATTGCAGCCTTCAATTCTTCGAGTGACCGAGGTTTATGACGATAAACTTTGAATTTCAGGTGTCCCCATAAAAAGAAGTCGCAAGGAGTCAAATCTGGCGAACGTGCAGGCCAATGGAGATAGCCGAAACATGAAATCACGTGACCAGGAAACATTCCTCGAACGACAGCCATAGATTGATTACTCGTGTGGGCTGTGGCTCCATCCTGTTGAAACCATGTTTGTTCCATATCGAGCCCCAAAACTTCAAGATTTGGCTGCAAAAATGTGCGTAGCATTGTCACGTATCGTTCAGAATTAACAGTGACTGTTTGGTCACGCTCTTCAAAAAAATAAGGTCCAACGATGCCAATTTTAGAGACCCCACACCATACTGTAACTTTAGGACAATGCAGTGGATTTTGATGCATTTCCTGTGGGTTGTGAGCTGCCCAATAGCGGCAATTCTGCTTGTTTACTGAGCCATTCAAGTGGAAATGAGCTTCATCACTCAGCATTACAACATTATTGTCATTTCCAACGACATCAAACATTCTCTCGCAAAAAACTCTTCGTTCGTGAAAATCACGTTCATGGAGCTTCTGAACAATCATTATCTTGTAAGGGTAGAATTGTAACTCACATGTCAGGATGCGCTGTAGCGATCGACGTGATATCCCCAAGGTCGGAGCACGCCGTCTAGTCGAGCGGTGAGGACTTTCAAGAACTGAGGCTCTGACACTTTCAACATTTTGCAGAGTTCGCGCCGTACGAGGGCGACCAGTCGATTTACTCTTCAACACTGATCCTGTTGTACGAAACGAGTTAACCCAACGAAGTATCGAGTTGTGATCAGGTACCGAACCATTACGTGCGACATTAAACTGTAAACGAAATTTTCGTTGAACAGTGATGACAGATTCATTTGATTTGAAATAGTGTTCAACAGCGAACATGCAATGCTGCACGTTCCACTGCTCCATTGCTACTAAAACTGGACGCTTCAACCAACAAAATAGCGTCGCTCGGCGGTCACTGACCGCTCCCCTCCACTGGTACTACGTTACTCAAATCCATGCATTCTTTTTGCGCCACCCTGTACTTTACTCCATTCATTTTTGAAATCAATTAATAATTAAAAATAATAATTTAAATTTAAATTCTTTATTGATTATTTATACATCAAGTATTCAACATGTACTTTGTTTTATTCCTCTAGCCCAGGGCTGTCCAACTGGGGGCCCGCAGGCAGCATGCGGCCCACAAGGCCATTTTATGCAGCTCACAATAAAATTTCTTAAAGTATGTGCGAGAATTGAAGCTAGTTTGGCGGTGGGTGTCCAAAATGACATTGATATTCGGAAGCACCTACATATGCGAAAGCGTCTTTTCAACCATGAAGTTTATCAAAAATAAAAACATAATGAGCCTAACTGACACTCCACTGTGCCATATCATGAGATTGTCTGCAACAGAGTTGGATGTAGATATTCAGTCTTTGGTGGATGCAGCTGCTCGGCCTCAACCATTACACTGAACTGAATTTATTTGTAAAATATTTCTTTTGTAATGTTTACCATATTTTATCTTAATTCACTTTGTTTAGTTATTTTTGCAGTTACATTTTTATCAACTATAAGTACTTAAAAGTCGATCTCAGAAAGTAACAATGACTACACTCGTTCATCTACACTCATCACACTTAATCACTCCTTAGAAATGAATAATAAAATGTTTTTTATTGCCTTGTTATCTAAGAAAGCTAATATCAGCAAAAAATACTTTTCTCAATTTTCTATTCAAACTATAAAATTTTAATCTATATTAAATTTTTTCGAAACTAGTAGTTTTTCATGACACAGATATTTTAATTTTATTTAGAAGTGTTTTTCAGTACTGTAGTTGGCCTTAACTAAAACATGAATTAAAAAACTGCAAATATATCCAGGAGTTTTATCCCGGACACCCTCTCCTTCAAGATGTGGCCCCCGGCTCCACTCCACCTTACAGCCCCCAATCTTTTTAGGTTGGACAGCCCTGCTCTAGTCTATAGATATTTGAAAAACAATTTTAGTTTTAAATACATTTTATTCATATAGAATGTTTTAGATTACAAATTACTTATTTATCTATGATTTTAAACTAATAAGATGCAATATAATAATAATCTTAAATAAATACTCTTCATATTTAAACAAGTAAAAATTTACAAGTTAGGCTTAAAACTTTTAAACAATATTGCATCAACAAAATCAAACAAAACAAATCTTAATAATAATAAATAACAATAATATAATAATAATATAAATGGTGATTTTGAAATGATGTTGTTTGAAAACCAAACATAGTTTAATATTGAAAATACATCTAATGCATTTTGTCATTTTATTTGGTGGATAATGTTTCTCATGTGACCTCTATTCACATCTACAAAGGCTTGCAATTTGTTCTACAAACTTACATTAATGAAACTTTGGCCCGGCCTTAGCGATGGGGTGATTTTCCAGTGGGTAGCTAGGAGTCAATGTTAATACTGTCTTAAAAACATCGGAGCGCCCAATCACCCATGTTCCAACAACCATCATACGAAAACATCAAAAACGGATACACACAATGTAAATGACTAGATTCGATGCACCAAAATGCCTATAAGATTAATTGTAAGCTCTATTGCAAACAAAAAAATATAAGTCTTAGAGGTTTCGTTATTGATTTATTAAATACTTTGGTTAATTAAAAAACTAGTTTATGCTGGTAAAGCTTCCCTGACCAAAAATCAAACAAATCTTAGCAAATAGAAAATTTTATGTCACGCTAAAATTGTTGATGAATGAAAATATTTTTATTTAAACGTTAGTGTAAATTTGTATTTGTACATTAAATACGACAATTTGGTACTTTTGTAATCGTTGTTTCTTCCAGTAAAATATGGTATACCATATGTGTACTTAAAAACTAGTTTTCATGTCCAAACGCCTGTGGGAACAAAAGCATGTTTTGTTCAGCCAGCTCTTTGTTATCATACAGGCTAATAGACGCGAGCCAGGGCTAAAGTTTCAAAAATCGTAGGCCTACTGTACTTTTTGTAACATTGGTTAAGGAATAGCAGTAGTTGACCAAAAGTTGTGTATGAGGTTTCATACTGCACATTGGGTTTGCTTTTGATATTTTGAATACATACACAGTTTTATAAAATAGGTGAAAATAAAAACTTCAAACAAAATTTTCTTTTATATTTTTGATATAAAACTAATTAGGAATTTGCAAAGCAATTCCAAGGCACAATTTCATTCTTGATGAAATGCAATTTGCTTGACAAATCTGTTTCAAAATAACTGTTTAATTAGAATATGTGTAATCGTACTGTATGTCCGGTTCGAAAATAACATTGATCTCATGGGATTAACCCTTTCCACTCAAGTGGCGGGGCAGCCCCGCTACGCAACTTACCGCACTAACTCCAATGTCGGGCCGGGCCCGACGTCTCTATAAAAACGTTCTATGATTGTATTTAGACTGACGTAGTTACATTATTGACCGCTAGGGTTGTTGTTTGATATGTGCTGCTACCTGTAGAATTTTTTCGGAACCGTTTGAGTTTAGTATCGGTAAACAAACCTCATGAAATGTAATGTTTGTCGTCTGTGGCTGCTCCGTAAACAGCTGGCTGACTGCAACAGCTATCTGCACTCACTTTGTTCCGTCATATGTTATCTTTCGTAATGAGCTTATAAAACGCATTGTTGTTGCTAGGTTATCGTTGTTGTTTTACTGTTTATTCATAATATTTTTATTTTACGACGATGATTCCTGTCGAATAAAAGAGCGTTGCAAGTAGGCTATTAGATTTTGTTTGTTTATATTTTTAGCCGATAACATGTTTTGAATTATTGAAAAAAGCTTTACTTACAAATTTGGTCTAAATTATGTACATTTTGACTGTTGCTAAGCAATAAAATAAAATTTACGGAGCAATTGTTTACTAGTTGCAGTGAAAATAATTTTTTTGGTAAAAATGTTGTTTTTCAAAAAAATTCGGTTTTAGAGTTATATATATTTTTTATGTATAATTTAGTCCAAAATATTTGAAAATGAATTTTTTTTGTTTGTAAGGATACAAACAACAAAAAACAAACAACAAATACTATTCTTCCTATTTAAAATTTTTCAAAAATTCTTCTTGAATCCGTTTTTTTGTTAGAAATTCAATTTTGTTCCAATGAATATATATAATTAAAAAATTTTGAAAATAAAAATATATGTTTTATTTTATATTAATCTATACTTTAGTCATAGAAGAAACAAAGAAAAAATACATCAGCTTTTTGGAACTATCAGATATATGTTTTTCCCACTGGACAAATGTAGTAGGCAATCTTTGCTTAAAAGTAAATGGAGCTGATAGGGAAACTGGGTTCCCAGGAATTGGAGTGGAAAGGGTTAAACCAACGAGGCAGACAGCCTCTGAAAACTCTTTAAGTTCACCTATATCTGGGAGCTGCAAAAGTCATGCCTAAGGTCTGCAGGTCGCGCAGCTCATGGAACATAACCAAATCGCGAAATCAAGTATCCCAGAAACAAATGACGTGAAAAAGTCATAAGTGTCCGGATGTGTGGCAAGTAGCCCCACCTGCTGAAACCAAATTCCTAAAGGCATAACTGCAGCATCAGTCACTAATCATTGCCTCACACTGGGCTGCCAATGACAACAGATTAACAACGGGTCGTCCTCGGGCTAAACTATGCGTTTCTAATTCAACTGAAAGGTTCGGAATAATTATCGTATTGTAACCCTTGAAGTGTCATTTGATAGATGAAAACCTGATCTAGTGGGGCATAAGTTGGTATTTAGAGTTTTTTTATTTAAAATTGTTGAGAATAACATTTAAAGTTTCACATATTTAATGTAAAAAATTATAAAAGAACTCTATTTTTGTCCAAAAACCAACTAATGGTCCACTAGATCAGGTCTTCATCTATCAAATCACACATCAAGTGTTATGATAATTACTATGGGCCTAATGATTAAAATAGAAATCCATGTTCTTGGCATTTTTCATGGAGCGAAACGGCTCCGAAGGGGGTCCGCCCTGCATCGTCTGCGACTGGTAATGGAGCATTGACGTAATAATACGGCTACCTATTTATTTCTGAGTTAGCTACAGGTTATACATTTTTTTAATATTTATCAATACTTTTATTTTCTAATTTTAAAAATGTATCTAGATTGTTCAGAACATAATATCGTTATTATTTTATTAAAAAAATTAAAATTGTATAATCGCTGTTTTATCCATTGGGATTTTGACACCCAAGAGGGGCTATAGCCCCACCTAGCCCCTCTCTAGATCCGCCACTGGTCCTATTAGATTATAACAAATGATGTATTACTACTGCTGTTTAAAATGTTAGGTTTATACGTTGTATATGAATCTGTGTCATCCACAGACTCATCGGAACTACTTACAATGTTGTTACATTCTGAATCACTAAAATAATCTGTTTCTACAAGATTTTGTATTGTATTCGTACTGAGTGGTGACTTAGGTACACTAGACATGTTATTAACACAGACTAAATACCAATTAAACACAATTCAACAGCAATAAACATAACATAACCACTATACGATGAACACGTGGTGATGCCGGTGACAGACTAACGTACTACTAGGATTTGAGTGACGGAACAGTTGGGGATCAGTTATACCAACATCAAAAAACCCTTAGTATATTTATTTAGGATCACAAACCACCAAACTGGGCTTCTTTATCTGTTAAAATACCAAAACTGTAGCATTACTACAAAACATCCTTATTTAAGGACTGTGGCGAGAATCACAACGTCCTTAAACACATTCATTGCTGGTTTCGCGCCATGCCCCTTGCTCTGTGTATGGCCATGGTGTGAGTCCGTGCTATACTGTTAGTTTTCTGTAATTGTCTCAGTGTTTCCAGCATTTGTTAAAACGCTGTGATTTGTTCTGAGCACTCTACAAACATTCTGTTGAACCAAATATTACCGTTAGTTACATTTGAATATAAAATATTTGATTATTCAAATATTCGTTATTTCACAGCTACTGGTGAAGGGTATCACTTTTAGGTTAGCAGTGAACATGTTAGTAAGGATATCAGCTGTCAAAGGGTTAAAAGAGAATTCATTCAAGAAAGAACAAACATCGACTTGCTTCAGCAAGATGAACTATGTGGATAAAGAAGTAGAGTTTTATAAAAGTGATATTACATCTTTTTGCAATTTCACTCAATCATTACTCTTCTTAGCTTAAAAAATGAAAAATTTTAAATAATTCGTCAAGGCATTTTACGGTTACATCTACAATCTATATCTGCAGTTTTCAGTGCATATAATCAAATTAATTTTTAACAACAGATCATTATGTTAGAAAAGTTTGATTGGTAAATAAGTGAAATCCTTCACTAGAGGAAAGTGACTAATAGTTGACCTAATAGTATGCCAAACAGTTGTTTGAGCGCTTATTTGAAAATAATTTTTGTTAGATGTGGCACAGACATGCATCTACAGTAAATGCATTGCTTTGAACAGTTTGTTTGTTTCTATAGTCAATTCTGTCTTGCTCTGCCTCACAGAAGTGCAGTGGCACTGAATCCAGCAACTCAAAAGTAGCTTACTCAAAATTATTGTCCTGAACTCTATTGAGATTTCTGTGAACTTCAAAGCTGTCTTAAATGTTTCCGTTTACTGCTGTTCAAACAATGACTATTGTTAAAATAATCTGTTTATCCCATGTTAACCCCTCACATGTGCAGGTAAATGTTTTAAACAGTCATAAGTAATGAATTAACATAATTTAATAAAACTGATCACTATTATTATTTGCTTTTCAGATTTATTGATTTTAATGTTACAATCAAGAGTTTGGATCGCAAAGCAATCAGTAAACTAATGAATCCTCTGTTGAAGCTCCGTCAGGCCTGTTTGCATCCTCAGGTAAGACATTGGCAGATAGATGATCATGGCCAAATTTAATAAAGCATTTCAAAGATATAGCAGTTATAAATCTTAATTTATCATATAACAATACTGTACATTGGTCAGTATAAATGTTTGTAAAATATTTTTATAGGCATGAAAAGAACAACCATACATAGTAAGTAATATGCAAGTGTAAAGTTCTAAACAGACATCTCTAATTATTTAAACCTCATCCACCTACCTCAAGTGTACTAAATAACTGTGTATCCAGTTAATTAGTAACTGAAGAAGGGACCAGTTGCACCGAAATATTCCACTATCCAATTCTTTGTGATGTGATTGTGTCTCTATCTACAGTGTACCAGTTCACCAAGTTTATCAGGTATGCTGCTTTCCTTTCCTGTCATTACTACTGAATTCCTAGGCCTAGTGCCCCAAATTTAACCTGTAATTAATTACAAAATAGCTGTATTATGAGCTCCCCATGGTTAATTGTAGTGCCGGTCCTGTATTTTAAACACAACAAACCAAGTGCTCATTCAAATTACAGATTATTAGTTCTGGGTTAAAGCAAAGGTGTGTTGAAACCAAATTTTTTCATTTTAGATACAGATTCTGATAACAGGAAATTGACACCCAGGTTTCAAATTCAAATTTCCTTATTCATATAAATGTACAAACATAAAATTGAATATTGTCATAAGATTAGTTAATATTAAGTACATTAAATAACAGTTGTAACAAATTAAACAAAATATTTACGTTTTCAAAATGCGATCTGGTAAGTATGATCCGAATTTAAGCTTAATGCCTAGAAACAAAGTACTGTGACGTTTTTACGTCCTAATTTATAAATAATTAATCACTATGTGGGTTTTACAAATAAGCAACACGATATACTAAACAATTACTAAATTTATTGAATATATAAAATTAACTTATTATAATTAAATGGATCATTTCCTTAACTTTAACTATTGTGAAAAGTACAATTTACTATTAGGCCTACTGTTACAGTTAAACTAATCTATAATTACAATCTTCGATGGCATCAATAATTACAACTACTAATTGCAAAGTGACTTTACTAAATTCCCTTCTTTTAATCACAATTCCTAGCTCTATAAAGTGGCTTTCCTAGATTCTCTACTATTATTTACAATTACTAACTATAAAGTGACTCTAGGTCACTTTATAGTTAGTGGACCACAAGCATCTTGCCTCTTGGGTGTCTTTGAATCCTGTAGACCACATCGTTGATTCGTGTCACTACCCGATAAGGTCCTTGCCAATCCTGTTGAAATTTCGGGCATCTCCCCTTTTTCCGGAGGGGACTGTAGAGCCACACCAGGTCGTTCACCTGGAATCCAGTCGAATTGGCTTGCCGGTCGTAGCGAGCTTTCATTTTGTCACTGGCCATTTTTAGGTGCTGACGAGCGAACTCGTGAGTGTCGTGTAGGTGGTCGACGAGCTCGCAGGCGTAGTCCGTTGCGGGCTGCTTTGCGTCAGGTGGCAGGCCGAACATGAGGTCACTAGGCAGCCGCAGCTCCCTTCCGAAGATCATCCTCGCTGGGGTGAAACCCGTAGTATCGTGGACCGAAGATCTGTACGCCAGGAGGAATATGGGCACCTTCCGATCCCAATCCCGCTGATTGGTGGACACAACTTTCCTGAGGTGTCCAACGAGTGTCTTTATGTATCTCTCGACCATCCCATCAGATTGCGGATGAAGCGCAGTGGTCCGTGTCTTGTGCACTCCGAGACGCTGAAGCGCCTCCTTCATCAACAAGGATCCGAAGTTCGTCCCTTGGTCGCTGTGCAGCTCACGTGGCACTCCATACCGACAGATGAATTCGTTCACCAAGCACCCAGCTACTGTTGCGGCTTCTTGATTTGGTATGGCGTATACTTCTGGCCATTTCGTAAAGTAGTCCATGAGAACCAGGAGATATTTATTTCCTGCATCTGACATGGGAAATGGACCGGCGATGTCGATGGCGATCCTCTCGAAGGGTGCCCCAACGTTGTACTGTTGCATTCTGCCTCGACTTCTTGTTTGTGGCCCTCGGCTTCCAGTACAGATATCACATTGGCGGCACCACTTCTCTACATCAGCCCTCAAGTTCAACCAGTAGAACCGCTGACGTAGCTTGTCCACCGTTCTGTTGACACCTAAGTGCCCACCAGATGCTCCATTGTGGATCTCCTCCAGCACTTCCTTTCTTTTACTTCTGGGGAGCACAATCTGTTCAATCTGCTTCCTACCATTAGGGGCCTCCCAGATTCTTATAAGCACTCCGTTCTTAACCTTCATTGAGTCCCACTGTGCCCAGTAGCTCTTATACACATGGTTCCTAGCTGCAATGTCTTCCCAGCTAGGACGAGCCGCCGATTCCTTCTCCCGCAGCAGTGGTCCAACCTCACTATCCTCAAGCTGTTCTTTACGGAGGTCCTCCGGCTCCCATCCACTAGCTGGCTCCAAAGAGACACAACGCACTTCCACGGACGGATTCCTTTCTTCTACCTTGGAGCAGTGCTTACAACCCTCTGGGCAAGGTCGGCGAGACAGGGCGTCGGCATTGGAATGGTTTCTCCCTCGTCGGTGTTCAGAGGCGAAGTTGTATTCTTGAAGACGCTGCACCCATCGAGCTGTCTGTCCCTCCAGGTTCTTGAAGTTCATTAGCCAAGTCAGGGCAGAATGGTCGGTTCTTAAATGGAAAGGCTGTCCATAGAGGTACTTGTGAAAGTGCTCTAATGACTTCACGACTGCAAGTAGCTCTCTTCTGGTGACGCAATAATTCCTCTCTGCTTTGGATAGCGTTCTGCTGAAGTAAGCTATTACAGCTTCATGGTCGTCCTGAACTTGGGAGAGAACTGCCCCTATACCCACATCTCTGGCGTCCGTGTCCACAATGAATTTCTCTCCAAACCGTGGGAACCCTAAGATTGGTGCGCTGCAAAGGGAAGTTTTAAGTGTCTCAAAAGCCTCACTAGCCTCCGGAGTCCACTCAAACTTACGCTGTTTTGGGTGAGCTTGGTCAGTGGCTTAGCAATATCAGCATAGCCCTTCACGAAGCGGCGGTAGTAGGTGCAAAGTCCAAGAAAACTCCTCACCTCATGTTTGTTACGTGGGACAGGCCACTCCTTCACGGTGCTAATCTTCTCCGGGTCCACAGTCACTCCTTCGGACGACACTACGTGTCCAAGATAGTTAACCTTATTCTTGAAAAGATTACATTTTTTTAGGTTTAACTTCAGGTTGGAAGAACGAAGCCTCTTAAAAACTTTCTCCAGATTCTGAAAATGATCGTTAAACGTCTTCCCTAGGACTATGATGTCGTCCAGATACACTAGACAAGTTTCCCAAGTAAGTCCCCGTAGCACATTTTCCATGAGTCTCTCGAAGGTAGCTGGAGCATTGCAGAGTCCAAAGGGCATCACCGTGAACTGCCAAAGTCCGTTTCCATTCCCTATGGAAAACGCTGTTTTCTCTTTGTCCTCCGGAGCTATCTCCACCTGCCAGTACCCGCTCTTCAAGTCCAGGGTCGAGAAGAACTTACAGCCTCCGAGAGCATCCAGAGTGTCGTCAATCCGGGGCAAGGGATAACTGTCTTTCTTCGTAGCATTGTTCAGTAGTCGGTAATCCACGCAGAACCTGGAAGTCCCATCCTTCTTCTTTACTAGTACTACCGGCGAAGTCCATGGGCTGCTGGAGGGCTCAATCACTCCATCTTGCTCCATTTCTTTTATTTTTCGCTCTGCCTCTTCTCTCTTCGCCCAGGGTAGTCTCCTAGGTATTTGACGGATTGGTCTAGCGTCTCCAACATCAATTTTATGTTGAACCACAGTTGTCCTACCTTTTGGCCCCGTAGCAGTTTCAAACACATCTTGATACTCTGTTATTAGCCTAGCGACTTGCTTCGTTTGATCCAATGTCATTCCCCTGCATGCATCTCTTACAAACTCCGCTATGTCTTCTGGAAGGTTTTTATGGTCTGAAGAGGTATTCCTATCAGCTCGTGAAACAGAAGAAACCGAAGAACATTTACCTAGGAGCCTACCTTGTTTCAATGCAACAGGATGGTCATTCAAATTCATTATGCGGACTGGAACTTCCTTAGAAGATTTGAACAGTGTTTTCGCTACAAGTACCCCACGTCCAAGTTCCTCGTCGTTTATAACTGGTTCCAGCATTAAGTTCTGGCCTTCCGGAATAGTCTTGTCCATTTCTGCTCTGACGATCTTCTGAGTTCGAGGTGGCAGAGTGGCGTCCTTCAACAAGCGCACCCAAGAAGATAAATTCTTCCTGCGCTGAAGAGCAACTTCCTCTCCCCCAATGGTCGTCACTCCTTTCCTGAGGTCTAACTGTAAGCCAAGTTTCGTCATCATGTCCATGCCGAGTATGACGTCCTCCTCAATGTCAGCTACAAGAGCGCGATGCTCAAGACATGCACCCCCGATGCAGAAGGTGGCAACTGTCTCCCCGCGGACGCTGGCAAAGTCCCCAGTCGCAGTCTTCACTGTCCAGGTCGTCGGAGATATTTTCATTGAGGAAGGACAAATATCTTCATTCAATATCGTCATCGTTGCACCAGTGTCCAGCAAAAGGCTTCTGGGCTCCCCGTTTACCAATCCGTCTATGTAAAGGCTGTTGGTCTGACCTGACAAAGATGCTACGATGATGCTCTTAGCTGGGGCCTCAAATTGCTGGGTTGACAGTTGCCCCTTCCCATCAACCCTTTTTAGTTTTCCTGCCTCTGCCCCCAAGAGGCTTTTTTCGAGCATTTACTTCGGGGATGGCCTAACTCTCCACACCCCCAACAGCGAATCTCCTTCTTCCGGTCCCTCAGGGCATCAAGCACTTTTCTTACGATGTCTTCTATCTTCATAGGTTCTTCTTCCTCTGCGTAGACTCCTCGCAGACGTGCCTGGCCCCGGACGGATTGCTTTACGGCCTCAAACTCTAAGGCTTGCGTCAGGGCCTCGTTTAAAGTGTTAGGCCGGGCCAACTTTACAGCCTGCTGCGTCTCAGCATCCCGCAGTCCATCGAGGAACCTTTCAATGGATAGGCTCTCGTAGACAGCTTCGTCCACTGTGGGATAAGCGCCCCTCACTAATCTTGTGATGTCAGCTTCGAATTCTTGAAGACTCTCATTGGACTTCTGGTGACGACTCCTGAGCTGAGATCTGTAGACCAGTTCCATGTGTTTATGTCCGAACCGCATTTCCAACCGTCTAATCAAATCTTCGTAATTCTGTCGCTCAGCAGGTGGAACGGTTTGCAGTACGCTCAGAGCTTCTCCTTGAAGTGAAAGGCACAACATGGACGCCTTCGCTGATGATGACCAATTGTAGACAGCAGCGGCAGTCTCAAACAAAGTAATAAAATCTTCCCAGGACATCTTTTCGTCAAAGGTTGGCAAACTTGCGTTATTTACGGGTGGACTCACACTGGACCGACGTTCCAGACTGGGCGGTTGCTGTCCACTTCCTGAGATCCCAGGTGGTTCGTTGCAGGTTATTGACTCCTTCCTCTCCTGAACCATTTCTTCTAAAACCCTAATCCTATCACCTAATTGCTTCGAACTGTCATCTAATTGTTTTTTAAATTCGTTCGAACAGTCATCTACTTGTTTTTTAAATTTGTTCGAACAGTCATCTAATTGTTTTTTAAATTCGTCTTCAACTTGGCAAATTTTATAATTAAATTCTGTAGCTAACTCTTCCTTCAAGGTTTTACAATTACTATTTAGTTTTTCGGTTAAGTCATCTTTCACTTCTTTTAAGTCACTATGTAATTTCTCTGCATTTCTGTTTAAGTCACTTTGTAATTTCTCTGCATTTCCTTTTAAGTCATTTTGTAATTTCTCAACATTTCTGTTTAAGTCACTTTGTAATTTCTCTGCATTTCTGGTAATCATAGACTTAAGTGAACTAGCTTCAGTTTCAAAAAGGAATGTTTCTGGATCATCCCCTGCTTCTAGCATTGCCTGCTTAAGTCTACTTACTAAAACTGATTTTGTTCCAGTATGATCTAAGTCCCTTTCTTCTAACTCCCGCTTTAAATCAGCCACTTTTAAGTCTACTAACTTAACTCCACTAGATGCCATCGTTCTTTTGCAAAACTACGTCTGAACAATATAGAATTACAGTAAATGAATTCAATAAACAGCTTAACAATAACTTTCAATAGATAAAAATATTAAACGTGTTGCTCAACAAATCTATCCCACTTCTGACACCAGTGTGACGTTTTTACGTCCTAATTTATAAATAATTAATCACTATGTGGGTTTTACAAATAAGCAACACGTTATACTAAACAATTACTAAATTTATTGAATATATAAAATTAACTTATTATAATTAAATGAATCAATTCCTTAACTTTAACTATTGTGAAAAGTACAATTTACTATTAGGCCTACTGTTACAGTTAAACTAATCTATAATTACAATCTTCGATGGCATCAATAATTACAACTACTAATTGCAAAGTGACTTTACTAAATTCCCTTCTTTTAATCACAATTCCTAGCTCTATAAAGTGGCTTTCCTAGATTCTCTTCTATTATTTACAATTACTAACTATAAAGTGACTCTACTAGATTCCCTACAATTACTGACTACTAATTGACTTTACTAGATTCCCTACTACCTACAGTCCAAAGCTAACAGTTCACTCACAGTTTCTTCAGTGTCCCTTCAGAAGTCGTCCACAAGTACCGCACTGCTCCTTCGTTGATCCCCACAACGAACCACTCACCGGTAACTTCTCCGTAGACCACTTCACTGTACTCGGACACTTCACTCGCACTGTAGAACTCGCTCACTGTCGCTGCAAACACCCGGGCTGTAGGCTCTAGACTCACTGACTGACTGACTGACTGACTGACGCTGGTATCCGGGCCGTATATATCACCTGCAGGTCTCCATCTAGAAGCTTCTTGAATTCCCCTGCGTCCGAAGTTCCATGACAGAGCTGGCTCGTCAACCCAGAAGATTCTAGAAGTCTATTGAAGAGGTAAAGGGGCGTTCATGCGTAAGCCATTGTGCCCCAAAGGTTGTAAACAAGCAGGGCAGGTGGTCAGCGACCCATCCATTACTTCCGCATCACCGGTTCCCAGGATAGAGGCCACTCGGAATGTCACAGTACAGTATGATAAGATATTAAGGGTAAGGACAAGAAACAAATTGCTTATTCAGTGACAAGGTGGTAGAAAAGTATTCCTCTATAGAATATAATGTTTTATGTATAAGATAATTTTTAGTTCTTTTTAAAATTTAGTCAGGTCTGTTTCATTTTTAATACTACTGGGCAGTTGTTTTAGGAACTTATTTCTCATATAAGTTGGTTTTTTTCCATAAAACTCCAGATTGTGATAATTTGTTATGGTAGTCCAATGGATATGATGTGGGATTACTTTTTGAAATGAGTATTGTGTCAAAAATATACTGTTAAAATGTTTAATGTTTTAAAATGCTCCTTTGTAGTTTCATTCCAACTTAATTTCATGATTCTAACTGCTTTCTTTTGTAATTTTAAAATATTGTCTATATTTGCTTTGGATGTCGAGCCATAAAGACATATACCAAATGATAAATGTAAATGAATATTTGCAAAATATACATTTTTATAAGTTACTTGCTTACAAAAAAGTGACATTCTGGAAAGAGAGTATAGACCTGAAATCATTTTTGATAGTATTTTACCAATATGATTATCCCAACTTAAATGCAGGTCTATTACTAAGCCCAAAAACTGAGTTCTGCTTTTACTTTTGATCTCTTGTCAATTGTAAGTTAACAGTGGTTTGGTTATCTGTTTGTTTTGATAGGTTTTGAATCTGATAAATGTAGACTTTTGAGGGTTTAATATTAGATTATTTTTGCTTAAAAATTGTCCTATATTACTTAACTCAATGAGACTGAGTACTTCAACCTGTTCTACATTACATCTTGATATTTTGATATTAAAATCATCTGCATATAAACAAAGGTTTTCTCTTGAAATAAGTGTAAGAGAGTTTGCTATGTCATTAATGTAGCACACAAATAAGAGAGGGCCTAAAATAGATCCCTGTGGGACACCAAATTTAATTGTTTGAATATCTGAAATACATTTTTTAGCTTTATTATGTAGCAAATGAGTTATTTCAACAAATTGCCATAGTTTGTGCAGGTATGACTGAAGCCATCTAATTGCATTTTGTGAAATACCAATAAAAACTAATTTTTTAATTAAAATATTATGGTTTACTCTGTAAAAGGCCTTTGAGAAATCCATAATGACACCTGCAGTATATTTACCTTTGCCTACTGATTCAATTAAGGATTCAATGAATGAAACTGCTGCAGCTATTACAGATTTACCAGGTCTAAAACTATATTGACAATAACTTTATAATTTATAGTCTTCCAAATATGCTATCAGCTGGTTATTGACAATCCTTTCATAGATTTTTTATATTACTAGAAGGGGATATGGGTCGATAATTTGATAATTTTTTATCATCGCTATTTTTGTAAACTGGAATTATTTTTGCCGTTTTCAATTGGTGTGGGAAAATTCCTTAAATGAATGATGAATTTATAAGATGGGATAATATGCTACATAATTTTTTTTTTTATTTTTAATAACTTTAGTTGGAATGTTGCAACTGTTATATTGAAGGTACAATATAAACCATCGTAGGTAACTATTGTAATTTGGGCTCCTGTGTTCTGTTGGAATCCATTAATATTATATGCAAAGCAGTTGATGTGTATCAAGTCTTCAACACACCCCATTACTGGGCTAATGAGGTGTTTGAAATTCTCCTTTTTTGGATTCCTTTAAAAGCTGTTGAAAAGCTTTGTTGTATTTATTTCTAAATACTACTGCAACACCAGCACTTGCTTCCCTGTCCTCTTCAAATTCCCTTGATATGCAATGGGCAAAAGCAACAGTGCTCTCATTTTTGTAGTTTTCAATAACTGTATACATATTTTCTTCTTTTATAGATATACTGCTTTGTAAACCTGAGGTCTTCACTGTCGTATTGCTTGTTTCTCGATGTTTTAATCTTTAATCTGCACTAGGAGTAGGCCAACCGCGCCATTTGGAACTGACAGACCCGAAGGACTTTTCTGCCAACTTGCCCGTAGTCAGATCTGATCTCATAGAAGGATGTTCTGAGGAATGTCTTCTCTCTTCAATAGCTTGGCTTTTATTGTTAGAGACTTCACATGAAACATATAACTGTCCAATATCTTCTTTTATCAGTTCTATGATGCAGTTTACTATTTTTTTCTTTTTCCACGCTTATTGAAATGCTACTCTTGCTTTGTGTGAAGGTCTCTTTTAAAAATAAACAAGTCTATCACTTTACAATTTTTATTCTGAGAGGCTAAGGTCATGATTATGTTATTAACAACAATAATTTTACTATGTATGCGGTCTTCAGCACCTTTATCATGTCTGTAGGGCAATGTACAAACAATAACATTGGTCGTTGACAATGATTTTATCATCAAGTCAGTAGACTTCACAAGCTCATTTGTCTTCTTGGTAGCCAGGCCATTTGTACCTCCAATCACAACTAGGAAGTCCTTCTTGTCATAGGTCTTGGGATTTGAACAAACCTGATTAAACATTGCTCCAGGTTTTACAACTCTGTGAACCTCTAAGTTGGATGGGCAGCTGTTATTCATCATTACCGGCAGTTCTCTTCCATGGCTATCTGAAACTAGAGTAACTCTATATTCAGTTTTTCTATTACATGGAGAAAACTTTTCTTTATTAATATTCACACTATTGGAGTTGGTGAATAATGATTTACAGGAGTTATCAGATAAACTGGTTTGTGATTGTTTTCTATTTGTATTTATAGTTACTGTGGGAGCCACCATTAAAGACAAAAGAACATCTTTAGATGTATTATAACCATTCTGAATAGTATAAGCTAGAAAGGACCGTTTTTTTATATGCTCCATATTCCCTACATCTGGTTTGAATAAGGATGATATCACATCATTATCCTTAACATGTAGAGTGATGCTTTCAGTGGCAATGGTAGTAAATATACCACAGTCATGGAAATTATCCTGAATAGGACCCTCCATAAAATCTATATTTGGAGTTGTCATAAAATGAAAGTAATTTAAAAGTTTAAGAGTCACTTTTTCTCCAGATTGCAAATTAGATCTACCTTTCATTGAATCATAATAGTAAAATTTGTTTTCATATTTACTGTAAGCCAATAAACTCCAGTGTGTATCACTCTCCTTCATAAGCTCATTACTGTCATTAACGGAAAGAATCAAATAACTGCTCTCATTTAATTTATGATGATCAAGATAGTCTATGTAATCTTCCATTACTTTTATTATATGTGTAATAGCAGTATTTACCAGATGTACATTTCCAGTTGAACCAATTATTTTAAAAGTTAGTAAATCAAAATAATTTGAAATAAATTCATCCGATAGAAATGTTGGTGCCATAATATCAAGTCTATTTTCTGCCTCAACCAGTCTGTTTTCAAAATTTTTAATTTTGTTATTTAGACTTAAGATTTATTCTTGTCCATCACCCTTTACAGGTGATGAATCATGTTGAATTAGCTCATTCATGTTTACAAGTCCATTTTGTACACTATCCTTATTAGATATATTTAATACTTTTTGTTCTGTATCTTTACTTGCAATTTTAATTGACTTTTTAATAATATTTCCTTTATGTATTGGTGATTTATTTTATGTTTATATATTGGTGATTCAGTTGTTATCAGTTGCTCGATGAGGTCAGACGTGCGCTCCCTTATCTAGTGCTCGCCCGCTCCTACTCCGTCTTACCGTTTGTTGAGTGAAAGCCTGACTCGCTGGTCTAAATGCGGTCTGTAAATTACATTTATTAGTGATCTAAATTAAATTTGTGAGATTGTGTTCGTGTTTGAACCATGGCTCAATGTAATAAGTGTTTGGAAGGTGTATTGGCGAAGGATTCGGTCGTGTGCTAAGACTGCGGATGTTCTTTCCACCCTACGTGCACAAGGATTTTAACTGTAGAAGCCTTTAAAAAACTGAAAAAAATCAAAGAAGGTATCTTCGTGGAAATGTGACGAGTGTCAGATCGAGTCGTCATCAAGTGCATTTGCTGCTAGCAAGAACAATCCAGAGGTAGGAGACTGCTTACAGTCTCCTATTATTTTGTGCAAAATTATTTAGTACTAAACCTTAGTACTAGAGTGCCTGCAGGCCATGAGGGCGGACATTAACAACCAGTTTGAGACCGTCAATGATAATGTTTCTGACGTCAAAAACCAATTAGTGTTGGTAAACACCACTACACAAAAACTCAAAACTACTATTGATAGTCTTACGTTAGAAAACCGGAAACTTAAGGAAGAACAAGAACAGATGTTAGTTGAAAATGATACCATTAAAGCTGAACTTAGCGAGGTCAGATTGAAATTTGAAGATCTACAACAATGTTCAAGACGGAACAATATAGAGGTTGCCGGTGTTACATTGTCAATTGGAGAAGATATTTATTATTTATTGGAATGTTTGGCCAATTACATTGGGGTTCGTTTTGTTAGGGAAGGAATATCAGTGGCACACTGTCTGCCCAACCGCAAACCACTCAGAGCATCTCAGGCAGGGCAATTCCACGCCAGCATCATAGTGAGCTTCATCTCACGGTCCGCCAAGGAGGCTTGGTGGGCAGCAGCCAAGGGGAAGGACATGAGGGTGTCTTCGCTTCATTCATTCATTCATGACAGTTTCCCGTCGACCAGGATGTACATGAACCACCATCTGACTGCGTACAACAAGGTCATCCCGGGTAGAGCGCGCCGCGCTACAAGAGAGAGAGGAAGCTGCTGGCAGCATGGAGAGATTCCAGTTGCAGCTAATGATAAATAAGCTAGCTGAAATATTTAGTAAATACCATAATTTAATATTAATTTTGTTTACGCATTTTCTTTTCATTTGCAATAGTAAAGTCATTAATTTGATTACACTTAACACTTTTTAGTTTTACTCTTTTATTTTTCATTTTAATCTCAATACTCTTTTTAAAATAATAATAAATTGAACTTTTTGAATGAAAAATAAAACATAAATAAATGAGTTTCTATCTGTTGATAAATGTTAAATGTTGATTAAAACAGCAAGCTGAATATGACAATATGTGGCTTTAGTAGGCTTTAATATTTAATAAATACTTCATTTTTATTTTAAGTTTGTTTACATATTTTCTTTTCACTTATAATCATTAATGTTATTAATTTAACTACACTTAACACTTTATAGTCTTAATCTTTTTCATATTAATCTCAGTAAATTTTTTTTCTAAACAATAATAAATTGATCTTCCCGATTAGAATAAAACAGAATATAAATGAGTATTTATTTTTTTTATTATTATTAATATGATACACATTATTATTAATATAAAACATATAATCACACCATTGACTCATATTATCAATATTAGTTTGAATTCTTGTGCATTTCCAAATTTATTTAAAATTGCTAAAGTTATTTTACTTTATAAATCTGGTGAAAAATCTACATATAGTAATTTTAGGCCCATTTCCTTGCTCAGTGCACCGTCCAAAGTATTGGAGAATTATGTAAAAAAAAAAAAAAAAAAAAAAAAAATACAAGCGTGCCTGGAGTCAAATCATTTACTTTCAAGTCGACAATCTGGTTTTAGAAGTGGTAAGGACTCTGCTGACGCTTTATTTATGTTAAATAAAATCTATTGGTGAATAATCAAATGTAGTCCTATTGTGAATATCAGTTCCATTTATTCCTTGAGAGTGTACTTTACTAACCAACATCCACTAGTTTGTTATGGTAGAAATAAGATATTGGCAGTTAAATTGACCACGTGAAATAATAGCTTTGTTATGCCATATATATCTAAAGGTAGACAATAGCTGTGCCTACATGACAACCTGTTCAGTTAGTTTTAGTGATGCAACATGAAAATAGTGATGTGCAGGAAACAACCTTTATCAAATTAAAACTTTAATTCCTATTACAGTAATACGAATAAATTATTTTTACACAGTCTTTAATAAAGTGTTCAAAAACATATCTTTACTTTCAATCAAAAGACCGTTTTCAGTACAATTCTGTTTATCATTTTAGTGGTTTATCTTCAAATGTTAATTTTAATGTGGATCCAGACCATATGGTTATACGGTCATATAGTAAGTAGGTTTATAGTTTTATAAATTTTACCTTTATTTTTGTGTGTAAGACAAAAATGCTTCACCCACAATTTCAAAAACAGTTTAAACTTGAACACTACCACATTCCATTTTATTTAACACTTCCGACACCCTTGTAATGTTCCTTAAATACAGACAAATACACACTCAACTCTACTCACTTCACTCACAGAGAGGTTTAAAAGATAGTTAAAAATTAAAACACAAAGAAACTTTAAGTGGTTAGTTTTTCACAACTAGGGAAGAGCCTGAATCGTTTAGGTTTAGGAATAGGAGTAGAGGCTTGCCTTTTTTTTAAAATTGGAAGTCCTTTGAAATTATTTACACACAAAAAGGTTAAAACACACATGGAAATGTTTTAAGGCTTCAGTTCATCTCAGTATAAGGTTGATAGGAGACAGATTAAATTACTTTTGATTGAATTATTTGTTGCTTTTACCCTCGATTATTTTAGAATCAATGTTTAACCAAATAAAAGTTTAAAAAACATGCACAAAAATAGCATTGAAGTCTACTGTACTATTCACTGTATAGTATACTGACATATACTAACAGGACTACGTGTATCATTAGGTAATGAAAGTAAATAGCCTAGTTACATATTTTCAATAGTGATTTATTTCAGATACCAACATAAACAATTACTGAACAATTTATTACAGTATTAGACTAAACAAAACAAGCAATTGCATATTCCATGTTATGAATCGAGAATTCAAGTTGGACATTGGATTTATACATGAGAATAGACGAAACATTCAATCAGTTCATAAGTGGTTATGAATAATCAATCACCAACAATACATTTTCAAATTAATTAAAGTAAATTCCATTGAAACAAATTTGTTTTAGGCTGTAAGAGGAAAATTTGTGTCAATCAAGAAGACAATGACTATGGGAGACCTAGTGACACAGATGATAATCAATGCCAAACAGGACGCTGAGCAGGCCTTGCGACAGTTAGTGGCATCATTGAACGGCTCAGGTGCACTTCACATCATAAAAGAGGAGTGGAGTGAAGCAGCAGCTGCTTACAGAGCTGTACTGCATCTCGAGCAAGAACACAAGGATCAGTTGAAGATTGATTCACTTCAGGTCAGTCATTTTTAGTACTCAATTATTTATAGCTCAGCCATTTTTATTATTTCTTTACTTTTTTTATTAAATACTAAGTGAAATTTTGTTAAATTACCACTGGAAATGGATGTGCATTTTGAGAGCTGTGAATTAGTTCCAATCTTGGGTTAAGAGTAATTAAATAGTTTCTCAATTTTAAATGCTACTGAGTGGAAATGTGTACTGTATATTTTTTATACGTAAAAATTGTGGTGACAATATAGTTATTTACCAGCAGTTAAAGTATCTGGAAAGATAAAAGTAAATATTTATAAACACTAGGTATACAGTGGTAATAAAAGTACTCTCTAAGTATGATCATTGGGAACTTTGATAGCCATCTAGGACTAGGAAAAAAGGAGGAGGCTAGCAAGCTGGGTGTAACACAACTCCATTCTTCAAGTATATGACATAAAATACACACACATACCTTAAAGTCATCCTGCTGGTGCCGGAGTTATTTTTTGACATGTGTTTTTGTACTGGTCTCAAGTTCATGGCCACAGAAAGGAATGTACTTTGTGCTTCCCTCATTCTCAGTACAGGTAGATTCAGATTCCTCTGGTAAGATGGCCCCCTCTAGCTGAAGAGGAAGTCCTCATCCAAGCCTGGTGTTGGTTTATATCTACAGCTGTAAACATTTTAATGATCTTGCTAAATTTTACATTTCATGTGGAATTTGTAAAGACTAAATACTGTCAAAGTTAGGTAACAAATTTTAGGTTTAGCTGAGATTAATAAAATCAGAATCCTGTCAAAATTACAGTCATTGCCTTGTTGGTAGCGTTAAGTCGGCACTAGTGGATCAGTGCTGTAACCAAGCTACTTGGGGACAAAGTGCTGTGGAGATTTAAGGCAATATGTTCTGTGCTTGGTCCTCTTAGTTAGGGGTGTGCAGGAAATTTTGTTTGATTAGATGCAGTGATGCTACTTAGAGAATTTTGATTTGATGCGATTCGATGCACACATACAGAATTAATGGTTATTAAGTTTTTATAGTGGTTTTTATCAGAGTAACAATAATACGTTTTGTTACAGGTACGGTACCATATATTGCTAGTTTAGTTTAGAAAGATAATTTAAAATATAAATTTACTAATCATATAAATGTTAGCTAGTTAATATTATATGTATGAAACAAAAATATAAAATAAACTTTATATAAACGTAAGAAGGTCAGTTTAAAATAATATACAAAATCTAAGATGAAGGGATTTCCAAAATGCGGTAGTCCTAAAGCACAATAAATTACTATTACAGTAAACTCCCGATTTTCCAGGTAATTGACTGGTGCGATTGCCGCGGATAATCAAATTCGGGGATAAGCCGCAAAATTGCCGATAATAGTGGTAACATGTGTGATAAGTCTAAGAAATGGTCGTAGGTACTAAATAACAACTCAAAAGTGTGTTTAATTGGTTTATACTGTAATATAACAACATAATAATAGTGAAGTTGAGATAGAGTTGGTATTGGTTACTTTATATATTCAAATTATTAAATTTTCATTAAAAACCAACAAATTTTAATTTCAACTAGGCCTTTTGCCACAAAGCCATCATCAGGCAACACAAAAGTTGTTTAATAATTTGAATATATAAACATAATAATACATGATAAATGAGAACAAATAAAATTACAGTACGTTACATACGTTGATTACTTACATTAAATTTTGTTTATGTATTTTTCACAAAATAATCTGTCCATCGCTTTTGTTTTTCATATTAAAACACTTCTTCTTTATTTGTGATTGAAGTTTCTTCAATAACAATGTCACAGAGTGATGCATCTTGTTCTTCAAGATATTGTATAAGTCCATCAACATGTCCTAGTGCTGTGTGATGACTCATTTGTTTTTGCACGTGATCTTCCTCTTCCTCAGCGCTCCTCGGGCCATGCTGCAGCCATTATACTCTGATTATCGAAAGAAAGTGACTGGCGGAGCGGCCGCGCGGCGACCAAGTTTAAGTACAAACATTCTATTTCACAACCTTGTAGAAACGTAAAAAAGAAAGTTATAAATTTCCAATAAACGGTGTTTAAATAGTCAGTTAAGTACGTTTTCAGCACATGTTTTAAACATTTTGTATCTTATTCCGATTAATTAATATTTGTAGTTATATTTTTAAACACGAATTGGAATTAAAATTTTTGCATTTGCCATTTTCGATGTAGAATAACTGTGATTAGAAGCATCAGAAAAATATTTCTTGTAGAGAATTACTAGTCGACATTCTTAGGAACAACATATTAAAAACTGAGATCCCCACGAATACAATTAACGGCGTTATTAATTTTTTCCAAATGTACTGTTAACTCTGTTAATAATATTTATTTAAATTTGGTTTTTCCTCTATATGCATAACATAATTTTAATCATCAATACAAACTTCTATGCAACCTTAAATTTCACTAAATATACCCGTAATCAATTAATATAGAAAAATTAGTACAAACCTGGTGCAGCGGTCCGCTATCCAGTCAAAGTACAGTAACAGCCCAAAAACAGTGGCGCATCCCCTTCAGGCTCACATTGCGTCCTTCAAAACCACAAGTCACCAAACTTTCGTAAGTATTAATAGAGATAATAAAACACTATTTGACTGTATTTACAAATAAAAAGAAATAGTATATTTCTTGATAATAATAATAATAATATCGATAAATGACTAATATATACAGTACTCAAGTGATAAATAAAAAACACACAAATACACTGTTGAACACTACAGTTGTGAGTTAGTACTCTTCAAACACTAGTTCCCTGATACCTTCCATTGGGTCGTCGCCATTATTAGAATCTTCTGAACAGGAATCTTCCTCGGAGCTGCTGCTGTCTCCCAAAGATATAATCATTTCCTCAACAGCTTCTTCCATTACTCCTTCGTTTTTCCATGCATCGACAATGACCTGTTTTGTGTGGTTCACTACTTGTTTCCACCTCTCAGCACTTATGCGATGAATTCCTTCTTTAGTGAGCCGTTCAACTTCAGCAACAGTAAACCTTTTGTTGTTTTCTGCAACATACCCTTTAACTTGAGCCCATATAAGCTCAATCGCATTAAAATGACAATGGTAAGGTGGTAAACGTATCACTTTGTGACCCCTGCTCTCGATCAATTCATCTACATAATATCTTTTGTTCTGGGATTTGTGCAGTTTCACTAACTCCAAAAGTTCACATTTTTTTAACTCGGCTGTAGCTTGAACATTTTTTCTATGTAGCCATTCAATGATGTCAGCTTTATTATTTTTGGTTGTAGGAGCTTTATCAATTTGCTTCGAATGGTACGGAGCATTGTCCATGACTATTAATGAAGGCTCTTCTAGGTTATTTAGCATAGTTTCAGAACACCAATTGTAGAACTTGTCGTGGTCCATATCTTCATGGTAGTCACCAGTTTTTTTGGATTTAAATAGTAAGAGGGAATTTTCAACAAACCCCTTTGAAGAACCTGCATGACATAATATCAACCGCTCACCTTTTCCTACAGGCGTTGCCATTGTCCCCTGCAGTGACTCATCAGTCCATCCTTCTTTCAAACAATGCCCAGCATTGACCCAAGTCTCATCTAGCCAAATTATACTATCGAAATTCTCGTCTTTTATTTGGCGAAGAAAACTGCATCTCCAGGCAGCGATGTCACTTCTCTCCATAATCACTTTTCTACCCGAAAATTTTCTCCACATAAACCCTAATTCTGTTAATATCTTTCTAAGTGAAGACAGACAGCCGTGAAACAGATCTTCATTTCTCAACGATGAAAATAGTTTTTTCAAGGTCGGATATTCTTTTCTAATGTAGTATTGATACACGTGTCTTCGTACAGCGTCTTCCTGAAATACATCAAGTTTTGTTACAGTTTTCTCCCGTTTCCTCTCTTTTCCTGGAGTTGAAAGTTGACTATTATTTTCATTTTGTAATACTTTTACGTGTTTTTCCTTGCAAACTCGCACAACTGTATTTTTATGTATTTTAAGTGCATCTGCAGTTCGCTGTATTGAATTATTAACTGTAATCAAAGGACCTTGATTCACTTTTTCTCTGTCAAAATACTCCCGCACTTTGCACACAATTTCTCTCGACTGTCCTTTCATAGGTACGCCTCGGCCCGAAATATTTCGTTTCTTTGGCGTTCGAGTCCTAGGTCTTCCTCTACTTTTCCTTGGTTCATTCTCGTTACGTTGCTCCATTCTCAAACACTAAAGTTTATTTTCACAAAATAACTTTAAAACAGGTTCAATTACAATTAAAATACCAACTCAAAGCATTCTATCACTTATATTGAAGAATAATGATAACACACCCACTAACATCACTCAGTCACCGCATCTACTAAACTAAAAGCAAGAAATTTCCCCCAGCCATATGGTAGGTATAACGGTTCAATTTTCGTGGAAGAGGGTGCTATTTTTGTACAGGAAAGGCCGAGACGCTGGGGTTGGCGATGGCCGTGGCGGTGGTGCGCGTGAACAAAATGGGCACACTAGGTCCTGACTGTACCTCCGCCGTAGAACGCCGCGCACTGCTCTCAAAGAAACTCAATTCATATATTAATCCATTTCAGTAATCCTTTATTATAAAAAGTGCAAGTTCTAAATGAGTTATAAATAATGTTATTCAAAGAAAATGTCACGCGAAGCTCATTCATGAACGACTTTAAATAACAGAGTTAACAGTACATTTGGAAAAAATTAATAACGTCGTTAATTGTATTCGTAGGGATCTCAGTTTTTAATATGTTGTTCCTAAGAATGTCGACTAGTAATTCTCTACAAGAAATATTTTTCTGATGCTTCTAATCACAGTTATTCTACATCGAAAATGGCAAATGCAAAAATTTTAATTCCAATTCGTGTTTAAAAAAATATAACTACAAATATTAATTAATCGGAATAAGATACAAAATGTTTAAAACATGTGCTGAAAACGTACTTAACTGACTATTTAAACACCGTTTATTGGAAATTTATAACTTTCTTTTTTACGTTTCTACAAGGTTGTGAAATAGAATGTTTGTACTTAAACTTGGTCGCCGCGCGGCCGCTCCGCCAGTCACTTTCTTTTGATAATCAGAGTATAGTCAATGCTGTGAAACCACGTCGTTGTTATGACATGTACTGTAGCCTCGTGCAGATACTGGCACTCTGATAAAAGGTTGCACGAGGCTACCTAGTTACAGTATGATGACATTTTGAAAGGGTCTGTTCTCTCTACGATCCAACAGGCTCCGCCATCGACGCCCACACTAGAGTTACATTGCAATAAAACACGTAGAGCTAGTCATTTTTAATAACTTACATTACTTAAAAATATAACAAATGGTTTGATTTTTCCTATATGTTTTTTAACATTTATTTTGGTGGATATTATATTTCCTATTTGTTCAGATTTACCACTGCGGATAATCTGCAATTTGGATAAACCACCCGCGGATAGTCGGGAGTTTACTGTATTTTGAAATAGAATTTCAGAGCTTAATGCATTTGTTTAACACTATGCATGCTTATGTAATTAAGTCAAAACAGGGACAAATGTAGGAAAAGCAAGTATTAAAGAAAGGTGATGGCTCTACATAAAATTCATTAAATTTAAATGCCAATAGTTGTACTTTACTGTTGTGGGATATATGCATATTCCATATCAAATTAACCAAAATAAAATCATTTTCAACTCGACCATCAGAGATTTTTATGAAACTTAGTTTATTTGTAATATTTTTGGCCCTGAATCAAAAAATATTTTTGAAAAAAATGTTATCTCTTATGGTTTTTTATTTTTAGTTATGTGTGTTTGAAAATCGGAAAATTTCACTGTTTTTTTAAGTTCGCCCAAATTTAACATGTGCTTTAACTCAGGTTCTGTAAGTCCTAACAAGCTGCTTAAGGGATCATTTTGAAGAGGATTAAATGGGCTTTAATTTGTTACCACACATAACAAAATTTGACAACAAAATAATTTTTTAAAAATTCAAAAAATTGTTGGTAAAGTATTTTTTGAAATTTTTGAAAATTAATTATTTTATTACTGTCATCTTGTAAGCACATCATACAAATTTCAAAGGGGGATATTGATGAGATCGTCTGTTATTGTAAAAATACTTCATAGTGGTTCAGTATTATAGTCATATTGCACACCATCAAGACTTAATTTTACGTAATACACCTGTTTATTTCATAAAACACTGAGGATAAGAATATAACATACAAGTATAATTGATATAATATAAAAATATGAATACAAACTTAATTATAAATGCATAATATGCTGAGCTATGTGAAATTTACTTATTTTTTCTAGGGAGAAGTGGGATGAGAATTAGTCGTACCTATAATTAAACTCAACCAAAAAATGTTATTTAAAATAAAGTTTATTATTGACTGTAACATTATGTCCATTGACTAAAGAAACAAAATATGAAATAACTTATTTATTTTCATATTATACACGCAGAATTTAATAAATATGTTAAAGTTAATAATAATAATAATAATAATAATAATAATAATAATAATAATAATAAATGTATTTATTGTTTTCACAGGTACAGATTAGTTTCACAGGCAAAATTATTGATCACAATAAAAAGGCACATTTGATGAAAAATAAAAAAAAACTTAAATAACTAAAGAAACACAATTATAACTTATGCGCCTAAATAAAGTACTCCAAATTATATAATACATTCTTGGTTACAATACAATAATATAAATACAGTTTAAATACAACCAGACATAAGCTAAATTATTAAACATAAGATTAATTTGTAATGAAACAGATATATTCAAAAACCAAAACAAACAAAAGAAAACATAAATACTGAAACCTGCGAAAAACAACTGCGACCCCAACAGACCAAGGGCCCAATTATGGGGGCCGCATGAAAAAAAATATTAATAATTAAGACCTCCATGCCTGTACAAAAATAACAATACTTAATTTTTAAAATTTAAGGATTAAAAACTCTTTACTCTTCTAAACAATGCTTATTTGAATACATTAATAAAAATAAAAAATAAGTAGGCCCTATAAAAAAAAATAAAACAATGCAAGAAATGAATTTGAATAACTAAATTAATTTAGGTTGAGAAACCTAGTTGTTCCAGCAATCCTTCAAAGTATTAAGTCTTTACATGTTGCTCTGAATACTGCCCGTGACATGTCTACATCTACACCACCAGCTATGGAATTAAACAATATGATTGTAAAATTTAGAAAGGAGTTAGCATGAGCGGCAGTACGAGCCCCACCAGGGTATAACATATAGCCAGCGCGCCTACCATAAGCCGGCACACACCAGTTTATCTTACTTAAGGTCGCTGGGTCATCCACAATACCTCTCATAACACCTCTTCAATAACATGATATAGTTAAGTACTATATCATGTTATTGAAACACTTCATATGTCAAACACATTTTAAAATCTTCTTTACCAGATTATAAATAAACAAGACGAATACAATTTATAGTTTTTAAAAATATAGTTTAAAATTCACACTTTACTCATTATCAAAATTTGCACAACACAATTTCTGTAAATTGAACACAGTTTTTTAATAACTTGTGCTATTTGTTCCTATTCCATTTTGGATAGGAGTTTCTTTGTTGCTTTTGACCCTTCTAAAAGGGGCAGATGATATACTCTTACGGCCTGTTTACCATCGAAATATCTGTCAACTGAGGGTATTTAAATTATGTACACTGTACTTTTATGGGTGGTCGGGTGGGTCAATATCACTGTACGTGACTGGTGGTCGGGTGGGTCAATACCACTGTATGTGTATGGGTGGTCGGGTGGGTCAATACCACTGTATGTGTATGGGTGGGCGGGTGGGTCAATACCACTGTATGTGTATGGGTGGGTGGGTGGGTCAATACCACTGTACATGTATCCATAAGGCTAATGTTATTTTCAAAATAAGATTACAGCTTTTATTTATGAACATACAATTTTAAACTTGATCTTTAAAGAGGACCTGTTTTGGTTTATTTTTTATATACAGTACCAATAAGTATTGTTATAATTTAATATTAAAAATAAACCATGACGCAACAAATCTGTTTTAAGGGGCACTAGTCACACTTGTTTTATAAGGCATGTTAAAATTTGAAATGTTAAAAAAGGTACACGTGAAACGTTTTCAAGTGAAGTGATGTTCAACTGCAAAATATGGATGTGGGCTGCTGATAACAGGGACTTCCTGGTATCCAAATGAGAAAGGAGAGTCAACTGCCACAGCTTTTCAAATCAAACAATTGTTTAGGGACAGACGGACATTCGAAAACCGGTCCTCTGATAGTCGGCACACTTACAAGTATTTCCTAAGTCAACAACATATAAAGGGTCGGAGGCTCGACTGCGACTTATGAAACTGCTGTGTCCCTTTCACTGTTTCGGCTTCTTCCAATAATTATTTTAATAATGGATAAATAAAATTTATATTATTTTAATTTAAAATATTTTCCAATAAAAAGGTTGGAAATAGAGAAGTTCTTTTTAATAATTAACGTTTAATTATACCTTTTAAATAATAATTCTGGGGCAGAAATCAACATTTTCCCAGGGTTGAGACGGATGCCAATCAATTTATTTTGGTCAGAAACACCAAAACAAAATTCTTTGGAGCCAAACAATTTCTGTGTTTACGTGGCTTGTTTTAGATAATAAGATACTATGAGTTTAATCTTCAGCTGTTAAACAAACAAATGAAATGAACCTGTTTGAAATAGGCTAAGTAATACCATTGGGTATTTATACTAATAAATAGGTAGCAACGCAGGTAGTTTGGGTGAGATACTGTAAATAAATTTAATATTGGGATTTTAAGTTTTACATTTAATCTTTTATTATTTGTAGTCAAAAGTCACATGCCAAGGTATATCGAGCACAGTGAGGTTTGGGGTTGGCATGTTAGATGTGCAGAGGTGTCCCCTAGTTTAATATAAAAGGCGAAAAAATCACTACAGACTTTCAATAATGGCAAACACTCCGTTGCAAGTTATAGTAACTATCCCAAGTCACAGTACTTGAGTTTTTGGTTGTTCAATTTTAGTTTTGGGCATGATAAGAAGTCAGTAGCACTGTAAGTGTATTATTGTGAAGGTGGATCAATCAATGTATCTGTGAGGTGGGTATGGAAGGTTTAAAAAGGCCTACAATCAGGCCTGTAGTTTATGATTGTGCAGTTCAAATTAATAATGTAATTATACTTTAAATACTTCATTATTATAATTTTCTTCACTAATATAAGCTTTTTTTGTACAGAAAATCCATTCCATGCACAATTTAGCTGAAGTGCTAGATGGTGGCTACAGTGGGATACCTCCAACCCTGAGAGATGGCACTCTGCGACAAGATGTCCAGGCATTGGAACTGCGTTACTTGGGTAATAGTGAAGCCCTGGTGAGCTTAAAATACTGTCATTATGTACTAATTTAAGTCTATGAATGATTTTGAATAGTAATAGCCTTCAAGTTATTAAAGCTATTGAATTAGTAAGTGTAATGAAGAATTGAAAACTAGTAAAATAAAAATAAAACAAGATAAAAGGTAGATCAAATCCCATTATCTTATTTTTGTGATTATTAAAAAAAATCAAATTACATAAATTCAACTCTAACAAACAAAAGCAGAGGAGACACGCATAAAAATACAATGTAGTTGAAATAGGAAAATGTTTTTTTCTATGACAAATAAAAATCTCTTATTGTTCTTTATGAGAAATAGAATTCCATAGAATGTTAACATAAATACAAAAACACATTCATAGGCAGTGCAAGAATGAAAGTACACATACACATTACACTTTCATTTCCCACAGCACATAAATACATATACTCAACAGACAAATCACACAACACTCTTAAAACTGTCTATACACAATGTGTAGTTCAATCTTAGGCTTGTTCAAGATAATAAAAAAAAGAGTTACCTATGATTAGGCCAATGTAAAGTAAATTCAGATCTAAACTAACACCATTTCCACCACCATCTGTGTCTTTTTGTAAGTATTGGCCTATAAGTTACATGGATATAAGTACATAATATATTTTGTGAACATATTTATTGCTGTGTAATAAGATAATGTTTTGTTGATTGTTTTATTTAATCTTGATTTAACTACACCAAAATTGTCCAAGGATTTAGTTAAGGAATGATGAGTGTGTAACACTGAATAACATTACTAATTATGAATGTATAAAATTAATGATCTGGAAAATAATCAGGAAGTATCAAATACTCTTCATCAACTAGTAGTTCTTTTGGTAACCAGTGACTCTTCCTTAGGACAGCTTGTTTGATTATCATTTTTTAATAGTTTTGTAATTAGTCATACACATTTTTAATGGCTTCTAATGGCACAAGAATGTTATGGAAACAGCCACCCTAAGCTAAGTTACCATATTGCAAGACTGGCTCTATTTTAGGGGTGTGCGAGTACTCGAAACTTTGAGTATTTGATCGAGTATTTTACGAAATATCAGATTTACATCTTAATTTAGTTTTAAGAGTAAACAGTTTTATAAGTTATGAATAAAAATGTGCGCTTCCTTGTGTTTTATTTTACCCTTAATCATACGTTAATAGTTTGGTACGCCTAATTATGAACTAAACAATTCGCCTAAGAATAGGTAGTACACGACGACAGTCAAATGAACTAGTCGACGAAGTGAACGAGTTCGTTCATTATGATTTGAACTAGTTCAATTCAAAGTGAACAACAGAGCTGGGAAGGAAGCGATCACACATGTTGGTTGTCCGAGTCTACTAGTCACTTGTAACCTAACCTAAAATAGCGTGAATAAAACAGAAGTGCGGGTTAGTGTCTTTATGACCCAAGAAAGGGGACGAGAGATCCGGTTCAAAATGCTCAAAAAGACCTGTTACCGATACAAATTTATTGGTCTGTACGCCATGGAAATTATGCATATTTTCGTTCATATCAATTATACCGCCAATCAAAAGTGTACCGAGAATGGGTCACTTTAGATCCCAAGAATCTAACTTCCCATCTTTTCTAGGCGTAAGTTCATCTCGGTTGTAGTATACGTACGTGCAAAGAACCGTTCAGCTCCTTTTGGAAACTGAAATTATCGTATATTTCTTGCGAGTCGATTGAGGTCTATTTTGTTTTTAATCTGAGCAGGGAATCGTTCAATGATTTGACGTAAGAAAATACCGTATCGTATCATATAAAATATGGTAATGGCGTTCTAGCAGGGTGTGACACAACATTATTGATTTATTTTCCGTCAAATAAAAATATATATATCCGTGGCGAACGTCTATTAATTATTATTCCGTAAACACCTTAGATCGCCAAAACTGTGTAGTATTTGCGCATACGATAATTTTTCCTGTCAATTTGTTGAACGGATTCCTGATTAGGTTAGACAATAACACAGTTGGAGTGTAAAAGGTGGTAAAGTATGATAATTTTGATTCGTAAACTCACTGAACGGTTCCCTGTTCACACTGACGTCGATGTAAACTGTACAACAATCACGAATCATCCCAAGTGAGGGAGAAACATGTTGGAAGATCTTTTCTAAACAAAGTACGACGAATTTAGAGATTCGTAAAATAATTTTTACTGAACCGAAGCCTTATCAAATGTCTCGTTTTTTATTCATAAGTTCATATTTCAGACTGCATCTATCTCATCGCCAATATCGGCTAGATCTATTATATTAGCCGACTACGTATATGGTTTTCATTCGATTACGCCAGGTTCTCATGAATTTCTCGTTATGAAATAATTATTTATCTGTTGTTCAGTGTAGCCTCATGTATCGAAATAGTTTCAAGTTGCACACATTCCATTACCGATAATAATTTAAACACTAATTCATCCTAAATGACTTTAAAATTTATTTTTAGTAAACCTGCTTAGTTATTATTATCAATCGATTGAACTACAGTCTTCGTAATCCAGATTTTCAAATTTGATTATATCATTCACATCTTATTTCCGGTTAGTTGTAACCTTGTTATTACTGAATTAAATACCCACAGAATACAGATCCATTCTTCTTGGCGTGTTCACAATAAATTTTTTGTTGAGAGGAGGTAATTCTGAAAGGAAATGACTGCATTTGCTTAATTTAATACAGTTATAATTTTGTTGTGACAGTTACAAACAACAAATCAAATTTATTGTATTTAGTTTAGATGTATATATTTAAGAATATGGCAAAACTTAACATAGGCTTAGAATGGTGTTGGTGTCTGCTTTTTACAGTTGCCTTGGGTGAACAGGAAATCCTTCTGTAAATACTCGCTCAAAAATACTCGATACTCGAAAAAAATGCCAACGACTCAACTCGACTCGACTCGAACTCAAAAATCACTACTCACACACCCCTACTCTATTTATATATATTTATAGTATACAATTCTTAGTAAATCAGGAGAAAGAATATGACTAGGGAAGAAAAATAAAGTAAATTTATGAATGCTTCATGAGGAGTTTTTGGAAGTATAATTTTAAATCAATGTAAACAATCAAATAATCCAATAAAATACAATTTTAGTTGTGAGGCCTTTACAGAGTTATTATTTTCAAACACTCACATCAACCAACAGAAAACTTAAAGTTATAGCGTGTTGAAATAAATGTAAAAATTATTTACCTTGTTTATTGTGATCAGTTCAAAGAAAGTCTATTCTATGATGAATGGTGGCCTAGCTACTTGGGGACAAAGCATTGAGGAGATTGTAGGCTATAAGCTTTATGCTCATTATTCTTAATACTGACATAGTGTCCGCTCAGTGGTTGCCTTCGACGTGGACACTACTAGAGAAGTCTGGGGTGTCTATGTTGGATGGTAGTCAAGGACCAGATGTTGTGTAGGGAAGAGAACTGAGTGTCAGGCTTGTCAGTTAGCTGAAAATCAGACTACGTTGTACGGATTCTACATGTAGCTGTTGGTCCCTTAGATTCTCTGACTATTGGGCTATTAATAAATCGCCCTTTCTGAGGAACAGCCAAAATTATTTAGTAAAAATGACTACACTCGTTCATCTACACTCATCACACTTATTCGCCTCTCATATTCGCCCATATCTTGATGATCGGCATCTTATGAATGAATAATGAGTAATAATAATACCACTGTATGTGTATGGGTAGGTCAATACCACATTTACCCCGTAAGCTTCATACACTGGGAGGGGAGTTGACAACAGCCTAATCTGCTCCTACTTTCACATTATAATTATTTAATTCATTAAAGACCTAATAAATATTTTGCTATGATCAATAGGAAAATACTCTTTTTCTAATTCAATCCCTGAACCTCAATTAAAAAAATGTATTTCTTATTTTTATTTGGGGCTTAAATTGTATTACAATAGTAAATTTATTTTGCAGATTTTAGTACTTTATTTAAAACATGTATGTAACTATTAAAACGGATCGTCATTCTGGGATTGAATAAACATATTTTTTTTTTTTTTTTGATGTTAAATAGAAATATTATTGTTTTCAAGTGTCAGGATATGAAGTAGAAAATATACTGATTATAAAGTATCCACTCATTTACATTAAAGAGCTGACAAAACTTACCGTACTCGTTGTATTGGTGTTAATTACAAGAAGCTAAAAAATAGAAGCCATAAAATATTCCTGAATTTTCAGAATGCCAACTTTTTGTATCACAGTATAGGCCTTCAACGTAATGGTACTGTAATGAAAAAAACTAGAAAATAGACACAATTTTTATTAAGCCTATTATGAGTAAAACCGAATGAAGCGCCTCATAAAATAAGTAAAGTGCAGTACAAGTACTAATCTGATGTTTAACCCTTTGCATGCAACAAACAAATATATACCCAGCCTCTACTTTGCCTCAAACGTGGTTAACGAACATATCCGAAATGAAATATTTCTGTCGATAGTGTAAATGATAGTTCCTAAAACTTCCGCTAGAGTGCAGCATCAACTCAGACATGTCTTTGGCCAACTCCCTCAGTCTATCAAAAATGTAAATCGTCTATGAATGAAAAGGGGCGGGGCAACCAATTAGAGCGTGCATGGGCGCAGCTCCGTCTACTGCCTTTGCACATGCATAAAACGAAAATATCTTCAGTCTGTCGCTCCACCGAAGCACATTGTTTATAACACTTATTGTTCTTTTTCTCTGTTATCTAGTTTTAAATTATTTTTTGTAGTTATTATTGTATGATAAATGAAAGATACTGTTAAAAGTTTCAACTAAAATGTTAAACATTTTTTATAATTGTACTTTTCATTATAATTGTACATATACAGTAAAATAGCGTAAACAATTATAATTTTATATATATATGTATATATGTTTTTTATGTTCCTTTATGTTTCTTAAACTTAAAAAAAATTAACTTCACATTTTATTTAAATTATATTTTTTACATAATTACGTGTTGCTTTAAAATAGGGTAAAACAATATCTGCATGCAAAGGGTTAACATCCTATAGCCAAGATATACACAAATGAAAATATAATTTTGACGAAGATATAAATCATAGGTATCTAGTATTGACTTGGATTCTTTCTTATCTATTATTATATTAATAGAAAAGGTCAGGTCTCAGGATTCTTTACTCGATATGAATAATTGCTCTGTTTCTATTACCAAACTATTCATAAGTTCAAAAGGCCAAATTATTCATTTTTCTGGTGACCAGTCTAAATTTTTCATCCCACAGAAAAACTGGCAGAAATTAACTTTAAATTTAATATCATATGGTCGGATAAACATGTTATCTGATTTAGATAGCAGTGGTTCTGAAATTTTCTGTAGTATTTTAATTGATAACAAACTATTGTAGAACACTTACTAAAGTCAAGAAAAAATTAGAAATGAGAAACACAAACAAAAAGGAAAGATACAGCAAGGAGATTGCATATATGAAGGAGAATTTGTTGTTTTTAATAAACTAATGAAATGTCCACAATCTCACAGTAATAAAGACATCAAAGATAAATATCTTAAACTAAAATATCAGTATGAACTGTTGAATAAAAATGCTAAATTGTTGAGTAATATTAATTATATAGAAAATAGCAACAATACATGTAAAGCGACTTGGAATTTAATAAAAAGTAATAATGCATTTAGGGAAAAAGATAAATTAAATTATTGAACCTGATACTTTTAACAAGCATTTTGTAGATTCTGTTTAAGACATAAAAGATAAAGCTGATTACCTTGTGCCTAATTTGTCTGCAATTGAGCTTTTAAAACAAAACACTGGTAATAACCCTGAAAGAGTTTATTTGGAATATGTTACACCAGATGATGTCCTGACTACTGTAAATAACATGAATAGATCTAATAGTCTTCATATATACTATATTTTGAATAACATGCTAAAGTATATGTTAACCGGATTGGCTGATCCTCTTGCAATATGCATAAATTACCTCTTGAAGGAAGGAATTTTCCCAGACGCTTTAAAAATTTCTAGGGTCTGTCCTATTTACAGGAAAAGGTCCATAGGTAGCAGCCGAAAAGTTACCACCCAATTTCAGTTGTGCAAATTGATTGAATTACTGGTATTTAAGCAAATTTATGCTTTCTCTGAAATAAAAAAACAATATTATTAATAGTTCTCAATATGGCTTTAGAGCAGGTAAATCAACAATTGATGCATTGGATGGTTTTGTAAGACAAATTCACTTAGCTTTATGACAAGGCTTTTGCTCAGGCTACTCTATTTGACCTGAGCAACGCCTTTGATTTTGTAGATAGTCATATTCTTATGACGAAACTGAAGCATTATGGTATTCGTGGCTCTCAGCTTAGCTTTGTTGAATCTTTTAAAGGTGTGTATCAATGGAAGGTGGTCTAGGGAAATTGTGATACAATGGGGGTTCCTCAAGGCTCTGCCCTGGGTCCCTTACTTTTTTTTATCTTTATCAATGATCTACCGCTGGTATTAAAATAAAAAACCACTCTTTATGCATATGACACCACACTGTTGAATGTTGGTAAAGTGATTTAGATCTCTCAAAAACCCAAAAGATATAGTTCACTTTAAAACCCATCTTGTCACCTGATTTTAACTTTCCTAAGTCATCCAAGTACTTGGGAATATTAATTGATAATCACTTAATAATCGCAAGTGATTTGTCTTTTGAGTCGTCTCAACGAATTAATTCCTAAAATTAACATTAGGTCAGCATACTTTTCATACTTTCAATCCATAATTAGGTATGACCTGATACTCTGGGGTAACTGCTCCAGGATTCATGAAATTTTGATCCTTCAAAAAAGATCAGTTAGGGCCATGGTTAGGGCAGACCAAGAGACCACTGTAAACCATTATATATGTAACTCAAAATTCCAACAGTAATAAATTGGTATGTATATAACCTAATTTTCTATATTTTTAAAATCAAACTTTGTTAACTTTCTATAGTAATATCCATAACTATAACACCCGAAATAAAAATAATGCTGCATTGGAATTTCACAGACTTAGTAAAACACAAAACAGTCATATTGTTAGTCATTAATATTTACAATAAATTAGAACCTTTAATTAAATCTTACCATACTCAACAATTTAAACAATTGCTATACAATTGGCTTCTGGAAAACCCATTCTATTGCTTAGATGAGTTTTATAATGTTGGAATTATATATTTTCAAGGTCAACCATAACTGAGCATATATATGTCAAGACATCAGAGTTGTGTACATTATTCAAAAATCAGGTTAGATGTAATGATGAGCAATGAATAACATAACTATGAATTTAAAAATGTAACATTTATTTTAGTTTACAACAGAGATAGATTTATTTAATTTATACATTATGAAATACTGAATTTCATTAATTGATAATAATTGTAGACTTGGCTTTAAGCTGTAATATGACTTTGTCAATGATTGTTAAACCCTAAAGACAAATAAAAGTGATTGATTTGATTAGTATATAAGTTTTTTTTTAATTTTACTATTTTGAAAAATTCAAATTTTTCAATAGCTTATTTCGCTTATTTTGAATAGCGTAACAATAAAAAATAGTTGGTATAATTGGTGTACATTGTATATTTGGTTCATCTGATCTGTTTCTATAAAAAGTCTTATCTTCCATAAAAATCTACTAATTAATGAAAAAAAATTTTTATATCATTTTCTACAAGCCAGCCCGAAACAAAATTTAAACCAATTGTACAGATGTGCAAGCAACAATCTTTTGACCAAGAAAAAGAATACAACATTTTTAGGACTATACATAGATGAATATGTAAGCTGGGATATTTTAATAAAGTTTCATCTGATATTTATGCACTTCATCGAATGTTTAGAATTTGTAACTTGATAACAATGAAAACTATTTATTTTGCATTAGTTCACTCACATATTTATGATGGAATTAGCATGTATGGAGCCACATCCAAAAAACATTTAACAGTATATTAAAACTACAAAAGAAAGCAATTCGAATAATGGCTAGGCTCAAATAAAAAGATTCTGCAAAAGAAGAATAACAAAATTGGGTGTTTTAACTGTCCATTGCCAGTACATAAATTCAACTATTAAGTACATTAAATCAATCAATTTAAATTATTAAAAAATAGTTTCTCACCATTACAACATAAGACAACATATTTATTTAGAACGTAATCTGCTTGAATTTTTAAAGAAAAAAACAACTTATATGAGACTAAAATTTTAGTAAACTTCCACATGGTATTTTAAAAATTTAAAATAATTTAAAGTTAAAAAAAAACTAAATGAATATTTGGTTAATAATCCTGTGTTTTCGATTGAGGAGTTCTATAATTAATAGTAGCTCTTTACCGCTTATAGGCTTTTGTGCACTTAGTTATATTTTACATTCATAGGTCTATTATTGATGTTTGACACTATTTACCTGTATATATGTACAGAAGTAAAGAGATTTTGAATTGAAGTTACCTGACGAATTTTATGTAAATTTACATATTTTCAATTATTTTAACTGTCCATTGCCAGTACATAAATTCAACTATTAAGTACATTAAATCAATCAATTTAAATTCTTAAAAAATAGTTTCTCACCATTACAACATAAGACATCATATTTATTTAGAACATAATCTGCTTGAATTTTTAAAGAAAAAAACAACTTACTGTATATGAGACTAAAATTTTTAGTAAACTTCCACATGGTATTTAAAAAATTTAAAACAATTTAAAGTTAAAAAAAACTAAATGAATATTTGGTTAATAATCCTGTATTTTCGAATGAGGAGTTCTATAATTAATAGTAACTCTTTACCGCTTATAGGCTTTTGTGCACTTAGTTATATTTTACATTCATAGGTCTATTATTGATGTTTGACACTATTTACCTGTATATATGTACAGAAATAAAGAGATTTTGAATTGAAGTTACCTGACAAATTTTATGTAAATTTACATATTTTAAATTATTTAATTCAGGTTTAACCCTTGAACCCTCAGATCAAAAGATAAAACAAGTATTAGATATTGTTAACATTTTATTATTTTGTGAAGTTATTATTTTTTAAACATTTTTGAAACGTCTATTTTGCATCCGTCTTTTTCATTAAGCCAGCAGCTTATCTAAACCAAAAATGTAGATGTTGTCAGTTGACAACCGACAAGTCACTAGATAAGTTAGCCAGTTGACCAATCTAAGGATGTGATCAGCCTATAACAGAGGAGAAGTAGCAATGCAAACTAGCTGCAGGTTAAAGGAAAGATTTTTGTTCCTACAATATGTTACTTACAGGTGCTTATTTTAAATTACAGTTTTGGTGAAATTCGCCCAGCTTCAGACCAGGAACCGTGTTTTTGCATCATTTTTAAGAGAGGACGGAGAGATAATTTGACATAATGAAGATTCCTAGGCTAAAAGACTTATATTTTACACTTTTACTGTACAGATAAAACAGACAGAGGAGCGAGTGGAGCAGCATCGTCAAGCGATAAAAAAAATGCTCAAGGAAGCTCCATCACCCACCCTCGGCTACTCAGAGTGGTTTCTAAGATTACTGGAGTTCTCAGTAGATAGAGATGAACTACTTGATCGGTTAAAAGTAGCAATACAACATGCTGACGTGCACCAGAAGAACCAATACAACAATCTGGCCAACAAGTAAGTGGTTTCTGTCTTGGAAAAAAGCTTAGAATTTGTAAAATCTAAAAACTAGTTATTTGATAGTGAAAAAACTTTTTTTTAAAGCGTTGTTTAGCAAACATTTTTTTCACTTTACATGTGTTTTATGCTAAAACAAAATATAATTGGTTTTTTTAGTAAACATTTTTTTCGTTTTACATGTGTTTTATGCTAAAACAAAATATAATTGGTTTTTTTAGTAAACATTTTTTCTCGGCCTGAAAGACACTTTTTACTTACCTAACCAAACATAACTTAACTTATTCTAATTGTTTATTTACTCAACAAAAATTCGTAATTTGCATTAAATTCGGGTGATTGGCCTCTGGAACCATCCCTCCAGTGAATTCCGTTTTTGTGATTAATAGTTGGTGTTTATAATGATCGTGTAATGGCCGATAATCGCGATTCGCTACAAAAGTAGTCTTTCCATTATATGTTGAGAAATAATTGTTATAGGCCTAAATAGTTTTCATATTCACATTCAGCGTAAAAAACACATTAAACTAAGAAAAACATGACCAAAATATTATTTAAATTAACGTAAATATGTCAAAAATACTAAAACTTGTGACATTGTATTTTTGTAAAATTGTTCTGTAAAATCTGTGCTTTTCGCAGAATAAAAGGCATATCTCATAAAATTATAGCCAATTCTTGACCTATTTCAGTCAAAGTTTTCAAATTTTGTTAGCTGGCAAAAAACTGAATAGGTACCTAAATTTATTATTACTATTATTGTTTTGTTTTTATTGCAATGCCACTTCACAGATCAATTATAGTTAAGAAAATAGGAAACATAATTGAAATCAAACTGAATTAATATACCTAACAAGAAATGTTGGAAAATATAATTGTTAATCATATTAGCATATACTTGGCTTGCATATAAATCTGATCTGTGATATGTGTCAACAGGTGTACTCTTCATAATCTACTTGATTCAATTAGTTACACTGTCTAACATCATATTAGTCATAAGTTAAAGAAAAAGGTTAAACTCAACAATGCCAGGTAAAAATTTAGGTAGCATGAAATAAACTGATGGAATTAAAAGGTTTTATTTAGCAGATATTAAGTCAAATAAAAATTATGTGTTCAGTTTAGATAAATCACTCTATCTATATATTTTTACAAAAGAACAATTTAGGCAAAACTTAATATAGGCTTAGGATGTTTGTCTTTTATGAACAGGAAATCCTTCGAAATACTCTTGAAAATATTTGATATTTGAAAAAAATGCCAACTACTTGACTCGAACTAAAAAGTCACTATTCCTAAATACCTAAACTTCACTCTCATGTGCAGAGCTAATGTATGGTCTAATATCAATATAATATTTTATCAAGATACAAGATACAAGATACTTTATTTCCATTGACCTTTTGTACAGGAATAGGAGCCGTCACAAATACAAGAATATAATACAAGAATATAATAGAACTTAACCACTAACAGCCTAGCCTACTTAAATCTAATTGCCACATGACTTTCCAAAAATTCAGATATTGTATAAAATGGATTCAAAATTAGCCATTCATATAAGGAGGTCTTAAAACTATTTATGCTAGCATTATAAGCTTCCTGTGGAAGTTTGTTAAAAAATTGTATACCCAATATTTTGTGAGATTTACCAGACTTGCTTAATCTATGTTGTGGAATATCAATTTGGTGGCATCAACCTGGTGGCATATCCATGTATATCTTTTCTTTTAATAAAATCATGAGCATTAAGTTTCGTGTGTAAAAGAGTGTTGTATATATAGAGGTTAAGGACTGTTAAAATTTTCTGTTGGATAAAAAGAGGTTTGCAATGTTCAACTGGGCCAGTTCCAGATAATACCCTCACAATATTTTTTTGCATCAAAAGTAATTCATGGGTATGTGAAGAATGGCCCCAGAGCAAAATGCCGTAAGACAAATGCGACTGAAAAAGGCCGAAGTAGGCTGTTCTTAGGTATTCCTCTTTTACTAATGGCTTCAGCTTCCAAAACAAATAATTAACACGTGCTAATTTATTGCAAATCTTATTTATATGTGTTTCCCAATTTAACTTTGAATCCAAGTGAATACCAAGCAATTTAACCGTATCAGGTTCACAATCCTGAGATAAACTAAGCATAAGTTTTTTAGTTTTTTCCTGGTTACAAACATGTTTATTTACTGAAAACCAATTTAGAACAGAATTTTCTGCTGTTGTCATAAAGTCAATTAAGCGTTCTAATTCTCTACATGCTTTAAACACAGTTGTATCGTCAGCAAATAATACTGAATCGATATTGTACCGGGTCTTTTGACCGGTACATTTCTTTTTTTTCGTCGTTGTCTGCCAGGCTGCCTGAGATCGCTCATGCCCTGCGTTTCGCGTACTTGGTGGCCGTTGGCCCGGTTTCGTTCGTTCCTGGGTCCAGTTTCGGTCAGGTTGGCCTGTCTTCAGTTGTCTTGTGCTGCCTGCAGAATTTCGTTATGCGAGGCTAAAGGCACCTAAAACTCCAGGGTCTTTGAGTAGGACGTTTCAACCCTCAGCCGGTCGTCGGGCAAAGTTCTACCTACCACACTGCGTGCCTGGCCTGGGGACCATGTGATTGAGCAAGTTTGCCCCGTGCTGCCCTCTCTACTTCTTTGGGTAGAAGACTTCTGTCCTCAGGTCAGTGCGTTCCAGCTTATTTTCCCGGCGGCTGAGCTGGGGGTGATTTGTGAAATATAGAAAAAAAAAGAAGAAAAAAAATGCTTGTTGAACTTTATGTGGCCTAGGCCTAAACTTCTAAACTGGGACAAAGTGATGGATGAAACAGCCATGGGGACCTATATATGTATTTTTTTTTTATATAAAAGGAAAAAGAACTTAAAATACAAACAAAAGGAACTTTTTGATGTTAATATTTATTTATATTTATATTTCTTGTTATTTAGTTTAATTGTTTATTTTGTTGTTAGATTTTTTAGAGTTTATATTTGTTAGGTCCCTATTGTTAAATTGTGTTGTTATTTATTTTTATGCTTTAGGCCTAGTGATTCAGTTATTTATTTATTTATTTCGTGTTTTGGTATTATTGATGTCAGGGGATAATAGAACGGTACCGTGTTATATTTTCTTTTTAATTGTTTAATTTTTAACTCTCACCAAAAGGGGATTATTGTGTTTTGCTTAACTTCTAATTCGGAGCTGCCCAGGGATTCCGGCTTACTCCCTGGCCCGGTGGAATCAAGGGATGTGTGGGCTAAATTGCCGGTTAACCCATTCCCCTACTTTGACGGAACCATTCCGCGCCGCCGATAAGGGGCCCAGCTATACAATGACGGAACAGTTCCGCGACTGTAATAGTACGTTTGTTTCGTAACAGGTAGCAGCACTAATCAGTCTGTTTCGTTCCTATGGTTCCGTACTGAGTTTATCTTGTTGTTTCTTTTATTTTATGGGCTGTGGAGAACGTTAGAAGTCAGCTGTTAGTGACGTCACCTGTTAGTGTGACAAGCCAAACCACTACCAGTGTAGTTGTTTGTAAACAATCGTGGCCGATCGTGCGTTGCAAAATAGTGAAATAGATCAGTATATTGGTGATTTAGATGATACTTTATTGAGTGATGAAGATATTGGGCTTGTGACCGTATAACAAGAGAACAGTTATTATCAACTGACGATGAATATTCCGATGAGGAACATACTGTCACTGACAACAGGCCTACAACTGCTACGGTAAATAACATTGTTCAAGGTAGGCCTACGCCTAATATTGATACTATTAGTGATACATCGGACGATGAAGTGATAAATATAGTAAACCAAGATAGGCCTACTACTCCTAGTAATGATAATGTGCAAAACATAATTGAATTAGTTGCCTTAGGGAGATTAGGACAGTAGTTAGAAACCCAATTTATTTTAGCCAAGTTATTTTATTATTTAGCTATTATGAGTGATTAAGGGGATATAAAATTATTAGAATAGTCATTTACAAGTTAAAAAAAAAAAAACCTTTAACCCATTCACCTACTATTTTTTAACCAACAAATAGGGTCAAAAAAATCCATTTTTTTTTTTTTGTTTTTTTAGTTAAAGGTTAATATTTTTAACTTGTAAATGACTATTCTAATAATTTTATATCCCCTTAATCACTCATAACAGCTTAATAATAAAATATGGGAAAACAAATTAAAATTTTTATTTTGCCTACCTTTGTTTTGAATACATGAATCCAGAAGTTATGATGACAGAAGACACACACAATAAGTTAGTTTTTGTAATATTGTACTATTTACACTATTTACATTTCAGCTTGGAGCATTAGTAGTTGACTACAGTGTGGTAAGCCTCGAAGCAGCCATCCATGTGGAGCGCTACTAGACATTGCTTACACTGCACCCTTACTTCCTTCCTTAGGCCATGTTTCAAACATACAACACATCGTTTGCTTGGGAATTCTTTTTTTTCAGAGGCAGGTATTGTCATTGGAAAATGTCTTCCTTGTAGACGCAAAGGGTTTGTGTGTGACGGTCATCCTTTTCCAATTTTGGGTGGTAAGACTGCGGTCTGTAGAATTTGTTCTGCAATGTCGGTTTTGTAGTCTGAAAATTGCTGATCTTTTCCACTAAGTTGGGTAAATACCACATAAGAGTTGAATAAAGCCATCTCAAATAAATAAAAAAATATCTTTTTGTAGCCTTTAGAGTAACGCCTCATAACTGGATTATAAGCAAGCACTTGATCTTGTCTGTCAACTGCCAGCATACCACTGTTATAATCTATTATTGCCTGAGGCTTACAAATTTCCGAGCTAGGGGTATTTCTGGTAGGTCTGGACCGTTTTCCTGTAGGTTGAAATTCAATATCACTGTGTCTTGTAGTTATAACATTGACTGCTTTCCGATCCATCCATCTTACTGCTAAAATACCATTGCTACTGCAACGTGTTGCTTCCCCTGTTTGTAACTGAGTATGATTCAGGTGGGTAGGCATATGTTTCCTATTCATCTTTACCGTCCCTACTGCATAAGTCATGCTCTCTAACAATTTATGGTAAAGCTGTGGTGATGAATACCAGTTATCAATATGTAATATGTAGCCCTTATTCAAAAAGGGTTTCATTATTTTCAACACTATTTCTTCACTTACTAACACTCCCTTTGGTGTGTCAGTTTTCCCTGTGTAAATTTCAAATGCAGAACAATAGCCAGATTTTGATTCACATAACTTGAAAAATTTAATTCCAAATCGGGCTCGCTTGGTTCTGTTGAATTGGATATAAGATAGTCTACCCCGGAATTTCATAAGGCTTTCATCTACGGACATGTTTTGATCTGGGGTGTAATTTTCTAAAAACTTCTTTTCAAAATAAGAAATAATAGGCCTAATCTTTTTTAGCTTATCTGAAGCATTAGTTTCCTCATCATTACTAAAATGCAGAAAACGCATAATAATCTGGAATCGTTTTAGGGACATAACCTCTGTAAAAATCTTTGTTTCAATTACTTTTCTTTTAGACCAGTAAGATTGAAGCGTAGGCTTTTTTATTACACTCATAAGTATTGTGATTGCTAAAAAGGCCTGAATATCATCTGTAGTTACATCCACCCAATTACTGTCATCTTTAAGCTTTTTACGGTTTGGATCTGATAAACATTTTTGTGCATATCTGTTAGTTTCCACAGCTATTTTTTCAAAAAAATCATAATTACAAAACTGTAAAAATACTTTTAGTTCTGAATTTAGATGTTCAGAATCAGGTATATTGACCCCAATATTCTCCCCATGAAAGACAAAATGTTGTGGTTCATTTGGAGCTTCTTCCCAAATAAATTGAGTTTCTAACTGTCCTAATCTCCCTAAGGCAACTAATTCAATTATGTTTTGCACATTATCATTACTAGGAGTAGTAGGCCTATCTTGGTTTACTATATTTATCACTTCATCGTCCGATGTATCACTAATAGTATCAATATTAGGCGTAGGCCTACCTTGAACAATGTTATTTACCGTAGAAGTTGTAGGCCTGTTGTCAGTGACAGTAAGTTCCTCATCGGAATATTCATCGTCAGTTGATAATAACTGTTCTCTTGTTATACGGTCAAAAGCCCCCAATATCTTCATCACTCAATAAAGTGTCATCTAAATCAACAATATACTGATCTATTTCACTATTTCGCAACGCACGATCAGCCATGGTTGTTTACAAACAACTACACTGGCTTGGCTTGGCACACTGACAGGTGACGTCACTAACAGCTGACTTCTAACGTTCTCCACAGCCCATAAAATAAAAGAAACAACAAGATAAACTCAGTACGAAACCATAGGAACGAAACAGACTGATTAGTGCTGCTACCTGTTACGAAACAAACGTACTATTACAGTCGCGGAACTGTTCCGTCATTGTATAGCTGGGCCCCTTATCGGCGGCGCGGAATGGTTCCGTCAAAGTAGGGGAATGGGTTAACCAAAAACTAAAAAAAAAAAATGGATTTTTTGGACCCTATTTGTTGGTTAAAAAATAGTAGGTGAATGGGTTAAGTGTTGTGATCCAAAGGTTCTAGATTTTCACTTTTAGGTGGGCATTAAATTTATCTTACGTTTTGGGGGTCTCCGGCTAAACTGCAGATAGGCCATACAGTTTGTTAATTGTTAAATTTGGTATTTGTAGAGTTTGTTGTTCTTGTAGCTTTTGTGTGTGGTTTGTTATTTATTTAATTGCAAATTGATATTGTGGCCTTCTGCCAAGTTTTGATTATTTGTTGGTTTAATCGGAAATAAAATCTAGTTTTGCTCAGCTGCCGAGTTTTATTTTGACCCTCCAACTGCCACCCGTGATCCCATCGCTCGACTTGTTTTGAGCCATCCCCCGGTTGGCACGCTTACCAGCTTTGGTGGGGGGGGATGGGTCTCAATATCAATATTAAATGGTAAATCATTTATGGCAATTACAAACAAGAAAGGTCCAAGAACTGATCCCTGTGGAACACCAGTTGACACCTCCTTAAGGGAAGAGTTGTTGCCATCTATACTAACAAACTGTTTTCTGTTTTTAAGATAGGATTTAAACATTTCTAATTCAGTGCCTGTGACACCATAGAACTCCAACTTCTTCTGATCCATATAGATCTCTCTCTTACATTATCAGATCATGGGTCTGCTTTATCACTCAAGGTTACTTAATAATATTTGCAATAAAAAAACAAAATATTTCATTAACTGTAATATAACGCTTAAAACACACAACTTAAGCAATACATCACAATATTTACAATTACCACAATTTATGTAATTAGTATAAACATAAATTAATTGGTCAGTAGCTTGGTTGGTTAAATCCTAGCTTCATTAGCTAAAGTATTTCATATAGCTGTAATTTAACACATTGGCCTAGACATACAGAATGGCTCTGTGCAGACGACATGTGACCTACTTTTAGACATGGATCCGTATGGGTGCTAATTTTAGGTCATATAGTTTATTGAACTGTTGTCAGCAACAGTATTTACACTTCCAGTGACATTAATTTTCCATTAACAATGAAAATATTTAAATTATATGTGGTTTGTCTTGATATTTATGTCGGAGTACATGTTCTAATCAGCTGTAGCAGACAAATGTTTTGGCTGTTATCGGCTCTGTATTTATTTCTACGGTTACTAACCATGTTTATTTCTATGTTACAATATAGCTTGGCTAGTGAATGTTCATAAAATGGATCAGGAAATTATTTCAGATCTGAAGCTTAGCAAATGTTTCTCGACAGTGTTTATGAAGATTACGCAGACTGTAAAAGTGAAAATCAGTGATACTTAAATTACTTAATAGCAACAGGCGCAGGCAGATTGGAAACACTTTCCAAAGTATGTTTACATCCACTTGCAAGTTCTTTATTCATGTACATACAGTGACAGAATTGGCGTCAGATACTTTCTATATTCAGACCAATATGTTATGTGCAAGAAAAAATTAATAATAATAGAATCATTTAATAAAAAGAACCAATGTTAACAACAGTAACAATCTATTTCCAATTACTAATATATCATATTGGAGAGATAGGACATCAGCAAACTTACCTTAGAAGAAAAGTTCACTAACACCAGAGTAGTAGTAACATACACAAAAGAAACATAAAATCACACAGTGCCTCTTTACTCACCTGAAGAAAGTGCCAGTGGCACAAACAATTTGTGTGATTTTGTGTTTCTTTTGTGTATGTTAGTACTACTCTGGTGTTAGTGAACTTTTCTTCTAAGGTAAGTTTGCTGATGTCCTATCTCACCAATATACTAATTCCTGGCCTAGTGCCCTTAAACCTAACCCAATTACTAATATAGAAAATGTGTTTTTTTTAAGTTAATGTTAGTTATTTTATAGATAAACTATTATTATGGAGATTAAGTAAAAACTATAATAAATGACGGTTTAATTGAAAAGAGTAATGTTTTTGTTGCTAGATTGAAGTCACTTTATATTGTTCGCATGGAAATAGCAACTTGGCTGGCTGATCTAGATGAGACGAGACAAGAGGTATGTGAGTGGATAGCAAAACTGAAGCAGTTTGATAAGGATAAAATTACATCGGATGCACAGTCATGTCATTTGTCTCAGTCTACTTTCATAAAAAAACGGAATAGGTAATGAGCTATGAATTTATAACTATAAGCCTGTTTCTTTGATTCACTCCTTTATTTTTAAATGCTCTAATGTCTTGAGATATTACAGAATGAAAAGGTCAATTCTGTTATTTTAAACCTAACTATAAATTCTTGATTCTTATACTTGTATATCCAATTATAAATTGAAATTAAAATTAGACCATATATGTTTTCAAATATCAAACTCAACTTTCAAGATAGCAGTACGGAATCGGAAAAAGAAAAACATTCACTAATTTACATCTATATGTTCAGCTACATTTGTCTAGTGTCATAAGTAAGTGTTTTTCATATTCATTGCAATGACAAACTTATTGACACGGTTTCCAGGTGTTCACTTTGTCAAGCTGAGAATGCATTGAAAAAATATGAAGCAATGCTTTTTGAAGAAAAGAGTAAAGAGAAAAGAAAACCCAAGAAAAGAAATTTGCCTGGTAGCAGTGATTGGAAGGATGACAAGGACTTGGACAACAGGGAGATTGCAGACCTAGTGGATGTTAATGTAAATACCTTTGAGAGCTCAAAGAAAGGAGGGTTTAAGGCATCACCTTTTGAAAAAATATTGCGAGGTAAATCAAATTGCAAAATTATTTACTTGGATGGGTGAAGTGAATGTGGCCTTTACAAACTAGGGGTGTACAATGCAGCAAAATTTTTCAATTCAATCCAGCAATGCTATTCAAAGAATTTTATTTGATGCAACTCGATTCAATGCGCACATACAGAATTCATGGTTTTTATTAAGTTTTAGAACCTTTTATTACTGGTACTTTATCTTGCTAGTACAAAGAAAGATAATTTAATACATAAATTTATTGATCATATTAATGTTAGCTTGTTAATATTTCAAACAAAAATAGAAAAATAAACATTATATAAAAGTAAGAAGATCAATTTAAAATAATACAAGGAAGGTAAGATGAAGGAGATTAACAAAATGGAGTACAGCACAATGAATCACAATTATTTTTAATAGAATTTCAGGGCTTGATAAAATTGTTCAACAATAAGCATGCTAAAGTTGATGGCTCTGCATTAAATTTAAATGCCAATAGTTGTACTTGACTGTTGTTATGGGAGACCTACTGGTCAAAATTATCAAAGTTTCTAAAAGATTACATGCAAAAAGAAGAGTGTATGAAATAATGGAAAACAACATATTTATTAAGATAGTGTAAATATAGAATTTCTTGCTTCGTTTACTTTCTAAAATTATTCAATCTCATTTTGATTTTATAATACTTTATTTTGTGTTCAATTATCTCTCAAAACATGCTTTTTTACATTAATTATATGTAGTAGTTATTTAAAAATAAACCGATATACCACTGTTCCAGTTTCGTTTTTATATTAAATCAAATGTTTTGATGGCCACTCCAAACTGGTTGTATTACCTAGGGAGTGAACCTCTTATTCCACAAACATTAAGTTTGATTAAGTAATATCATTAAATTTATTTTATTTATTAATTACAGTTTTTATGTTATCATTTATATTATTTTAGAAACTAAGACATTTGGTTATCTAAACTGTACATATATTATGTGTAATCAATATATGTGGAATAAAGTTTCTTTTGAATTTGAAAAAAATAAAAAAATAAAAAAAATTTTTAAATATTGAAATTAAACAAAAATTGCAATCTGGCACTAAAAATAGAATACTAGCCTTACCGCTGACTACTGCGAAAGTTTATCCATAAACTTTAATCAAATTAAACTGACAAACTTAAATTAATTTTCTTAATGTATAAAGAATACAGCAATAGACATGGAAAAAGTCACTAAAATCCATTTTATTTTATTTTTGCATACTAATGTTTACAAGTTTTAAAAGTTCACAAAACAACTAATGTGTAATGTTTTTGTCCAATTTAAAGTTAAACCTAATAATACCTAAAACAGAAGTTACACAATAATATTTTCTTTTCAACTAACCTCAATTTCACCATCGACTACAATGTTTTTTTTCACTAACAGAAACAAAATAGTTCATTGTCAATACAATACTAACTAGCGATAACAACTGCTGACTAGTCAAGGTTAACCTTGTTTTCGTTTTCATTGTACTTTGATGTATCAAGTTGAATTGTCAAGAGATGGGCGTTATTTAATGAAGCAGGATAAATAACATGGTTACAGCAATGTAACCTGTTATAGATTTAACAGGTTATACTAAATGATTGATAACAGAACGAACTTTGAGTGGTAACTCTGTAACTTTAAGCAAAGCCGCAACGCCCGTTGCTCATTAGCATAACATAACATAAGGCATAACTTCAGCTTCATAACCTTTGGTAACTGAACGTTAGCTAGACCCAGCCGCAACGAATAATGAGGCTTCGAGCCATTAAGTAAAATCCGATTATTTAGGTTTGTTTAATTCTGTTAAAGCTGTAGACTGGAATAGTTTTGTAAATAGTAACAGTTGTATTAATGAAGGAGTTGCCAATTTTTATAATATGTTATACTCAAAACTTGATTTGCATGTTCCTTTAGTTAAACACAGAAAATATAAATATCCAGTCTGGTTTTCACACAGTACAATAGCTTTAATTAAGAGGAAAGAAAGGGTTCGCATGCTATTTAAAAAACATAAATATGATTATTTTTCTACTGAATTTAAACAGCTCAGAACGGAATCAAAATATTGTATTAAACAGGATTATTTGAATTACACTGCTTACCTGGAAGACCATGTTGTAAATAATCCAATGTCTTTCTGGAGTGCGGTGAGGAGGTTGAGGTCGACTGAAAGCCGTATGACAACAATGACTCTGGATGGGGAGGAGGTGGAGGGGGGTGCAGCGATAGCGGAGGCTTTTGTCCAATATTTTAGGTCTGTTTATGACTTGTCCTCTCTTGATTGCAATCAACTGACTCGGCTTGCTCTTTGCTCACCTGTTCCCCTAGCATAGGCTGTCTCACTTTTGATAATATCAAGGAGAAAGAGGTGTTTATTGCAAGTCAAAGCGCTCTTATGGACCTGATGGTATTCCTCCATTTGTTTTTAAAGGTTGTTCAGAGTTTTTAATAAGGCCTCTACTTATTTGTTTAATAGCTCAATAAATTCTAATTGTTTTCCAGAAGAAATTAACTAAAGTGGTTCCTATTTTCAAAAAAAGGCCGGAGGGATGATATTAAAAACTATAGACCCGTTGCTATTCTGTCCACACCAGCTAAGATATTTGAGTCCATTTTATATACTAGAATCTTTAATCATGTCAAAAATTTTATCACCCCTTTTCAACACTGTTTTTTCCCTGGTAGATCAATAAATTCAAATCTTTTATGCTTTTCAGATTTTTGTGTTTCTTCTTTAGATAAAGGGACAAGTGGATGTTGTTCACACTGACTTTTCCAAAGCGTTTGATACCATTTAGAACGTTTAAAAAAATTAAACTTTTTCGGATTTTCAAATAATGCGGTAAAGTTTTTTGCTTCGTATATATTTAATAGGAGGCAAAAGGTAAATTATAGCGGTTTTTTATCTAGTGAAATTTATGTTCAGTCTGATGTGCCCCAGGGCTCAAATTTGGGTCCATTAATGTTTATTTTGTTCATAAATGACATAGTAGATTATGTAAGCAATAGTAAAGTACTGTTGTATGCTGATGACATGAAGATTTTTCGTGAAATCAACTGTTTGCAGGACTGTCATTTGCTTCGAAAGGACTTAGATAGTTTAGTGTTGTGGAGTAGTAAAAATCTTAAGTTTAATGCAGATAAATGTGTCGTGGTAAGGTACACTAGAAGAACTCAAAATGCTTTGCACTTTAATTAATCGATGGACAATATTGTACTTGCTCATCAATCTAAATTTAAGTATCTCGGAGTCATTTTTGACGAAAAGTTTTCTTTTTCTAGCCACATAATTGAAACTTGCAAGGCAGCATATAAAACGTTTGGTTTTATTAGTAGATCTGGTAGTTTTTTCAGGAATCTGTCCACATTCATTATATTTTTCATTAGTAAGATCGAAATTAGAATTTGGTTTTATTATTTGGCACCCATGTCATTGTTATTTGTCGGATATGTTAGAGCAAATACAAATTAAGTTTTTAAGGTTACTGTATTTTAAAATATTTGGAGTGTATACATATCTTGTTCCGTATTCAGAATTGCTCTCTTTATTTGAAGTAGAAAGTTTAAGGCAAAGAAGGTCCATAGGGTTACTTGTATTTTTGAGTAAGCTAATGAATGGTGTAGTGGATTGCAGTTCTTTGCTAGCTAGGCTCAATTTTAATGTGCCTCGTCCTGCGTCCAGAGTCCGTGCATTGTTCAGTCCACATTTCGCTCACTCAGCTTTGGGTGCAAACTCTTCCCTCAATGTTATGATGCGACTTTGCAACGCCTTGCCTGATCATGTCGACTTAATGACGTTGACCTTGACCTCTTTCGCTGGCAAAGTTAGACAACAAATTTCCATTACTGGTTTTTAATCATATGCTCTTTTTAAAAAGTGTTAAAAAATGTTTTTATAGTTGTGTTATTTATTTTCTTTATATTAAATCTTTGTAAAAACTTCTGTATTACCAGATAGCTTGCTGTCATGTTTGTTAAATTTATTATTAGAGTTCGAATTTATTTATTAATTGTTGTTGCATGGTAATGTAATTAGTTATTTATTTATTTATTTTTAAATTTCCACTTGCTGTTAGCCTTATTTGTATATTATTTATATGTTACAATGTAATTGGATGTGTAATCTGTATTGTAACATGAAATCAAATAAATGAAATGAAATGAAAAATCAGGCCATAACAGAATAACTGTCTGGAACGTTAACGGCATGATGTCGAGAGAGTTACCAGAACATAAATAATAATAAAATTACATTACAGGTTATCGAAAAAGTAACTATAATTCCCAATTCTAGTGTAAACGTCAACAAAAACTGAAAACAAAATGGATAACAAATCAAATTCACGGCTAGCAGTAGGAAATTGTCAATCTTAGAATAGTTTTAGTCGTGAACTTTTAAAGGATGGACCTGAAATAAATGCAACTGTTAATTTCAAATGTTGGTAAAAGTTATGTAACGAAGTTTTGAAACTGTTCAATAACTTCACGTTTTGTTATTCAATCATGTTTTTTTTATATGAATAACTAGTGATGGCTATTTGTATCAGCTTATTTGGACGTGCCTTCTTTATAAATAACAAGAATACTTTTCGCCATAATCGCCAAGGCCGTACGATCGAGACTGGTGTGCGTGAATCACGAATCTGAATACATTGTGAGAACATCTTATGAGTACGAAATTATGATCATACTTTAAGTACAGTTGCCTATACAAAATACTTATTTATATAATCTATTATACAAATGGGACTTGTCTTCATTATAGCGTTTTACTCTCAAAGATATTGCAAAACTCGATTCGATTTTTTTCAAGTTTTTTTAAATGTCCAGTTGGAGTTTTTTTAAACTCAAATTTCAAGCTACTCGCACACCCCTAGGTACCCTATCAGACAGGAAATGCTAACAAAAGTCACAATAACGAATTGACTGATCGTATCTGCAATATTCTACTGTTATCAGCAGTATTCGAAAACATATTGCTGATTATAGTAGTATTATAGATGAACCTAATTTTACTATTCCAATTAAATATGCAACAATTTGTATTACTTTTTTAATCAAATACCAATCCCAAAATAATTGGCCACTAATTGAAATAACTGTATGGGAATTTTCTACTGATTTGTGGTACGCTATCCGTGCGTAAATTACGATACCTTAAACATTGCTTTATGGACTTAGATCGTGTTCATATCAGTACGAGTTATCTCCTGGTGGAACTCTGTATTCATTATTGCGATACAATCAGGTATGTGTCCGATCACGCTCATCCCTGTTCACTCGGAATGAAAAAAACCTCGATTAGTAATTATTTTACAACTATTTTAGTTAAAACATTAAAGTACTAGTTTTAAAAGACGCACATATAAATGTTATTGATTAAAAAGGCATTTTTGCTCAGTTAATTCGTTATTGTTGCGCATCAAAATGATTCTGAGACATCAATATTGCTTAATCATCGTGGCACTATTGATGCTTCGTGTTACTTTCGATGCATCAACATTTTGACCAGTCCTGAATTGAATCGTTGATTCGATGCATTTAATTTCATCAATTTATTTTGCATTTCGATGCATTGCACACTCTTACAAACCAAGTGTAATTGGATGATACCAATGATGAACGAACAGCTACTTACTGCCATCAGATTTAAGAAACCTGTAAATAGTTAAGAAAGCGTGACTTTTTCAAACTCATTAATTTTATTTGCAGCTTGTAGTTTTAATTGTTTAATTAATCAATCAATATTGTGGGAAGAAGGATGCTGTTAATATCAATATGGATCAGGCACATGTATTAATAAAATTAGGTTTTCTAGTACTTGCTTAGAATAATAATTTTGGATATTTTCATGTTTTGTTTACCAAAAATCAAGCCCTATTTCAGTTCCTGTTTGTCTAAATTAAAATGCTTTATTGTTATAACATTTTTATAAATATTTACAATATCAAGGTTCAGCTTTAAAGTCTAGTCAAAATATATTATATATTAATTTTAAGGAATATATAAAATGAAATGCACACAATAAACATACAAATATAATTAAAATAACATTCGCTGAGTTCAAGCAACAAAATTAAAAAAAAAAAAAAAAAAAAAAAAAAAAAAACTAGGGAAATGGAAGCTGCTCCATTATATTTATGTTATAATGTCCATAAGGGTTATATGTAAAAATGATTAGCAAATAATAACTATTTGTCGTTTAACTCAGTTTATAGGAAATGATGGTACAATTTGTGTGGAATGTTCTTCTTTCTCGTGTATTTTCTATTTATGTGTGTTCTATACATTGCCGGACCTCTTTTTGTAGCTCTAATGTTTGTTTACTGGAAGGGGGTTTCCTCTTGATTTAAAAATATCCAGAATGTACCCAATAAAAACAAATAGATAAACCAATGACAAGGTACCGAATTTTCATAAATGCAGTTGTGTTCAAATTGTTAAAAATTTTGGTATTTTTATAGTTTTACTGCTTACAATGATAAAATCTTGAATGATTCTTAGTTTTGAGTCAAGAAATATAGATCTATCATTTACATTATGGATATGTTTGTGAAGTTGAGTTTTTTTTAATAAACCTTTTGCTCGTTGTGACTTTTTCAATGTACATTATATATACATATTTATTGATGAAGCTAAATTACTAGTCATACTAGTATTTTTGGTAATAAAATTATTGTAAAAAAGTGCTTATATAAAGGTAAGCATGCTTTTATTGTAAAATCTTCAAAAAATCATAGAAATTGCTCTTCTTGCAGGCAGAGTTTTGCAAATCACATAGTTAAATATGTAAGACAAAAATTTTGCCCTTAGCCTTTTTCCTTGCAGGCAGGGTTTTGCAAATCACATAATTGAATACTAAAGCCAAAATGTTCTATACTGCTAGTGTTTTTGTAGCTTTAGCAACTTATGGCAGACAGAAGCAGGCACCGATCAAATACACCAAAGAAGCCAATGTACATCTTAAACTGTTGACCCTGGTTAAGAAAGAATTTCTGGACCTTAACCTGATGTGGCGGCAGATATTTGATTTTGTTGACGCCAAGGATGAGCTGAACATGTGTAAAATGAGGATACGGTTACCCTACTATGATGAGGAGGAACAAATTGAAAACAAGAAGAGAAAAATTGGAGAAAACCATCATATCATTCCACAATACAGGGTATGTAATCTGCATCTATCTCAACTCATTAAACTAACGGCAGCTCGAACAGTTAGTTTGTTCATTTATGGAGCTGCTATTTATCTAATAATTACAAATACAGTAGCTTCTTTATAGTTAAACACTTATAAATTTAGTTTGATTTTTGCCTCCATAATGTTGTTTTAAATGATAGATTGATTGTAAATGTGACAACAATCCTCCCGTTTCGAGATCACAGTTTGTAAAGTTCTGAATTGTGTTTTTCTGCTGTTAAATTCACATACTGTACTGTAATTTTTGAGTACATAGCATTACATAATTATTTTACTATAGCATATTTAAAAAACAGACAAGTTGTAATACTTAGTAGTATATTAATTACAAGTATTATGAAGTGGATAACATATTTTTTTGTTTATTTTCTTTTCATAATTTTCCCATGCCAAACAGTATTGTTGAACTGTTGATCTATAGAAATAGATGGTTTAAATCAGTTCAACATAAATAGTTAGAATTGTAAACAACCAGTTCGTTATTTAATGTGAAAACAAAGCTCTGCACCATGAATTTTGGGTTTTATTCTTGCTATCAAAACCTTGATAGCAAGAACATTTTTGTTCCCGTTCAGGTTTGTCTTCCGACTCATGCTGTCAAGGTTTCCCTGTATTATTTATAGCTTTAAAGCAAGTTTACTGTTACTTTTTAGTGTAAGTTGTTTCTAAAGTTTGTAAAGTACAAAGGAAATTCTTGTAGATATATGGAAGTAACATTTTTTTTTAGATTTGCGCTAAATTAGATAATGACTGCATAAGTTTTTGTATTTAAATGCATTCTTTTATATTAAGAGAGAAATACACTTTCATGATTGTAGTTGGAGCATGAGCTATTGAAAATGAAAGCAGAGAAGGAGCAATATGAAGCGTTGGTCAAGAAAAAAGTGGGCACTTTGTGCTACTTGAAGACACTCCAGAAGGAAGGAGCACCTCAAGCCATCTGTCCTATTTGCCACAATGATCTCAAAGATAAGGTGATTTAGTTTATAATTAGGGATTTGTAACAATTCATTTTCTGGCTACAATATTAAAACCCTAAATTCACACACATCAGTCTCGATCGTATGGTCATGGCGATTACGGCGAAAAATATTATCATTATTTATAAAGAAGATACGTACAAAAAGCTGTTCAAATAGCCCTCACTAGTTATTGATACAAAACGTGATAACTGATCCTAACAAAGAATCAGTTATTGAACCGTTTCAAAACTTTGTTACGTAACGTTTACTCTATTACCACTTGGAGTTACAGTTACTTAAAGTTTGTTATAACCTCATCATGCATCATGACTGGGAGTTACAAAAATAACAGGGTATTTCGTGTAACCTGTTAAATCCATAACAGGTTGCATTAAATAACGCCCATCTCTTGATAATTCAACTTGATATATCAAAGTACGATGAAAACGAAAACAAGGTTAATCTTGAGTCAGCAGTTGCTATCGCTAGTTAGTATTGTATTGAAAAAAATTTTTGTTTTTGTTAGTGGAAACAAAAAATTCTAGTCAATAATGAAAGTGAGGTTAGCTGAAAAGAACATATTATTGTGTAACTAGGTCTAATGTTTTATGGATTATTAGTTGAACTTTCTATTGAACAAAATCAAAACACATTAAATAGTTTTGTGAACTTTTGAAATGGATTTTAGTGCTGACCAATCTCTTTCCACACCTTCCACATCTATTGCTGTCTTCTTTATATAGAAAGAAAATTAATTTAAGTTTTGTCAGTTTAATTTGATTAATGTTTATGGATCTACTTTTAGCACCAATTACAATTTTTGTTTAGTTTCAATATTCTTAATTTTTACTCCTTAACCTTACTATTTTAGACCTCTTTTTTGTAAGTTATGACAAATATTTTACAGTTTATTTAACAAATATCTTTATGAATATTTAAATTTAATCACTGATACAAATTATTTTATAGAATCTAAAACAATTTTCCATAATTTATTAATTATTCAGCAAACTAAGTAGTGTTAGAATGTATTGCTTACTTCATTTTGGTGTTTTAATTTTTGAAAATTAAGGATTAAGGTGAAAAACAATTAATAATTTTGTATTTCCATAACATCTTATGATCTTCAGAGTTTTTATGTTTTTAATAGGATTACTAAATATAATTAATTTTTTTAATCTATATTTAATTGACTCACCCACTTTCCCATACACGTACAATGTATTGACCTACCCACCCTCCCATACACGTACAGTGTATTGACCCACCCGCCTTCCCATACACGTACAGTGTATTGACCCACCCGCCCTCCCATACACGTACAGTATCTGTACACTTGACTAAAAAAAAAAAAAAAAAAACGAACTCGTAATGATCTCTAAAAACTCGATTTGATTTGACTCGTCTCGAATCCTAAAATTGCTACTCGTACATCCCTAGGACCAATCAATGCAGAATGTTCTGATCTATACTTTTCAGTTTTTCATAGTTTTTTATGCATTTTTATAAAAGTAGGAAATGAAATAAAATTATAATGTATAACAATAATCTACTCCTGGGGAAGGTATGAGGGGGAAAAATGGCTGAAGTTTGACGAATTTAAACAGTTGCAGTAAATATGTTATTTATTGTGATAGAAACTATTAAGAAAAATAGGTAGAAAGACAGAGAGGTCAATACATTGATTGGTACGGTTTCAAGATTTAATACTGTAGGTTGGTAATGGTAACGTGATACATTTGTTGTTCAGTGAAAGGGAAAAGATGGCAAGGCAATGCCATTGTACGACCTAGCCATGTTTACTTGGCCCGCACCGGTGTTTTTAGTGTATAATATCCTGTTTGAGTGTTGTATTTATTGAATTAAAAAAATATAAATTATACTCAAAAGTCATTTTCAGGTCATTGAATTAGTTATAACATCTACTATAAATTATTCTCTGCACATTTTAGGCTAGGCCTAGCCTTGCCCTATTTCACATAACTTGAAACTTATTTTATTTTTTCAAATACTGTATGAATACTGTATTTAAATATGGTAAATAAAAGTTCTTGGAGATTGGAACCAGGGATGCAGAACAAAAATTGAGTGAAATATTTCATTTTATATTGTAGTCTTAAGATCTTATTGTTTTTGTTTCAGATGTGATTTGACAGATTGTGCATACTTTTATGTACTATCCTAAACATTTGTTTTTTTAACTATTTATTATTATTTTTATTTATTGTTATTTGAGCAACCAAGGTATTCACATATAGGGTACTAGATTAGCATACTCAAAATAATCTAAGATGTTCATAAAAAAGTATTTATTATTTCTGTTAACTCAAAATAATGGTTATATTTTATTTACGGGACTACAATAGGATTTATTATGTTATTATATTATGTAAAAACTTTACTTTTTGGTGAAGTCTAACAGTTATTTTATATTTCTGTTCAGAAATATGTGATATATCAAGTTTTAGTTCCCAAAAAAATTTTATAATTATTTTATATTTTTTATTATGATTACAATGTGCACAATTCTTCAAGTGCGGTTTACTTATATACTTTGCGTACGCTGAATGTTATAAGTTTTATACATTTTTTTGGAATATTTTCATATAATTTATATTTTCTTGTAGCTAATAGATTGTACTAATAAAGTAGGCCCTACATGTAGCACAAAATTCTAAAAAATTATACATACTCCTTATTTTTGGATTATAATGTAATTTTTCACAGAAATTTTTTGTTTCCGTGGTAATATTTTTATTTTCACCATTGAACAAAAAATATAAACATTTGTTCTATGGTAGAATATGAATATTTTTCCTAAACAACTTTTTCTATCCTATACAATGCTGATTAAAAAAATTTTTTTATCTACTATTTGATAACCTACAATGATCATACTGTAACTTTGCCCATTTTTGCGTTTTATGAAAAGAAATTTAAAAAAAACCTTGTAGTTTATCTAAAATGTAACAACATATTCTTATACTACACAAAATTCTAAACAATTTGGCTATCTTGGAATTATTTAGAAACATTTTTGGTGCTTCTAAGGAGGCTTCAAAGTTATAATTTTGTACAATATTTTCAGACTTTTTTCATTTTTTCTGGTAATTATTTACTAAACTAGTGGCTAGTTGGGGAAAAAGCCCCTATATAAATAAAATTAAAATGTTGCTGTTAAACATTTAATGTATAATATTTAATTATTTATAGTTTTGTCTATTTCGTTGTTTTGGCCGACTGTATTTTCAATAAACAATTAAATTTAATTCCATCTAGCGATTTTACTGTACTAAATACAAAGTTGCCCATATGTAAACACTGGTTTATTCAGGTAAACGCCAGCTTCTTCAAGTTTGGCCTTGTGCTTTGTTAGAGTATAAAATTATTATAAAATAATTAGAGTATAAAACTCTAACAGCTGAAATATTTAATTCGTGTTATTGACAGCTGTACTCAATAAATCAAAACAAAAGTTAGAAACCCTCTTCAAATAAGATTAACATGGGAACTTTAAAAGGCCAATGGGGCAGAGTCCTAAAGGATAATTGCAAAACTTTTATTTTTCCAGCCATCTACAATATAAGTAAAATAAGCCATTTCCAAAGATTGTAAGTGGAGTGTAGCGCTTCGAATTTTGACGCAACTGATTAGCCTTACAAAATTAAATATATAGTTGGTATGTGAGTTTTTATAGTAGTATTGACCAGTCCATAGTTATGGGCGTGTGGTTCAAGCATTACCACCAATGGTTTTCCATTAATAGTATAACCAACGATAGTTGTACATTAGTACTAAAAAATAAACATCTTGGACACGGTACCTAGAAAATACTTCCACATGATTGGTAGATTTAGTTACCAGTTTTTAATATAATAATCAAACCAGCTGATTTTGCCCATGTGACGTCATAGTCTACTGCGCAGTCTCGTCTTGATACTAACTATATTTTATAATTACCTTGTTCTCGGATATATCAAAATCAGCTGTTTTTTATTTTCTTCTAAAAAATATTTTTTTTTCATTATTCAATGATTGTTTATATTTAATATAAACTAACTGAAATATATAAAAAAAAAAAAAACATGTTCAAAGATTAAATAAAACATATTATAAATAACGAAATTTCAATAACAGAAGCACCATCGAGCATCAGACTAATTAAGATTTGGAACATACTGTACATAATAGATGTTGGTGTGTAGCTCCCACAACCTCTCCTACACACCTACAACCATGGCCCGGTTTGTATGTGAATGTACAGTTCTTGAGAGAAAAACAATATGCTAACATTTCAGTTTGAAGTATATTTAGTATTTTTTATGATTTGTACAAAAAAGGCTTACAAAGCACTAAAAATGACACGTAACAATTGGAAGTTTAATATTGCTCACCATCTAGGGTTAAAATTGTAATCCATCTACTGGCAACTAAATACCCTTAATTTGCAAGCCATTTTTTTTACATTTTGTGAGGTTTTTTTTAAAACATCGTTAGGAATAGTAAATATAATCTGATTTAACAATTTTATGCATTATTCTTTTTAGGAATGCAATTAATTTATGATAAACTAGCTATCATAATTATCAGCAATTAAAATTTTGTATCCGTGTAAATGATAAAACTTAGTAATAGGCATATTGAGGAAGGGGGGGGGCCATGCCAAGAACATAAGGAAACATTGAGGAAGGGGGCCATGCCAAGAACATAAGGAAACATTGAGGGAGGGGGCCATGCCAAGAACATAAGGAAACATTGAGGAAGGGGGCCATGCCAAGAACATACGGAAACATTGAGGGAGGGGGCCATGCCAAGAACATAAGGAAACATTGAGGGAGGGGGCCATGCCAAGAACATAAGGAAACATTGAGGAAGGGGGCCATGCCAAGAACATAAGGAAACATTGAGGGAGGGGGCCATGCCAAGAACATAAGGAAACATTGAGGGAGGGGGCCATGCCAAGAACATAAGGAAACATTGAGGAAGGGGGCCATGCCAAGAACATAAGGAAACATTGAGGGAGGGGGCCATGCCAAGAACGTAAGGAAACATTGAGGGAGGGGGCCATGCCAAGAACATAAGGAAACATTGAGGAAGGGGACCATGCCAAGAACATAAGGAAACATTGAGGTAGGGGGCCATGCCAAGAACATAAGGAAACATTGAGGGAGTGGGCCATGCCAAGAACATAAGGAAACATTGAATAAATTCAAATTCCAAAATTTACAAATTGACAGACATTTTATACAGTTTTATAAAACAAAAAGACACTGTAGAGTTTCACGCCAGGTACATAAAATAATAGTAACTCAAATAAAAGTATGGATATATATTTAGCTGAACATTATTTGATGTATCTATATAGTTAATTTTGTAAGGCAAATGGGTTGCGTCTAAATTCCAAGTGCTACGCTCCACCTACAGCCTTCAGAAATAGCTCATTTTAAAGCTCTGATAGTGTAGATGGCGAGAAAAATAAAGGTTTCACAATCCTTAAGAGCTCCACCCCATATGATCTTATGGAAGGTACTAAATATATCGTATTCAAGTGCTATATGTATTTACTTATTTTTTATTATATGTGTTTATCAGTTTATGTACAAGTAAATGTACTCAATTATACATATTTTATTGATAGTAATAATATTTTGTATTGGTTCATACTGTATAAGTGATCTATGTCTGAGGCTTACTTTCAAGTAAAAGTTTGTTTATTTACATATTCATATATAAGAAAAAAAGGTAAAGTAAGCTAATAAAAGTTTCAAAATGTTGTCATATCTTTTATTTTCCTGCTCAGAACAATAAAAAAAATGAACGACTAAAAATTTTATTTTGATTTTTTTTACAATAAATTAGCGCTTAATGGTAAATAGGCATTGTATAAATGGCGCTCTAAGGGTTAAGAAGCTGGCTTTCACCTGAACAAACCAGTGTTTACACAAACCCTACATTTATACATCCTACAAACCCAACATTCACACATAGTCCAAACCCTAAATTCAAACAACGTCTCAACACTACATTCATAAATTTTTCCAACCCCTCCTTCATACATCGTCTGAAACCAACATTCATACATCGTCCCAACCCTACATTCACACACTATCTCAACCCTACATTCATATATTGTCCGAACCCAACATTCATAAATTGTCTGATCTCATAATTCATCCCTCATCCAAACACAATATTCATACATCGCCCAATCCAAAAAATTATATTAGTGTCTGAGAGGAAGTGTGACAAACGACACTGAGCAGCAAACCTCTACCTCAGCTCCAACATCTTTCTTAGTTGAATTTGTTGTGAGCAATGAAGCAGCTGTGCACTGGTAAAAATTAGCGCATGAATAATAATTCTGGCAATACTCCTCTCGGTCTAAGTTCCTTAAGCAAATTCCTTCAATTTTGAGAGCAAAATGTTTACCAAGTGCTTCAATTTAAATAAAAATCAGAAATGTATTGTCGTTAAAACAACAAATTCATACAGATCACAAAGATCACAACAACACTTCATTACTTTCTCTTTATCACACAGTCAGGCAATCCATGAGTATTTCTCCTTATTGAACATCACACTTTATGTACTAATATTTGCTAAAGAGTACTGCCTTTACTTTAGTTTGTTATTTTGTTAACTTTTGAAAATTGCCATTTGTTGAAAGGATATGGTCGGTCACCACTGTTACATTTGACAACAGTAATCATTAAAGCTTGCTGGGAGTGTCGGTAGGTGTGCACAGTATTATGTCTGAACTTAGAGGACATGTCTTGTTTTCTTATTAGTGTATTTCTTACAAGTAATGAAATACATATATCTGGACAAAATAATTTGTTGTACATAACCTGTCCTATGTTGTTAAAAAATCATGTATATAATATGTTAATAAAATCTACCCACCCACATACAGTGGTATTGACCTCCCACCTACCCATACATGTATAGTGGTGTTGACCCCCCACCCACCCATACACATACAGTGGTATTGACCTCCCACACACACGTGTAGTGGTATAGACACGTTGCCATTTAGTTCCACCCAATAAAAGGCTAATTAAGTGACACATACTTTATCATTGAATCCAAACCAAACATACTGATCTGATTGTCAGTTATGCCTAATGCCACACTAGGCAATTACTTCAGCCAAAATTCCACGACACTCATAAAAAATATTGTTCTTGTTATTTAATACATTTACCCACCCACCTGCCCATACTTTAATGGGATCAATACCACGTACATTGGTATTGACCCACCCATACACGTACAGTGGTATAATAAAAAAATATATATCCATGTTAATAAAATTAAAAATATTAAGACATGGTAAATATGTATTTTGTTTAATAAATGAAATTAAATATATTTTTCAATTAGCCAAGGGTACATGGACAGATTCAGAAAAGACAGTGTTTGATGGTACAGCCGTAATGTTGCAGCTAGGATTTTAATGGCAGACAATCTGATATTATCTCGTATTTGCCAGAAACTTTTCTCTCTCCTAAGTGAGCCATTTCACACTCCCAACCATAATGACATTGAAAAACAATACAGCTGGTGGCAGTGAGTGTAATAAAGTGATTATAAGAACTTTATCTTGTGTACTTTTTAACTGTACCAACGAACATTTTAGAGTTTTGTCATGTCTAAGGTCTCTTTATTTTGGTCTATTTATTTCTTATCAAATACAGTAGAACCTCGATAGTTCGACACTTTGTGGACTTAAGGGGTGTCGAACTATCGAAATGTCGAACTATAGGGAGTAAATTGAGTTTAATATGAGTAGGAAAGTAAAAACACAAGTTGTATATAGAAATCACCCAAATCTATTAAATACTAAAAAGCTCAACAATTGCACGGTAATTAGTCAACTTACATTGTTCACTGGACAAAATATTTTGTAATCTTTGATTGTTTCTCACTCTGATTTCTCTGCCGCGCAGCTTCGTCACGTAGTCTTCTAAGGCAAAGAATGTCCACTTAGCTAGAGGGTGGTGGAGGGGTTGGGGGGGAGGTAAGGACGCGCGAAAATAGTTTGGGTATTGGGGGAGTCCCGCGTAAACAAAAGAACTGGTCCCGGTCACTGACCGGCGGACGTGTCATAACAAATACCGATCGCTGATGTTTTGTCGGGTCGCCTCTGCCCGTGTCGAACAACACGGAGTGTCGAACTACCGAGTGTCGAATTATCGAAGGTTTACTGTACTAATAATAATGTGTTTATTCCCAAAAGCATACAATATGTTTACATACATTAATTAGGAATAATAGCCACCTTATAATCCAGTAATTGGTGGCTATATTGATAAAAAAAAAAAAAAAAAAAAAAAAAAAAATACTATAAATAACTATAAATTAAAGATAATACATTGTCTAGTCTTCTTTGATGACTACTGAAAAAGTTGGCTGCTGTGGCGTGAAGCAAAAATAAAAGAAGGTCTAAACTATACATAAAATTAACTTAATATGGAAAATAAAAATTCAACACTATTTACATTAGTCAACCATTTTTTAAGCTGTTTGGAAAATGAAAAAATACTATTAGCTCTTTTAATGTCAACAGGCAAAAGGTTAAAAAATTTCGGGCCTAAATAGAGAAACGTTTTTGAAAAAAATGATTTATTTATTTTTGGCTTTATGAAGAAGTGATTTACTGTATTTCTTGTTAAATTTTCTGTTCCCTGGTTGCCACTCCTCTTGTAAAAGGCCTTAAGTACCTTAAAGAGAAAAAGATTTTTCACCGTTAAGATGTTTAATTGTTTGAATAACTGTTCTGTATGATCTCTCTGAATTTTAAAGCAAATAATACGTATGAAATATTTGTGGGTTATAATCAATTTATTTAACAAGTTATTGTATGCCGCACCCCAAAATTCAATCCCATATTCACGTCGCGAATGTACCAAAGCAAAATATAATGTTCTTAGTAAGTTAGAATCACATAAATTTCTTAAAAAGTAAAATCATTTATCTTTGTTGTGACAGTGGGCAGTTTTGGAATGTGGCCATTGTGTTTGTCTCGAGTGTCTCACACAGCTGACTCGAAACATGACTCAGACAGTGACGTGTCCCCAGTGTCGCCAGCCTTGCAGTCTGACAGCAGTGTCGTATGTGGAAACTGAACCCTCGTGTTCTCAGCCTCGGAACATCAAGGGCTCTTACAGCACTAAAGTAAATGCAGTCATAAACCAGACTATGTTGTTGACTCGCCAACAACCCAACGTCAAGATAATTGTCTTCTCTGCGGTATGACTTCTATTTAATTTCGTTCCTTCACGTTTTTATTAAGGAAATACTCAACAGAAATAAATGTCAGATTTATTTAATTTAAAGCTCTGCAGAACTTAAAGGTTTTATGTTATTTTCAGAATATTTAAAATTGTTGTTATTACTAAATAAAAAACAATACAATATTTTCTTTTATGTTAGTTTTTGAAATCATTGGGCGAGGAATCAATTTAATAGGAGAGACAGGAACACAGACTTACTTAAGAAGATATTACAAACTTTCTATGAACTGACATCTTCAGATGCTAGATAAAGATTGAGATGCGTTTCAATTGTCAATGGTTGGGGCCACTAGTGAGGACTTACTGCGTGAGTCTCACTGAGTGGATGACCAATAAGACATGCTTTCTCAAGCACATGAAGAAGTTATCAGTGGCACAAGATTTTACTATAACGTCTTATGTTTATGATATGATTCTCAGGCATACATGTGACCTGTATGTTTGTTACTTAGTAGTAAACTAACATGTATACTTGCATATTTATTGATTTATACAATGTTTAGTGGTAAATATTGCTCACCTAACAAAAATAGTATGCAATATTTTGTCTGATCTTTGTTTATTCTATCTTAATGGTATTCAATCAACAATTGATATGCTTTTTAACTATGCGAATACTTAATACTAGTTAGCTTGTTAAGAATATGTTATTTATTATTTCAGATCAGAATGTTTAATTTCTTTCTTTAGCTTGTTTGTGTTCCTATTTATTTTCTAGTAGGCATATACTTAGCATTTATTTTCTGTAAAGTAGTTAATTGTATAGATAAGGAATTAATGAAAGTAAATAATTAAATAAGTACATAATTAAAAAGAAATTAAAGATTAGGTAAGACAGATCGTCATTTCAAGGTTGACATTTGATTATCACGTTTGACATGAATGTATTGTGAATTTATATTACACTAGCTGACAGCTTTTGCTTTACTCTATGGTGGGTGGTCCTCTATGCTTGCTTACCCTCCCCTCCGTGGTTCTCCCTAAACCATCACATCAATATAAAAGCTCAGCCCGCTGCTGTTCTTCTAGATAAATGTTTTATGGTCTAAAAAACCCTATAAAAATCATATACTTCAGTAGGATGTAAAGTAGTGAAATACATGAGTTAGTAGAAATTACCTTGAACATTTCATACTGAAAACCAAATTAGCCAAGTTTTTTTGTCATGTTTATGTTTTTTATATCAGCTAATTGAAATAAATATTGAAATTAATGTCAATGTCACCCTTACAGAAAAAAAAGAAATGTTGGGGGTTCTGTTTCAACTCACTAGGATTGGAATTTCGATAAATCCTTTCTTAGTGGATCTCAATTATACAAAACCTAACTTCCCTCTAAATTTCTTCAAATCTGTTCAATGTTTGCAGAGATTTCGTGATGAGTGAGTACATCGTTTTTGGATTTTTATATTAAGATTGTGAGAATATGTTATTCACAATACGTAATCAGAACTATCCATATTTGTAAGGAATGTTTAAATTCATTTGCTGTGCTTAGTTTGTTTCAATTAATTCGCTGTACTTACAAAATTCCCTCTCAAAACTTGAAAAAAAATTAATTTCCCTCCTGATACTGTCCTGACAATCCTAAAAATCTCCTATCTATTCTTACTTTAAATCTTGCACTTACGATTGAAGTACGTTCAATCATAAGTGCCGGCATGTCAGCTCAGTGGCTAAGATCAAGGTCCAAAGTTCGAAACCCCAACTTAGCAAACGGTTGGTACTTCACCTGTTGAATAAAGTTCACGCACAGGCCTGTAGGCCCATGTGAACTAGCAAGTGAAGTTAATTCTTGAAAAGAAAAAATATAGCTTTTTACTTCAAAAAGATGCCAAGCTACGAATGTATTTGATGCACACAAAGGTATAAAAATTGTTCATAAAATTACTCAAAAATAACAAAAATTATACAATGGAAAAGAGTAAATTATAACGTTTCAGATTAAGATTGTTTTAACATTTTTGTATGAAGCATATAAAATGCATCTTTTAGAGCAAACTATTCAGGACAGTCAATATTTTATTTTAAATACTAAACTGTAAAGATGGGACTAACTCATCATTATTAGAAACTTTAATTGTTATTATTATTTAAAGTCGTTGAACTGACAAAATACACAAACTTTTATTGTTGTGTTAAAAAAAACCTTTCTGTTTATAGTGGGAAAAAGTTCTGGATTTACTTGCTGAGGCATTTTGTGAAAACAACATCACTTTCAGAAGACTGAAAGGGGGAAAATTGAAAAAACGTCAGTCCTTAAAGGAGTTTAAGGTACCTATTAGTTTATAATTATTTAACCGTATAATCAATACTAAAACTGTTTGGATGTAGGCACAAACAGGTGTGATGAAATGAGTAAAGGAAATAAGTTAACTGAAACAAAGACTAACAGATACAAAATTATCAATGCAACTGTGAACTTGAGGGAGCAAAACAGTTATAGGGAACAGGTGAAGAAACTGCTGGCTATGAGCCAAAATAGCAGTTAATGTATCTTTTATGTCTGTGTAAATTAGTTCTTCTTTGTTATAGTTTTCCTGTTGCTTGTGTTGGAATATATTTTGATCAAGTGTTCTCTTATCTTAGCTGTAAAT